>OX276357.1:17126806-18372285 GCA_946251885.1 Cosmia pyralina
TTTCGTATACGGCCTCTTAACCCCCGACGAAAACAGGGGTGTTATTATGTTTAACGTGTGTATCTGTGTATCTGTCTGTGGCATCGTAGCTTCCAAACGACTGAACCGATTTCGATTTTTTTTTGTTTCGTTTGAAAGGTGACTTGATCGAGAGTGTTCTTAACTATGATTCAAGAAAATCTATCCAGCCGTTTGAAGATTACCAGCTTTATTCTAGTTGATGATTGGATGTGAGCATCTTCCACAGGTCTGGGAAATTTGGTATTATATAACTTCAATGATATAAGAATAACATAGTACCTAAAACTGATGCTGCAGCATTATCTAGAATTTGCAGGATACCCAACTCCCTCACCAACTTACAGCAGGTATCGTGTTTGGGCTCATTGGAATGGTCTCAATGAATAGGTTATAGATAGATGGTAATCAGGGTCTGATGATGGAGTAGCAAAAAGAAATGAGGGTAAATTTGTGCCGGGGGTATTTGGATGGTGACGAAAATTTTCAAAAAACTTGGTTAATGTAATACCTGCTTATCACTAATCCTTGAAAGAAGCAATCTGCCTAGCCTTTTCCCAACTAAGTTGGGGTCGGCTTCCACTCTAACCGGATGCAGCTGAATACCAGTATATTACATGGAGCGACTGCCTATCTGACCTCCACAACCCAGTGACTGGGTAATACGATACCCCTTGGTAAGACTCGGGTTTCTGACGACCCGTAACGACTGTCAAAGATCCACGGACCAGCCAGGACCAACGGCTTGACGTGCTTTTCGAGGCACGGAGTAGTCTCGGTTTGTAAAGATGGTCACCCATCCACGGACCAACCCCGCAAGCGTAGCTTAACCTGATGCGATCCATCAGGTTAAGACCCGTGCAGCTGTTATTGCTTAGCCACGAGCTCCTCCTTGAATCCTTGACAGAAGCATTATATTTTAAACACCTGTAAAATTAACAGCTAAAACTTCAAAGCACAAAGTTCCCAAACTACAACATATTACTTAAACAGATTACTGAAACATTAGAATTATTGAAACGAGAGTGTCACCGCCCCTCGGCACGTTTACGCGCGAGCGGATCCGTTGCCCAGCGTCCCGAAAATATTGCCTGACCACGCTCGAGCTCTACTCAACAATCAATACGTTGCCTAGTCTACACCTTCCTTTATAGGATTTTTTTTTGAACCCACTACAAGCATACATACTTTTTTGGGGTGTGTTCCTGGCCTTATCAGTAAAATATTGACAAAATTTTTAATTTTAACACAACTTTTCAACTCATGTAGACTTCCAGTACTAGGGTTCGCGTCATGGGACCTATTTGGCACACACACCGTCAGAAAAACACGTAAACTTTTGTAACAAATAGCAGTAGGTCATACAAATATTTTATTCCTGATACGGGAATTGATTACGCGACCCTGAATACAGAAAGGCACCCCGAACTCCCGACATTGCGCCATTCGTGTCGCCAAAATATGAGATAAGATACCTTTATTACTGTGCTACCAAACGAAGATTAATTTTTTCTCATGAGTTCGCCAGATATTCGTCTAATTGACATCAATGTGTATGACGTAATAAATGCTTTTGTTATTACCAATATTGATTAATACTACGTTCCTCACTTTCATTTTCATGGTAGGACAATGATAAATGAAACGAAGTCATTAATTGTCTTTATCCCAATTTATTTCTGTTGTGTTACAACTTCCTGATTTTATCCTTCAAAGAAAAGAACCCGAGTAACCGACATAACTTGGAAAGTAAGCAAACTGAAGTGGCAGTGGGCTAGCCATGTTTGTCGAAGGACCGATGGCCGGTGGAGCAGACGAGTTCTGGAGTGGAGACCGCGTATCGGTAAGCGTAGTGTGGGACGCCCCCCAGCTAGATGACCGACGACCTGAAGAAAGTGGCTGGGACAGACTGGATGCGGAAGGCGGAGGACAGGGTGTTGTGACGCAGTTAGTGAGAGGCTTATGTCCAGCAGTGGACTGCGATAGGCTGAGTTGATGGTGTTACAACTTGAGTGTACTAAAACTATCATACCCAACTCTTCCACACACCTAAAAGCCAGAGTTCTCTTTGTTTCCTTCTAAATACACTTCTGGACACATCTTTTGGCCCACCTTGTATTTTCAGTTTCGTTTGGTCCTAGCTAAAATTTTATATTAGGTCGAGCAAAAAGTTTTTATGCAGTTTTGAACCTGGCACATTCACAATTTCATTCAATAGTCTTTTTTTGAATTTCGAACACAGAATTTAAAGAAACAATTGACAATTTGGAGCCTGTTTGTTGATATCAAACAATCGAATACTAAGAAAACTTGGTTTTATTGGTTTACTTGGATTTAATTCTTGAAAAAGTGATTGATATCTTTGGTTTTGCAACAAACATTACTTATTCTTAACATTAAGGTGAGGTTCTATCAATAATCTATGGATACTTCACCTGAAGTCGCCGCCCAAGCTGTGGCACTTATTCAGGCCGGACACAGCCAAAGAAACGTGAGTGCTCAACTTAATTTAAGTCGATCTGCGGTCCGAAATGTTTATCGGAGGTACCTAGAGACTGGCGGCTTTGTTCGTCGCCAAGGAAGGCCACGATCTCGGGTCACAACTGAAAGGCAGGATTGATTCATCGTGACGACCAGCTTGAGAAATCGTCACCTTACCTCCATTGAGATACAAAACCAACTTCGCGACTTCCACGGAGTATCTGTGAGCGCTCGAACTGTTCGGAGAAGGTTAAAAGAACGCGATATGGTACCACACAAGCCAGCTAATGGCCCCAAACTAACGCGAGCCCACCGAATAGCGCGCCTTCATTTCGCACGCAGTCATTTAAATTGGACACAGCAAGATTGGAGCCGTGTACTCTTTTCTGATGAGTCTAAAATTGTGTTACATGGCAATGATGGAAGGAAGAAGGTCTACCGACGTAAGGGAGAGCGTTTCGCACAATGCTGCTTTGAAGAGAGGGTTGCTTATGGCGGTGGCTCATGGACTGTCTGGGGCGGTATATCCGCGAGCGGCAAAACTCAACTTGAGGTTGTTACAGGACCACGGCTGCCAACATTAAATGCTGAAAGGTACATTCGTGAGTGCTTAGAACCTCACGTGATACCATACGCGGACTATGTGGGCCCAAATTTCCTTTTTATGCATGATAAAGCAAGAGCCCATGCGGCCGGCATCGTCAGGGAATATCTTCGGGATGTGAACATCACAGTTATGGACTGGCCAGCCAGAAGCCCAGACATGAACCCCATTGAGCACATGTGGGACGAGCTAAAAAGACGTGTTAGGGCTCGTCAGCCAGTTGCCCAGACGATGCAGGAGTTGAAAACTGCCATAGAAGAGGAATGGGAGATGATCCCTCAAAATTTCATAGAGCGGTTGATAAACTCTATGCCTAATCGTATGAGAGCTCTGGTAGATGCCCATGGAGGCAACACGCGTTATTAAATTAAACCTTTATTTGATAAAACATGTTTTTTATTCAAAAATCAATTGCCTTTAACAAGGCGCATATCCGACTTGTTAGGCGTAGCTCCATGTCGTATGGTATTCTGAATTCAAATTTAAAACAATACGATCGAAAAAAATGGTAAAATGTATCAGGTTTAAAACTGCATCAACAGTTTTTGTTCAATCTAGCAATCTTATTTCGGTAGGGGCTATCGAAACCTAAACTCTAAGGTGGGCCAATAGATGTGTCCAGAAGTGTATATTAAGGATTTTTCATAAAGAAGATAATCCTTCTTTAAGTTTACATCCCTCATTGAACGGCCGCAATGGAATAAAGCCGCAAACACTACGCTTAGAAAACGGATCGTGAATAATAAAACGATATAGCGTTCCATGGGAAATCTTTTTCAATCTTCCACTTCGTCCGTTTCCCATTTAGATGGTCAAGCACCTTAATTGCTTTTAGATAGTAGCCTAACAAGTTGTAACTACTTACTACATTATATCACCATTTTGATTTATCAGAACGATTACATGAACTAGTTGTGTTTCCGCTCCGAAATCTTTACAATTTTGTCATATTTGACGCTCGTCGTATTCAGAAATAGAGTGGTGTATAAATATTTCTCCGAGAATTATTTCGAAGCATATTTAATTTTAATAGAGTTAAACGCAATAAACCTTGCGGCGTAGGGGAGGATAACTCGATGCAAATTATACAATTTATGCGTCAACCCACGGCGTAAACAACTTTTTACGCTAGTTTTAAAACGTTTTTTGCGTTTTCTACGGTTTTATGTAGATGTAAATAGTACTTACCTATTTTTATATGGAATGCTATGCTATTTCAAAGATTATGTGCCCATTTCTCGATAGGATTTATAACTTGAGTTAGCACCAGCGCGGTGGTAAATCATATTTATTGTTACACAAAAAGCCAATATCTTTTACATGCTAATATTACGCACGTAATTATTGTTTCATGTATAAATTAAAGGAAACGCGTTGTCTTTCTTAATACAGCAGTGACGTCAAACCTTATTGATTTTAAAACTGTGAAACATTTTCACAAAATATTTCATTACATTTGTGACGTTTTTATTATCTGGATAATAATAATAAATACGATACCAATGCCAATTGAAAAGTGTAAGAAGCAATCGAGTGATAAGGCGATAGGGAGATATTGAAACAGTGGCTAGCGTCGCGTGATACGTGCGTACGTAACGTGATAACACTTATCAGTTAATACTGATTTAAGCTAAGATTAGGCTGTGATAAGAGGCGCCCAACGTCCGTGGTCTTAGGTTCGGACGCACACACTCGAACCTCGTTCCCTTAGTATGGTGTGAACTGAATGCTAAGCGAGTTTTTGTACCGCCCGAAGCCTGGTACAGAAACTAGGTCGGGTTTGAAGATTTTAATAGTGCGTAAGTTTTCGCGTGTTGCCAACCGGGCGTCTAGGACACAACGCTTCACGCTTATAGAACCCGATCGAATTCTTCGCGTTGCACACACATGCAAGCCACATGCAGAAACAGACTAAAGAAATACCTATATAGGCATATAGAATGAACAGTGAACGAAGATGGCGGAGACTCCGCCGACACTTAGGCGCTCCGCAGACAGGGCAAGTTTAGTTGAAGAAACTATCAAGTTTTTAGTTTTCGTTAAAGGTTGCCAGTTGCAGCAACAAAAAGGCCCAGTTTACGGTTGTCGCGTTTCTAAATAAACTTCAAATCTATGGTCAACAGTCAGTCAACTTGACACAACTAGTACAAAGACAGTTGCTAGTTGCGTCAATTAGAAACTGATTCCGTCATCGAGTGCAGCAACTGAAAACTGTTCTCCATCATCGAAACTCGCAACTAGAGTTGCTATGTCTGCGCAGTTTCATTATGTTACAATCTAAACATCGAGTTGCCTGTTGCCGCAATACGGAGATCAATGTTGCTCTGTCTGCTTAGCGCCTTAATTGGCACGAGATGACCAGTTGATAAGAAGTTTAGTTTATGTCTTTGTAGAAGTGTGGAATATGAGTTTACCAGTACACTGCACAATGGCTTATATCGACTCTTTAACGACTGTTTACGTAAAACTACGAATCTACCTTGATAGAGCTTTCCATCACTCACTGGCCACTTTACTGACATTTGCACGAAGATATACCTTCACTCTGCATTTCACTTGAAAGAAGTATTCATAGTAATTTGCAGTCTATGGACTACCAAAAACTCGTAATGTATCCAAAGTTATGTGAGACCTGGCGCCACGGTATAATATGTCAAGTCCTGATTATCCTCGCTTATTGTACGCGTCACAGGTCTTTGACACGCTCTCACTGTTTGTGTTTACGTACACATTAACACTGAAGTACTTACAGTCTAAAATTATTTTCTTGGCTCACTACGTTTTGTTTGCAAACCATGGGCTACAATAGTAGTAGAAAATCAACGAATTGATTCTCCCCATTTTAAAATTATTGTCTAAATTTCTGACTCTTCGACGTAGAGAAATGCAAATTGATTAGTTTCCTTATCATTGTCGTCATATACTCGTAAAATCTCTAAATAATTTCTACAATCACAATAATGTGAGTTGGGACTGCCCCGAAGGTCGATGATCCTGATTCCTGGGTTCGATTTGATTCCCAGATCAGGCAGAGGTATTGAGAATTTCTCAGTAGCTTCCCAGAATTCTGATTTGTTCCTGATTACCATCTCTCTGGGCCCGCGTGGTCTATTATGGCCCACTCCCTCTCACTGAGAGGAGGTTGGTGTCCTAACAAACAACATTATAGATAATCACCTATGCTAATGGCAATAGACTTGCCCCTTATCACATTGGACCTTAGCATAACTGGCAAACCTCTGTCTAGCCCTTGGAATAAAAGCGTGATGTTATAAATAAAAATAACTGAAAATTATTGTGTATAATCTGCTTAATTAGCCGTATGATACCCGGCCGTGAATAGTTTCCCGTTTCTTCCCATGCGTTTCACTAAGATTAGGTACATGTGGATGAACAGTGGTTAAAATAGATTTCTGTAACGTTTTCCGAGACTCTTTCGTTTGACTGAAAATCTTCAACATAGCATAATCAGCCTATAACGTTCCCACTGCTGGGACACAGGCCTCCTCTCTCCGAGAGGGAGTGGGCCGTAATCCACCACGCGGGCCCAGTGCGGGTTGGTAAATGTCACATGTCTTCGAAGCTTTGGTTCTAGGACTTGCCGGTTTTCCTTCACCGTTTTGAGAGCTGTGGTGATGAAATTATTTACACAGAGTAAAGCGCCTGTCTGGGTTCGAACCTACGACCTACAACTCGGTAAGTCGGGGCCATTACCACGAGGCCACCACTGCTCTCTTGTTCAGAAAATCTTCAAGCTATGGTTAAATTGTGGGCTACAACTATTATAATGACTTGGGTCCCATTGACATCACGCTTCGCGGTAAAGTCTTGTGAAGATGCAGCTTGACGCCTGTGGATATAATTTTCCTGTATTATTTCAATATCAAGTTGGAAAAAGAAAAGGGAGACCTTTTCCCTACAGTATCACACCAGTAATAATGTATTGGGTATATATTACTTAAGGTGAAAATAAATCCAACCGCATAGTATACAAACCAAAAGTTCATTGCTGAGATTTCGAAGAGATTGTATGAACAGTCACACACAATCTTTGCAAGGTTGGGACTAACGGAAAAGGGTCAGTTTGCCGCCAGCAGGTAATTAGCTAACAAGCTGTCACTAATGCCCGACTCTACCCCTAAGGGGAAAGGGGAGGAAGCGACACATAGACATGTGGACGCAATAGTACAATGTAGGGTTTAAACGTGACGGAGGGCACCTCTTCACATAGCTGGTTTCTGTAGTACTAAGGCAAATAAGAGCACGCTTATTTCTATGGGGGTTAGGTTGAAAGTACAGAACGCCCCGTGCTGTGCTATCCTATCCTAACTAATATTTTAAATGCGAAAGTGAGTTGGTTTGTTTGTTACGTTTTCACGTTAAAACGGATTAACGGATTTGGATGAAATTTGGCACATGGGTAGACGATGACCTGGATACCTTTTATCCCGGTAGTACATTCCCTGGGGATAATTTCCGACCTGACGCGGGCGAAGCCGCGGGCAAAAGCTAGTAAAGAATAATACTGTCTATATTTGGCATTTAAAAAACTGTTTTTTATAATAAACCGGTTGGATTATTGTTTTTTTTTTTTTTAAGTTTTTTATAATGCTTCAAGGAGTCACAATTTCGTAGAAATTGCACATCAAAAATGTTTGAATACGATTTAGCAGTCCTATCCACACAAACTAATTTTAGAACTCCATATTCTGTTAAAAGTTGTATGAACACACCCACTCAATTTTGCTTCTCCTGTCACAATCATGCATCTTTAAATGCGCGCCGGCAGCGAATTCCGCTTACCGTACCTTTCTAAGGCAGTTCCCGAATTACATTTTTCGTGGTGATAACATAATTCACGATTTACCGGAAATTGCTCGAGATTGGAACTTTCCTCAATAAATGTTCAATATTTGCTCCCATCACATTTCGTTTCTAATAGTGTACATACAGCACCTCATCTCCGTTCCTATCACTTCAGGAAAACACTCGTAAATCTCATTTGCATATAAATACCCGTGCAAATCTGCTAATAAATACCTTAGCAATGTTTGAACAGCATAAAAAATGATCCAATTGTATTTTCAAGTAAATCAGGCAATAAAACGATAAAGCGCACGCTACCGCTACTGCCGTCAAAGGCGGTTCTCGTTCGTGTAGATAATATTGTCTGACAAGCGAGGCGAGAGATAACAGCCACCGGACGCCGATGCTCCAATCGAATTTATTACCTTCCGGACGATGACGTCACGGCATTATCTTAAACTCACACGTCACACTGAAACTCGGGTGGCGACTACGGAATGCATTGATAAATATGGACTTTTGATGACGTCGACGATGACATTTCATTGCTTATCCTTCGTAGATATTGCTACTATTGACAAAATAATCTTTAATACATTTTCATATTCTTCAATGAATATCATCCAAACCTAATGTACATCCGGATTGTCCTGAAGCACCTGCAAATATCGTCTGTAACTACCTAGTTATTATAATTTATGCAAGTGCGACCATATTGCACGCTACTTGCGACTTTTATTTTCGCTGGCTTTCGGAATGGAGTTAGTTTCTCGGTATACACTACTTTAAACGAGTCGTGTTTTCTTTAAAAACATAAAATGAAAACAGTTTTCTTGTAAACGCTTTCAAATAGGTCATACGTCGCCGACCAACGGGAACTCGTTTAGAAAGATTCCCGGATATTATTTATTTACAATATTTGTCAAACACATGTGCGCAATTTATCATTGGGTTTTTAAACGGAGAAACAAACCCACATGTTTATTATAAAGTTAAAAATTAAAAATGGCGGTCTTGCGTGGGACATACCAAATTTTTTTACTAGACATCGAAAACAATTGCCGCGCTGGTTCTCAAAAATGTCGTGCCATTGGAAGTAGCAGAACAATCTGATATAATGGGCCACCGCCAAACAAATAAGCATTTTGGACACAACAAATCAATCAATTGATCAAATCGTCCAACTGTTTGTTTACAGGACTTTATTTATTAAAAAGGTCTTGTGTTTTCATATAAGACCTCTTCAAATAAAGTGGTGTCGCAAAAACCACAGCTGATTAGGTTTGGAAGTAATGTTTTTTATTTTGTTACCGTTTGTATCATTAGTGCTCGTTTTCTAAGTCTAGTTCGCAAATATCGCTGCATTTTTCGAGGTGTGCTCAGTTCTCTGACCATACAGTATTCTTAAACAGGATCCCTAATTCTTACCGCATCGTCTGAGCGAACGAGTGTTTGTACTTAGGGTCACTTTTGACCACTATCACAATTTAGTGCTTGCATAGAAAGAAGCAACTTATTGACTCTATGTAGTGGACTGTGTTTTTTGCTGTTTAAATCACCAAGCCACTGACACAACTATTTTATTGTCAAAAACAAAAAAAAAGAAGAAACGTCATCTTTTAAAAATAATATAAAAGCAAAGCCTATATAATAACGTCACAAAACTCTTGACTTCAAACACTTGATTTGTCCACAACATTAGTTATAAAATCTGCATAATTTGTATTACCCAGGCGTACGAGCGCGCCAACCTCGCCGACGCGCTGCTGCCGCGCACGCTCATCGACGGCGAGCTGATCATCCGCCAGGGTGACACGGCCGACGGCATGTACTTCGTGGAGGACGGCGCCATCAGCATCCGCATCATGCGCGACGACGGCAACGAGCATGAGGTCAAGCGTCTTGGTAAGAAAAAAAACACTGTTTTAACCCAGCACGTTGTTGTTAGAACACACCTATCCAAGTGTTATTAGTTTTTAGAAAATACGGAACCGTTATAGGATCCCTTGTGTGTCTGTCTGCCTGTCACAGCCAAATTGCTCTGAATCGAATGGACCGATTAAGTTGAAATTGGGTACACAATTACACATATGAATTTTTGTGATCCAAACACATGGACGTGTAACGTAAATAAAAATGAATTATGGGGGTCACGTTTGGGAGACAAATAAGAAAATAATAATAAAATTATTTAAAAAAAAGGTTGACCATACCAATTATCTCCGGAACTACTGAGCCTACAATTATTAAAAATACAGAAAATAGTTCTATACACTCAGAGATTACAGGAAAACCTATAAGACATTTGTGGTCTTAAAAAAACACTAAATATCTCAATATTGTGCATACAAAGTATTTGTAGTTGGAATGTATGGGAGAACATGTTTTTCAACTACAATGTACAAAAATCAGCTGTTCCCTATATTTTGACGAGCTACGGAAACATAAATGTAGGGAAAAGCAGGATTTTTTTTCGCGATTTCAAGTTTGGACCCATAGTAAAAGTTGTTCATAATGATGAGTACAATGACCTCTTAAGAGTTTGTGCGTTATTTAAGTTATATTTTGTTTAAGAGAAGGGTTTACTCCACCTTACTTGTACACGTAGCTGTATTTATTGAGTAATAGATGCAGGACAGCCGGAGCATGTAACAACGTCATCTATAAGAGCGTTGAGCAATCAATAACCTATTAGTTTGCCTTACTTCGCTCACACAGGCTGCTCCAAATGACGGGCAAATGATCGATTGTGTTTCTTTAGAACAACACCATAATGTGAAAATAGTCTACTATAATATTTAGGGCGCAAACTACATTATACTTTGTTGTTGCGACACGATTTTTGACATCGACTTGTTAGATTACTCTTTGGCCTCTTCCAAATAAGATTATGTATTGAACACTGAGTTAGAGGACGTTAGTTTTTCGCACAAAAAAATAAGGCATCATATCCTTTCTTCTCGTGGGCTTAGTCATGAGGATGAACGACTAATTATCCACTGTGCTAGTCTAACCACATTGCAATAATTCTAAAACCGTTTGCTAAGAAAGTAAAAGTGTATTTATTCAAATCTTCCTTATAAACTATTGCTAATATTGTTGTGGTAACAACTTGATACTATCGATAGTAATGATTTTTATCATAACTCGATAGTATCAAGTCGTTTATTTAACTATCAATGGCATCAAGTCACCGATTTGAATACCGACACCTAGACTCTACACTCCACACTATTGATAATAATCATGCAAGACTAGTGAGTAGGTACATTCAAGTCTTTTATATCTTCGTCAGTTGTCAAATTCTTTCCTTTATCAAGTCAAGACACATAATACCTTTTGAAGCTACGGCATACAAAACTACACTTCTGGACACATCTATTGGCCCACCTTATAGTTTAGGTTTCGATGGCCCCTACCGATATATGATTGCTAGATTGAACAAAAACTGTTGATGCAGTTTTAAACCTGATACATTTTACCATCTTTTTCGATCGTATTGTTTTAAATTTGAATTCAGAATACCATACGACATGGAGCTACGCCTAACAAGTCGGATATGCGCCTTGTTAAAGGCAATTGATTTTTGAATAGAAAACATGTTTTATCAAATAAAGGTTTAATTTAATAACGCGTGTTGCCTCCATGGGCATCTACCACAGCTCTCATACGATTAGGCATAGAGTTTATCAACCGCTCTATGAAATTTTGAGGGATCATCTCCCATTCCTCTTCTATGGCAGTTTTCAACTCCTGCATCGTCTGGGCAACTGGCTGACGAGCCCTAACACGTCGTTTTAGCTCGTCCCACATGTGCTCAATGGGGTTCATGTCTGGGCTTCTGGCTGGTCAGTCCATAACTGTGATGTTCACATCCCGAAGATATTCCCTGACGATGCCGGCCGCATGGGCTCTTGCATTATCATGCATAAAAAGGAAATTTGGGCCCACATAGTCCGCGTATGGTATCACGTGAGGTTCTAAGCACTCACGAATGTACCTTTCAGCATTTAATGTTGGCAGCCGTGGTCCTGTAACAACCTCAAGTTGAGTTTTGCCGCTCGCGGATATACCGCCCCAGACAGTCCATGAGCCACCGCCATAAGCAACCCTCTCTTCAAAGCAGCATTGTGCGAAACGCTCTCCCTTACGTCGGTAGACCTTCTTCCTTCCATCATTGCCATGTAACACAATTTTAGACTCATCAGAAATGAGTACACGGCTCCAATCTTGCTGTGTCCAATTTAAATGACTGCGTGCGAAATGAAGGCGCGCTGTTCGGTGGGCTCGCGTTAGTTTGGGGCCATTAGCTGGCTTGTGTGGTACCATATCGCGTTCTTTTAACCTTCTCCGAACAGTTCGAGCGCTCACAGATACTCCGTGGAAGTCGCGAAGTTGGTTTTGTATCTCAATGGAGGTAAGGTGACGATTTCTCAAGCTGGTCGTCACGATGAATCGATCCTGCCTTTCAGTTGTGACCCGAGATCGTGGCCTTCCTTGGCGACGAACAAAGCCGCCAGTCTCTAGGTACCTCCGATAAACATTTCGGTCCGCAGATCGACTTAAATTAAGTTGAGCACTCACGTTTCTTTGGCTGTGTCCGGCCTGAATAAGTGCCACAGCTTGGGCGGCGACTTCAGGTGAAGTATCCATAGATTATTGATAGAACCTCACCTTAATGTTAAGAATAAGTAATGTTTGTTGCAAAACCAAAGATATCAATCACTTTTTCAAGAATTAAATCCAAGTAAACCAATAAAACCAAGTTTTCTTAGTATTCGATTGTTTGATATCAACAAACAGGCTCCAAATTGTCTTTTGTTTCTTTAAATTCTGTGTTCGAAATTCAAAAAAAGACTATTGAATGAAATTGTGAATGTGCCAGGTTCAAAACTGCATAAAAACTTTTTGCTCGACCTAATATAAAATTTTAGCTAGGACCAAACGAAACTGAAAATACAAGGTGGGCCAAAAGATGTGTCCAGAAGTGTATATCTAATCACTTGTTAGCAAATATCAAAATAGCATACGCCTTTGACCCATGTCGGGTATCAACCTAACACCTTTTGAATGGGCTAGGCCATTAAAAAGTGAAAATAAAATATATTTATAATGTATGAAATCAATATATCAATCTGCCTAGCCTTTTCCCAATTATGTTGGGGTCGGCTTCCAGTCTAACCAGATGCAGCTGAATACCAGTATTTTACATGGAGCGACTGTCTATCTGACCTCCACAACCCATTAACTGGGTAATACGATACCCCTTGGTCCAGTCCAGGAACCACTTGACTGGTTGTCAGACTTGGGCTTATGACGACCCGTAATGACTGTCAAAGATCCACGAATGACAGCCGGGACCAACGGCTTAACGTGCTTTTCGAGGCACGGAGGAGTCTCAGTATGTAAAGGTCACCCATCCACGGACCGAACCCCGGCAAGCGTAGATTAACCTGATGGATCGACCCGTGAGGCTGTTATTACTTAGCCACGAGCTCCTCCTTACATTATTATAATAGAATTATAATGTATGAAGTATAAAAAGTAATAATTTGATTGTCATTTTTAATTCAGTCTGACATGTAAAGGAAGATGGCCGAATGCCATTCTACCGTACAATGAGCATAGAAAAATATCGGTCTATTACAGTTAGCAAAAAACTTCAGGAGTTACTTATGATTGTCATTGGTTTTCAACAGAGGCTGGGGGGTATTTCGGTGAGCTGGCTCTCGTCACCCACAAGCCGCGCGCCGCTTCTGCTTATGCCGTCGGACCGACCAGAGTGGCATGTAAGTATTATTATAATTTCCTTTATTATATTTATAAACCTGATGATAATGATGATATTTATAAACATATACTTACATAATTTACATTTTTAAATATTAGAATAAAAAAATCAAGTCCTACGCTTTGCAGTTGTGGTTTCGACTATTATAGTTCTAGGTCTTGGGTTAGTTCCCTGAAATGGTTTTTCCATTAGGATAAAATTCGGAGTCTGTGCCCGGTTATTGGCAACGGACTCGTTCCTTATAACAAGACACTTGAAATACCTGGCGCAATGCAAGTTAACCGTGTGCTCTTCTGTGTTTGTGTGTAACACAGTGAAAAGAGAAAAATAATCGTTTTTGTAGTTTACTCCTTAACAATCGATTTTCATATAAGGCCCACGGTATGGAAATTTTATGCGGAGGAGTGAGGAAAGTTTTGAGTATGAATGTCGATGGTTATAAGAGTAGAAGAAGACCGAAGAAACGATGGATGGATTGTGTGAAAGATGACATGTCTAGAAAGGCGGTGACTACCGAGATGACAAATATAGAGAAGTATGGAAAAAAAGGACATGATGCGCCGACCCCAAATAGATTGGGATAAGGGCAGGAGAATGATGGTATGGAAATTTTATGAGGAGTGAAATACAACGCGTTACGCGTTGCGTTGCGTTAACTCAAAAGCGTTGTCATGTTTTTCTGCGCAACGTAAAACAAAATGAACGCCTTTACACCTTAAAGTTGCTTTTTCTATGATGTACTTACTCATTGCAAAAACCCTGCCCCTATGATCCTTTGTTTTCGTCCAACAATAGAAAGTCGGAACAGCACAAAAAACTGGAGTAAACTCCCGTCGTGCGTCGGAGCTGACACTCACACACTATTTTTTCACGGGCAATAATTAAAACAGTGCAACCAACCCAACAAAATGAGAACATTGTACAGGTGTTTATTGCCAAGATGGTAAACGTTAGTATTAGCATCTTATTCCTGCGCCTGCCTCATTTACATGTAGCCGGGTGACAGCCTCGCTGCAGCATTAATCACCATACATTAACTTCGTTTTCCTCTTATTGTCAAGTCCTGTATTGATGAACAATGTCTAATACATTTTAGGTCTGTAATACTTGATAGCACGAAACAACATGATCATGATATTCGCAGATGTAATGTAAGAATAATTCCATAATTTCTAAGGGTGAATTCGACGAAACTTTTGTACCCAGTTTAAGTTAAGTTACCTTCGAATATTTTTTTTTTATTTTTGACATTTTCTCCATACAACAACTGTCAGTCGTCAATTTTATTCCACGGTTAAAAGACATCCGACTTTGGTCAAATTAACCCTGGCCACATCTATCTATGTATTCACATAATGGCTTTGAGTTAAAAACTGCTTTACAGGGTTTTCATGCGGTTTAACTAGATCTTTTTTCCTCGGGAAATAAAAAAAAATGCATTGATTGTAGCAATCTCCTTGCTTACTTGCTTCATTATGGATGTAACAATCTGATGTGATTATGTAATGATTATGGTTAGAGGAGCGTTTTATTAAATAGACTCGCTTAAAGGATTGTAATTATACTACAGGGTGTAAGTGTAAACAGTGGCAATCTTTTCAAGGGGTCATTGTACTCATCATTATGAACAACTTTTATTATGGGAAATCGAGAAAAAAAAATCTGCTGTTTAGTACATTTCTGTTCGCATAATTCGTCAAAATGTAGGGAACACCTGATATTTTTTTCGCGATTTCAGGTTTGGTCCCATAGTAAAAGTTGTTCATAATGATGAGTACAATGACCCCTTTAAAGATTGCCACTGTTTACACTTACACCCTGTATACGTAAAATGTGATTACGTTTAAGAAGGTGTATCATTGGATACAAGCAAAGCGATGCAATGCGATGCAAGCAAAAACGTGTGGTTGCTATTGAGCAACCACACGTTTTTGCTTGCATCGACTATCCCAGTTTTTTTTTGTCAGTGACAATCATGTCCTCGTTTGTTTTATTAAAGTCTACCGTCGACGATATAATGTTACAATAAAAACATCACTTGGCTACGTGCCAATTTTATCATTTAAAAAACTGCATAGTATACATAGAATGTTT
Organism: Cosmia pyralina; assembly: GCA_946251885.1. Classification (NCBI taxonomy): domain Eukaryota; kingdom Metazoa; phylum Arthropoda; class Insecta; order Lepidoptera; family Noctuidae; genus Cosmia; species Cosmia pyralina. The sequence continues at coordinate 17,142,601 of OX276357.1, forward strand.
AAGATTCTTCCAATGTGACATAATCACAAACTATTTTATAGCGGTCTTACAGTTAAGGTCATACTTATATCTGCGAAGCCGTCATTATTTAGTAATTAAATGGTATCAATTAATAACTTGTTATCACGATGAACAGATCGATATAGAAACAAGTTCTATTAGTAATGTTTGGATACATAACCTTCATTTGATTATTCTACTTTATGTATGTTTACAATTTGTTTAAACGATAAGTAATAATTATTAAGCCTGTCCAATCAATGTATTATTTAAATTACAAATAAATTCTGTTTTACAAATTAAAATAGATCCAAGGGTGTGTCTGTGTATGAAATGGGCGCGAGTCGAAAGTCTTAACTGCCTAATGCATCTTGGAACATGCAAATGATTAACAGTTCTTATTTGTCTATGTAGTTGATAGCTCATTGAAAAGTTGTATTGTGAGCTCATACAATATATGTACAGTCAACAAAAGAGATATCTTGGCAGGGTATACTAACATATTAGTATGTGAATTGCTTCATGTTCAATTTTGTATATTTTCACGAAATTCAACATGAAGCAATTCACATACAAATATGTTAGTATACCCTGCCTAGCAATTCACATACAAATATGTTAGTATACCCTGCCTAGATATCTCTTTAGTTGACTGTACCAATTCATCCACAATCGGTCTCATTTTCGCAATCGCGGCTGCGTTGTAGTTCCTTAGGAATTCCTCCGTGATGATGATGACTGAACAATCAACCGGCCAATAGACTAGACTTTCTTATTAACTAACTGCTATGATGCACTTATTATATTTTGAGAACGAATACTGATTCTGGTCTGGATTTGTGCCCGTTTGATGGCAATAGGCTCGCATCCACATGAGACTAAAACATATCTGGACAAATGGGTGTACAGCAGGTACACCTCTGCTTATCCCTTCGCGAAATTCAGGCGTGACGTGTTAGGTGAGTATGAATAGAGGCATAATATTCAAACATGTATGTTCCAGTCCTTGACGTGGAGACGTTCGAGCGTTTGCTGGGCCCGTGCATGGAGATAATGAAGCGCAACATCGACGACTACGAGGAGCAGCTGGTGAAGCTGTTTGGCGACAAGAGCAACCTCACCGACGTGCGATGAACGGCCGCGCGCAGCCACCAGCGCCCACACTTGTTTCCCTTCCACACACCGTAATCTATACTCCTCTATTCATTTTAAGGCGAAAGCGCCAAGGTACCTCGCGAAATTCTAATTTTCGTACGTTTTTGCCTTACGGTCACGAATCATATTTTGATGCTGACCTACAAATTGCAAAAAACTGAAGAAAATTTGAATTTCGCGGGCCACCTTAGCTCATCCCCCGTGTGAGGTTATGCTGACATAAACTATGACATCATCGCACATCACTCATCCAAATTATAGTGAAATTTTTAAATATGTCATGTTAACGTTTTAGTTAATTTTTACCATATTAAAACTACTGCTATTGAATGTGATGACTATTATTACAAATAATAATTAAATGTGGATATAAAATAGTTAAATTTAGTATCAATGTAATCAATCTTTTTTATGCCAAAACATGACAATGATATCGGTTTAATGTTATATAACTTAATTAAGACTAACAAGGTAGCTCTTACGTATTTATTGAACAGCATAACCTCGTAGACATCAACTCGGTTTGTGCTCTTAAAGCGTATGCTTACTAAATAGCTTATTGCAACATATTTTGTGCTTAGCCAACTAAAATGTTTAAGAGATACAAATACACAAGATTAATTATTGATTTCATTTAAAGTAGTGCCATGTTGTTTATTTAATTTGAACTTAATTGTAGTAGATAAATAAAATGGATTACGCGTTGAATGGAAGGAGAAACGATGACTACATTACGAGCGCTCAATAATATTGCATTGATACAAATATACGCTTATTTTAGATAGAGAAATGCCTTAGTAGCTAAGTATATATAAGGTACCGAGAAGGTGGCGGCGAGGCGAGCGCGTAGAAAACAAAATGTTGACGAGACATAGGATGCTCAGTTTATGTGCCATAGCTCATACAGTGACGTTGACCGTTGACGAACGCACGACTACGCGACGCGTCAACACTGTTCGGTTGCTTTGAGGTTATTTTATTTTTTCTATCAAAGATCTATGCTTTTTAGTGTGCAATATAATTGTTATTTTTAACTAAACCGTGTCATAACAAATTTTGTTTTCTACGAATGTCGTCACCATACACGAACAATTCAACAGCTGACGATAACAATAAAAGAATTTATGACTCGAGGGTAAAAGGCATTAGTGTTAAACTTTAACATAAATATGTTAACGTAGTGAGTGGTTACAATGCAATACTATTCGGCACTCGGCCACGTCTTATCTTGGGATATTCTCAATCGCTATCGCCATTTCTATTATCTTAAGATATTTCCACTGACACAGGCTTTTCTGAATGATAACAAAATTATATACCTATTAGGTAAATTATATACTTAGTTGTATTCTTTTTTTTTGTGATTAGATTAAATCTATCACTTTCTATTTTTATTTATTTTTTAGCTCGGTTAATGGTTTTTCGTCGATATATGTATATGGAGATTGTAATGCGAAGATCAGTTTATAATATTATGCCAAATTATAAATAATAGTTTACGTATATGTAATTTTAACAGGACAACTTATGAATTTAAATGATGTGTTTCGGACATTTTTCATTATGAAAAGTCAATATACATTCAGACTTGATACAGAACGGGAAATTCTGTCTTAATGAAATGCATATACTTACATAAATATATATATTATTTATTTAGTTTCGCAGAGTATTTTTTATTACGATTGTTTCATAGTAATTTTGTTAAGCAAAAGGAATTGTTTATGTTGTCTTTTAATTAATTTAAATCTTCTTTTCTGTTGTAGAGAGTTCCTATTGTTTTGTTTGCTCTTTAACAATTTTACATTATAATAGATCTGAGGTGTTTAACTTTGTAATACTTTTATAGCGAACACAAAGCTCCAATGAACAAATAGTAGAAGACCATTGTTGTTGTTTTTATATGTCCCTGTAAGAGATCGGTGTATACATTTTAACGATTTGGTTCAGTGGACACATGTTAGGTAGAGTAGCGTGGCAGCGCGCTACACACGGCAGACGTACGGCGCAGGCGCACTCGGCCGACCCTCAGGTACAACTTTCCAGTATTATTTGAATTAGAACATCCTACCACCTTTATTTGTGAATCCAGCCAAAGTAGGTGAGTGCGTAAATATCATGAGTAGCGCTAAATATTTAAGTATATATTTACTATGTAGTAGTTAGTTTTCGTCATTTCTTATTGTAATTTAAATATTTAGTAGATTAGGAAATTTTAATGGAATATTAGTCAAATCCTGAGGGGTGAGGTGTATCGTTTTTGACGCCATGTACAAAAGTGTACAAATTGATTTCAGATGCCATAGAAGATTTTATTTTATTGAATGGATATAATATGTTATTTTATTGTGAAATATAAATGTGCCGCTTTCTAATTTCACTGGTTAACTAAGTGCAGACATGGCTCTGTGTTAGCACATTTATACATGTCGGCCTTCGCTTCGCTGCTTGTTGTTATTCAATAGCATTTTCGTTATGTATCTAACTACCGGTTTGAGTTGAGTAGCTAATACATTCCCTGTACTGGTTGACATTGTATTTATTTTATTTCTTTATTGTTGCCCGCCCATCGATTTTCTATAGTTAATTCTCACTCGAAGTGCCTATTTCGTGCAAAAACATGAATCAGGAAACAATTTACTTAGTACACTCTCTCACTAACAATTACAATATTATTAATCTCGTGTTTTAACTTACTTAAACTGCCTTTTTCTATGTGAAATTGTGAAACGTGTTGTGAGATACCTATGTGTATTTAGTGCATCGGACATTAAACAGTCGTGCAGTAGTTCCGGTTTAAATGTGAACCACTCTTTGTATTATAATAACACGACAATGCTCAGAAGATTTACCGTTCACGGACGCGTTTGTAACTTGTGAAAAACTTGAAACATGTGAAATCACTTGCGGTAAATATTTTGACTAACAATGGACATAATTTTTGAATATTTAATTCGATGCTGTCGAGTTCACTATATCACCATGAGCACTGGTAACTTGGGGAGTGTGATGTTCGGTTGGTTTTCCTATGATCGTGTACATGGTCTGATATTGCTGTGTATAACGTTGTGTTTGTGACATTGTACAGGTGAGGTGCGTCACGTGTCGTCACCACATTGTCTGTGTGTCCCCGTGTAATGAACCCAGTAGTTAATATTATCGTGCAATAATAACTAATAACTGTCATTTATCTATGTCGTTTACATCAATATCATGTGTTAAATTTTGTCTGTGTGAAATTTATTTCTAGAATTTAATAAAAATATAAATAGAGTAAGAAATATATAACGCCCTTAATACTGGTGTTTAAGAATATTCAGCATCGGTAAAGTAGGAAATGCTAATCAAATTACACTTGTATATTCAGTTTTTTTATTGAAAATTAATGGACACGCAACATCGTTAATGTTAACATACTTAAAAGCACAAATGTCTAGAATGCGTGATCGTGATCGATGGGAGGTTGTTTTGTCATTCTGTTGTCTTCCACGGGACGCACAGAGGCTGCTATTCTAACATCCCAACGCATCATTCGGAGCGCTATAATATGCATTCTCTGGCATACTTACTGATGTAAAATTGAAATTCAATACGCTTAACCGTAGCGTAATTTTTTATAAATTATACTAGTCATTGGTGTCTAATGTAGATTTGTAACCTGACAGCACGTTGGAATGGAACATACTCCATGTCTTCACTCACAGTAGGTGTAAGTCGTCATCCCTGTTCCATACAAAGTGAAAGCATATCAGCGCGGCGGTCGCGCCGCACCTATGATTACTATGCACCACATGTGTACATCCGGTAGCCAGTTGAGAACTAGTACCGCTTTTCCCTCGTCATGAGCTTACCCTGTACATTTATAAAAATTATGTATCGTAAAATGTTAGAAAACTGAATTATATTTGTTTGTAGATCTAAGTGTTGTTTATTTTATATCACACCCTTTCCCCTTTGTCTCGTATTTTTTATTAAAGAACTTGGAGTAAAGAAGTACCTACATCAAAAATTAAATACAAAAACTATCAGTAGGTACCACAATACCAGGCCTTGTGCCCGTGGTCCCTCCGAGACCAATGTTGCCGAATTAAAATGGTAATCTCGAAACGGACTAGAAAAAAAATAAGTACCTACTCCGCGCCACGCATATCGAAAGTGAAGCATAGTAAATATGCCGAGACCGTTTGTACACACACGCCTCACGCACACATTTACATCAGGTCATAGATGCCGACCGGCCGCCATTACGTGACACTGCGGCGTCTTTGTCCAAATCACGCACACATAGATCGGTACGGTGCTTCACTTTCGATACGCGTGGCGCGGAGTTCTTTTTTTCTAGTCCGTGTCTCGTAATTGTAATTTGCGACAATACTATCCGATTTACCGTCTTTTGATCAGACTTCAGAAATCTGACTAAACCACGGCAAATCTAACTTAGATAGGTGTATTGATCATTCTTATGGTTATAATTATGTTAATACATATTTGATAGTCACGAATCATACTTTACGAGATTACCATTCATTGTATTTCTCGGAGGGTCCACGGGAACTAAAATTCCCCCCGTAATAAACGTAGTACGTAGATTTGTGCCTGATTGATGACAATAGGCTCGCTCCCCACATTACATGGGACTTGGATATAACAGGCGAAATGTGGGTGTACTATATACCTCTGCCTAACCTTTCGGGAAATACAGGCGTGAATGTTATGTGATGTAATTTCTTTAATTTCAATACGTAGTTAATCATAAGATTAATAGACCGTTCTTTGGCTTTCCTTTGCCAAGTAAGCGTCTCATAGTCCAAGAGCTAGATCGATGAGATTACGATAAAATCTTTGATATTCAAAATAATAATTATAATAATCGACTGTGGCCCGACTGTCAAGCTGACGGTTGAAAATTATTTTCTCCGTGCATTTTATAATTTTATTTTGGATTTTTAAACTGTTTATGCAACAATGTTATATTATAAACAATATGTGTTTCTACAATGGTTTCTACAACATTCGTACCAACCCGATTTTGGCATAAAAACCTAAAAGTAATATACAACAATAAGAAGAAGAAAACTTTGACACGGAGAATTTAATATTACAATGCTGACGAGAAGTCGGACGCGACAGCTGCTACATAACACACACCCAACATCTTCGGGTTCGTCGCTCAGCTCCGCCTCGCAGTTGCCGGAACTTGATCCAGATGTGAGTCAAGTGATACCGATCGCTGCAGTTGCGTCGAGCTCGAGCGACGAATACTTCTCACCACCGACGACACCACCACCGCACCATCGGCGTGGAAGAGGCCGACTACCGGCCAGTTTAGGACCTCGAGGCCCACCGGCCTCTGATAGGGTCCCCGCTCCCGGTGGAAGTGTGCAGCGCATGAGGTGGACACAAACTGTCAACGAAAATGTCATGCGCGCATACTTTGGGGCTACAGAAGGGGGAAGTAACTTGACTGCGTACCGTGGTCGGATGCTCTCTCTGTTTCAGGTGCTTGAGCCAGCTATCAACGTGTCGGCGCAACGACTATCGGATCAGGTGCGAGTCATCCAGCGTAACCATATGCTGGATGACGTCGTACTTGATCGACTACGTCTCGAATCACGGAATAACCATGTTACACCTGTTTCGCCACTGGTCACGGTGCAACTGCAAAATTCACCAAGCGCCTCACCGCGACCCGACCACGTTGGTGAAGAGCATGATAGCGAGGCTATATCCGTGAGTTCCCAATGCAATGTACAATTGAGGAGCGCTTTGGAAGATGCTTTCCGGGAGTTCCGTTCCACTTCACCTGGACTTACACCACGTTTACCTCGTTTGCCCATGCACAAGAAAAACAAGGCGTTGGTGTGTGCTCTAGACTCGCAGCTGTCAAATTGTTTTGATGGCAGCAAAGACCTCGCCGATACCCACTCGATCTTGTACTGTGCAGCTGTAGCGGCATGTCGTGTAGCTCATGTTAAATTTCCTAACAGTGACAGAGTTCCACGACCAAAACCAGCTGTACCAGCTTGGCAGTGCAGGATTGAGCGTCGTATAGGTGAGGCTAGAGCACTCATCGGCAAGCTAATCTGTTTCAGGCAGGGCAATAATCGCCCTAGAGTGATGCGCTTTGTGAGGCGGGCGTTCTTGGGGACGGCAATTAGTTCTCAAGATTATTTGACCTGCGTCACAGAGCGTATCGACTTCCTGAAACAGAAGATCTGTGCATGGGCAAACCGTATTCGTCGGTACAGGCGGAGAGTGGAGCGGTACACACAGAATCGCACATTCCAGAGCGATGAAAGACGGGTCTATAGGGCTTGCCAGCGACCGGACCAACGTGTGGCTGACACGCACCCACCGGATGATGACGCCATGTGTTCATTCTGGCGAAACATGTGGTCGGTGCCTGTCAATCACACCGAAGGTGATTGGACTAGGTCGAGCGAACGTGCTATCAAATACCACAAATGGGGGCACTTACCATCAGCCCCCAAGATGTAGCTCGTGCAGTCCGTCCGTTACCTAACTGGAAATCTCCAGGGCCGGACGGGCTGCACAACTTTTGGATAAAATGGTTCCAAAGGTCGCATGCCCGCTTGGCATCCCAGTTCCAGTCAGCCTTACAGTCAGGGTCGCTGCCCCAGTTCCTAACGACAGGAATAACCCACCTGCTCCATAAATCAGGTAGTACTGCGGATCCCAAAAATTATAGACCGATCACTTGTCTACCGACGGTCTATAAAGTTCTTACATCCATTTTGAGAGCTAAAATTAACGAACATATAGACACCAACTCCATCATGTCTGCCTCTCAAAATGGATGTAGGAATGGGTCCCGTGGTACTAAGGAGCTACTCCTCATTGATATGGCCATTAGCCAACAGGTTCGGCGTTCCCGAAAGGATCTGTCGACATGTTGGATAGACTATAAGAAGGCCTATGACTCGGTGCCACATACATGGCTCATGAGGGTGCTGGAGTTGTATAAAGTAGATGCAACTCTGCGCACCTTCCTGATGTCTTGTATGGGGCAATGGAGGACGGTCCTTCGCTATCCAGGATGTCGAAATATCCAGAGGAACAGCGAACCGATAAGGATCGAGCGAGGCATATTTCAGGGCGATAGTTTGAGTCCGCTTTGGTTCTGCTTAGCCTTGAATCCTCTAAGCACACTGCTGGAGGATTCAGGTCTAGGATATCGGCTGCGGAGAGGTGGTCAGGTTATATCCCACCTCCTCTACATGGATGACCTAAAACTCTTTGCCCCCAACAATTTGCAACTGATGGAGCTACTGAAAGTAACTGAAACATTCAGTAGCGCCATCAGGATGGAATTTGGTGTGGACAAATGTGCGATCATGCATGTAAAGCGAGGAGAGATTGTGGAATCCGTGGGAACCCAACTCTCGGATTCCATAAACCTTAGAGCCCTCTCCGCACCCGAAACCTATAAGTATTTGGGTATGTCGGAAGCGTTGGGCATCAATGTTACTGACATGAAGCAATCGTTGAAGGAGCGCTTCTTTGGCCGCCTGAAGAAAGTATTTAATAGTCTTCTATCAGGCGGAAACAAGGTGCGTGCCTTCAACGGTTGGGTCATGCCGGTTTTGATGTACTCTTTCGGCGTACTCAAATGGACTCAGACGGAACTCGACGCCCTGGATCGGAGGGTCCGTACGCTGTTGACTGCATATCGAATGCATCACCCACGGTCATCGGTAATGAGACTGTATATCCCGCGAAAGTGTGGAGGCCGAGGCTTTTTAAACGCTAAGACTCCACAACCGCGAGATGTGCAGTCTCAGGGAATATTTCCTAGAAGCCGACGTGGGGATGCACCGAGATGTGGTCTCAGTAGACAAGGGCCTCACCCCGCTCTCCTTAGCTAACGAGAACTGGCGCAAACCTATGGTATTAGATACTAATGACCGCAGGGAGGTATGGCAGAGCAAAGAGCTTCACGGGCGTTTTTACCGAGTCCTACATGGGCCCGATGTACTCCTCTTAGCGTCCGTATCCTGGTTGCGATTCGGTGATCTCTTTGGGGAAACCGAAGGTTTTGTCTTTGCGATTATGAATGAAGTTATGATGACAAACAACTACCGGAAATATATTGTGAAAGATGGCACGGTTGACATCTGTCGGGCATGCCACCGTCCGGGGGAATCAATCCGTCACATTATTTCTGGCTGTTCTCGTCTGGCTAACGGAGACTACTTGCATAAGCACAACCTTGTAGCCAGGATTATCCACCAGCAACTTGCTCTGAAATACAATCTTGTGGAATCGGAAGTACCGTACTATTATATAGGTATGTGCCCGACCCAGTTCTTGAAAATGGCAATATCACGTTGTATTGGGATCGATCTATCATCACTGACAGGACTATTGTTGCCAATAAGCCAGATATAGTGGTGATAGATCGATTAGAGCGTCGCACAATGATTATTGATATAGCGGTCCCGCATGACGAGAACCTCGTGAAAGCTGAAAAAGATAAGCAGATCAAGTATCTTGACCTGGCTCACGAGGTTGTCGACATGTGGGATGTGGATACAGCAATCGTTGTGCCGATAGTCGTGACGGCCAATGGCATAATAGCCAAGAGCCTCGATCAACACCTGAGGAGGCTCTCGTTAGGCAGCTGGATCAAGGCCTTGATTCAGAAAGCGGTACTTCTGGACACGGCGCGTATCGTTAGGAGGTTCCTCTCTCAGCAGCCCTGACCACCGGTAGCTTGGACCCTGTTCCCGATATCGGTGGGCTACTATTTTTTATATTTTTAAATGCTTTTATATTTTTTATATTCTAATATTTAAAAATATAATTTATATGTAACGGGTGTCCCAAGAAGAACGCAATTTTTAAATCTGGCAACTTTCGAAGTGTCATTGTTTGACATTTGAACAATTGTTATTGTTTGCAACCGCGAAAAAGGAAGAGAAGGAGGAGAAGGTACGAGGTTAGTAAAAATGGAGCGCTACACGAATGAACAACGCATTCTCATTGTGAAATTGTTTTACCAAAATGGTGAAAGTTTTGCGGCTACAGTTCGCAAATTGCGATCAATTTGGGGTCACAATAATGCTCCAAAAGAGTCAACTGTAAAGAGATTAATGGATAAATTTGCCGAAACTGGGTCTGTTAGTGATGTAAAGACAACAACGCGCCATCGACCAGGTCGTTCGACCGAAAATGTCGCAGCTGTACGTGATGATGTCGCTCAAACTCCATCCACCTCAATTCGACATCGAGCTCAGCAAATTGGTGTCTCCAAATCCACTTTGCAGCGAATTTTGACGAAAGATTTCGAAGGAAGAAGAAGAAGGGAGTTCGTTAATTGGGTATTGGAGAGACAACATGAAAATGCTGATTTTGCCGATAAAATCATCTTCAGTGACGAGGCCCATTTTCATCTTGATGGCTTCGTCAATAGGCAGAATTGTCGCATTTGGGGTGAGGAAAATCCTCGAGTGATTCACGAGAAGCGAATGCATCCTCAACGTGTCACTGTGTGGTGTGGTTTTTGGGCTGGAGGAATCATTGGACCTTTTTTTTATGAAAATGAGGCAGGTCAAGCGCAAACAGTCAATGGTGTTCGGTATCGTGAAATGATAACCAGTTTTTTCTTGCCTAGAATTGAAGAAATGAATGTGGAGGGCATGTGGTTCCAACAAGACGGCGCCACATGTCATACAGCCAGAGAAACAATTCAATTGCTGCATCAGTCATTTCCCGGTCGTGTTATTTCGCGTTTTGGAGATCAGAATTGGCCGCCTAGATCGTGCGATTTAACACCATTAGATTTTTTTCTTTGGGGTTTTTTGAAGTCGATGGTTTACGCGAATAAGCCGACGACGACTCAAGCCTTAAAAGAGGAAATTGGACGCTGCATTAATGAAATACCGCAGCATTCATGCAAAACGGTCATTGAAAATTTCATTAAAAGATCGCGTGCATGCCAGCAAAGCCGCGGCGGCCATCTGCACGATATATTGTTCCACACATAACCTCATTCTGTCTATTTTACGATATAATAAAGTTTCATGATTTTTTTTTACATATCTGTTTTATTTAAAATTTAAAAATTGCGTTCTTCTTGGGACACCCTTTATATAATACTTAAATAAAGGAAATTATAACAATAATATACTTCAAAATTGAACTCATTATTATCTCCTAAACTAAGACCCGACTAAATCCATCTTGGCGAAAACTTGCGACTAAATCTGGGAAAAACAGATCTTTGCTAGGTGGCCTAGTTTTTGAGATATAAACGTGGCCAAGCTGAGGAGACGCTCTCCAGATCGACCACCAATGAACCCTTGTAACTTTTGAACCAGTCGCCGACAAATTCTGATATTTGGCGGCAAATTTCGAAATTTTTTTTATGTTATCAAAATTAAAATCCCTGATGGTGGCCATGCCAGTGTCAGCACACGTTACAATCGCGTTATCAAGAACCATGATAACAAGGTTCTGTCAATGAAAAAGGGCATTTAAATCAAATGAAAGTGATTTATTCCAAAAATAACACTATAGAAGTATAGAAGCTTATAAAAATTATTAAATTTATTTGCAGTATTTATAAACTAAATCAACAAGTTCACCCTTTTTTAAACCTGTCAAAGCAGGTAAGTCTGGAATTTCCTTGTATTTCAATATATCTTTTAATTGAGTTACTGTGTAGTCTTTTACATTCTGACTATCAAGCCTATTTTTAAGTAATTGTTCATCAATATTATCAACTAGTTTCGCCCTCTTGCTCTCAGGGCCACCTCTTGATGATGCAGCTTTCTTTACAGCACTTGCTCCAAAGGGACCAAACAGTTCCTGAAATAAGTCATCTTGAATTCCTTGAAAATTATTTATGTCTGGTTTTGTGGTATCAATGAATGGTTCAACCTCTTCATCTTCCAGAGCAATCGCTTCTATAGCATTATATTTTGCTTGTAGTTTTGGATTTTCAAACATATCAGGCTTATAATCAAACCGTAAGTTATTCAAGATGTCCTTCATAACAGTTTTATTTGCACTTGATATTTCCATATCTTCATCTTCTTCAAATACTGGGATGTCTCGAACATTTTCTACGAAAGGTATACAGATGATGTCAAATCCAATTTCCGCATTTAGACCAAGAGGTTTAGAGGTGGGACAAAGAGCTACAATAGTGGGCCTGGCGTTCACCCTAGTACACAACACACAAATTGCTACTTTTTTCATCTCTGTACAAGCCTGATGTAAGGCCTTAAATGCTAAAAAAGAGCCTTCTATTATGCTTTCATTTGGAAATAAAAAGAAACTCGATTTATAGTACCATTTCTCTTTGCACATGACACTCTCAGGTTTAAATCCAAGGAGTTTTAACATTGGTGGCCCAAACGGGTTTCTAAGTGTCTTCCTTTCATCAACTGTAAACTCTATTTTTTCATCACCATAAGTGACATAGTTAAGCTCCTCAGATTTCAGTAACGGCACAGGCTTTGAATCTTGCTCAACATCTTGCTCATCAACGTCCATGTGTTCACCATTCCCCACTTTGACTTTCATTGTTTTATTAACACTGGTAAGAATTGCATTGGTATCTCTATGTAAATCAACAGTTTTCTGTTGTGTTTGCCCAGAACTCTTTAACAGGTTGTATACTCCTACCCCAATTGCCAAACCCTCACCAATTTCAAAACATAGTCTGGCAACAGCTAAATGGCGATGTGATTGCTGATGCATCAATTTTTCTATTTCCTTGTGATCCCAAACAGTTTTTGGTAAAGCTACATCTTCTCCTTTATTTGCTTCAATTAAGAACTTTGTGTAGAATGCATTTATCTCGTAATCACTTTCAGAAAGATTTATAAGCTTTATTTCAATATTAGAATCTACTAAGTCGACAACCCTTTTTAGTGCTGGTTTTTCGTCAGATTGTAGTGGAGGTATATCAAAACGTGATAACATGATGACTGTTCGGGTTGAGAGCTGTTTTTTGCAACTTGCAAATGCTTTATTGCAATACCAGAGGACATCTGATAGTGTCAACTCTTTTGCTTGCTTCAATGAAGAAATATCAATATTTTGTAGTTTCTTATAGTCATCTAAACTTGGCAATGATAGTGGGAAAACTTCTTCAACACTTTTTATACCAAAAACGGACGTGTTCGATCCTTCGGTACCGTATAAGCATACTCCAAAGAGTTGAGAACTGGATTGTCGTAAATACTGTCGCATCATTCGACAAGTAGCCGTGTGAGCTACTTGAGCAGAGTTTAGTTGCCCGGGGCCGTAGGTGTTGATGCATATTAAAGTGGCGGGAATACCTTTCCATGAGGAAAATTCTTCTGTTTCTTCGTCAGAGCTCATTGTGCCGTAATGTTATAATAGGTTAAAAAATTACACAGGTTTTAACTAGAAAAACTGATCTTCTGATTTTGATTCCTGGGAAAACTGTGATGAGTGACAGGTAACAAACAAGTAGCTGCAAGTTTCAGTTTCAAATCAAAATATTACGAAATCACAAATTCACAACTTGAAATGACATTGACAGTCATTGATATTTTTTTCCTTTTTTCCATGGAACAGGCTAGGGTCAGAGACCATGCTGCCTAGTCGTCAGTTAATTCATATTTTTTTGTAATGACAGTCTGATGATTTGATGAGATGCAGTATTTGAAGGTGTGCCGTACCAGGTCCACCTAGTATGGGTATCGAAAAATACTAAATACCTGTTCCGAGTATGTACAGACGCCAGCACATCTAGCTACTACAATCTGTCAAATTTATTTAATAGATTTTCATCTTTATCGCTAAAGCATTATGTTCAAGGTTGATTGGGAAAATTTGACAGTTTCGGGTGGCTTGACCTGCTGGAAGAAGTAGGACTCAAATTTATAAGACTCGCTTACGGTGCGGTGGGATGTATCGTATCGTATGGTCCTTTTTGCATACCTTAGTCCATTAGCATAGTCCTTTCCACCGCATTTCGATTGTAAGACATAAAGTCTCTCTCATGCATTAAACTATTTTGTGTGAAATAAACTATACCGTCTCATGAATAAATTTAATTTTTGTACTACACACAACTAAGACATTGTGAAGTGAACAACTTAGTAAGTTCAAGATCATTAATGAAGAAGCATTCTTCCATTTAAAATAAAATTTTACGTGCATTTAATTAGGTTTATTTTTACATGATATGAATAGACTGTAATAGGTAGATACTCGATAGCCGTACGCTATGAACGTACTTCGCCAAATACTTCAATACGGACTCAATAGATTGAGTCCTTGTCTTAGTATTGGAAAATATTAAATCGGAATAAGTACTTAGTTTTTTTTTTTGTAAAGCCGGGTATTTTAATCATGAAAATTGTGTTGACATTGTAAACGCTAACATCATAAATGGTACATATGCTAATCACTATTCATAAAATTCTCGATTTGATAGTTAATACTCGATGCTCTTCGTATATACTTTACGCATCGTACTAAGTGCGGCCTAATCCTAGTAACGCATACCTGTTCTAGTAAATACGTCTTATGTTTAGGTAGTCATTACAACTAGACCAAAAGAAAATTGGCTTAGTTCTTGCGTGCAGCTAGGACAGAGTACTTTTATGGCTGCGATTGATAGGAAATCAGCCATTGGCAGAGCGGCTAAAGTGGCCTTGGACCTTTTCTTCCAAAACATACAAACTTAAAATAACACAAAGTAAACACAACACTTTTTAGGGTTCTGTCTGTCAGAGCTGGATATCTCAAGAACTAGTAATGCTATCAACTTAAAATTTGGAACAGTTTTAGATGACGTTAGCCCAACTATTTCACAAATAAAGAAATAAAAATATATGTTTTTTTTGCAACAGGGACTGAAAGGGGGTCTTAAAAATTCAAAGTGGGGCTACTAGAGCATGTGGGGTATCATAAGAAAGAGAGCTGTTTGCACATTCACAAACATTTTTTTATTTTTTTTAGGCCGCATAGTTTTCGATGTTTGGTGAAAAATGTAAAAAAAAATACCGTTCCCCCCTTATCTCCAAAGTTTGCATAGAGAAAAATCGAAATATTACAGGAAAAATAAAACGATGTCTCTAAATACTTTTTCAGAAATCGGAACGGAACCCTCGGTACGCGAGTCCGACTCTCTCTTGACCGGTTTTTTGACTGGGTGGAGTGCGATGAGGCCCGAGGCTTGTGTTGAGCCAGTTGAGCGCAAAAAACTAGGTATCGCAATATTTTCCACTTTCTGGCATTTCATTGGGCATCATCTATCTATATAAATAAAAAGAGAAGTCCTGACTGACTCATCAACGCCCAGGCCAAACAATTGGACCTAGAAAGCTGAAATTTTGCACAGAGGTTCCTTTTTTAATATGGACTAGGAATAAGAAAGGAATTCCCGGGATATTTTCCGACATCCACGCGGGCGAAGCCGCTGGCATAAGCTAGTAATTCATAAGTACCTACAGTTTTTATCCCCCATGCCTGTAAGATATTTTTGCAACAAAATTCAATAACTTAATCAATCAATCTGCCAAGCCTTTTCCCAATTATGTTGGGGTCGGCTTCCAGTGTAACTGGATGCAGCTGAATACCAGTATTTATATATGGAGCGACTGCCTATCTGACCTCCACAACCCAATTACTGGGTAATACAATACCCCTTGGTAAGACTGATTGTCCGACTTTTGGGCTTCTGACGACCTATAACAAGTGTCAAAGGTCCACCAATGACAGCTGGGACCAACGGCTTAACGTGCTTTCCGAGGCACAGAGGAGTCTCGGTATGTAAAGATGGTCACCCATCCACGGACCAACCCCAATTCAATAAATTAATATCCTGCTTAAAAATAAAGAAGTGTTAATTATTGTTGGTATTGAAAAAACACCTTTTTGTATTTGAAATTCTGACATTACTCAAATAGTAGTAGTATTATTATTAGTAGTAAGTAGTGTAGTTACAAGCACTAGTTGGATTGTGACCCTCAAACTAGGCCTTTGATGTATCTTGGGACTTAGGAATATAATGAACAAGAATTTCACACTCGCAAGGTATCTTTAATATTATTAGCACTTGAAATTAGCATAATATCTTATATCTATATAGGTTCAGGCTCCCTGCTGTAAACTTGCATAATTTTCTCCATTATTTCCCAATTTTTCTCCTTCTGCAAGTCTTTGGTAAATACCTGAAACACATTTTATTACTTATAATTTTATGTGCTACAGAAATCAATCATGAACTATTTGTAAATAAACCTTCAGCCTAATCACTGTTTTTATTATTCATTGTGAACTTGAATGCACAACTTGAACACCCAACGCACAATTTTAACCCGGTGCCACAGAGGCTTAAAGGTGCAAAAATTTCCTTGGTCCAGTCCAGAGTCCAGCTGATGGCAGAGAAAGATTTGATCTTTGGCAAGAACTGCTTAAACCTGCTGATTTCTTTAACTTGTGCCCAGATGAGAGGCACTCTGATGTTCAACCTGATGTGCAATTTACCGTGGCCTACTTGGAAAAACTTAAATAGCCTTTGAACCCAAGTAGGTCACGGCAAGGACAACCTCCACAAGTGGGGGTTCATGGATGGCTCAGATCTCTAGTGTTTATGCGGCGGCTCTCCACAGACAATAGCTGACCTCTCATCTTGCATCACATGCCCACCTGCACACGTGAGGGCCTAATGGCTGCGTCAGGAAACGGTATTTGCGTTGCTGAATTTTGGACCAAAAAAATTTAAAAATTGGAAATTATTTTTGGCATTGACACGCTACGAAGATGTGAATGTGAATCTGTGAACTCTCCATGTTAGAGTTTTTGCAGAAGTAATTACTTACCGAATACCATGCAGCATCATCATCTAATGTAGATGCTAATGGCACTGACACTCCCAGGACATGCAGTGCTAGAGTCAGACATGCTACTGCAATGTGTGGGGCTCTGTAGTCCAATATAGACGGGGAATGGTGAAAGTCTTGTAGAAAAGCCATTGCAGTGCGGGCAATGGGGGCAGAGCGCCACTGTGACGGAGGGAACCATTCCTGAAGAGAGCGCAAGTAGTGCAGCAAATATCTGTGCGGAGATGGCGTATCCAAGTTGAAGCCAAGCAGCCGCAGTACTAGCAACTCGGCCTGGGCGACCGCACCCCGCCACGACCAGTACTCATCGCCCAACTCCAAAGGTCCCGCACCACGATTGATAGAATTGTGTGCTACGTTCACCGCATCTCTCAGTCTTACAGGTTCATCTCGCGACTTCCCCGCCGCACATAAGCAAGCAGTACATATCACGTAGCAATCATAATCATTTTTATCAGCTTCCTTGAAGAATTTATGGTAAAATACAGCAGCTGTAGCGACCGTCGCTGGTTGCAAACCAAGTTTTATCCCACACTCAAATATGAAATTTGTCGCCAAACTGTGGCTTGGAGCACTCCGATAGTCAGGTAGCCTTCTCTCACGTCTACTACTCTGTAAAGCCATCACGTCAATTACGTCTTTCATAGTCCAGGTAGTCCAGAAAGTTATAACTTCTAACACAATATATGGAATTGATCGTTTGTTTTGATCAAATTTCAGGACGCCAAAAGCGACAAGCGAGCAGTAAATAAGAGGTTAACAATAGACAATAATTTACTTTTATTTCTCGTAAATGTCATTTTCTAAAGACAGAAATACATTATTAATACCCCACCACCCAACGCCAACCAGTTTTTTTGAAGTGAAAACAGGGGGATGCAATAAGGTAGCCCGCGAAATTAAAATTTTCTTACAGTTTTTGCAATTAGCAGGTTAGTGTCATTGTATGTTGATTAAAATATGATTCGCGGTCGTAACTAATATGGCTTTACAGAATTATAATCATTAGAATAAGCAATACAACTCCACAAGTTAGAATTGACCTCAAATCTAGCGATTTCATAAAAAACATGAGGTTTGAGGTAAATTCTAACTTTGGAGTTGTATTGCTGGAGTTATACATAAGTATTATTATAGACATAACAATTATATTCATTTGACTCGAAATTGAATTCGTTTTTGAATTTGTATCTGCTTTTTTGGCCTCACTCTCAGTGTTCCGCGCGGTCTATCTGCCTTTCCTCTATTATCTGAGCTTAGCATATGCATGATCAACCAAAAATCTGAAGATTTCTGACATCCCACTGAGTCTTACTTTATACAACATTATTTTTAGTGTATGCGAAACCTGAATATAGTTTGTTCAGATTAAATAACTGAATCGATTCCAATAATTTTTATACCGTGTTATATTTTGCCCCAAAAATCTTTAAAAATGGTTACAATATACTATATTGAACCTTTTTTAAAGAAATATTATATGGACACCAAGCGACGAACACAATTTTATTCACGGCAGGTCATAGCGGTATTAGCACAGAATACTTTTTTTTTATATAGGTACTAGGGTACTAGGGCACGGGCGCCGCGTGGTGATCATGTTTTTGTACGGACAACCAGGTAACATAACAAGCTTATAACTTGGTGATTTTTCATGTTACCGTTTTGAAATTTTGTACATACTCTTCACATAAAAATCACGTGTTTCGCATATACTGAAACTGATGTATAACGTGTCGTTTTGCATCCTCGTCAAATTTAAGGGTGTAGTATAGACCATCAAACAGAACAACTTTTTCCATGGCACCAACATCGTAATCGCGAAAAAAATAATCAGCCGTCCCATACATTTGCGTTGAGTAGGTTTTGTAGTTTTCTATGTGACGAATGACCATTTTTTTGTTGAACATCTATAACTGGGTCCGCGTTGGTGAATTACGGCCCAGCCCACTCCCTCTTAGAAGGGGCCCGGTCCCAGCAGTGGGAACATTATATAGGCTGATTATGCTTGCTCGGACAGTATATACTTTTCTATTTAGAAGATGCCATTATGATAACTTAAGGCCGGTAGGAGTATGTGAAGGGACATAAATAAATAAAACAAATATTTATTTGAACATAAAAATTAGAATATAATCATTTTCAGTAATTATTTAAAATTATACACTTAAAGTACATTTATAGTAAATTCAATAAAAAATACCAGTGCAGACGAGATACAAATAAGAGAAAAATATTGTTTATTACATCGTTGGTTAAATACATCGCTTTCACTAAATGCAATACAAAAAATAAGTCGGAAAATAATTAAATCAAAGTTGAATGTCACTCGATATAGAAAAATAAAGATAAGATTGAATCACATTCAAAAATTACCCACTAGTGACTAAAAATTTTACTTTCTTAAACGTTTGTTCAATAATCGGGATCGCTCGGTGCCATTTTGGCACAGTGGCAGGGCCTGCGTCCTGCGAGCACTCGGGTGCCGCGGCTGTGCGCGACCAGCCTCTGCCACACAAGTGCACAACCTCGCGCCCCGAGCGATCCCTCGCACGCGCTAGAAATAAATGTTTACATGTTCATCAATTCTAAATAAGATATTTTCAACATTGTACTCTGATCAGTACCGATACGACTATATCCGACGCTGGGGCCGCGCCGCCGGCGATACGTGCGCCGCGCCTCCGCCCTTACCGCGAATCCCAGACATAATTTAGTTATCGAAGAACATACAGTAGGTATAAATAGTGAGGTTAGTATTAACTTTGGCAAATATGAATGAAGCATGGTGATATTGTTTTAGATGGACAACATCTCGACAATACTCAGCGTTAATATTAAAAATTATACTGAACGTCGCTCATTTCGCTAATATCAACAGTAAAATGTCGATACAGGTAGTCTTCGAATTATCTCATGCCACATCACAATAAGACATATATTATGCCTCAAACCCGATCACTAAACGCTACTCCCTTAAAAAAACTTTGCAATAACTTCCCCGGTTGTGGATCTAATAAAGCGCGAGAATATTTGAGCCGCAACAATTCAGTCTTCAAATAAGAAGCTAACGCACATACCACGTGCCGTGCGTCCGGCATGCGGCCGTCCG
Organism: Cosmia pyralina; assembly: GCA_946251885.1. Classification (NCBI taxonomy): domain Eukaryota; kingdom Metazoa; phylum Arthropoda; class Insecta; order Lepidoptera; family Noctuidae; genus Cosmia; species Cosmia pyralina. The sequence goes on from OX276357.1 coordinate 17,162,719, forward strand.
GCTGCCGGCTCTGCGGCCGTCGCTTGAGCTGCGAGTCGCGCCGTGCGCTGCGGTCGCGCGCGTCGCACGTACGTCCTCTATACTTTGTGCGCACGTTTTGTGTCTCAGACAAACATGTTACATGTGGCTTGTGCGATTCGTTCACTGTCTCAAATCTTATAAACTAAATGTGATTCGAGCGAATAAACAATGCGGCAGTGTACAAAATTTACATCACATTCACTCGAAATTTAAGCATACAAGTTAAACGTTTTGCGGCGGAGGAACACATTTAAATGCAAAACTTGTCGACATGGACTTGATGTCGACTCGCGACTGTGGCGGAGCGGGCTGGCGGCCGTGTCTCTGCGGACGCTTCGAGTGGTGACGATGGCACAGTCGACCGCCTCACACACTGCTCACCACGCCACACCACACCAGCCCTAATGTACGAACCCATCCTAATTATGTATGGGGCCTTCATACTGAAGACGTCGAATGATTATATCCACATCGTTCACTCATTAAAAAAACTTTTAAATGTAACGTGAAGCTTACTTAAATGTAGGTTGAATGTAGAACTGCGCTAATATTATTTTTTATTAGTTTTACGTACACATATTGTTACATAACAGTAAAAAACCTACCTAGCAACAAGCGAGCGACGAGCGCTCGAGCCGCGGGCCACTACCAAACGTTCACGATCCGGAGATCAACACATTTTATCCATTTAACAATCTATTTATCAATTTTAAAGGAAAGTTAATGCGAGCATTATTCGATAATTAAGTTGTCACTCATATTTTGATAGTACATTTTAGATATTGAGATGGTGTGGAACAGTGAATATTAACAATATCTTTGGTCTTCAGCAAGCTCGCACAGAAGCCGCGTCTCACGACGGCGGAGTGGTGAATGGCCCGCGCGGTCACAGTGTAGGCGTACATTTTCATTTAATCACTTTTTACATACTCATAAACGTAAAATGAAAATAAATCACCTAACTATGACAATAGTAAAGGTTACTGTCTAATTGCATTATTAATTAATGTTTATTGATACAGTTACTGTCCTAATGCTTAAAAGTAAGATTTTTATTTTTATTATTAATAATAAATTATGTTATATAGTATATATAGTTGATTACGCCAATTCGCGAGTTTATACAAAGTTTATATACTCACATATCTTACGCGAACGATCGTCCGCGGACTACGAGCGAGGGGCGTGTTGCGCTCTCATGCCGACCTCACAACGTATCTCTAGCTGTAATACACGTACATAACTGCTTAGTTATTATATCAAATGACCTCACCTCACTTCCTTACCATTACAGACTCCACCCACTTCACAAAATAATGACGAAGATTAACATGATCATAAACATTGGTTAATTACCTTTAAATATAAAATTAAACATGACAAGTTTACATATACCACGTTTAATACAAGTACTCTAGATAAAATAAATACCTAACATGATTTCAATAATTGAATACAAGAATAGATCTTAAATGGCTACACCTTAAGGATAACTGTAAAATGATATAGAAAAATATGAACACAAAAAAATATTCAGAATTGTTTATATGGCGTAACAAACGAATGCTCTTACTGAAATAAATAATTTGTGCGTAATACGATGCTTAACTTAAAATAATAACATTGGATGACGGGACTTAGCTTAAAGTATGATCGTAGGTACGTAACATAAGCGACGTCGTCTTACTCCTTAGAGCGGTTACAGTTGTGCATTCAAAAGTTTATAAAAAATAATTTCTCATTATAAGTGATATAATACTTAATAATGGAATGATGTTTTGTAATCAGTTTAAGTAGGCCTGTGAACGTATTCATGCATCTCACTGCCGTGTTTTAATTCAATACTAAATATTGGTTCCTTTCTGTGTTTGGTCCGTAAGAGAGTGAGTATATAAGCACATATTGTTACCGGTGATCCACTCGGACAGCGCGCGACTAGACCGACGACATCCACTTGTGCCAAAGAAACACTATACCAAATGCCTAGCACCAAAATTTAGAATTGAACACTAGATCACTAATTCACATTAATCGAAAACGATCCCAGCGCGCACGCCGCGCGCCGGACCGGTCGCCGAAACAAGAACCAAACTACGGTTTTATATTACAGGGGAAATGAAACGCTACCTGTAGTCGGGTCTAGTCGCACACTGTCGGTGGGAGCAGTTGAAAATCACACACAATGCCCCAAGCCATGTGACACATGATATCTGCACATCGGCGGTATATCCAGTAAGCTTACTTTCCATAAAAATATATAGGTAATTATAATACGCGTAGCTGCGGCGTGAGCGGCCCGCGAGGCTCGCGCCCCGCACCGACGTCATTGATATGCACAGAGTTACAGAGATATCAACACATGTGTCGCGCTGTACTGCGAGGCAGAGAGCGTCGCGGGACTGAGGAACAACGTCTCGAAATACGACCACAAAACTGCACCCGGCGTTGAACATTGAACAGAGCAATGACATGTCATGTGAGTGTTGGCAACAGTGTGCGAGTGTTGCGTGGTGTTTTGTGCTCGTCTTCGCAGTGGGGTGGGCTGGCTCGTTCCTCGGCTCTAGTAGAGGCCGCAGCCGCGCAGGTTGTTGGCGATGATGACGTCGGTGACGGCGTCGAACACGAACTGGATGTTGTTGGTGTCGGTGGCGCACGTCATGTGGCAGTAGATTTCCTTGGTGGTCGACTTGTTCTTCGCCTCGAACTGGGCCTGGATATACGCAGCCGCTTCGCCGTATTCTTGCGCGCCTGTACAAGAAAACAACAGTTAGCTCTTATTAAGTTTGTATCACACACAAGAGACACACGGTGAAGGATAATATCGTGAGCAAACTGTCTTAGAACAAACAAAAAATAAAAACGAAGACGTGACATCTACCAACCCGCGTGGTACCACTCCCCTCGAAGAGAGGAGACCTGTGTCCCAGCAGTGGGAACATTATAGTCTGATTATTGATACAAGATACAACTAACATACAATTTTGCCACTATATTTAAGGTTTCTAATTTTAAATATTGTTAAAAATTCTTTGGACTTGCTAGTAGCATACTGTAAGAGCTCCTGCCGACTGTGATACAGGATTATCCTAGTGCATGTATCTAACATTGTAATACCTAAATATTTTGATTCTCACACAACGTTAGTCAAATCAACGTCAGTCAGTTCAAGTCATCTCTATTGAATGTCTTTGCGCCTTGATAGGGCATTTCAATACTCCCTTCAAGAAAGGAAAGCACTACTCGTCTAGTATCTTACCCGTGTATTCAGGAAAGCATATGGTGAGCGGCGATTTGCGTATCTTCTCCTCGAACAGATCCTTCTTGTTCAAGAACAAGATGATGCTGGTGTCCGTGAACCATTTGTTGTTGCAGATCGAGTCGAACAGCTTTAGACTCTCCTGCATACGGTTCTGGAATATTGCAGTAACATATTATTTAGGGAGGTAAAATGGCTGTATGACACGGACAGAAGGACATGATGAGATTTAGGGTTCCCTTTTTTTATGGATGACGGCCTTGAAATTATACGATAGAATCCTTTACGACTACGGAGACCCTAAAAACATCAATTCCGTTCATATTTGGCAAAGATGAACCTGAGGGGCTTGTGGCTAAGTAATAAACGTCGCACGGATCGATCGATCAGGTTAAGCTACCCTTGCCGCGGTTGGTCCGTGGATGGGTGACTATCTTTACATACCGAGACTCCTCCGTGCCTCGGATAGCACGTTAAGCCGTTGGTCCAGGCTGTCATGACTTGCACTGTTGGTCTGTTGTGCAGACTTGAAAGCCTGGACCAACGGCTTAACGTGCTGACCCGGCTGTAATTCGTGGATCTTTAGCAGTCGCTACGGGTCGTCAGAAGCCCGAAAGTCTGACAACCACACACACACACAGTCAGACACACAGTCAGTACAGTCTGACAGTCTGAAGGGTTATTGTATTCTACCCAGTAATTGGGTTGTTGAGGTCAGATAGGCAGTCGCTCCATGTAAAATACTGGTATTCAGCTGCATCCGGTTAGACTGGAAGCCGACTCCAACATGGCTATGCAGATGACGATGAATATATTATTTAGAGACGATTATATAAATGGTTACATGGTTGGTGGTGGTTGGTATGGTTATGGTTCTGACAGACTGAATGAAATGTTTAAAATAGTAAAGGTCAGTCCATCGCGCCAAATAGCTTGATGTACATCTAAAACCTGATCGTGAATGTTAATATCCATGGAGTGATGTAAAACTCTGGATTTCCAATCGCTCCATATGACTTTAGTCTTTTGGATCCATGAATGCCCACTTAAATACCAGTTTGAGTGGCACAACCATACTGTATGTTTCTCTCTCAAAAAAATAATATTGTTGATCAGTCACCATCACCATTGCTAATGTATTACCTGTATGATGATGACGAGTGTTTGAACTGTCTTATCAAATGATAAGCCAAAATAAAGACCCGTAAGAGTGTGCCAGTGCAAGCTATAACATTCCAAAAGGGTTCTGGACCTTGTTGGTTGTTTATAGCACGCTCGCATTTGGGGTGCATTAAAATTGCCTCCACGGGTACGTAACGATACTTCAATGGCATGCCACGCGCGATGCTTATTATACCTTATGCCAGATAAAGTTCAATAAAAGTAATTGACTCCACTTGTACTAAAGTCTCGAAACTTATTATAAACGCAAACAAAAAAACATACCACGTGCACGCGTCAAGGACGCCTCTTACCGCGATACGATTTTGATCGAGTTAGCGACAGTGCCTTAACATTTTTCGTATCGATTTGAAATATAATGGTATAAGGCGTCAACGACTTTTATTGCACGGTTATCTGGCGGAAGGTACGGGGGTCACACTGAAAGTTTTTAGAATAGGCCAATAAGAAAAACAGAAAACAAAAACGCGATGAAAAATTAATTTATATTCGAATTAGGAACTCTTTGGGAATCTGTAGATGTGTAATGAATTCACATGTCATTTGTTTGTACACATTGGCAGCAATTTAAAAATTGTCTGTCGTGCTTCGAAATAGTTTTGACTAGAGCAAATTTTCGTCCAATGATGTATTTCGACTTTCACGACATTAGCTGTTCTTTGTCCAATACTTGGCGCGAGACAAGAAGAAGCTCACATGCACAGGCTATCAGAATATGGCAGTTACAAAAACGAACCAATAATGTAGGAAGAGATATGGGTTTTCTTACAAAAACCCTTGTAAATAAACTACAATACACGGGCAATGGGGCACCTATGCATGTATTGTTGTCTGGTGCCGTCAAAAGATAATTATTTGTTCCTAATTTATTTATGTTCGTCTTTTAGTCAATTATACTAACACTAGCTGTTGCCCGCGACTTAGGCTGCGTGTATTTTTTTAAAACAAATATCCAGGATGAAAAGTAGCCTTCTTCAGGCCCCAGGCTATCTATCAGTCAAATTTCATAACGGTCGGTTCAGAGGCATACAGACAGACAGTTACTTTCGCATTTATAATATGTGTATGCATAGTTTAATTATGGGTAAAGTGCCTGAATCAAAGATGAATAAATATAGTACATTTTGATACAAGTGGAGAATTTTTGTTATTGCATTCGAGGCGGAATTAACACCGGAGCCGTAGGCGAGTTTGTTTTTGAGCCGAGAACTGCAATAACAAATGTCCACGTGTACCAAGCGACGTTTTTCAATACACTTTTGAAGAAATAAAATAAAATAACGAAAAATATTTTTGTCATGAATTATTAGGAAACTATGATTTAAATTTTCTTTTTTTTTCCGCGCTTTGCTTTCGCCAGGTTGAAGGAGAAGCAAAGGTATAAAGCCGATAAACAGCCTAATATGAAAAATAGAAAATTCAAAATTTTTTGAGTTTAGAACACAAATAAATGTTAATTTGTTCATAAACGTTTTTTTTTTATTGTAATAATCATGGTTTTCGATGATATTCTATTTATAAACATTATTCAAAAAATATTAACGCCGAAAGACGCATCTCTTTGCAGAGATTAAAAAAAAACTTTCACCCCCGAATAGAGACGGTGTGAATAGACGCATTGAACCAATTTGGACTAAAAATAGGTATAAGTTATCTGTGGCAATTTTTTTTCCCGCACACGTGTTGGAAAATGAAAAATCGCACGCGTGTGAAATACATTGCATTGTGAACCTAATCGTAGTGCGATATGAACCAGTTTTCGAGGAAGTGTATTGAAAAATAATTACCGTTGTCTCATCCTCGTGCAACACCTGATCGTACTCCGACATGGCCACACAGAATATGATCGCGGTAACATCCTCGAAGCAATGGATCCATTTCTTTCTCTCGGACCGCTGTCCGCCCACGTCGAACAATCTGGAAATGTACATGGTTTATGTGAATTTGTGGGGATACATTAAGATTCATTTTGTGATACACACACAGATCAAAACAAGTTGGGCTTCATGTAATTGTTTAGACTTAGAATGCGATAAATATTTGATACTTAAAAGTAAATTGATCTAGGTAAAGTGGACAGTATTTTATTGACAAGCAACAGAATCGTCAATTATTCATATTCTTATCTCTATGACAGTGTTAAGCAGCAGTTTTTCTTTAGCTTAAAACTAAATTGTATGACAGTTAATACAATTTACATTACAACAACTCCACTTTTACTCACGGACTAGAAAAAAGGATTCCGCGCCACGAATATCGAAAGTGAAGCACAGTAAGTATGCCGGAATCGTTTGTACAAACACGCCTCACGCACACATTTACATCACAGTATGCCGACCGGCCGCCATTACGTGACACGATGGCGTCTTTGTCAAATCACGCACACATAGATCGGTACGGTGCTTCACTTTCGATACGCGTGGCGCAGAGTCCTTCTTTTTTTTCTAGTCCGTGCTTTTACTCTACTTTTTATTTATATTTTGGTTTTTCTGTGGTAGACAAAGTTGTCTAGAGCTCGTCTAAGCTGAAATGACGCGCCCCACTACTTCAATTAGTATACATACAAACGGGACATGCGGTAGTGCATGGGCGCGTCATTACAGAGTAAACGAGCTCTACCCCAGTTTACTTCTGAGCATCCTGATGTCTGAACAGTCTTTACAGACATAAGAGTTCAGGCTTTCATGATCTTGCGATCTGGCCGCTGGCCCAGCTAAGACGAATATGGTGGAGTGATCCGCCATCAAGTTGAACACTCACTTGAAATTAAGGTTTTTGAAGGAGAAGTGCACTTCGACGATGCCAGTGGTTTTGACTCTAGTCCTTAAAATATCTTGTTCGGTGGGCTGGTAATCTCTCGCACCTAACCGGTCCAAGTCGTCAAGGAAACTGGAATAAAGAAAAGATACTAGTTAGAAAATTACAATCTTCACAAAAATTTCCCATCTATGTTGGGGTCGGCTTCCAGTCTTGCCGGATGCAGCTAAACACCATAAAAATACAATATCGCAAATCAAATTTCATCCAAATCCATTCACCGTTTTCGCGCCAACCCGGAACATACATCCAGACAAACATTCTAAACTGCTATTTTATTATAAGTATGTTATATGTTTAGGTCGCAGTAAGATGGTTGTAACCGTGATATAGTTTTATCCCTAAGGATATAGCTATGTAGACGCCAGCAGCTCAAGCCACCCGAAACTGTAAAATTTTTCCAATGAACCTTGAACCTAATGCTTAAGCGATAAAGATGAAAATCTATTAAAGAAATTTGACAGATTGTTGTAGCTTGATGTGCTGGCGTCTGTACCGTAATATAGTTATATGAAAATTGTCGGAGTGTTCTAATTTTGCTACAGCGTCCAATTTCGACGTAGCGCTCTCCGCCCGCTACCGCGGCACCGCTCGGTTCGCTCGCTCGGCACACGCATAGTTGGTCACAGTTCTAACCTAACTAGGGATAATAACTATATCACCGCTACAACCATCTTACTGCGACTTATAGATTAAATGTCGAGTCTTCAAAAAGTCGACCAAAGTATAATTTATATTTTCGTAACGCCATTCCCTATAGGATCAATAAATCAAGTCCACGAGACCGAAGCCACGGAAAAGCTAGTTTGTTGTATAATGTAAAACATGAATATTAAAAAAAACTACGTAACTAGGATTGCTTGAATACGACAACTAGAGTACAACGCCGTCGGTTCCTTTTTTATTGCATTTTTAGTGAAAAAACATCGTTTAGAGCTGTATAAAAGCAATCGATGATGCTACATATTTCATGTTAATCGAACGTATCAAGTTTATCGTGTAATCGATTTAAGTAAACCTGCAATCAGTGGGCTCGAAATATAACAGTTTAGTAGTTATAGGGAAGGTTATAATTATGTCGTTAAAGTTTTTCAAATACAAGGTGTAAGTAACTTAAATAACGCACAACCTCTTAAGGGGTCATTGTACTCATCATTAAGAAACAACTTTTACTACGAGACAAAACCTGAAATGGCGAAAAAAAAAAACAGCTGTTCCCTACATTTATGTTTGCACAACTCGTCAAAATATAATAGGGTACAGCTGTTTTTAGTGATTTCAGGTTTGGTCCCAAAGTAAAAGTTGTTCATAAAGATGAGTACAATGACCCCTTAAAAGGTCGTGCTTTATTTAAGTTACATCTTGTATAGAGGGGCTCGTTAGGGGCTTTGACGGAAAGGTAATTTTGGACTTGATTTTATTTCAATAGCGAGGTAATTTTCCAAGTTTGTCAAAAGTTAATGTTATTTACAAGTAATTATACTCAAATTGTGCCTTCATTTTCCCTGATTATTGCTTCGGTTCGGTCTGGTCAGCTTCCTGGGCTAGTGGAACGCTTATTAGAAGCGTGTCTAGTTCATTGCACCCGTGATATAAACATACATACATGTGAGTTTGTATTATGTAAGAGTGAGAAGTGACGTTGCCTTCAATAATATAACTGTTTGGGTAACATGTTTTAATAATATGGTTATCAGAGATAACTGCTGTTCATAAAAAAATTATAAAGAAATAAAAGTATTTTCGAAGAATAAATTAACCATTGCAGTAAATCCTACACATATTATAAATGTGAAAATTTGTGAAGATGTTTGGATGTTTGTTACTCAATCACGCAAAAACGGCTGAACGGATTTGGATCAAATTTGGCACACAGATAGTTTATAACCTGGATTAACACATAGGATACTTTTTATTCCGGTAGTAGGTTGCCGTGGGATAATTTGCGACATCCACGCGGTCGAAGCCGCGGGCAACGGCTAGTGACAAATAATTTTGATTAAAAAATAAACAAAAATGCTTAAAAGGTAGTCATAAATTTACCTATGCATTCACATTACCATAATTATTCGCAACTAATATACATATTAAAATATTGTTCTGTTCATGTACGTGGTAGCCCATCACGCAGTCCACTTTAGCATCGTGCGCTGCCGCACACTTTTGTGAAGACAATCAAATATTTGTATACATATTTGGCAAGTATTAAATTCATTGTTATGTACCGATTGCGATCCGTTTAGAATTCATATTGAATGATGTCAATAATTCTGTAATTCTGTTTGGAACACTTGTTTGTATTACAGGACAATATGAGTCAACTAATTAATAGTGGTGCCAAAGTATGTACAAAAACGAGCCGGAAAACGGATGCTGTTCGTTCAGTCACTAACCGAAATGAATCAATGGAACAAACGATTTTGGAAAAACCCTTTATCTGGATATGACAATCCTATGAACTCCAGGTTCCTGAAAATTTGCAAAAATCTCTAATCAGTAGGGAGGGATTCATCGATACGATACCCATACCGATACTTTTATAAAAATATTGGCGATACCGATACGCTTATTAAAATAAACAAAACACAAGTCGAGTTATTTTTTTGAAATTAATATAAAAAATAGAATAAAATTATTAGTTACTAAAATTAATTTTTAAGGTTATTAGTGTTTGTAATTAAAGTTAACACTAATAAGATTTTACCTTAAAAAACAAAGTTTTCTCATGTTTTGAGATTTCGCAAGTCGTTTGAACGAGACCTGCGGTGGAAAATACTCATTTGGAAACTAAAGTATTTCAGTACAATTTTTTTTCAAGTTGGGTAAGTATAAGACGCCATTGTTCGTGGCTCGTTTGCAACGAAATAGACTAGATAGCACGCGCGTTTACGTTACTTTTTTGAAGCGCGAAATTTGAAAAGTATCGTCGTACCGATAAAGGTATATCGACAAACCCGAAGTATTGCCGATATATCGGCATCGGTGTCTGATCGGAATCTGTTGAAATTAGTAAATCTGCAGTCAAATATCATGTGAGTCACTTTGATTAGTTGACTAATCGAATAACTTTGATTGGTCATTATTAAGATTTAGACGGAAAATTAAATGATTATTAAACGAGACGTGCATGTTAATTCCAAGTAACAATACGTTTCGCGTTCATAATTAGATAGGAAGCAATAAGTTCAATAAACAGTGCTAAGTTTTATTGATTATTCCGCAAGCTATATCAGCAGACATCCGGCCGGCCACTAGTTGCAGTCGCCACGCTAAACGACGCCGGGCGACGCCGCCGCATACATATTAACGAGCTGCGAACCGTAGACAACACGCTAAACTTCCATGTTGCCAGCACATAAGTAATCTTCATCGCTTCCCCAAAACAAACAATTGTAGTAAACATATCTAAATAAAACATGTTTTTATGCTAATATCAAAAAAAAGATCATGACCTTTGCCTTGAACAGAAAGGCATAATTAAAAAAATAGTCGTATATTTGAATCATGTGTTTTCGTTAGTCCTAAACTAGGTTCCAAATTGTGTAACATTCGATAGAACTCATATACAATGACGTCACAGTATCCAACCTTCATTTTCCGCAGCAGCTGGCACACGTGCAGCTGTATACTACAGAGCGTTGGCTCCTCTCGTAAATCGTCACATAGACCGCTCCATTGAGTAAAATGCTATAATGGCAACGCTTGGCGGGCGGATTTAATCTTATTTGTACAGGGCGAAGGCTTACTCTATTTAATTGCCAAGCTTACGGACGTCTTAGTAGACGCATCCGCCTACAATGACCGCTGCATTGCAGTTGAAATTTTACGATAACGAGAGAAGAACATTTTTATTTTGACCAATTATACAGAAGGTCGTAAAAAGATGTCGTTGAAGAGTTGTCCTTGTACATTTCCACCATCTTGGTATGAGCTTTACAGCTCTGAAGTTAAGCCAACATTCAGGCACTAAAACTGTATTGTGGTGATTTGTACAAGAAGTGGTCAATGTCACTGTATCACGAGATGGTAAATCATAAGTGAGTCAGTCAGTGACGCCATCAAGCGGTTGACTGTACCGAGAAACGTGACTTTGAACTTATTCGATCTCGACTAAGATTAATGACAAAACAACGCTAGTGTTCGCCCAGATTGCTTAAGATAACAATCTAATCAAACAATCACGTCTGGTGAATTATTTGATAAAAAAAAATATCGTTCTTGAATCCTGGAAACATCTTGGAAACCTTGACTTGAGACGAGTAAGGTGATTAATGCTCGTTTCTTTTCAGTATGAAAAGTAGCTTTTGGATTGCAGTAGGAATAATTATGGGCAGGTATTATTGTTCCTGGAACATGTAGCTAATAAGCTAGGCGCTAAACCAGACTCAACGTCCAGCATTATTGGTTGACGTTTCCAGACCAGGAATGCATCGGCAGCCATAATAAATTCTGTATTTAGCAACACTAATGTTAAAGCATTTCATTGTAGCACAGGACTAACGTCAACTTCACAAAATCTGCAATGCAACACTAATAAATTTTCATAATTAACATTTCAAATAGGTCAAAGTATCTTAATTGCAAGTGGGCATGTATCGGCGCCATAGTTGCCGTTCGTGTGAAAGGCCAACTTTGACACGATACACCGGTAACTCCCAACCTAAATGAAAAACTAGGTACGCTGGCGAAACACGCAACCTTTTGGTGTAGAGAAAAACTTTGCTATGTTAACCATTCGACTATTAATTATGGCGATTGTATTTATTTAAACGACAATTTGCTGCAGAGCATAGAAAAAAATCTAAGCAAAGGATAGCGATTGTACCTCTACGTATTACTTTTTGGACATTGTGATTTCTAAATTCGGAACTAAAGGATTTATACATACAATCTATTATTCAATTAGATTTGTAATAATACTGTACGAGACCCAGCATCTGCAGTAGAAGAACAGCCGATTGAGGCAATCGGTACAGCGGAAAAATTAATAGCAGAGCAAGGCCAGGCAAGGCAAGAACGGAGGGCAGACATATTCAAATATGTCGTAGAGATGGTATGTAAGCAATTGGTAATAATTTAGCAGAGATATAATTCAGTAATCTTAGCAGAATGTGCCAGCAATATTGGAACTGTCCAAAGTGGTCTTTCAAACGTCAAACATTTAGTTGACTGCATCCAATATGATTTATGCAAACGACAATTGGGTCTATGTCATGAATATGATTGATGTCAGAAACAACTGCAATTCAAGGCCAGTGTGTATAGATCGCAGATCTGACACCGTTGGCCCGATGCCAGATTGCCTAGAACAGCCAAACTTAGACAGTCAGCGACGAATAAGCAAGGGTTGATACTGAACTAAGCTATCATCCCGATTCTAACATCAATATGTTCGTAGAAGGAAATTAATTTGCTTTGGAAAATAATTTAGCCCTGCAAAAACGCTAACAATCCAAACATCATAATTATGGTTGATTATGCTAATAACATAGAAAAGCAAATTCGTTGCGTAAGTTGTGTTATTAGTTACGCCAAAAGATAAAACATACGTATTGACATATTTGTAAAGTTTTCATCTCATTACACGCTCAGTAAATTGTCCAAATGTGCTATGGGAGCAAGAAGTAGGGTATTATGTTCCAATGTCAGTGGAATTGTTGGTGCTTTTGGACGGGTGCCAACAGAAAGGACATCTACGATCCTTACTTAACTACCAGAGAGAAACTGTCTGATATTTCGCTGATACGGAATATCTTTGTGTTTCGCACTGAAGCTGTAGTCACGTTTCGAGTATTTCGAGGGGCTAGTTATAGCTGGCAAATCCCCTGCAATATGAGGTGTCGCATTGCGAATTACTGCAGATACAGGACTACAAACGTAGAAAATCAATAAATAAACTGTTACTCTGACCTCGCAAAACACCTTTACTATTATTAGAAGTTTGCTTTGTGAGCCTTCGACATTTATTTAATCATTATTACATTAACTAGTAATATTTCAACAAGATCTGTCGAAAGGAATCATATTTATGAAACAGTATACTTTATTTTGGGTAATAAATATCCTGTACGTCGGGTGGCAGTTGAAGGAGCACATGATAACCCTCTCGAAGATCGTTCTTATAATTAAAACATATCATAAACGTTACAAACATACGTGTTAAACGTTCTAACCCGAGTGTTTATCATACTGGCGCTTTTTCGCGTCGGTCCTGGGCGTTGCTGACGTCAAACCTCTGTCAACATTAACTGGGTCAGTAAACAAGGATGAATTACATTCGGAGCAGCCGAAATCATTTCATTATACTATTGAACGCCGCCGGTGTTATTGAATGTGGATGTATTGATGACAGCGTTTAGCGGTGACGGGACGATCGCAAACGCCTGTGAGTATCGATTTTTCTAGGATTTCTCCTTTATTCGTTCCTAAAATGCCCTAAATTGTTGTACCTAGTTACTAGCTGCCGTGTATGTAAAAATCCTGAATTTCATTTAATTTTTCTCTCAGACCTTTTTTTTTTTAATTCTTATTTGGTGTACAAAACTAACAATCCTGACTGAATTGACAAAAATCTCATTCTGACTAGCGTCGACTATCTTCGCAATAAGCGTTATCTCGCTAAAAAGAAAGATCGATAGCTGAAACTGGACAGATGTAATCCTTGTACTGATTGCAAGCTGGGTAATGCATAAAATCCATGTATGGTGGTGATGTCGGCTGACGCGGCTTGCGGGCGACGAGCGCGGCCTCCGCCCGGCAACAGGTCCGGCGCGCGATCAATACGCCGCGCGCCGCCGCACGCCGCGCCGAGCCGAGCCCTTTCGATAACTCCGCGCTACGCCGCGCCGGCCGAACTGCGGGCGAAGCGACGCGATCCCGCGATCACGTCACGCACAGCCGATTTGCACACAGGCATATGTCGACCAACATCGACCGATTTCGCTGCTATCAAGAATTGGCCATCAATTTTTAATAATTTTTCTCCATTTTTGGCTTTTCTAGCGCAAAGAAAACTCAACAGCTCCATGTTTGGGAGCTCCATGTTGATGTCGCAGACCCACATGATGAAAGTGTAATGTCACTTCCATACATTCAGAATTTGACTATCCAGAGATCCAGCTGAACTACACAAATAATTCTGATCCTGATACGATAGTTGTTGGATGAGCCCGACGACTAAAATCTTTCTAAATTTGGTCCCAGTTTGGATAAACTCAACTCTTTAGTTTGTTTATAACGTCCATAACACGAAACACTTGTCAGCTTCATCGTGGGAACAGAAGATCTATAAAAAGACTGTTGAGCGTAAAAGAACGAGAAAGAAGCATGAGCAACCCTACGTAACACTTTTTGTTTAGTTGGGGTTGAACGGATTCGGTTGAAAGTTTACGCAATGGTGTGACTACACCAATAAAAGTCAGTGGTGACACATTACCCCCGAAAGCGGCGGCGAAAGGGGTTCATGAGGTGTTACCGAGTTAGATGGAGGGTGTAGGTAGTTCAGGGCTTAAGGAGCCGGTGGCGCTGTGAAGTGCTTCCGGAATTAGCGCGGGCGTCATGCGATCGGCACATAAATCTGTCGCCGGTGGCGTTCCGCGCGCCTCGCGCCATGGGCCGCAGACGACGTGGGCGGCACCGCGGCGGTTGCAATCGCGAACTCACCGATACTATCTCAATTGCTTTACGACCGCTGACAATCTTTTAAACACATGTATGACGAGGGGACTATGCATTTATAAATAAAGGTTATCTTTAAGTATCGTGCGATTGCTTACCGCCACCAGAATGATATCAAACGCAATTGTCAAACTAACTTGTTCAGGGGTTTGAATTGCCCAATTTAAACGAGAAGGGCCATTAGCAGGTGTAAAGTAGGAAAACGCTGACGTAACGTCCCCGCTAAATGTTGAATATCGCATTGGAGCAGTTGTTGCTCGGAATAATAGCCGCCTGAGTTGTAATTGACAAAGTAACAGCCACAGGCGATGATGTAGCGATCATTTGTCGCACTTTACTACACAATATTTTACAACAATTGCGAGTTTTGTGGCGCCTAAGCGGCTATCCAATGAATAAAACATTCACGAATTGAAGAAGGTTTCAACGAAATCCACCCCGTCAATGGTCGACCTTTGACGGGGTGGATTTCGTTGAAATCTTCTCATAACTTTAAATTATGCCTAAGTTCGCGGGCTTGCGGACGACGAGTAATGGGCAGCTCGCCGTCCGGTAAGGACCAGGCCCGGGTCGACGGCGCGTTGTGTTCCACGCGCGCCTCAAAGAGATGTCAGCAGTGACAGGGTCCAATAGGGCCGATGCCGCCGGGGTCGCGGGTTGTTCGAAAGAGATACCGTGGCCCTGGCACGGGCAACTGAAGGAACACGGGTGGGTTTTAGTGAGTAAAAGTCTGACACGCCCTCCCGCTCCGCCCAGAGCGGGAGAAGTCATTTGATGATTTACCATCCACAAAAAAAAAAAAAAAAAAAAATCCTAAGTTTGTGTCTTGCTAGAGCCTAGGCCCATTGAAGTATATCGGTATAAAATATTTATTCAAAATGCCCTCAAAATATGGCTTATTACTAATTCTCGTGATAGCTGAAGCTGTCGATAGGTACCGTCGACAAATGTTTCAGACAGCTTGGTGTAGGTAGTGTAAAGGTTTCATTCAAAGGGAGTCTCGTTGTACAGGCTGGTAATATTTATAGTTACATTCGAACAACCAGTCAAGTGTTGAACAACTTTTGAATAAAAGCTTTAGCTTTTGTTGTGAAGAAATGAGTCGTAATATAGTAGGGTTAGGATGTGCATATTACAATACGCGCCACGAAAGACGACATTTGACGAGCGCCGTACCACGCTGCAGGATGACGTCCGGTTCCTTCCCGTCTCAGACCTCATACCGCTAAAGAGATCTATAAATTGTCTACTGCGCAAGTCAAACCACGTGGTGTGTCAAGTCTCATCTTTAGTGGCACGTATTGTACTTTGAGGAAGGAGGAGCTCGTGGTTAAGTAATAACAGGCGCACGGGTCGATCTATCAGGTTAAGCTACGCTTGCCGGGGTTGGTCCGTGGATGGGATGGTCTTTACATGCCGAGACCCCTCAGTGCCTCGGAAAGCAATTTAAGCAGTTGGTCCCGGCTGTCATTCGTGGATCTTTGAAGTCGTTACGGGTCGTCAGAAGCCCGAAAGTCTGACAACCAGTCTTACCAAGGGGTATCGTATTACCCATCAGTTACTGGGTTAAGAGTTGGAGGTTAGATAGGCAGTCGCTCCATGTAAAATACTGGTATTCAGCTGCATCCGGTTAGACTGGAAGCCGACCCCAACATAGTTGGGAAAAGGCTAGGCAGATTGATTGTACCTTGAGAAAAACTGATAAAACCAAGAATATAACATACAGAAGTTCATCCTCTATTATTGTAGCTTAAAAAATAAAAAAAATAAAATAAAATAACCTTTAATTCGGACAAGTAACATCCATAGTGGGTTAGTACACAGAAATCTTATGACTATGTTAGTAAAGCTTAATATTAAATAACTATTTAGCAACAAGACTATTCTGAGAGATACATCTCTTAATAATGCTATGCATTATCGAAGAGTCATATCTCCCAGCTATGATTTTCAGGATGGAGTTGGGGCTGGCTCGCACTCTGCAGAGCAATGATGCAGATTTCTGTCTAATGATGGCATGGAAGCCATCAACGTGACTCTGCGCGAACATACCAGATGCACTGCAGAAACGGGGCAGCCCCAACAGCATCCTGAAACCATTATTATATTACACTCGCAGGGCGCTGATGGCCCGCTGGGTATAATTAGTCCCACCTTAGCCACCTCTCGCTAGGTCCCTATAGTACTCAGTTTCAAAGTCAGACCTATTCATTTATTTATTCAATGAACACGTATTTTCTAACTTATCTGCGGCAAACACTGCATGAGATCGATATTTTTATAACGGACACCAACTTAGCAAAAAGCGCAATTTATCATCGAACCAAGTAAGAAATTATATGATTCGTGGGCCGACTTCCTAGACGAACGATCTTAAATAGCAATAAATCAAAACATACAATTTCTTTTACATTGAGCAACTGGGAATTACTCAGTTCCGCAAGGTATATCGGTAATGCAACGCAACAGGCAAGTTAGACATCATTTTTCGCCAATTGAGCATCGGAGTCAATGCTTAGCAGTTAGCGGTGAGGTAATAGTGAAATATGCGGATCGTTTACTGCTCATGTCCTGGTGACAGTTGCGGACTACAAGTTATTTTCGACACACTACAACATTTTTGATGAAGCAAAAACAGTTATTTCATGATCTTCATCTCTTATCCAAAGATTTAAGGAGGATGCACTGTGGTAGCCCGCGAAATTCAAATTTTCTTGCGTTTTATGCAATTTGCAGGTCCGTGTCAGGTTGTATCTTGATCAAAATATAATACGCGGCAATAAAACATGTATTTACTCAATTTTAACCATAAAAATCATCAATACATCTCTCTAAGTTAGATTTCGTTCGTTCGACGAATCTGCAAGAAATCTAACTTAGAGAGATGTATTGATGACTTTCATGGTTAAAATTATATAAATACCTAAGTTTTATTGCCGCATATCATATTTTGATCAAGATACCCTGACACGGACCTGCGAATTGCAAAACAGCGCATCCCCCTTAAGCAGTGAACGTTGTGTCAAACGAAGCGAAAGGATCATACTTCCACTCCTGATAAATCTTATTTAATTATTGAATAGCTAAAAGGTCCTGACACAAAATTGTATCTACTACAACGTACATTCCGTATATGATTTTCCTCATGATTGATGAGAGACCCACAGATACGAGCGTTGAACCGCGCACAAAGGGTTCCTTGTGACTGTTGCAAGAGCATCCGCCGACCGCGATTCTCGCCACACAGTACAAAACAACTATCCTTATCGTGTTACTGACGGACCACTAAATGGTACACCAGTTCCACTCAGCTCTGAGAGAAAACACGGAACGTATAAGGAATTCAGGATACCAGATGCTATTTTAATAATTGATCATTGTAAGTTCGTTTACGGGAGGACACAAAATTTGCTATCTGCGACTTTTCTATCTCCATGAGAACCCCTAGCTGTGATCACCAGAATAAGAGAGCCCATGGTGTGGCTTTGAGGGATTGGATATTTCAAATCAAGCCAGAACCTGGCCAGTAGAACATGACGTTTTTGATGATTAATGGAAATTGCTCTGTATTCAATAGAGTATATTATGTATGTGTCACGTTATTATTGTAGTTTTAATCATTTTTTACGCGGTTTCAAGAGTCGCTCGTCTCTCGCTTTAGCGCTGTAAAGCACTAATCGTAACGGCTAACTCGTCAAGGATTATAAACTCGGTATGTAAGTGTGTAAACCATACCTGTTTATCACGATGATTCAGTAAACAAATAAATAATAGCCATTTATCATTCTGCGTAAGTTGGAAGCAACTGAGTGGAACCAACGCCTTATTGTTAGGTGTCGGAGAACTAGTAATCACTTCATGTACTGTCATTAGTGTTGTTTGTTTTTGCTTACATATAGTATTATACAAAGGATATGAATCGATGGTAATTTTACACACATGATTACAAATTCCTATAATTTTATCCCAGAATTAAAATCAACCGAAATGAGCCAACAAGAACTATGTTAGAGCTTTGGCGATCATTGTGGGAGATACCTACCAGTTGATTCGTTTGTGTTCCCTTCCCTCAAGTCTTGGTGTTAACATTTATGATGATAAGCTAAAAAGATTGGAGTGGTGATGAAGTATTATCTTAATTCGGAATTAATGAAGGCAGAACAATTTAGTATTAAACATGTTCTGGATGGGTGGGATTGCGGAAGAAACACAAATGTACACAGTGAGCAGAGACCGGACGAGTCAATCGGCGCGCGAGCACCGCTCCCTGCTTCCATCGGGGATTGACAAATTGAATTGATGGCAGTGACGTCACGCATAATACAGATGAACACTTACCATCAAATTATCGGAACGTACTAATGTGTACCTACATACAAACTGCCAACGTTCATAATCGTAACAACAAGGTTGTTATCACGCCAGACTTTTTAATTAATCGCGACCCCATTTTGCAAATTAAATACGTGAGTAAAATTAATTTAAACGTTTTGATCGGGCGCTCTAATTTTATCTCCTATATGTGCGTGTTATCTTAAACATCATGCAAATGACTTGTATGAGTAGTTACTGGAGTAACCTCTTCATTAACCGTATAATTAGCAATGTCATTAAAACGTTATATTATTTCACATAGGCTTATGGTTCTAAACGGTAGATAAACAGTTTACGAAATGATTTACCAAGTCAAATTGAAAACCCCTAGCCGTGACTTGCATGTTCCTTTAAACAGTTTCTAATATTAACAGCCGCACTCTAAGTGGTGTCATCACACTTGCGACAATAGGGCGCTACATATTCGAAACTACAAATATTTTCGAACTGTTTTATGTGTAAACAATTAGAATCACCTTAATTACCATGGATGTCGTAAAATGCAACAAAGGGTCTGTGGAAGAGGACTAGCGACAGCATTTGAAGGTTCATGTTTAAGTTATCCTCATTATTGTGGACTGTCAAAATTAGAAGCCAATCTATCAGGAGTGATATCAAAAACAAAAATTCTTAAGAAAATATCAACCCCCCATATTTTATGCGAGTGAGAGGTTTGTAACATCAATCGAGGTTGTATTTATTTGTTTGTACGCATGCGTGTGTACTGCGTCAACTCGGCCGGGTGGCGTAGATTACGACATCGGCGACGCTGAAAACGTAACATGGTAGCCCCCACTGCTTCCTCTGAAGTGCTAAACTTAGGGGCTGAAGCTAAAGCCATTGACAATTCGTACGCGATGAGTAACGCGCGGTGTTACACGGTGATGCCGGGCCCCAGGCCCCTGCCTATACTCGGCAACAGTTGGCGATTCGCTATAGGCAAGAACCCATGGAGAACCCGCGCTTTGGACGTTTCGCTCTGGTTCCTGAGAGCTTTAGCAGGCGCCGGGGGAGCGGCTAAAGTGGCAAAATTGTTTGGACATCCTGATTTGGTGTTCCCATTCTGTGCCGAGGAAACAGCAAGAATTTACAGACGCGAAGACGTAATGCCACACAGAGCAAAAGCGCCTTGCCTCAGCCATTATAAGCAAGATTTGAGAAAGGATTTCTTTGGGAACGAGCCCGGGCTAATTGGAGTGTAAGGGATTAAATAGTTTTAGGTTAAAATGTTAAAGTTTCTAAGTTATACGTGTTCTAGTTCTGTATATTTCCTGCAGACATGGTGAGCCGTGGTCTAGATTTAGATCGAAAGTATCTAAAGCATTGATAGCGCCGGAGGCAGCAAGGGCCGCGGTGCCCGATTTAGAATATGTGACCGACGATTTTGTACACAGGTATGTCGTAGGTATCAAGCCTTTTGTTCTTTATCTCAAAAAACCGATTTGTTTAATTTACTGAGCTATTCTCGTAATGTTATTTTGGAAAGAAAACATGATAGTGATAAATCACTGTCATCATAATGAAACTATAATGCCTACATTACGATGTATACCATAAATGTAGGTGTTTAATATACAGTTTTATGTATTTTGAGTTTTTGTCAGATTGCAAAGTTTGTATTTAACACTAGAATTAACAAATATAGTACCCATTTTGCTAATAATAAAGAACTGCTTTTATAAGTAGTACAATAATTAAAAAAAAAATCTTTAGGAACACAATCATAAACGGCTCGGCGTAAACGCATGCCGTAATTTTGTGGTCTAGTACTTCGTTTTGCCTCTAGTGATCTGAGTGTGGAATCTCAGTTTAATGACCACATCCCGTTTTTAACAACGGCGCGCGGCGTCTGCGCATTTGTTTTGAGCGACGGCTACTGAGACTGACTCATTGTGAACAACAAACCTCATTCAATGAGAAACGTTACGTTTCGTTTGACTGACTTTAACGCGGAATATTTAACGCTTAGATGAATTTAATTGAGAAACACAATTTACATATGGGCTTTAAATGAATTAGGTTTTGATTAGCAGCTAGGTAACGTGAAAATTGGGGTGAAGCACTTTAAATTAAGCACGTGAACGTTAAACATTAATCGATACTACTACATTTTAAAATATTTTCGTTACAGAATGGAATGCATTCTCGACGATAATCGTGAGCTGCCGAAAGATTTTCTCACGGAACTCTACAAATGGGCCCTTGAGTGTAAGTGCTACTTGACGAGCGGCGCCACCTTCTGTGAACTCTATTGTGCTTTTCCGCATAAACTTGTTCCGAGTGGTAACTTAACGCCTAAAGAAAACACTCCTCTTTGTTCTAGCTGTGGGTGCTTGGGCACTGGGGACAAGATTGGGATGTCTCCGAGATAACGATGCCGAAGCGAAAGAAATAATTAGATGCATCCATGGATTCTTTCATAGTGTTCCTGTATTGGAACTCTCAGCACCAATGTGGCGAATATACTCAACACCTGCCTACAAAACATATATCGAAGCTCTAGACGCCTTTAGATCACTGTGTTTGAAAAGATTGACAGATAAAGGTATATGCTCACAAATAGCAAAAGCTTCTGGTGAAAAGGTTGCAACAATATTGGCTTTGGATCTACTACTGGTCGGCGTAGATACTACAGCGGCTGCTGCGGCGAGTACTATGTATTTATTGGCCAATAATGAAAGAGCACAGAGAAAATTACAAATTGAACTTGACAATAATCTTCCAACAGTCAGAGGAATGACCAGCAAGGATTTGGACAAGCTGCCTTATCTCAAAGCTTGTATAAAGGAATCATTGAGGTAAGTTTAAACTCAAAAAGAAAATACCACTTTTTATCCAAGAACAGTTCTTCCAGACGTTTCAAACCATAATATTGTTTATCTAAAAGGCGTCTAATGGGCGGCTATCTAGGCACGCGAGAGTATCTCACGGTGGCTCCGCTCCTCCTTAGTCTTTCACTCTTGCTGTCAAGAGTCAAAGAAAATGCAGAGTCATCAACCACGACCACTCTGTAGTGGTCGTGGTTGATGACTCTGCATTTTCTTTGGCCAAAGCAGCCCTCGCGATGCTCCTCCACTTATTCCGGTCTTCCACGTCTCGAAAATTCTGAACTATGGAGGGTTGTGTTGATGCTTTGTTATGGTCTGTCAACACGTAGGTGACCGACAGCGTGACCGCTTGCCCTCTACTTGTCCCTGGACAATGAGTCGTTCCATGGAGCATCTCACGGTGGCAGTTAGCATTATATTGATATTACAAGGCTAATGTTATTGGAGAAGCAGCAAACTGTGGTGGATCCCGATACTGTCTACTCTTAGTTAACTCGTGGCAACATCACCGTACTAAATACTAAACTACGATACATACATGAAGCGAGTAAGTACGTTCAAAGGTGATAATTTGTCCTTTGTTGGCCTGTGAGACATCAGTTTGCAGTTTCACCAGCCTACATAATATTTCATGAGTATATTTTTATGAAAATAATTTTACTTCCTTTGCGACTACCTAATCCTAGTTTGATTCATTTCTCTTAAATCATTAAATCAATTTGCCTTGCCTTTTCCCAACTATGTTGGGGTCGGCTTTCAGTCTAACCGGCTGCAACTGAATACCAGTATTATACATGGAGCGACTGCCTATCTGACCTCCACAACCGAGTTACTGGGTAATACTACGATACCTGGTTGTCTTACCAAGGGGTATCATATTATCTTGATAAGACCCGTAACGACTGTCAAAGATCCACGAATGACAGCCGGACATAGACACGGAGGGATCTTGGTATGTAAAGATGGTCACCCATCCACGGACCGACCCCGGCAAGCGTACCTTAACCTGAACGATCGACCCTTGCGGATGTTAGTACTTAGCCACTAGCCCCCTCATTTCTCTTAAATATTACTTTAATTAAATTATTACAGTAAACAATTTAACGTTAAGTTTTTTGATGACATTTTGTGGGTGAAGAATTAATATTTAATAATGAGCCAGTTTCAATGTCAATAACAGTAATAAGAGATTTTCCTCGTGACACGAGTACAGTAACCTCCAATGGGATAAAAAACTTGATACAAGTGTAACGTGACTAATGATGGTCAGCGTCAGATTACATTTTGCACCTGTGTCGCTAGGACCTCAGTCTACAAGCCGAGTGTAACAATACTAATGTTTATAGCACGTTATGTAAATAATATACTTGCAGTACAGGTCCGCATGCACCGATAAATGCGAAGAATTCGTAATTGACATGTGGGTGACGGGTTTTATAATGTTGTTAATGATCTCATAAGAGCTGGAATTTGTTGAACGTAATAAAACCGCTAAAGAAGCTACCTTTTCAGGCTGTTTTTATAAATTCGCTAAGTATACGTGTTTTTAACTACATTAAAATGATAAAATGCTAATGTCGGTACCTTTTAGGAAGACAAAAAGCATGTTAGTGTTCCTATAACAATAATTACACTTTCTTTGAATAAGAAATTACTTAAGTTTAATTCAAAGGAGGACATTAACCTTTGTACCCTTTTTTTTATCGTGGAGAAATATGCTCATGCATACTGCACTACCAAGGGGATATAGTGCAGTTATGTGGGGGCTCTACCCCACTAAAACTCCACGGTGTCCTCCTCTGCCGCTTACGGCAGGAACACGGGCACGCGTTAGCACTCATCCGTGAACCCGCCGCGGCTGTCCGTAACCGGACCCTCCTCTGGGGAGTACTCCCCATCAACGGCGCACTAGAACACATTGCACGCCGTGACCAACCCAGGGACCAAACCAGCATATGGCCGCCAGACGACACAACATTAGCACGGCTACAGATCAAGCAATACATTTCCAGTATAAGCTGATCTGGCATTGTATAGGATTTCCTCACAATGAGAGGTCAGTGTAAACTGGAAATGTATAGCATGATGTCTAGCCGTGTGTACCCTGAAAGTCTTGAATGATATTCACATTGTTACAGAATCAAACCAGTGATTTTGGGGAACGGAAGATGCATTCAGTCAGATGCAGTGATATCTGGATATAAAGTACCTAAAGGGGTAAGCATAAAAACTTAATGAATGTATAATATTGATGATCCATCAGCTCAGGACATTTAACTTTTCCTGAGGAAATACATATAAAAGTAATAATAATACTTATTTCAGAGAGAGGAAAAGTGAGTGAGGACACCATAATTATTTATATTCATAATTCAAAATTCCTTTTTCCTAATTCAGTCGCACATCGTTTTCCCGCATTACATCCTATCTAACGAGGAACGATACTTCCCGTCACCAAAGGAGTACGTTCCCGAGCGATGGCTACGAGACAACGAAGTTCGGGAGTCTACGGAAAAACCCGAAGGATCGACAGTTGTTGGTGAAAATTCGGGATGCCCGTACGAACGGGCGATGGAGGTGTGTCGCAAGCAACAGGAAGTAGGGATCCACCCGTTCGCGTCGCTTCCGTTCGGCTTCGGCCGACGAATGTGTATCGGGAAGAGATTTGCTGAAGCAGAGTTGCAACTTCTGCTAGCTAAGGTGAGTTTGATTTGATTGTAATTTTGTTTTCTTAAGTGAGGGCAGCAAAGATTTGTCATACATTATAAAGCTACGGTTTCCTAGAAGAGCGGTGGCCGCACTTAACTGCCGCAGAAATGATGACAGCGGCAAAGATTTAAATCGTTAGATTCGCCCTACTGCGTGAAAAGATAGTCGCGTTCCTGTTTCGTTTTGACACCTCTGGCACACAATGACGCAGTGACTTGACTTGATTGTCATGGAAACTAATCATGTGTGAACTCACTCTTTTCAGTATGTACACTTTTCCCGTGACTAAGTACGGTGAGGGCGATTTAAATCTTTGGGGGGCGGGGTTTGAATTATTGCCAAATACTGGTGAATATATTGTGACGGAGCCGGTTTCCTAGGAATCAAAAACAAGTCACTAAAAGGAAAAATTGTGAAGTAGAAAATCGAGGAGAAATTGCTAACTTTTCAAGTAACAAAATAATTTGTAGGGCAACATTTTTACAATGAAAGCGATTGCGATTGATTTTTTGCGATTGGTTGGTCGTTCGATCTTTTATGTGCAGATATCCTAAGCCTAATTATTTGTTGCCAGACTTTCCATAAATACGACGTATCATGGCACTACGGAGAGCTAACCTACAGCGTGACGCCGACGTACGTGCCAAACGAACCGTTGCAGTTCGCACTCCACAAAAGAAACGGTAACCACACTAGCCTATAATCTTCTATGTTAAATACGTATTTAATGTTATTCGTAAGACGTATATTTAATTGCCAAAGGTTTTTTACAAAGTTGGATTCAGGTCGTTTGTGTTTTGTACGGTTTTGTTATACATAATGTTAAGTTACATTTATTTGACTTTTCAAATAAAGTCCATCATTTGAAGGTTTATTTTATTATGTTAAAGATCCTGTCGTTTCTACTAACGGCCGAACCCAATAACCTATCTGTCACCAGTTGTGGCATAATGGAGATTGAAAAATCTATCTATCAATGGTTTTAATGTCAATAATCAAAGACAGATAAAACAAAAGAACACGAAAGTGACGTAAGAACACATAGAATTATATTGTCTATCATCAGTAGCGATCTGTCTTTAACTGACAGTAGGTTATTGGGTTCGTCCGTTAGTGGAGAGCCTAACCTTAATTTTATGTTAATGCTCTAAATATGAATAACTAATGAACCATCTTAGTTATCAACTTATCAATCCTCACGACACAAAATTTCGTTTGCACATTTCTTGTATTCTCTCATAAACAAAGTATGTACTCACTATTTGGCGGAATCGTTGAGCTGGTACTCGTTGGAGCGGCCAAAGCACTCCTGCACACCGGCGTCCGCCCAGAGCCTCTTCATCGCTGCCAGCAACTCCTCGCTGAACGGCTCCGTGTCCTCCATCCGTTGGATCACGTCAAACACCATCTTGCCATCGCTCTGGAATAGACAAATACAATAAGATTTCTAAGATTTTGACGCATGTAGGTAATTATTCACCGATGGGTAGGTAGACTGAGGTGTAGGTACATAAAGAGACTACAGAAACATTTCGTCATAAGTAGTATAGGGCACGAGCCTATTGCCAAATCCAGAATCTTTGCTGCTACTGTGGCGGCATCTAAAACGTCACATGCGAACTACGCTTCAAAGACCTGACGTCACACAAATCCTGCATCGCGCAAACAGGCCAGTCGCGCGGTATATATCAACATCCTGACCTCAACCGACGGGCAATTGCCTACCAAACACAACACCCGTCCGGTCAGAGGATCCTCCCTTTTCTATGGAGGATGAGAGAACTTTACAGAGACCACGACCCTGTTCCTCATACCTCTACTCTGGTATGAGGATTTACTCTATGGATTTCCTGATGGAAAAAAACGGCACGTGACCAATCAATCTGCCTAGCCTTTTCCCAACTATGTTGGGATCGGCTGCCAGTCTAACCTGATGCAGCTGAATATCAGTATTTTACATGGAGCTATCTGACCTCCACAATCCAGTTACTGGGTAACACGATACCCCTTGGTAAGACTGGTTGTCAGACTTTCGGGCTTCTGACGACCCGTAACGACTGTCAATGATCCATGAATGACAGCCGGGACCTACGGCTTAACGTGCTTTCCGAGACACGGAGGGGTCTTTGTATGTAACGATGGTCATCCATCCATGGACCGAGAATCGCAAAAAAATATTGATTTGCATGTATCGACATTATCAAAAATGGGATCGAAGTTTCGCTGTGTAATAAACCTATCCCAAAAAGGAAAGAAGGTCAACACGCCACAGCAAAGAGGTTGGCAGCGTAGCCAACACTTTCACCGCATCATTCACAAATTCTGTTTTGTCTACACATAAATGCCAATGTACCACTGCAGTGGTAGTACGGGGCAAAGGGCAATGCCACCGGGTAAAAAGCATTACTGGTGATTTGCCAGGGTGCGTTTAAAAGTCCCGCGTTGCCACTTTGCTGACTGGCTTTCCAGCGGCTTGAGCTATTCTTATTAGTTCGTGGCGATACAAACCAAGAAGGCCATTTTCCCCAACCTATATAATACTCTAATTTCTAAAAACACCTCAAGGTAAGACATTTGAAAGTATTAAAGGCTATTCTTGAAAGAACACGGAAATAATTACGCCCTTGATCAATATTAGAGATTTTCTTTTAATACTCCTTCGTTTCTTGATGGGTTAGTGCCCACGACCGAACTGACTATTGATTTGTAAAGGTTCCTACCTTCATCATGGATTTAGTATCCACCTAATTTATGAATGAAGCAATTACCAGATACCGAAATAAACCTCAATGGTGGAAACTTACTTACTCCATGAAAAATTAAATGTAGCGTTTTGGCTATCGTATCTCGCTACCAGTCAGTATCAAAATGGTGAACCTAATGAAAGAGAAAATCGTGGACACACAAACATACATACATACGGGTCGAATACAGAACATAGGAAGTGGAAGATCCCAATAATTGTAATTATTTGGACAAGGAACCTAGCTGTTACCCAGTTTACTCCTCTTGAAATAATGATGTTTTTGTTCTTTAGTGACACCCGTGAGACCAAGAGAAGAGTGATTCTTGATTGAATCATAAAGGGGTGAAAATTTCAAGTAATTTGTGTAAGCTGTATTCACATAACTATGTCGAAAATGTGAACAAAAATGCACTGATGGTAGTGATTAAGTGTTAACGACTTAATGGTCCATACATAACTCATTAGTGCTGTGTTGATACAGTTAGACTCGTCTTATTTGTAGAAAAAGGGAGGGAAATTAGTGAGCTTCGAAGCACAGACTAACTTAAGAACTAATGAACTGATCAAAAATCATCCCATAATTTTTATTTGAATTTGAAGACCAAGAAAGAAGAATAAATTTGACAATCATTCAGCACATAGCATTTCAAAATTAGTATATGACAAAAATATGAACGCCATAAGATAATACTGTGAAAATAAGCAAAGAATACTAACCTACAGTCTCATTTTTAATTCGACGGAATTCTGACATATCATAAGTGTTGCCAATAATAAAACGGTCCTAATAAAAACGGAACGCATTTAAGCGAAATTAAAAAAAAATCTTTCTTGAATTTAAGGTTTCAATTAGAAAAACTAAAATTTAAAAATTGACTGATAATTTTAATGGTAATCAGATTTTTTATCATCAAATTATTGCAGTTACAATAATTAGTAAGGTAATTATTTTTCTTTCACAGGAATCCCTGTGAATATGAATATGAATGTATTATATTATATATACCAAAATATAAAAAAAAATATGAATCCCCTAATCCATAGGTTACAAACCTTTTTAAGGAATACCTTTTTGTTTGTAAAATCTTCGCTTCTTGTAACTACAGACAGACCTACCTAAATAAATATTTAAATTTAAAAAAATATGTTCTTTTACTCTTTTTTTCCATTTAGCCATATAAAATTAATATTTTAGTTAGTGTGCATTGAATGCACAGAACAAATACTATTTACATTGTCATATAGTTTACTTGATCTCATTCTCTTTCATGTTTTTTGTTATTTTATATCCAAAAAATTCTAGTCATAAAATAACTTATAAAAAGGAGAAGACAGAAAAGGTTTATGATATCTGAAGTGTCAAAAAATTATATCTGTGGCTGTTGCTGAACTTACCTTACCCATTTGTAACCTTTATTTCATGATCACTGTTACATGTTCCTAACATACAACAACCATTGCCTAACTTTAAAAGCTATAAACACAGTCATAAAAAACAATGACTCATAATAATTCGTGTTGCAGAGCCATATCGTCTCAATTGGAGTTGAGTGACCCAGCATCTTCGACATACGCTAATCCGATTAGTAATCCATTTAGCTAACTCGTCACGGTGAACCGTACGCTTTCGTTACGCAACCCGCTAACCGCCAAGTGAAAGAATTCTGATCAGTAATGAGTAATGAGAACCTCCAATTCTGATGTATTTAGTCTTCGTGTTGATGAGTAAACTGCAATGCATCATAAATACTCATATTTTATGTAGCAGAGACAAGTCGAGACTGTTCTGGGTATTATAAAAGTTATTATACTAGCGGCATTGCGGCATGAAATGCCATGCTATGAAATAAATAACTCGTACATCAGGCTTGTGCTTTTGCTGGTTGCAGAGGTTTCTGTGAAATATGCTCTAATTATGACGGGTGTTGCGGTTCGCGGGGCGCATGCGCGGTGACGGACAGCTCGCCGCGCCATTCACAACCCCTCCTCGGAATAACCCGCCACCGCCACCCTTGTTGCTTACACATTGCATATTCATTTAAACATCGACGTCCATTAGCTCGTTACCTAGGCTGGCATTTAAGCATTGCTTATTTGCAAAGCACAATACCTTTTATCGTTAAAATTTTGATGATTAACATAACTTGGATTGAGGCAAAGTATGGTGTACATCAGGCACCAAAGGACAAAACCGACAGTACATTTTTAGTTTTGTCTATTAATACGGAAAGACAGAGGCACACCCAAAGGAAGATCACAATACTGAACCCGTTCGCTCTGTAATCATACAACATCGTCTAAACATAGGGAACAATGCTGAGACAACCCTCATGCGATTCATTGTGCGTGTACTTAGGTTTTGTTTCAACATGTTTGCGCCGGATAGGGTTGTCACGACCACTGCTTTCATGTCCCTCACTGTGATAAAGAGATAGGTGCACGAGGTAACATAGACAATGTCATGTGCACTCTAGCGACATAGCTTCCTATGCGTACAACATGCAAAACTAATGGGGGGACGGTAGGGGGCATGTCTCATTAGGGGAATACAGGGAAGGGGATCGATCTCCGGACATTGCGTGAACTGTGGAAAATACGCCGACCTGCGTGTTAATAAAGGTGAAGTACTAACGATTCGTACTGTAATCTAGTTTTTATAATCACTACTTGAGAAGGAAATTACAGATACTTTTTATTGCTCGCAGTCTCATGGACTTTAAAGATCCGTTTACGACGTACCTATGTCAAACGGTACGTGCGTCACATCTCGTGACGAGTGAATTAATTAGTTTTCAGAGCAGCCTCTCGTTCGTTGTGTAACCGATGACGTTGACTTGACATGAACGACTCTTCAACAGGTCGGAACGGAACTGAGATAACTTATCTGACTGACATTCCGAACAGGTACTCTTGATGATAACACTGGCCAATGTATCCCTTTCAGATTTCATTACACGTTTGGTGGTTGTTCGTTGGCTTGCTAATAGAATCGCGCACTATCGCAAACATGACATCGTCACCTTATCTGGTTTACCATAAATTATTCAGTTTGCAATATTTTGTTAACGTTAGCATAATAACCAGGTTTACGAATTAACTTGGCCTTATCTAAAGCGGTAATTGATTAATGTTTTGTTGGTAAATTAGACTAAAAACACTGCAATGTCATGTATTGTATTCTACAATCCTGTAGTTAAGAAAGCATTTAATCTCAAAGTTAACCTTGGCGAATGTCTCCTTGTCAATAAAAATTGGAAACAACTGTTTAATAAAACTGAAAGCTTTACAATAATGGTAATATTTGCTTTGGAGCAATATTCATAGCAAACAAATAATGCAATAAGCTGTTGTGCAGAGTGAAGCCGGTCTCGGACAGCCGGCAAGCACAGAGCCACTCTCATGAATAACGAATACCCAATATTGATCTCCATAGAGAGAACATTTCACAGAATCAAACAAGTCCTGGGAAAATGCAGATGAAATTTTCGTTTATTCATGCAAGCCTTTCACCTGTACATTTTGTAGAGCTATAGCTACAATAGCTTAGTACTTTTTAAGAGGATTTATTCGATATTCTCAATTATACTCATTTTAGAATTGCGCATAATCCCGCATCAGGCGGACATACAATTATATATTATAATTATGGACATACAATTTAAGCTACAGCGTTCAGCTGAATCTATGCCGGGGTTGTTACTATGCAATAAGTATCTAACCCTCCAGTCTCCCGCAGATTGCTTCGTAATCAGCATTAGCGGCAAACGGAAGCCTCAGAGCACTTATTCCCGATGTAGATTTCGATGCAATCGACATTATTTTTACTGACGATCGCCCATTATTTATAGAATACAGCAGACACGTAATCGAAGCAGTTTATCGTTTACGCAACGAATACTCGCTTTGATTTTCGATTTTTAGTAAACTAATAAGTACTGTACGATTGATATCTTCGAATAAATATTTCAATTTGATCAGTATACTTATCACTGTGATCTGAGTGTTTTGTGGGAGATATTTATTCATTTTCTATGTCCTAGCAAAAGTCTAACAAGTCTAAAAGTATCACAATCGAAAGATGTCGAACAAAATTATATAATTTAAGATTTTGGTACTCGAAGGTCGTTAGGACCTTAGAATCTATTGCTTCTTGCTGTTCTTCCTAAATCATGATATTTGGGGAGCCTAACAACTTTCACAAGAGACTGTTGTTATTGAATGCTGTAGGACCCACGATGTTTTTTGACGAAGTGACCTATATTTTCAAAATTACTCGATGTTGTTGATGTGGCACAGTAAAAGATCTGGTAGGATTCCCTCCAAAGCAAACATCAGAGAACGAGCAGCTTACCTCTCGGTCCTTATTGCCGTAGGTGATGCCCAGATTGGGCATAGCACGCAAGATGGCGACGAGCGACTGAATCGTGTTGCTGTACACCACCGGCCGGTACTGTTTGAAGTCTTCATTTGTAAAGCCACTTTCGTGGATAATTCTGTTGAAAAGAAAGTAATGTTTAATAAATTAGGTCAAAGAATAAGTTATAATATTTTGTCATTACTTTACAAAAAGAATCGGCTGAGTCCAGTATTTGGTCTACAGTGTTCAGAAGTAGATGATTATTACATGAAGATGTAAGGAAGCACAATTATCACAATTTGTATATAGGTACATAGGTATATGACACACAACAAATAATTGGCTAAATTGAGGGAACGAGTTAATAAAAGGCGTAAATGTGTGTTACTCATCGATCGCCTTGTGATTCATAGGTCCAATAGTGCGGTATTTTAACGAGATTGTTAAGTTCCAACCTCGACCAATGTGATTTCATGACGTAGCCATAATGTTACGGGAATGTACAAGAAATTAGCAGTAAATTTGTAATTTATGCAGTTTCCATAATGCACTCATATTAAATTGTTGTTTAAGATTCAATAGAAACTTTGTGTTAACTGTTATGGTACCTTTACAAACGAGTAACTGTTGGTAAAATGCAGCGTCATTTTATTCGTCCTTACATCTGACTACTCCATTGGCAATAACATCAAAGGGACATCACCCTAATTGCGTCACACACTTTCAGTCGGAATCGGTTTCATTTTGATAGTTAAACAACACTCACTGCGTTATAATCTACCTATTGCTGAATGTTCCAGGACAAATTGCATTAAAGAGAAAGAGTAACAATCTGCCTAGCCTTTTCCCAACTATGTTGGGGTCGGCTTCCAGTCTAACCGGATGCAGCTGATTACCATTATTTTACATGGAGCGACTGCCTATCTGACCTCCACAACCCAGTAACTGGGTAATACGATACCCCTTGGTAAGACTGGTTGTCAGACTCGGGCTTCTGACGACCCGTAATGACTGTCAAAGATCCACGAATGACAGCCGGGACCAACGGCTTAACGTGCTTTCCGAGGCACGGAGGAATCTCGGTATGTAAAGATGGTCACCCATCCACTGACCAACCCCGGCAAGCGAAGCTTAACCTGATGGATCGACCCGTGCGGCTGTTATTACTTAGCCACGAGCTCAGCAAAGAGAGAGTAACAAAAAAAAAAATACGGTGTTGAGAAGACAAATTCTTCGAATATTTATGAAGCAATAGATTAGTAATTTGCTTCAAAATTATTCAGATTCCGATCGATAGTGTGTTACGCAATTAGGGTGCTGGTCGTCATTAAGCACTTCCACACGGTTATACATTAGTTGGCTGCTATAACTATAGTACAGCAGGTGCAGTTTGGAGCAGCTTCTTGCTTTCACTTCAGGAAGTAAACTCAAACTCAAAGCATTTATTTCAAATAAACCAATTTCAGGCACTTTTGAATTGTCAATGGGTCGGTCAGTCAGAAAGATGAAGCTAGTTGCCCATTCCAAAGCGTAGTAGGTAGGTAGGTAAGGTCCTATAATATATTGGAAGTATCGAAACTATACATTGTGACAATGTAACTTACATTTGCTCTACGAAAGTGACTCACAAAATCTTAACTTGACATTTTCATATTCCTATATTTATTTATGATGCATTCGTATTGTCCAGATCTGTCTGTATAAATTATTTAGTCGATCAGACATTGAAATTGCATGTACATAAATAAATAAGTTATGTAGGTGAGGGAGGACGGTAGGCTCAACTCAATAACAAACAGCAATATAGCCAATTCAGAGAGCAAGATAAATGTGCAGCTGATTATGGATTTCGCGAAACTGTATTTTTTGTTGTTTTAATATTTTACTCACTCGAACAGCCAATAAAATTTATTTTGCGCAGTTCGGTCGACATTTTTGTAGCATTGAGTAAGTTTCTTTCATGTCTACTGAATCCTAAATGTTGCTCTTAACTTCTCTTCAAATGATACTTAGTAGCCGTATCTGATATCGAAGGAGACAGATTTAATATAAGTTTAGCTAGATTCTGATTCAGCTTGTCTGCAGGGTTTGTAAAAATAAAAAACCGGTCAAGAGCGAGTCGGACTCGCGCACCGAGGGTTCCGTACCATCATTTATATGCAACTTTTGTTGATGATTTCTGTAAAACTGTGCTATTTAGAGACATCGTTTTATTTTTCCTGTAATCTATACATAAACTTCTATGACATGGAGTAATTTCAGATTTTTCTCTATGCAAACTTCGGAGGTAGGGGAACGCTATTTTTTTTAACATTATTCATCAAAAGTCGAAAACTATGCGGCCTAAAAAAAGAAAAAATGTTTGAGAATGTGCAAACAGCGCTCTTTCGTATGATACTCCACATACCCTAGTAGCCCCACTTCGAATTTTTAAGACCCCCTCCCTTTCAGTCCCTGTTGCAAAAAAAAAAAAACTATTTTTATTTATTTCTTATAATGCAAAATATTTGGGCAAACGTCATCTAAAACTGTTCTAAATTTCAAGTTTTATTAGCGTTCCAGCTATAACAGACAGACAGACTGAGTCACACCATAAGGGTTCCTTTTTATCATTTTGGTACGGAACACTAACAGGCCATAGTATTTCACATAAAGACTTCTTTTAAAGTTATGGAAGTAAGCTACTGACAGTTTGTCTAATATTTTACGGATTCGAACAATGGAAGCGGTGCGTGCGGATGATACAATGGCAATAACAACAACCGAGTTTCCGAAAAGTGCTAGTGATGGGGCTACTCTCCTAGAGGAGGGTAATAGCGTCATCCGAGACGGTGAGGGTATGCCTTGGCCGGCGCATCTTACTGATTCGAGAGGGAGTGTGACGGGCGCCCGCGGCAATCAGGGGATTGCGGTGCTTAATAGCAGAGTCAAAGAAACACTTTCGAGAGGCGTTTGGAACTGCTGGATGGTGGGCATTTTGAGATCTAGATGGAAGTCACATTTCGTACATAAATCCGTTTCCTAAGAATGGTCACGGTTTAGAGGCATGAGGAACAGGATGTAAAGTTCACTCATCCTCCATAGAAAAGGGAGGATCCTCCGACCAGACGGGTGTCGTGTCTGGTGGGCTACTGCCCGACGATTGATGTCGGGACGTTGTATACATGCTAGTCGCGCGGTAAACTCTAGTTGCGCGATGCAGGATTTTGCGTGACGTCCCGTGACCATTCTTAGGAAACGGTTCTGGAAGGTCTGCAACTCCGCATCCTATGAATATGGCGTGGCTTAGTGTGCGAATACGACGCAAGCAAAGGTCACGATGGGACGGATAACCGCGTTGAAGATGTGCAATTTGCACTTGAGTAACAATTTGCTACGTGCGGGGTCAAAATGGAATGGAGTCTATCAGCCTACCGCCGAGCCGAGAGCGAAAGAGGCGCGCGAACGAGCCACTTTCATCTGAGCATTGAAGGTGAGGTGGTAGTCAAGGATGACCCCTAGTTATTTGGCTCGCTTCTCCCAAGGGATAGAGCGCGAAGACGCAGTCTCGAGAAGTGAACCGCCTGACTCTTATCGGGTTGACTTCGATTCTCTATTTCGGGAAACAAGCGCCAAAGACATTTGCGGAGGTTTGGAGAGTACGAGCGATAGCGGCCTAACTGCGACCTGTATAGTAAATGGCTGTGTCGTCGGCAAAAAGAGCCAACTGAGCTTGTTTACTTTTGAGAATGTCGCTTTTTTGAACAGCGTGAATAAGGGGAGATATCACGGAGCCCTGGGGACACCTGCGCGTATGGGGTGATGAGAAGAGAGTGTACCCTCGAAGCGATAGCAGAAAGTGCGATTAGACAAAAAGTCTCGTAAGATGAGTATGAGACGATCTGGCACTCCGAGTTGGTATAGCTTAAATATTAAGCCATAGTGCCAGAAAAGACTGGCAAAGGTCAAACGCTTTCGCTATGTCGAAGAACAAAATGCTCGACGTTGCTTTGCGCTGAAAAGCAGCGCTTAAGTTCTCAACGATACGGTGAACCTGTTGAATGCACGAGTGTTGGGTTCGGCAACGAAACTGCTCGATAGGGATTAGACTTTTAGCTTCGGCAGTTTTTCAAACGCATATAAATTCTCGCTCTCGTAGATTTTGCCGAGAACATTGAGGAAGCTGATGGGGTGGTAACTGGTGGGCTTGCCTGGCTTGGGCATACCGATAACCGTGGCCTCTTTCCACGCTTGCGGGAAGATATTGTTGGTCAGAACGCCATTCATTAGCATTATGAGAGGAGCGAGGAGTTTGTACACCTTTTTTTTTTTTTTTTTTTTTTTTTTTTTTTGTGGATGGGAAATCATCAAATGACTTCTCCCGCTCTGGGCAGAGCGGGAGGGCGTGTCAGACTTTTACTGACTAAAACCCACCCATGCTCCTTCAACTGCCCGTCCCAGGGCCACGGTATCTCTTTCGAACTACCCGCGACCCCGGCGGCATCGGCCCAATTGACCCCGTCACTGCTGACATCTCTTTGAGGCGCGCGTGGAGCACAACGCGCCGTCGACCCGGGCCTGTTCCTTACCGGACGGCGACCTGCCCATTACTCGTCGTCCGCAAGCCCGCGCCTACGGTGGCCGGGAATCAGCAATCGATTCCCGCCGCCCAGGGCGTCTCCTACGGCGGCTAGGGGCGCGAGGGCGCGGCTGTTGCCTCTCCCTCACGCGTTCCGCTTCCTCCTTCGCGAGCATTACTGCTTCGCAGAAGGAGGTGACGGCTTCCCATACACTCTCGCTCCGCACCATGGCCTGGACTAGGTTTGGACGCGAGAGATCGCCGCCGCCGATCGCCTCCGTGAGAACACGGCGGTGCTCCGCCCAAGCCGGGCAGACCTACACTGTATGCTCCACCGTGTCCTCCGGGTGATCCACACAATGGTGACACCCGGGCGTTTCCTCCCGCCTTATCCGAAACAGGAACCTCCCGAAACAACCGTGTCCGGTGAGGACCTGCGTCAGGCGGAAGGTGAGGACGCCGTGGCGCCTCTCCAACCACTCCTCAAAGAGGGGACTTATCGCCGCAATTGTGGCGTGCCCAGCGCTGGGTTGCGACAATCGCACTCTCCATGTCGCCATGAGATCCCGCCGGAGCTCTGTCCGCTGTACCGTGATTTCTCGCGGCAGCGGAGTTACGCCCCGGCGTTTCGCCTCCTCGCGCCACTCCCACACGTGCGCGAGGACTTTTGCCTCCAGATCCCATGGCGGTAATCCGGCAAGGAGGCATGCCGCCTCACAGGAGACCGTGCGGTATCCCCGGACTAGCCGGATGGCCATGACCCTCTGGGACGCGTTCAACCGGCGGGCTGGTCGCAGCCTCAGGGAACGCGCCCACACCGGTGCCCCGTAAAGGGCCATGGACCGCACGACCCCCGCGTAAAGCCTCCGGCAGGAGGCGTTTGGACCCCCCAGATTGGGCAGGAGCCGCTTCAAGGCAGCCCCGGCCCGCTCCAGTCTGGGAGCCAAACGTCGGAAGTGCTCCACGAAGTTCCACCGGCTGTCGAGGACGAGTCCCAGGTACTTCATCGTCGACTCGACCCCGATGTGAACCCCTCCTACCGTTAATTGGGAACCCGACGGTGGCGCGTTCCGAGGACCATGAAAACACATGACCTCGGACTTGTGCAGGGCCACCTCGAGTCCCAACTGCCGGATCCTCTCTACGATTGTCGCAACCCCGCGTGTCGCTAGTTCGGCCGCCGCCTGGTGCGACCTCCCTTGCGCCAGGACCAGCGTGTCGTCAGCGTAGCATACAACGCTGACGCCGCTACGGAGGTCGGCGCGCAGCACCCAGTCGTACCCGATGTCCCACAGATGTGGCCCCAGGACAGAGAGTTTGTACACCTTACTGGTGATACCGTCCGAATCGGGGGCTTTACGAGTGTGGAGCCTTATAATGATGTCGTGCACTTCATCTGGAGTACGGGAGGCAGAGGATCATCAGGGTCCGTCCGAATCGGGGGCTTTACGAGTGTGGAGAATTTCAATGATGTCGTGCACTTCATCTGGAGTACGGGTAGCAGAGGATCATCAGGGTCTTCGACGGGTGGGAGGGAAGCTCTACGTTCGACTTTAGCGTCAACCTTGGCACGGTGGGCTTTGTCTACAGGTCTGGTAGAGAGCTGGGAGAACATTAGAACTCAAGGCTGTCGGCTAAACAATCGCCCTTATCAGGGTTGTCGAAAGCGACAGTCTTATCGGGACGAATGAACTACCTAATTACGATAAAACTTGGTATTTATACTAATAATGAGTTTCTTAATTCGTAACGACTCAGGGAAGTACCCCCACTAATTACCTAACTACCCATTCCGCGAAATTAAAAACCTAGTACCATCGTAAGTATTGTAGAGCAATATTGCACGCATTATGACTTGGCCATGTTATATTGACAACTTCCGAGATTTGTTGACATTACGAATAGTAAACAGCTTGATTAAATAACGACCAAAATTAATACTATTGTCAAGTATTAGGGTACAAGGTTATTTTTTCTCATTTTCATAAATCAAATAGGAAAGTCCCAATTTCAAGTAAGAATAAGTAGTTTATGAATGAGTCAGAATATCCGAATCAGAAACCTGTTTGACACAGATTAGGCATGTGCACTTTTCACTGTCTATCATCAACTATTTGGCAGGGCTATTAGCTTCGTCGTTTGGTGACGTCACACAAATTATTTTATTCGTACGCGTTGGTGACAGCTCGCGGCGTGACGTGAAGACAAATATCTTTTAATTTAATTAACACGAACATATGTATCGTAAAACTGCTAAACAACGGAACATATCTACGTATTCGTTACCTAGGCATTTAGCGTCTGACGTAGGTGTATATTCTCAAAATTATAACTGTTCTGCGATAACAAGGCAATGGTCGACATTTATTAATGCAAGGGCTGGCCTATTTTTTGACCAAAGAATTAGCAGTGCCATACAACGTGGCAATGCTGCCAGCCTTTTGAGCACTTTTCCTGTCGACAGCGATGCAGACGAATTTTTGATGCCCTATGATTATTTCCCCTTCTTTTTTATATACGTGTACATATTTTTTTTAAGACTTAGATTTTAAATTATGTAAATAAAATAAAAAATTGGTACTTTGAAAAAAAAAAATGCAAAATTCAAATTATTTTAGCGCACAGAATTTAAGCATGATTTCTAAACAAACTGATGCAACTGAACGTTTTATTGTTCTAAGACATATTAAATTTCAAATACGTAGATATTACTCAATAATACGATACTGACATTCCCTACATTGCAACGAAATTTTCATACAGCCGGTAATCTTTTATCTTCAAAATGTAAAACGCTTGTTGACAAGTCGTACTTATATAGTAGATATAGGAAGATATCAGGCAATCCACCGATGTATTATATCTCTAAACAATAATATTGATTAAAATAGATACGAATGAATGTAATTGATAACATTGTACGACAAAGCATACTGTGGCCCAAAACACATAGGATGGGTTGCGAAGCAAAAATGAAAGTCAGGACATGAGGAATGCTCTCAGTTTTCAATTGAAGCTGGCTGTTGTTTTTGTCTATTCTGACAAGGGCCAAAGATACAGATTGTGCCTCAGTAACACTTTTTGGCGATTTTTTTTTTACTCTGAAATATATTGTAACACCATCTACCTCCAGATAAGATAAAGTAGCCGGTTTCGAAATGAGTCAAGTTTAAAACTATGAGTGCATCCGATACCGATGCTGATGCCAATATATCGGCAATACTTCGGGTTTGCCGATATATCAGCATCGGCGAAAGTTTTATTGCCGGTACAACGATACTTTATAAACGCACTTCAAAAAACTAATGTAAACGCACGTGCTGTTTCGTCTATTTCGTTGCACACGAGGCACGAACATGGACGTCTTATTAAATACACAAACTTGAAAAAAATGGCACAGATATACTTTAGTTTCCAAATTAATTCTGTCGCATCTATGTCTCATCTATGTCGCATCTATGTCGCATCTATATCTATATAATATGTCGAGGCTATTTTCCACCGCAGGTCTCATTCAAACAGACTTGCGAAATCGCCTGTCTCCGCAAAACTTGAGAATAGTTTGTTTTTTAAACAAACATCTAATTAATATTAATTTTAATTACCAATACTATTAATTTTAATAACTAATAATCTCATTCTAAGCCTGTAATGTTTTACATTAATTAACAACAAAACAAAAAAATAACCTAACTTGTGTTTTATTTATTTTTCCTTCATTTAAATTTAATATCAACTGTAAAATATCCTTATTGGTGATGTTCTTCAGAAAGTTCAGGTGCGTAGTACTTGCATTCGGCGTGCATGTATGACCAGATGTATGATCATAAACGAGGCAAAAGAAGTATGTAAGGATCATAGCAGGTGGCGTTCTGTAGTTTCTGCCTACCACCATGGGAAGAAGGCGTGACTTTATATACATATGTATTAAATTCAATAATCGCACCGGCATCGGTATCGATATCGCCGACATTTTAAGAGTATCGGTATCATATCGGGGAAAAAGGTGTATCGACGCATCCTTACCATATTTAAAACTTAGGAAGATCCTGCTGCGAGTATATTGTACGAATAGACCTGCATCAAACCTGCATAAAGGTCATCAGATACACTACGCTGCGCTCCATATCTCAACTCAAGTAGCAGATGTTGGAGAAAAAACAGATTCCCCAACCTATTATTTGTATGTGAATTGCTTCATGTTCAATTTCGTGACAATATACAATTTTGTGTTGGTGTGTTACAATGTAGGAGTATTTATTTATTTATTTAACCTTTTCGCACACAAAACGTACAAAGGCGGACTTAATGCCTTAGGCATTCTCTACCAGTCAACCAAGGGTGGTGAAGAGATTAGATGGCAGGTGCTCAGTATGAGAGGAATACTTATATAAAGAACACTAAAAATATATCTTAATTAATTATAAATAGACTAGAGTATTGTAAAAACAAAGTAATAATAGGTTGGGGAAAAAGTTTCTTCGCATTTTTTAAGAAATTTCAAAACATTTTTTAGTATACATTATTTACATTTATCTAAAGTATGTAGGTACCATTTTGTTCGATAACTTTTTGCTATCCTGTAGGTAGGGACATGATCCCATTGCTATAGAAATTTTGGGACTTCTGATCAAAATACCGCGACAAGTGGTTTTGGCAGTCCTCTCGTGATGTTAACCTGACACTGCCTAAAGAATTCTGAAGAGACCGAAACAGGTGGAAATCTGAAGGTGCAAGGTCAGGACTGTACGGCGGATGCATTAACACCACCCAGCCAATCTTTCTTAATTTTTGCTGAGTGGCTAAAGATGTGCGAGGTCTAGCGTTATCATGATGAAAAACCACACCCCTTCTGTTGATTAATTCCGGCCGCTTTCTCTCAACTTCTTGCTTTAATCTCATCAGTTTTTCGCAGTAGAGTTCAGAATCGATGGTCCTGCCTGGTGGTAACAGCTCATAATGAATAAAGCCCTTCCAATCCCACCACACACACAGCATCACCTTGTTGCGAGTTAACTCGGGTTTCGCCATAGTCTGTGAAGCCTGACCGGCCTTTGACCACGACCTTTTTCGCACGTTCTTGTCGTACGTGATCCACTTTTCATCACCAGTTATCAGCTTCTTCAAAAATGGTTCGGTTTCATTACGTCGTAATAAAGAATCACAAATGAGTACACGGTTCATTAGGTTTCTTTCAGTGAGCTCGTGAGGTACCCAAATATCGAGCTTTTTTGTGTACCCAAATTTTTTCAAATGCGCCAAAACTGTTTTGTGGTCATTTCCTAGTTCTTCAGCTACGTCGTAACTACTGATATGCCGATCTTGCTCCACTTTTTCAAAAATGGCATCCATTTTATCCGTAATAGGGCGACCAGAGCGACGTGCATCTTTGACATCAAAATTTCCGGATTGAAAACGCTTAAATCAAACTTGTGCTACTCTCACGGACACTGCGCTGGGTCCATAAACATCGCAAATTGTTTTCGCGGCTTGCGTTGCATTTTTACCTTTTTTGTAGTAAAATTTTAAAATGTATCGAATTTCTTCATTAGATTCACTCATCTTGACAGTACGAAAAAAAAATGAAAGTCACACATTTTCCTAATTTGAATTTGGAATTATGTTCTTTAAAATTTAAACTTTCAATGATACCAAAACCAGCCAGATACAAATAGTATAGCCAAAGAGATTTTATTTTAAGTTCATACATACTATAATACGAAAAGACTTTTTTCCCCAACCTAATATATGTATATAAAATTGAACACGAAGCAAATCACATCCAAATATGTTAGTATAACCTGCCTAGATATCTCTGTTGTTGACTACGTACTTAATTGTCTGTAAGTTCAGGGCATATCTCTGTAATATCTAGACATTATCACATTATGGAATGCCTACATTTTTTTTTTTTAATAATCTACCTTCCAATTATTGCAGCTGACTATTCCAATAATAAAAAGTTCCTTTTACATTTTAATAACAAAACAAAGAGTTGGTATACTTACTTCATTTGTTTGACTATAGTACTTTTGCCGGATTCACCAGCACCTGTAAACAAAAACACAAATTAAATACTATTCGTGCACCACCACCACTACTTAACACGTGTTGCGATTGGTTTATTATTAATATTTAATCAATAAGCATTACAATTAATTGGACAAGTGGAGTTAGGCGACCGACATTACATAAAAGCTGCGTTTATTCAAAGCAGACATTTCGCCAAACCACGTAATAAAACACGCGATGATATAAAAACATTTAATTACCGCCTAAATGTAAACTGTTTCAGTCCACATTATGCACGTCTCGCCGAGTGAAAATAGCATGGAAAAATAAATTAACAACGTTTACAGTGAACTGTACGAGGACGTACGAAGGGTCTACCACGCTGATCGATAAAGACTTCAGTGTTTGCAGCTCTGCGCATACTGAGCATGCTTCGGGTTTTCCACGTAATTCCTAGAACATAATCGATAATCTACGTCTACGTTACGCAAAAGCCTACGCTTTGGACCTTGTTTAATTGATTGTAATTACAATATTATCTGTTAACGCTGAACAATGGTGATGACTCGATGGCAGAATGTAAGCAAGCGTAGATTGTTGAAGAATAGTAATAATTATTGTTTCTCAAATATTATCTACATGTACTATAATCAAGCGAGACCTATAAAACAGTTATGTAAGCGTAATTACTACAGACAATATTTATTTACCGTTATATCCTTCGTACGTAGATATTAATTGGCTAATAAAGTGACCAAATTACGTGGGTGTAGAATAAAACGAACCCTGTCAAATACAGGTTCTTAGTATCATGACCCCTGTTGGCTCTAATTGGCTCGCCAGCGCGAATGGCCGATCTCTGACCCCCGATATACACATTATCACTACACAAGTGCACTCCTGATTTCTACATTGCAACTTGTACAACCATTCATACCTTCGATTGTAACATTAAAGGATGTGACGCCTCGTACAAGACAATGCATTAGTACGTCAAAAATAAAAGGTATCATCACGTATTTTATTCACAGTGGAAGAACTTTCACAATCAAGTGGATGGTAATCGCGTGCCAAGAAAGTATTCCCACGAACACCCAATATAATAACTTTTAAAACAGTGAATGTCATGTTGGATTATTTAGTTAATAGTGAATGCTTAAGAATTCGAACAGTTTAGAAGTTATCTCACGCAGATCAAATGATCGGAGCAAGGAATAAACGGCACATTACTGCACTATCGTGGTTTTAGATCCTAATAGAGTTCGGTACCTGCGAGGAATGATGTCATGAGACATGGTTTTATTGTCTTTAGTTACATTTACATCGTTAACATAGAGCACTTTTTCGCATGAACCTGGCAGAACGTTTTATCGCGGCGTAAACCTCGATAAAAAACTAATGTATCGAATCGAACTTCTGTATCGCTAGGGTGACAGGATGAGTAGACGTCTGTGCCTTTTTGCGCTATCATCATGATAACATCGTCGTGTGCTCGAATGCCGCTTGGCTGATAAAATACCTGTCTGTAATGTCCGTTGGATCGCCTCTTCAATGGTAACCTCACAATATTTAAATATTCACGAATAACTTACGATTCAAGAAGTTGTACACAAAAGAAGGAAATTCATATTTCAAGTCTTAGCACCTATCTAATCCAAATGACATAATATTTAAAGGATTAAAGCACTCGTTATCTTTTTAATAACATCGATATTGGCCAATTAGTGCAATAGATTATAATGAATTGCCTTAGTTCACATAGCAATCGTATTAGAATTATTGCGAGTAGGTACAACGCACAAAATCTACACGATCTTTACGCACGATGTAAAACTGTTACGTTTGGAATTATTTCGGTAAAAAAGGTAGGTGGATAACCTGGACAGGGTAATAAGTAGCGTTAAACGACGCTACGCACGTAACAAATGGTATTTGGTGTATGCGTAATGGACCTAATGGTGTTGTTTTAAAGATTTTTTTTTGTCAAATAACTTCAACAAAGAACCCAACGCTACTTCAAATACCTACTAATTGTAGATTTTCGACTTCGATTCAATTGGCCACAGCATTGTTTTAGAAAAGTAACAACTTGGTAGTGTTTGTGTAAATGAGAGAGCTGACCAAATTGTGTGAAAAAGGTGTGTGACTTAATGATGACCCACATAATTGTGATAAATGAGTAATAATTTTACCTGTTTCAAATCAATTTCAATTATCAATAAAACATGATCCAAAGGTCCCTCCTCTCTTTTACCTTCTAACTGAAACATTGATTACTCAAGTCTGAGCTAAGACTAATAAAATTACCATGGATTTTTCGAAGTCGGACACATATGAGGAGTGGCTTATTAAAGC
This sequence comes from Cosmia pyralina, assembly GCA_946251885.1. NCBI lineage: Eukaryota > Metazoa > Arthropoda > Insecta > Lepidoptera > Noctuidae > Cosmia > Cosmia pyralina. The sequence goes on from OX276357.1 coordinate 17,207,611, forward strand.
AAAACGCCATTCATGGTCAGATATGCACGCACTGGCAGCTACGGCGGCGTGCCGTGACACCTCAATTAATTTCTAGCACAAGATACCTAGTTGACACACTTGTCACATATGATTGGTCACCTCATGCTCATTATGTGATTGCAAAACATTTTTTCTTTGTTTTGTTTTCATTTTCCTTGAAATATCTACACCAGAAAAGTTAAAAGGATAAATCTTATTTTATGCTCGTTTACGATGGTAAACATCAACATTGACATTCAATGCCCGATGGGGCATTGAATGTCAATGGATGCTGAAAACATGACAGATTCTGAATTGGTACCTAGTTAGTTCCCAAATAAGACTGATATGTTAGGTACCAAGTGTAGCATTTATTTTCATTTAACTTTTGCCCTGTTAGGATTTTGTTGTCTTATAGAGATCAACAAAAACCAATTGAAATAGATAGCTTTTATAGGTAGGTTTGGCATGGCATTTTAACAATACAAACAGAATGTAACAAAGGCGATACACCATGGAATGAGTGAAATGAGTTGTCATAATAATACCCACCTATTAATGTTCCACTAGAGGGCAAAGGCCTCTTCTCATACAGAAAAAAAATAATAATAATGCAGATGTAATTCTAATTTGACATTATAACATAATTCTGCAATAATTATCTGACTGAAGCATTTATTTTGACATACAGTTTATATTAATTATTTTTTACTGTTGGCATTTTTAATTAATTATTTTTTGCTGAATTCACTTTAAATTAATAATGTTAATTATTTACCTAAAAATCATAACTACTTATTCTCATATTTGTATGCTATCATCGGCAAAACATAGTGTACTTATATATTTTATTAACAACACCTGTTTTTACACCGCATATGTTTTACAAATAAAACTTTGGCTTGTCTTTGACCTTTTTAGAGAAGGCACAATCATTGATCACCACGGTTGCTCAAGATGGGTAGGCGATTTCAGACTTATATTAACTTCTAGGTTTCCTCACAATATTTTCCTTCACCAATGTCAGTAATGTCCAAGATAAACTCAAGTACATGTGAATTGAAAAAGTCACATTGGTACTTGCCCAGATTTGAACCCACAACCTCGTCCATGACAGGCGAGGACTTAACCACTGGGCCATCATAACATTGTCATACTACATTATAATAATAAAATTTAAGAAAATGAAACATATCAAAACCACCCAAGAATTTTCACACTGCCAGGACTCAAGCCTTGAGAGGGAGCGGTATCCTACTAATATTAGAAATGTGAAAGTTTGTATGTTTGGATGTTTGTTACTCAATCACACAAAAACGGCTGAACGGATTTGGATGAAATTTGGTATACAGATAGTTTATGGATTAAGACATAGGATACTTTTCATCCCGGTGGAAGGGTCCCGTGGGATAATTTCCGACACACACGCGGGCGAAGCCGCTGGCAAAAGCTAGTATTTATATAAAATTTACCAAATAAAGATGATAATTATATCTGAATTTTGCAAACCATGACTGATGTCACATGTTAAGATAGGGCAAATCAGGATCAAATGTCAAGACTAAAAATTACATTTGTGACCTATCACCCATACATGTACCGTAGCCAGTAGTGGTTAGTGTATGTTCATATAATGAGTAATGAATATAATGTTTATATAAAAAACATAGAAATTGTTGATCATACCAACTGTCTACTTCAATAAAGACATTAGAAAAACACAATGGTGACTCATTCTGGGTGTAAAATGACTAAGTAATTGACTTTGCGTGAAGTGCATTATTCTGTAGTGTAGGTAAATGCTGGATAGTGCTAATGCCAATTGAAATTATCCCATAAGTTGATTAAATGGAATGATGTCAAGTCACATATTACTCACAATAAAGAGGAGTGTATGACCCTTATGATTTTTAAGAAGTTAGGACATAGTCATATAAAATCTACACAAAGACATGTTGCACCAAACCCAAATGAATTGGGATATGAACATGTAAATAATTCACTATGGCCGTTGAGAGAAGAGACAGGTGCACACCATCTGTGACACATCACAAATAGCACAGCTTGTGTCAATGCACTCACATGTAGTGTCAAGATCAAGGCAACTTGTTATTTAATTATAATCTTACTTCATATTCAACTTACCTTTTAAAGTAGGAGATAGTCCCACATAAGTTAGGTATATGTAAGTGTAGATGTGCATGTGTAAACCCTTTAAATGTAATGTGTTTTGACTACTAAATTAGAACTAAATAGTTTAATGACTGCAAAATGTCAACAAGTATTTAACATTTTCTAAAATAAACTGAGATTATCCTAAAACATTTATTGTACTGTGTTACATTGAATGTAAAGGAAAAATTCATTAAAATAAATTATTACCTACATTATTTACAAAATTGTATTGATTGAGTTATTTGTTCAGTTTCCTCTATCAATTGTATTTAAATGTAAATAAGTATTGTGCCATTTAGCGTTGGACATGAATGACATTGTTCTGCTGAAATATTGGCAACCGTTCAACACCCTGCCAACAGGTACTGTTTACAGTGATTAAAATTCTTTAAATACTAGTTGATTGTTTACTGACAACATTACATGTGGTTTTGTAATAACTAAAACAACTTGTAAGTATACAATTTATGTGTTTTGGAATCACCTCTTGGTTAGTATTGAAAAGTAATAAATATGTTTTAATTTAACATGTGTGTGTAAGTGTAGGCTGCATGTTTAGTTTCTATTATTGAGCTGATTTTCTTTTGTGTTTTATCAGCCTGAAAATGTTATCTCATCAAGGTCATCTATGTAAATAGCAGGAAAACTACCAGCTAGCACAATGGAGCAGTCTCCTTGCCAACTAAGTCACAGCCGATAAGAATCTTCAGTTATTGTACTGGATGACTGTTACATATTTCTCATGAAATATTGATATCATAAAGGGTGAGTGTGTTATTAATTTAGAGAACTGTTATTTTAAAAACAGTGTTTGTGTGTGTGTGAAGCAGAGATAGTCATTGCCTCCATCTGCATTTGAGGTTCTGCTGTCAATAATTTATTTAGTTAGCAGTTTATGGTAGAAATATTTAATTTTAACTACTGATGATAATAACATGATGATATGATGTACTCTAGAAATGTATTTATTTAGCAGTGATAAGACAAATACCTACTACTTTTGGCATCTACTAAGAGATTTGACATGGTGGGTTCAAATAAACTTATGAATCTCTGAAGTAAAACAAATACATAATGGCAATGTCACACAAAAATACGCCAATACGAGGCTTGATATGTACCTAAGTTTCGAAATACGATAAGGAAAACCCCTCCTGAATTGAGGTGCATGACATTGGAACAGAAATCAACCATGATTAGCATAGAAATGACTACACAATGAGTTTATACACATGTTTCCTAAAAGTGAAACAAATAGGAACTTTCATTTGCGCACGGAACTACCGTACATACCGGCATAATGATTAGTTCCAAGTGAAAGCAACTAACCATTTCTACTTCTCGTTCAAAATCTGCAACAAGCTAATAGGATGCATGAAGAGCGTGTTAGGACGCTATTCACAGGGGCATCATGAAAGTCGGGATCGTTCAAGGGGACGCCCAAATTTCTGCAACAACCCCGAAACATGGGTGCGGCCACGGATCGCAACCAAATAATAGAGCCACACTGTACCTAATAAGAGCAACTTGATATCTTTGGAAGCCTGGATTCCGTCCTCTTTCAGGTTCCTCTCGATCTGTCGGCTGCGAGCTGCAGCCGCACGCTCCTCGGCCGACTGGGCGCACCCCATGTCGGCAGCTGTCCCTGTTCCTTGGCCGCCGGCCGCCCCGACCCCTGAGCCGGGCGCGCTTTCACCGCTCCCTCTGCATGCGCTCCACACGCGTCCTGCCGCTCCGGCGAGACCGGAGCCACCCTACACAACGTTAGCACCCAACACACAGTAACCTAACAGTACCACTTATCACTGTTCATACGACTCCGAAACACACAATCTTTAGATAAACGACCGCGACTCGATATTTTCCAGGGTTTTTTACTGCACCGAACACTAAAAACACGCAACGACAATGCAAACTTTAATTGATTTTACAAATCCGTTTAAATACGAGATAATGGCGGCCGGATGACAAGCACCAACTCCGCTCCGTGACAGCGACCGCGCCCCGCTCGACTGACGTTCGTGTGCGTTCGGAAATCTTCGTTCGGACTCGCTCACACATGCGTGAAGGCACATTCACACGCGAAAGAGAACACGAGCAATGCGCTAAAATCAAAGATTTGTCAAAGACAATTTTAACTTTTTTTTTTGCAAAAAAATGTGATGGCGCGCATTTTTAAATAAAGGTTTGTTTCCTATAAAAATGTTTTGATCAATAATGCTAACTTTCAATCTGACAGAGTGTATATTACATTAGGTTGGGGAAAAAGTCTTTTCGCATTATAGTATGTATTAGGTTGGGGAAAAAGTCTTTTCGCATTATAGTATGTATGAACTTAAAATAAAATCTCTTTGGCTATACTATTTGTATCTGGCTGGTTTTGGTATCATTGAAAGTTTAAATTTTAAAGAACATAATTCCAAATTCAAATTAGGAAAATGTGTGATTTTCATTTGTTTTTCGTACTGTCAAGATGAGTGAATCTAATGAAGAAATTCGATACATTTTAAAATTTTACTACAAAAAAGTTAAAAATGCAACGCAAGCCGCGAAAAAATTTTTTCCGATGTTTATGGACCCAGTGCAATGTCTGTGAGAGTAGCACAAATTGGGTTTAAGCGTTTTCAATCTGGAAATTTTGATGTCAAAGATGCACGTCGCTCTGGTCGCCCTATTACGGATAAAATGGATGCCATTTTTGAAAAAGTGGAGCAAGATCGGCATATCAGTAGTTACGACGTAGTTGAAAAACTAGGAATTGACCACTAAACAGTTTTGGCGCATTTGAAAAAACTGGGTACACAAAAAAGCTCGATATTTGGGTACCTCACGAGCTCACTGAAAGAAACCTAATAAACCGTGTACTCATTTGTAATTCTTTATTACGACGTAATGAAACCGAACCATTTTTGAAGAAGCTGATAACTGGTGATGAAAAGTGGATCACGTACGACAAGAACGTGCGTAAAAGGTCGTGGTCAAAGGCCGGTCAGGCTTCACAGACTGTGGTGAAACCCGGGTTAACTCGCAACAAGGTGATGCTGTGTGTGGTGGGATTGGAAGTTCATTATTCATTATGAGCTGTTACCACCAGACAGGAACATCGATTCTGAACTCTACTGCGAACAACTGATGAGATTAAAGCAAGAAGTTGAGAGAAAGCGGCCGGAATTAATCAACAGAAGGGGTGTGGTTTTTCATCATGATAACGCTAAAGCCACTCAGCAAAAATTAAGAGAGTTTGGCTGGGAGGTGTTAATGCATCCGCCGTATAGTCCTGACCTTGCACCTTCAGATTTCCACCTGTTTCGGTCTCTTCAGAATTCTTTAGGCAGTGTCAGGTTAACATCACGAGAGGACTGCCAAAACCACTTGTCGCGGTATTTTGATCAGAAGTCTCAAAATTTCTATAGCAATGGGATCATGTCCCTACCTACAAGATGGCAAAAAGTTATCGAACAAAATGGTACCTAAGTACATAGGTACTTTAGATAAATGTAAATAATGTATATTAAAAAATGCTTTGAATTTTCTTAAAAAATGTGAAGAAACTTTTTCCCCAACCTATTATAACAGAGATTCAAAAATATCATTAATTTGTCGTAACATTCAAGTACAATAATATTCTAAGGGCCTATTTCACGATGTGAGAATAGCCACTACCTACTTACCGAATAAATTCAAAAATGGAACAGATTTTGTATGAAATTATCTAGGAACTTAATCGTAGGTGGTGAAACAGGCTCTGACTATTGCAACCGTAACATCGAATTTGTGATCGAAATTATAATAAATACAAAAGCGTATGTGTAGAATAAGATTGACTGCATTTTCTTTCTAAAAAAATGTAGTCTAATGGGTGTTAAAATAAAAATATTCTTTCTATTATAGGCCCCACACATTAACAGTTGGCCGGCAGTTAGCCGTATCACCACGCGGGCAATGGTCCACTCACAGAACATACCTACGTTTAAAAACTGCAACACCTGCTGACGGACTGTAAATGTGTGGGACACTTTATGTCTCATATGGCCAGAAGAGCACGTGGCTAAATAATAACAACAACTCGGGTCAATCGAAGGTACGCTACGCTTGCTGAGGCTGTTCCAAGGTTGGGTAACCATAAAACATTTCGAGACTCCTCCGTGTCTCGTAAAGCACATTAAACCGTTGGTCCCGCGGCTGTCATTTGTAGATCTTTGACAGTCGTTACGGGTAGTCAGAAGCCCGAAAGTCTGACAACTAGTTTTACTGGGGTACCGTATTACCCAGTAACTGGGTTGTGCAGTTGCTCCATGTAAAATACTGGTATTCATCTGCATCCGGTTAGACTGGACACCCCAGCATAGTCGAGAAAAAGCTGGACAAATGATGATGTTCCAGATTCTATGGCGATGGCGTTAAATATATGAATAATGTTAAATATAGTCAGCTACCGAATTCTGCTTGTTTTATTTTAGCTGTTGATATTTAGGTATAGTCAAAGGAAACACTCCAGATTTTTTTTTCATTCGCTTACCCCAGACCACAGAACAGATAAAGAGACCCTCGGCAAACCTCAGAGAGACCTCTTTATCTGTTCTGTGCCCCAGACGGTAATCAAACCGACAACATCGCCAAATGGACCAAAAATTCACTATGCCATTTTATGCATTTCGACAGGGTCGTGTGAAGAAACATTGTGTCTAAAACAGTGTATAAAAGTGATGATTTTATTTATTTGTTTACGCACATCCAGTACCTACCTATGAACCATTGTCCAAGGACAGTAGCAGCTATCATGTTCATCTGTGGCCTGTGGCTAGGCTATTTACACTTTGGTATCATGTTGATGACTAGAATTAACTAAAGCTCTGAACACCAGAATCTTACCAGGACCTGTTTTTTGGATGAATATAAATGTTTATGTACTTAAATGCAACAATCAATTTGACAGACACATTTTATTCATAAATACAAGCCTAAAAATCTTCAATCTGCCTAGCCTTTTCCCAACTATGTTGGGGTTGGCTTCCAGTCTAACCGGATGCAGCTGAATACCAGCCTAAAAATCTTATATTACCAAATTCTTTTCCAGCATAATCTTTGTTAAGAAATAATTAAGCTCTCCTTTACAATAGGTACTTGTTACTTAGTCGAATCACAGAATAAATAATTAAGCCGAATGTAGACTACGAAGTAAAGTAGAATAACTTCCCCAAAATCTAGAAAGAGAACTAAATTATCAGGAAGTAACGCCAGCAGGTCAAGCCACCCGATACTGTAAAATTTTCCCAATCAACCTTGAACCTAATGCTTTAGCGATAAAGATCAAAATCTACAGATTGTAGTAGCTTGATGTGCTGGCGTCTGTACCTTCCTACCTAACGGAGCCATGAGCTCACGACCTGACGACCATTGCCATAAATACCAAAATTCAGAAGCTTTTTTCTTGTGAAATAAAAATCGCAACTTTCACAAAAGACATAAGTATTTCGTAATAATGCATGATTTCGATAAATAATACCTACTATTTTCGTACCACCTATTATTATTATACCACCTTACAATTATTGTAGCAATACTTTAGAGGAAAGTGGACCTTTGACAGTCGTTACGGGTTGTTAGTATAGCCCGCTTAAAGTCTCACAACCAGTCTTACCAAGGGGGTATTACCTAGTAAATGGGTTGTGGAGGTCAGATAGGCAGTCGCTCCACGAAAAATACTGGTATTCGGCTGCATCAGGTTAGACTGGAAGGTGGAAGCCGACCCCGACATAGATGGGAAAAGGCTAGACAGATAATGACTTTAGAGGAAAATAGCTTTTGAATTTTGCATTGGGTATGGCGGAATAATGGGCGAATCGTACATAATCGAAACTCGGTAGCCGGTAGGTACATAGGTACGAGTAAAGAACCCTGACCCTAGCCGACTCTACGGTCTGGCCTATGTATAAGTTGCGCTGGAAAAAAGAAAAACCCCTAAAGCTTTGGGATCTCAGCAGGCTTTGGAGGCTTAGGGTCTGTTGCTATCGCTATGTTTCATAAGCTTGCTACATGGTTTGTTTTGGATCATGCTTCAAGCTTTTGGGAATATTGTTTACTTCAAGCTCAACTGGTCAAGTTTAACTATGTTTTTAAACAGTTTGAGGTCGGTTCGTATATGTTTACGCAACCAACTAGTAGGTAGGCAGCATCATAAAGAAATTTCCCGATTCACCTTTTAGGACATCCACAAGTTCCTCAGCATAGATCCTACTTGACAAGCAACAGGGCCTGAGCGAGCCTGACGTTACCATAATTATATCTAAATACATTACCTATCTGCCACTAGCCCACTATTCTACGCTTTCAGGAAACATGCATAGATAGTAGGTTAGTTATAGCCCATATGTAATACAATAATAAGAAAGAAACAATATTTGTGTGCGGTTTGTAACGAAAACCGACTGAATACGTAGGTATGTATGGCCCTAAAGTTCTTCATAAGCTAGTTCTACTTATTTGGATACAAATTACGTAGGATATTCCGATCCAACTAGTCTTTGATAACAAATCGCCAGGTCAGTTTTATTTAGGTGGAATGTTGTGTTCAGGTTCAAAGATCAGGAATGCCAATACTATACTTTAATTTAATTTTATTGATAGTGTAACAACCGAAAGGGCGCTGATTTCCTATTATCATTATCACATATCAACATAACACGTTGACTTGGATACCCAAATGGAGTCCTTGTAGTGTATTTAAATATCAGTGAGTCGTTAATGCTATCCAGAAATCATATCTATAAAGTCAATGCATTTATCTACATTCCCGAAACGGAGAGTGCCGGTTCAGAAGTCGGAGTCAATAGAGCTCGAGCCGGTGCGGCGTGCGCGCGCACCTGCTATCTAGACAGAGATAGAGGAAAGCTCCATTACCAAGGAGCAGCAGCTTGATATCCTTGGCAGCCTGGATGCCATCCTCCTTGAGATTCTTCTCGATCAACTTGCTGCGCGCAACGGCAGCGCGCTCCTCAGCGGAAGAGGCGCAGCCCATGGCGATGGCGCGCACGGCCTGGCTCGCTACGCGCGGCAGCGCCGTGCCCCTCGCATGCTCGCGGCCCGTCGTCGCGCGCACGTGGCGCCGCGCACGCGCGAGCGAGCGCACGCGTGCTCCGGGACAGGGGGGACACGCACCACCACGAGACCGGGTCGGTCCGGCCTGACGCGCTAGCTGACGCGACGGAGCTCGGGGGGCGAGCGGAGCGCTAGTGACGGGGCGAGGTGGCGTCGCGGCGTGAACCCGCGAACGAATGACGGATCGCGCAGGCCTGGAGCGGCGCGCGCACTACGCAGGCTCCGCCGCCGCGCGCCGTCCACCGGCCGCTGCCCGCCCGGCACCTCCTCCCTCAATTACCTACTAACACCCTACGTCAAACCTACGCGGCGCCTACACAATGACACATAATGTACGGACACGACACCTAACCTAAACATTTCAGGCCGAAACTTTAATACCTACAACTTCCTGGGGGTATTTCGCTATAAGTCTTTTATCGATATTCAGCGTTAAACACAACACTAGTACCTAGGTAGGGTAGGGTAGCTCTGGGTATGTAGGTACACACTATATCCAGCCTTCTCAACAAAAAAAAACTTATGACAAAGGGACGAATCTTGCGTAATTCGATAATTATGCCTCACCTGTAAAGGTATCTACTATTGCAAATGCGTGCTTATACAGGACAGTACAATGCGATAACACGTACGAATCTAATAATACGAGTAGGTGTCGGTAGGTAAGACTCTTTGTTTAGAGTACTTCGTCTATGTTATTTTCTATAAACGCTAGTCAAGCCATTGTTGGCTGTATTAGCCCGACATATCGGCACGGGCAGCGCCCGGCGGCGCGGCAGGCGGTGGGCGGCGCGCGGCGGCGGTGCAGTATGCGCGTGATTACTTTTTCTCGTTCTAAACAAAGGATGTGAATACAATATTTAGGTCCAAACCGTCAAAGAATCGCGTGTAGAAATCGCAGTCATAAAATTATAAATCTTGATGTGACGTGCTGAAAGAGACGTTAGCGATTTCTGGAAATATAAACTTAATTCGAGAAGTAAACCCACAAATGAAGAAGTTAGACAAGTTGTGTGCTGGAATTGACAGTCCAGCTCACAACTTGTCTAACTTTTAGCAACTAGATTAATATGACTATTAATGTAGTTGCTTCATGTCTAATATGCCCAAGACATAGGGGCTTGTTAAAGTACCTTTATAGGTCATCAATGAGCTATTAAACTGCCTATATATAGGCAGTTTAATAGTAGTACTATAGTACCTACGAGTAGGTGCTTATTTAGAATTAATTGTTGACGCATATTTGATTTGTGAAAGTTAACTGTTAACTTTATTTGCAGACCTTACTCCATAACGACGCAAGGTCAACCTTGCACCACGCCGTTATGGAGTGATGCATGCTTTCTTTCTAGAACTAAAATAATGTTTGATCAGGATCATTTAGGTACTCTTCAAAGAATAGATAAAAGACTAACTACCCTATTGCAAAAAAAAAAAAAACATCGTCGTTCCGATCGGTTACGTGCGAGTTTGAATTCTAGTTGTTGAGTGTTCCGGGTTCGATTCCGCACAGAGAAAAATATTTAATTTTGTACGGCCTACAGACATTTGTTTCGGGTCTGGCTGTCTGCTTGTCTAGGTACCATCGCGAAACTTTCCGGTGAACCACTTTTCAACCTTATCTCGTTAGTAATAAGGTCGAAAAATGGTTCACCGCAAAGTTTCGCGATGGTACGCACGGCTACAGATCAAGCTATACATTTCCAGTATATAAGCTGATCTCGCATTGTATAGGATTTTCTTACAATGAGAGGTCAGAGGTAATCTGGAAATGTATAGCTTGATGTGTAGCCGTGTGTACATGAAGCCGTGTCTCCTGCGCGTGTTTTTTCGAAACATTACACAAAAACATCGCAACAATAGAGGCGTGGCCATACACATTTGTGTACGCAAACACGATGTTTTTGCTTTCCGAGCTGCATGGAAAACATTCCCCACGCGGGGGTAGAGGGAAGGATTTGTTTCATTTTCAATTGCTACGCACACCGCGCACATCTGTTGTCAAACAGATAGCACGTCTTTCTCATCGCAACTCATTACGACATCTACAAAAATATTTACGCATTTATGTGTAATGTTTCGCAAAAAGACGCGCAGGAGACACGGCTTGAGAATGTAGATACGCGACTATAACAAATATGTATTTTACATAATTATTATAACCATAAAAATAATTAAGGACGGTACGGTGACATCTGTCGGGCATGCCACCGTTCCCGGTGAATCAATCCGACATACCTAGGTATTGTTTCCAGTTGTTCTCGTCTTGCTAACGGCGAATACTTGCACAGACACAATCTAGTGGCTAGGATTATCCACCAGCAACTTGCCTTGCAGTGCAACCTTGTGGAGTCCGAAGTACCATATTACAGGTATGTGTGGGTCACGCCACATTGTACTGGGATCGATCTATCATCACTGACAGAACTATTGTAGCCAATAAGCCTGATATTGTGGTGATAGATCGACGAGAGCACCGTGCAGTGATTGTTGATATCTCTGTCCCTCATGACGAGAATCTCGTGAAAGCTAAGAAAGATAAAAAAATCAAGTATCTTGACTTAGCACACGAGGTTGTCGACATGTGGGACGTGGACTCTGCAATCATTGTACCGATAATCGTTACGGTTAATGGCCTAATGGCAGAGAGCCTCGACCAACACCTCAGGAGGCTCTCATTGCGCGGCTGGGTCAAGGGCTTGATTCAGAAAGCAGTACTCCTGGATACGGCACGCATAGTGAGGAGGTTCCTCTCTCTAGAGCCCTGACCACCGGTAGCTTGGACACTGTTCCCGATACCGGTGGGCTATAAATTTTTATATTTTTGAATATTTTTTACTTTGTTACATTTTTAAATATTTTTATAAAAAATATTTAAAAATTTTTTACTTTGTTACATTTTTCAATATTTTTATAAAAAATATTTAAAATTTTTAAATATTTTTATAAAAAATATTTAAAAATGCAATGTTACATTTTATAGGAAATATCAATACATCTCTCTAAGTTTGGATTTCGAAAATCATGACATTTCGGAACATCAATGGTTGAGAATCATATTTTGATCAAGATACCTACTGACGCTCACCAGGCAAATTGCAAAAAACGCAGGAGAAGAATTTGGCGGTTTTTTTCTTGCGTTTTTGCAATTTTCGGGTTGGTTGGTGGAGTCGAGTGAGTTGTCGGGTTGGGTGAATCACATTTGGTCAAGATTCATCCTGAGGGATGAATCTTGACCAAATGTGATTCGCAACAATAAAAAATAATTAATTACATATTTTTAACCTCATCACCAAACTCAACGCCAGTCGCTATTAATGCTATTATACAATAGGTTATGCAGACGACCTCGCAATCCATGTGTCGGGGAAGGTGACAGGAACGATCTGCAACCTCACTCAGCAAGCGCTACGTATTGTAGAAAGATGGTGCAGGGAATTTGACCTATCAGTGAATCCCACTAAAACTGAACTAGTCATGTTTACCCATAAACGAGCATTAGGCCCTTTCCGCCTACCAAAACTGTTCGATACAGAACTCCAGCTTACCAACGAAGTCAAGTATATCGGGGTCATTCTAGACAGTAAGTTAAATTGGAGTAGTCATTTAGACAACAAACTAAACAGGGCTTGCATCACCTTCTGGCAGTGCAGGAGAATGATAGGTAAGAAGTGGGGCCTATCCCCGAAAGTTATACTATGGCTGTACACCGCAGTGATCCGCCCCATGATCACCTACGGGGCTGTGGTCTGGTGGCCCCGCACCAAACTGGTTACAGCCTCCAATAAACTACCACATAGGTATGCAAAGACTAGCCTGCACGGCGACTACGGGTTGCATGAGGACTACTCCGACTGCAGCAGTTGAAGCCATGCTGGGTTTACCACCGCTCCCCCTGTTCATACAGCAGGAAGCAATGGTGGCGGCGGTACGTCTCTGGGGTAAGAGTAACACACCACACACCGCGCTGCTTGAGGGACTTAACAAGGAGTTCCCCATAACGAAAGCTGTTAATGACCGGGTACCCAAACAATTTATTTTTGATAAAAAATACAAGATCCAGCTTCATGAGGATCGCCGATGCGAGGGGTTGTGCCCCGCAGAGCTGCGCATCTTCACGGATGGATCCAAAACAGGTAGTGGCACAGGTGCTGGAATCTTCTCGGAGGACTTCAACATACACATAGCTACACCATTGGGGGACCATATCACGGTGTTCCAGGCCGAGTGCATGGGCATTTCCCTGGCCGCTTCGGCCATCATGGCCAAGAAAGTTAAGGACCACTCGATCCGCATACTCTCAGATAGCATGGCTGTTCTGCAAGCGCTAAGTAGTCACACAGTGGACTCTGGGCTAATATACGAGTGCCACCAGCGTCTCAACCAGGTGGGTAGACTCAATAATATAACCATTCAATGGATCAAGGGACACAGCGGCTCGTTAGGCAACGACGCAGCCGACGAACTTGCCAGAAGGGGGTCGAGCATGGCACCAGTGGTACCAGAACCCATAGTGCCGCTCCCCTTCGGGTACTTGCGCGCTCTGGTAAGGAAGCGTACCAGGGACCAGCATCACAAACTATGGTCGGACCAAGGTGAGTGTAGGCAGGCTAAGGAAGCACTCCCAACAATTGATGGCCGCCTCACGAAACAGGTTCTCCGACTAACTAAACAACAGCTGCTTACAGTTACAGCTGCTACAACTGGCCATGGGTCATTTAACCTCTTTGTCATAGGAGTCACAGACAGTCCGCTGTGGAGGGCCTGCATGGAGGACGACGAGACAGCAGCTCATGTGCTTGTAAACTGCCCGGTGGTCGCCGCATACAGGGCAAAGTACTTCGGTAACCCAGGTACCCTCCGGGAGGTTGTCAGTAATATTAAGGCGCTGCTGGCCTTCTTTGAGGAGCTGGGGTGGATCGAATAATCGATTTTCCCACCCATACGCAAAATACGCGCATTGTCATGGAGTTGCGGATACCAGCCCGTATTACCTATTAACCATAAAAATCATCAATACATCTCTCTACGTTAGATTTTCTCCAGATTCGTCCGATTTCCGAAATCGTTCCAATCCAGAGGAAATCTAACTTAATATATTTACCAAAATTCTATGCAAATAACCATTTTCTATTTTATCTAGGTACTATCCTTCAGGATCGCAGCTCAGAGCAGAGTACTAATAGGATCGCAGTCATTGGGATCGGGACCTCTAAATGACGGCCAGCACTTGACGACTTTAAGAACACACAAAGGTGACACCCAGCTGGACCCTACTGCTTCGTAGTAGATCTCCAATACATTCAACCCGTGAGTTCTTTTGTATGTAAGCTAAGCAATTTGGGGTTGCCTAGGTGAGATTTATCCTTCTGTTGTCTCCCCTAGAATTGCAATCTACTAGTAATTAGTCAGTCATGGAGTGTGAATGGCTAAATTGATATGATTTTGTGTACTGCATATTACTGGCTAATACACTTCTGGACACATCTTTTGGCCCACCTTGTATTTTCAGTTTCGTTTGGTCCTAGCTAAAATTTTATATTAGGTCGAGCAAAAAGTTTTTATGCAGTTTTGAACCTGGCAAATTCACAATTTCATTCAATAGTCTTTTTTTGAATTTCGAACACAGAATTTAAAGAAACAAAAGACAATTTGGAGCCTGTTTGTTGATATCAAACAATCGAATACTAAGAAAACTTGGTTTTATTGGTTTACTTGGATTTAATTCTTGAAAAAGTGATTGATATCTTTGGTTTTGCAACAAACATTACTTATTCTTAACATTAAGGTGAGGTTCTATCAATAATCTATGGATACTTCACCTGAAGTCGCCGCCCAAGCTGTGGCACTTATTCAGGCCGGACACAGCCAAAGAAACGTGAGTGCTCAACTTAATTTAAGTCGATCTGCGGTCCGAAATGTTTATCGGAGGTACCTAGAGACTGGCGGCTTTGTTCGTCGCCAAGGAAGGCCACGATCTCGGGTCACAACTGAAAGGCAGGATCGATTCATCGTGACGACCAGCTTGAGAAATCGTCACCTTACCTCCATTGAGATACAAAACCAACTTCGCGACTTCCACGGAGTATCTGTGAGCGCTCGAACTGTTCGGAGAAGGTTAAAAGAACGCGATATGGTACCACACAAGCCAGCTAATGGCCCCAAACTAACGCGAGCCCACCGAACAGCGCGCCTTCATTTCGCACGCAGTCATTTAAATTGGACACAGCAAGATTGGAGCCGTGTACTCTTTTCTGATGAGTCTAAAATTGTGTTACATGGCAATGATGGAAGGAAGAAGGTCTACCGACGTAAGGGAGAGCGTTTCGCACAATGCTGCTTTGAAGAGAGGGTTGCTTATGGCAGTGGCTCATGGACTGTCTGGGGCGGTATCTTCGCGAGCGGCAAAACTCAACTTGAGGTTGTTACAGGACCACGGCTGCCAACATTAAATGCTGAAAGGTACATTCGTGAGTGCTTAGAACCTCACGTGATACCATACGCGGACTATGTGGGCCCAAATTTCCTTTTTATGCATGATAATGCAAGAGCCCATGCGGCCGGCATCGTCAGGGAATATCTTCGGGATGTGAACATCACAGTTATGGACTGGCCAGCCAGAAGCCCAGACATGAACCCCATTAAGCACATGTGGGACGAGCTAAAAAGACGTGTTAGGGCTCGTCAGCCAGTTGCCCAGACGATGCAGGAGTTGAAAACTGCCATAGAAGAGAAATGGGAGATGATCCCTCAAAATTTCATAGAGCGGTTGATAAACTCTATGCCTAATCGTATGAAAGCTGTGGTAGATGCCCATGGAGGCAACACGCGTTATTAAATTAAACCTTTATTTGATAAAACATGTTTTTTATTCAAAAATCAATTGCCTTTAACAAGGCGCATATCCGACTTGTTAGGCGTAGCTCCATGTCGTATGGTATTCTGAATTCAAATTTAAAACAATACGATCGAAAAAGATGGTAAAATGTATCAGGTTTAAAACTGCATCAACAGTTTTTGTTCAATCTAGCAATCATATTTCGGTAGGGGCCATCAAAACCTAAACTCTAAGGTGGGCCAATAGATGTGTCCAGAAGTGTAGTTGAAGACTTGTTGCCCAACCTAAATAAATTGGGATATAAGCCTAAGGGCAAGAGTGAATGATGATATTGGCTAGTAGTCTAAAATTACTATCATAATTTCAATGATTAATTGTAATAAATTGATTTGATAAAATTTGATTCAACATTTAAATTAGATGACGACTTGACTCTGTGTTCCTAAAGAGAATTAATTAACAATGACATTGTATTGAATAATTCTTTAAATTGTATTTAATCATTCTTGGCATTATATTTAATCACCCATGAAGTTGTATTTAATAATTCTTAACATTATATTTTAATTATTCTTGACATTGTATTTGATAGTACCTAATTAACGTTTTCCTTAACCTTAACATTGTATAGTTTAAGCATCTAATTTTGGTATAATATTGTTTTAATTCATTTAATTTCGATTCTGTAAAATATTTGTACGCTGGAAACAGCAGAATATTATGGACGTCATACTTTGTGTAACACCTTTACAACAATATTCTAACAAATAAATAAATAATTATTATTATAAAAACATTTCAATGAACTTAAAGAGACTTTTAATTATATTAAATGATAGTTCAAGTACACAGACTACATTAATATTCACTGAGACAATTTTTATTTTAGGTTTAATTAAATGTAAAGGGAGCCATCAGCAGGCCCCAAGTGATGGATACCAATAAGTAAGGCATCCACTAAAGTCCAGACTCCCAGTCCTCCAAAACTGAACAGTTTTCCTATCCCCTCTTGCCAGTGGCCTAGATAGAACCGATCAGCACCAAATCCTCCAAGTGTTAGGGCGAGGATGACTGCAGTACCCCAGCGAGTGCCTGCAGTCCATGAACATCGGATCTTTTTCAGGAATCTGCGCTTTCCTAGGCACACCACATCATCAGATACTGTGCAGTTAGTCCTGAAAATGTAATTATGTTGTTTAGTCATGAAAATACTTTGCAATTTGTTTATTTAAAACTATGATTTCAAATGTATCCTATTACATCAGTATTGCAGTTTTGCTTACAAATAATATTTCAGTGGTGAAGCCAGAGAATTGCAGTTTGCTTTCTGGTCACAGCGATGTTCCCATTTCTCTGTCTGGTAACAAAATCTGCACATTGCTGTTCTGTTGAATGTTTTGGTTCCCTGTAATGTAATAAAGTATAAGTACATTATTGTGCGAAACTTGAACTCAGTTTATCTTTCTAATGAAGTGGTTTATATTAAGTACTACTTACATTACAAACAATTTTTGGTTTGACAGTGCAGGAATAATTATAGAAGCCTCCATATCGACAATCTACGCTTCTATCACAATTTATACAGGGATACTGCAAAGAGGAGCACTCAGAAAGGTCCTGGTCAACAGAAGGACAACTCTTCAAGTATTCTTCATTCTCACTGAAATTCACGCCTTTATCACTGGAATCGTCCTTTATTTTGTTTTCTTTGCTTTGTATATCCATATTATTGTTAGCTACGACAAAAAGTTGTATTGAAACATCAGAATTATTATGTAAATTAATAATTTACTTTATCATTGTTGCAGATTAACTTACCCATATCAGTAATGTGAATTGTATTAAATATAACTAATAAAACTAAAACTAAACAGTCTCTTATACTTATTCTTAACGGCGAAGTTCTAGGCATCGTGAAATTTATACCATTTTACTAGTATTTCAATAATTATGAGCAAAATAAGCTCAGGCTCGCTATAAAAACAACAATATTTTCTGTTTTCTACTCTCTCTTGTCAAACTTGACAGTCCAACTGACAGCAGCCGTACAGTTTGATTGGTGTTAGTGAATGTGAAAAAAGAAGACAGAACTACAAATTTATGCTTAAGATATTATTATTCAAAATCTGTTCTCTGAAACGCAAGACGTCAATACACTCACGCTTGATATGGTAATAAGAACAGCAGAACAAATAGCAGTTGCACTGTACGTGGTTTGCCTTCGTGATATTGTTGCCAATCTTTACTATAGTAGATTGGCAACAATATCACGAAGGCAAACCGCTTGACCGTTCTTCTTTTAAGCTGTTTGCCTTCGAGAAACTGTACGGTCACTATATTCAATTCACCACCCTGCTTGACCAGCGCACTACTACGCCATCTAATGAGTTTTGTATACCTAATTAATTATTCGCTTGTGTTGAAATGCATTCTTGATATCATTGTACATAGTTTACGTTATATACAAGATTGTATGACTTAAAAGTCATACAATCTTGTATATAACGTAAACTATGTACAACAACAATCAACAACAACAATTGTATGTGTAACAATGTCGATGGAGGCTTCATAAATGAAGCCTCCATCGACATTGTTACGTATTTACATTTTTTTTAAAGCCTATGGTCTATGGAAGCTGGGGTCCGGAAGATTGTGGGTATCTTTCCGGGTCTGCTCTTTCTTCTTTAGTCCCGTATGGGACTAGGGAATATGCATGTAATTAACAACTTCATTATTTAAATATACCTACATTGTATGTATAGGATAGGAGTCAATAAACAAATTGCTATTTTTTTTACTTTTTTCAACGCATTACGTACTTATTTTAATATTCATTATTTTATGTTACGTTTTTTGGTGGAACGGAACGCAAACTCGAAACGCGTCGTCATCCAAAATGCCGGAAGTTAACTCAAACAAAAGCTAGGTTGTCATGTGTGTGTGTGCGCATGTAATTGAAATCTATATTACATTTTTGGTATTCACATCATTTCAAAACAAGATCAAACACTAAATTCAGAATCGGTTGATGAGGTTTACGAATTAAGCACAGGCCATACTGGGAACGAAGCTAAGTTCGTTTAGCTTCGCTCATCTAGCTACCGCGTGTTTACATACTTCGGTTCATAGTTCGCGATGTGAACAGCTGAAGTATGCAAACACGCGGTAGCTTCATGAGCGAAGCTAAACGAACTTAGCTTCGTTCCCAGTGTATCCTGCGTTTAGATACTTTGGCGCACACAGTCAAAAATAACTAATCGGAAACTTCATCAAACGATTTTCTGCATCAATAATGAAAGCTTTAAAGCTTCGCCTTTATTTGTCCTAACCTAACAATTTACGTTAATCCACAGTAATGCGCGGTCGCCTGAAATATCTAAATATTATAGCCCAAACTGCTTAGTGATAATGATAATTATAATAATACATTTTTATTCTGTAATTGCCAGTTTGTCATACAGAATTATTATTTCTATGGATAATGCAATTCACGAGCCTTGTGACTCTTATTTCCTTGTAGCAAGGTATAAATTGGAATGGCGAATTTCCGTTCGTGAAATGCAACTTCTGTATAAAGTGCCAATAAAACAAAATGAGCATAATTAAACATTTAATGCACACAAAAAATAATCAAAACAATTAGGGAATTAAAGTATAAATTATAATACGAATAATACGAAGTTACTATACGTCACAAACTACATTTTTTTAAAAGCACCAGGATGGAATGTATCAAAGATTAAAAAATAGAATCAAAAGCACTTAGAATATTGAAATCATCTCCAGTAAGCCCATTTAAGTGTTCTAGAGTGGATTTCTGCTGCTATCATTTTCTTTAGACATTTCCGTGATAGTGGATAGGTCTGGTACGGCGCAAGCAATAGGGAATAGTTGATTGAGGTTGGAGCCGTAGCTTCCGCTACTCAGCATTGATGATCCTGCCCCGACCAGGTTTGTGTTGGTTTCATCTTCGCTGAGCAGATACCATTTGGAAGAACGTGCGGGCGGCGAGGCATCGTCCGACAGGTCCTCGGTGATCAGGCTGTTGGGCGAGGCCTTGGTGCCACGTGGGCTGTGGCAGACTGACTCACTTGTAGTTTTGTCTGAATTAGCCCCTGTAAACAACAATGGTTAGTTGAAGGAAAATTTCTTTAGGCGCACTTTGCGCTATTTCTGAACAGTGGCAGAGATTAATTCAGATGGGACACTCCGCGAAATCATTTAAATAAAAAGCGACTTTTGCTACAACACAATAAAGTGCAATTCAGGTCGCAGAACGCTGATTACCTATAGTTATATTCACCTACAAGTTGCATCTCTTTCTATCGCGTAACTCTTATACCTTCTGACCACGTTAGGGTTGTCATCTTTTAAAGAATAATTCATTTGTATATTTAATTACCAATTAAGTGCCTATTACTCTACTTTTGTGAACAAATGACGTTTCAATTAAACCTAGGCTCGGTACTTACTTAGTAACCGACAGCAGGTGACTTCATAGAAATTCGATTCGATTTCTTAGAAATACAATAAAAACCGGCGTCACGTCGCCTGCTACTGCTGCCTACGGACGGTACTTTAATTTGTTTTGTCTCCATTATTTATTAATATGTACAGAGGCCAGCACATCAAGCTACCCCAATCTGTCAAATTTCTTTGATAGATTTTCAACTTTACCACAAAGGAATAAGGTTCATATTCAATTGGAAAATTTGACAGATTGGGGTAGCTTGATGTGCTGGTCTCTGTACCTACGTAATGGCAACAATTCTCGCAGTTTATCCCGCTTGGGGGCACTGTTGTAGATGTAGACCTGTCAAATACTTTCGTGTTAAATTATCCTGCCATTATCGTCAACCAATAAACTAAATCTCCATGGAAACCATATACGCAGTTTCCATGGGATTTAGTACAATACGATTAAAATGAAATGTCATGTTATAAAATTCAAAGACAAGAAGGTATTACGTATCGTAATGTAGAGTAGAGATGGGTATACAATTTCATTCCGTTCATTCATTTTTGAACGGATTACGATTCTCGTAATTTAGCCCGCTTGGGGGCGCTGTTATAGATGTAGACCGTCCTGTCAAATACTTTTCGTGTCAAATTATCCTGCCATTGGGCAAATAAAAAACTATGTACGAATACCCTGTTGTCTACATAAGCAAAATCTTACAATATTTAGTTATAGTTATAGTTAGTCCGTGATAGTTACCCACCAAAACGAAAATACTATTTAAATCGGTACTTTCCTACCTATACTTATCAAAGCCTGAACCTGACCTTGTAAAAAGAACTTATAAGTACGTAACTATAATACGACTAATAATCTTTAATCTATATAAGTAAAAAGAGAAGTCCTGACTGACTCATCAACGCCCAGCCCAAACCCTTGGACCTAGTGAGATTAAATTTTGCACAGAGGTTCCCTTTATAATTTAGACAAGGAATAAGGAAGGATTTCCCGGTAGTACGTTCCCGTGGAATATTTTCTAACATCCACGCGGGCTAAGCCGCGGGCAAAAGCTATAGTAATTCATATTCTAACTACGGGTGACATAAATAAGAATAACAAAATAATGTAAACATTTAGTAGCTAGGTGTAGGTATTGTAGAGGTTTATGATATAGTCAAACCTTAGCATAGCATAGATACTGGCCGACATTTCGATCATTTAAACATCGAATTACTCTTGAAGAAAAGTGAAGCTCGTTTTTCTTCAAGAGTGTCATATAGATCGTAGCTAGCAGTTAGGGCTCCGGGTAGAACCATTTTATTTAAGGAGTGTGAATTATAACTTATACAAAGTTTATAAATATAGCGGGCATCAGCCCCATTCCACCAGTCCCTCTTGTTTCATTATTTATTA
Source organism: Cosmia pyralina (assembly GCA_946251885.1). Classification (NCBI taxonomy): domain Eukaryota; kingdom Metazoa; phylum Arthropoda; class Insecta; order Lepidoptera; family Noctuidae; genus Cosmia; species Cosmia pyralina. The sequence continues at coordinate 17,229,597 of OX276357.1, forward strand.
TAGTTGCATCTCTTACTGTGAGGTTCGAGCCCTCACAGTTCCTACGTAATTACTTAAGGTAGACGTGCATTTCTTTACCTTTCGGTGTCCTTTAGAAGTGAAAAAAAACGTGAGGTTCGGTCGTTCGGATCCTTATTATTATTTATGCAGCCAAATGCAATATAGTTTTGCCTTCAAACTTTTTAAACTTTCGCGATTTGCACACATTATAAACAAAACCAAAAACGGGTAACGGGTTTTGTTTATAATGTAGTTTTACCGTCATTTTAATCATTTTCGTTTTAATATGCGAATGCGACGAACGGTCGACGCGACGCGGCACGTGAGTATTGAATTGACGTGCGACCCGGCGGGCGCGGCAGTTCTACTGACTTTGCCCAGTGATATGGGCACGCCGCGCACTTGTAAACTGCGGAGTGTCCCATCTGTAATCTGTGACAGTGAACGAAACTGAACAGTCACGCCCGGGTCGGTGATGCTGGATCGGGTATACTCGGCGCTGAATCGCGTATACACGGCTCATATAAGTTTTTACTTCGTCTGGCGCGCACACCCTCTTTATTACTTTCAGTTTTTCTGTTACGATTCTTGGCCTTTTGGGTTTGAAATATAGCAATAAGTCTCACATGCTGTTATAATTTCGTACCATGATGATGTCAATATGGTTTATTAGGACCCAGAAACATATATAAAAGTTCACATTGAACATACCTATTTGATAGACTTAGGCTATTTTTACCTATCATCATATATGTAGACAGGACAGAAAGCGGCTGCGCCTAACGAGGGAACTGAGGCAACCCATTGTGCGCTTCTATACATTTCTAACGTGACGATATTATCGTGGACGGAAATCTAAAGGCGTCTTCATATATTTCCATACCGTTATCGTGATACCGTGACGTGGACGGCCACGATTACCACAGCCTACATTGTGTCCCACTGCTGGGCAAAGGTCTCCCCTTTTTCCTTCCACACCTCCCTGTCTTGTGCGATCTCTGGCCATGTTGGCCCTGCAAACCTTATCAGTTATCACATCAATTATCGATAAAAAATCAAATTCTAATCGAATTAATACAAATATATATATATATATATATATATATATATATATATATATATATATATACAGTATGGGGACCGCTTATATACAATAATTTCTAGGACACACTTGGTATCGCCTTTTCTGACGATATACAAAAAATGAACGAAATCGGTCCAGTAATTAGGTCAAAAAGTAGAGTTTTCATTTTGAACAAATTTAAACACTCTGTAGAATTGTATCACTAGGTCAATGATTCAATGAACCCTTTAAAATGCGACGTTGCCACTCAGTGCAAACTATCACGACGCTGTTACGTACCTATTCTACTTATTTGCCGAAATGTAAAATCGGTACACCTGCACGACAGGCTGGAATTTAATGTAAAAAAAAATAATTCAACGTTTGAGTGCGTGCGCAAAACTAAGCGTGTACGGGAGACGCAGCCGCGGACCGCGCCGCCCGACGACACCCACATTCGATTAATACTGTGACGGTACGGCCCACTACCTCTCACAGACACAAGACCAGTACAGACTGACTATGAAATTTAATGTTAATGTGGTTTTTTTTTCGGTATACTAGTACTTGGAATTTCCTATTGAACAACTTCCTTGGCCTGCCATGGTCGAAACTTTGTTTTGTTTTCACAAACATAATCCATCACTGGGACGCGCCAACATTTCCTGCGGGTGTACATCGGCAGCGGTGTCTTTTGGCGGCTTCTTTACACAGAGCGGCACAAGCCACGCGGCTTTCTTCTAAGGCGATTCAGCGAAATAATATTGCGGGGGGCGCGCGGGTGCGGGGTGCGCTCGCGCCACGTAGGGAAGCACACCTGTTATCGACTATTAGCTTCTGTTAAAAGGAATAAAGATAGATAATCATAAAAGCTGTTTAGCTTTAAATACTTAGGTGGTGCTATGGTGTTTTAAGAATTATTGTCATAATTCTAAAAACCACTATGCCCTGAGTATTTAAAGCTAAACAGCATTTTTGTTTAAGTGTGTTCTTATTAAATATTATTAAGTAGATTTAGAGATAAAATGCATAAAGTAAACAACAACAATTTATGAATTGTTTTCGCATGTTACATAGTTAGTTACAGACCGGCTCCCGGTGGATCGACAGACCCGAATGATACTCAGGATTACTCAGGAAGTCACCAACTTAACGGTAGTTTCGTAAACTGTTCAATCGTATTTTTAATGTCCAATTAATATTTTTAATTGTTAAAAATAAATATTTAAATTACACAAAGATACTTGTTTTCTAATGCCTTGTTTCGGTAGAAAGTAATTATGTGTAAAAAGTTATCGATAAGCGTTAATTACGATAATTGCACCATGTGCCCTACATTATAATATTTTTTCGCCATCTTGGAAGTTGCGTTCCGCTTTGTCAGTTCACCGATAGTCTTCCGGGATAGTGTGTGTTTCGCAGAGATTTCGTCTACTTGCGCGCATTGCTTCAAAACGTGATTAGCAAATACCAGTAAATTTAGTGCTTAGTTAGTTTAATTTTTTATCAGTGGAATGGACACTTATTAGTTTATTAGTTATTTGACTCTGTATGTGTGTAAATTGTGTTTTTAAGTTTTTTGTATACATTTTTTAAGGTGAAATTGACACTTGACTTTTGTGTTCGCGTGTGTCTTTTTAACAAAATGCCAAGACAACAGCATTTTTCACGCAACTCGCGTCTGCCCTACTAGTGTCCGGACAATCCTGGGAGCTGTCCAAAGGATCAGGGAAAATCAGCACATGAAGGAGTTGCTCCGCGTCACGTTCCATCCTCTTTTGAACACCGAGTCTTAGAACATTTCGAGCAGAACCCTTTGACAAATTAAAAACCATGGCTCTGGATCCTGAACGAAATTTGCTGAGCAGGCTTCGGGATAACATTGTGCGGCGATGTAACTTGTGCATTCAAAAACGTGGTGGACACTTTGAAAATGAGAAAATTTAAGTTTATTCTTTTTGGAACTAATGTGTAATATTGAAGTATTTAGTTCAGTTCAGTTATCGCGAAATAAACACGTGGCGGTACAAATGAACTTAGTGGATTTTATTTTCGTCGCACATTGTCAAACGAATCAAAGTGCCGGCGCCGACAAAAAAGCCGCCATGCCGCCCGCGTGCACCGTTGCCACTCTTCGCTCCTGGGGTCAAGGTACGTTGTGTAAACAGAGTGTTTACTTTAAGTGAATTTATTTTGATATTTATTTTGTTTGAAAATTTAACTTTTTTAATTTTCGGTTTTTTATTTATTATTTAATTTTTCTATACTTCTATGGAGTAATATTACTTGAGCTTTCAATGATTGCCAAGATGCCAATTCCATACTGTATATATATATATATAAATCGAATTACTATATTATTGTGGATTATTTTATTGATATCATCACGTTAGAAATTATAAAGCGCACTTTCTTTGGTAAAAACCAACGGTGTTCAACAAAACATAACTTCTATGGTAAATATAAGTTTTGGACTTACTATTGTAAAAGCTGACATCTTGAGCATTGTTGCAGAACAAGTCGGGCGATGTGCTATGTTCTTCATTGTTCTCACCCCGACTGTTCGATGCGTTAACCCCGGAGTGCATCGAGTCGCCCAGCGTTACCACGGACTTCAGAGAGTTCTCTACAAACTCTATACTATCGCCTACACACTCATTAGCATGCAGACATGTTTCAGAATGATTGTGTATAAGATTCACACTATCATTGGCAGGAAGACGTACTTCTGACTCAGATTCATTTATACCACTATCAGTGAAAACTGAAATTCTGCTAGCATTCTGCACAGATTTAGTACGAAGTTTCTCTGTAGCTTTTTTATTTTTTGGTCTCTGTATTTTAACCCTGATGATGGCTTTCTTCTTCCTGCCTTTTGGTTTTTCGATTGCAATAGTAAGGTTAGCCATATTTATTTCTTCTGTTACAACATTGTTACTGGACAGATTTGTTTGAAATAGAGCTGGACAAGAGTTCCTCACACTGTGAGTACACGTCTCCACGTGTTCCTCTTCCACTACAGGATCTACTGTGGGAGCAACTGATTTCTTTGATCCTTTTCTTTTTTGAGGAGTAGAACATCTCTTTTTATTAGCCTTGGGTTTCTTTTGAACTTCAACACTAGTGAAATCTACATCCATGATGCTTGCTTCTTTTATTGTACTTTGGGATTCGGTCATCTTTTTGGCGCTTTCCAAAAGCAAATCGTGCATTTTTTTATTCAAAGTATCTGTTGTAACCTGATCATTTATATTGAAAGTGCCTATATTATTTACCAATGATTCTGTGACTAAACTTTTTGGCTCAGTCGACATTTCAGTTACAGTGTCGCAACTTTTGAATTCACATTCCTGGTTCATCAGGGGTACTGAAACATCGACATCTGATATCATATTATAATTGCTGCACATTGCTGTTGTTCCTTCTTTTATTTCATTACTTTGCATTTCATTTATAGTAGGGTAATCTTCAACAGATTTGATCATCTCCTTAGATATAGACAAGTTTTCCACAACTGATAATTCAGGAGACATAGGTAGAGATACATTACTGGAACTACCAACGTCACTGGTCATTTGACCCGAGGGGCTAGTAAAGTTATGATTTATTTGAGCCGATATTTCGTCTCTACATATTGACTCCAAATGTCGAACAAAGTAAGTATTGTCAAATGGAGTTGTTTCATTTATCGGCTCTAGTTGTCTCGATGACACCTTTGCTCTAGGATTTAGAAGTTGATAAGACTCGGATCTGTAAGCATCTGTGTTCAAACTAGAATTTTCTCGAGTAACTACCGATGCATCTACAGACGAATTACTGGAATCGTTGTATGCATCGTGGTATAAATATGGGCGAGTTTTCCTTCTCGTACTGCGCCGCAATGAATTTATGGTTTTGATCGCAAAGCTAGATGTGTAAATTTTCTTTTTCTTTTTAGTTTCTCTATTAACAGGACTTATATCAGAATCTTGATATCCTTGAGTACTGTCGATGGAATTATGCGAGACAGTATCGGGCGACGAAAATATCTTCAAAGGTTTTTCCGAACTGTTGAGAAGGAAAGCAGGAAATGCATATTAAAAGCAAACACATACTCAGCAGAAGCTAAAGTGCAACAAATGAAGTGTACAATGTGCAACAAGACCCATGCAGTATGGAATGATATACATAATGGAAGCAGGTTTACAAACAAATATTATGTTAAAAATGCACTCACCGAAATCTTAAGCTTTATGAATCATACCATAGAACACAATTTAACAAAATTAAATAATCGAGAAAATAGAAATAATACACAATTGACCAGTGTAAAGTTTATTGATCTGAAGTATTTCCACCTGCTCCCATTCATTTTTACATAATTCATTTAGTATAAAATACATTGTCGAGCATCTTTAACTACTGCTTTTGTTATTTACAGAAAATTCATCATTTTAAATTGAATGGCAATCATAACCACATATTAGATGTAAGAGGTCATCGTTGAGACTTTGATCAATATAAAATGTATTTTTGCATGCAATATGATTTGTTAAACAACTCAATATGAGTACATGACTTGTACTTTTAAAATATTATATCTAGACATACCGTACATCACATTCAGTACTCATTGTCAAATATTATATTTTTCTTGCTTTTACAGTAATGAAGTATAATAAAATTAGATTAAAGACGAATATTCCAAATACATCTAATGTACTGTTACAACTGTTCAACTGGTTGAATTAGCCGTTTGGTCAACCGCCTAGCCATTTCACTAAACGCCGTCATTCAATCAACGGCTTGAATGATATTCAGCCGATATCAAATCAAAATAATTTATTTGCATAAATAAGGTAGAAGGTAAAATGTATATAATTGTTCTCTTATCCTGCCTTTACTTTCTTTAAAATAAGTTGCATATTTTAGAATAGAATACTCTTTATTATGCACACCATTTAAATTACTGGTTACAATTTTACAATGTTGAAATTTTACATACGAGTGACACAATGGGCGGTCTTATCGCTAAAAGCGATCTTTTACAGACAACCTTTGGATGGAGTATGGGGACAAGGAGAGACAATTCTGTAGGTAGTCCGTGGTGTACCATATACATACATATATTTTATTATTTTAAATTAATTGATCATAATCATGCATTCATTAAACAGATAATCCCATAAAAAATAACCCGTAACGACTGTCAAAGATCCACGAATGACAGCCGGGACCAACGGCTTAACGTGCTTTCCGAGGCACGGAGGAGTCTCGATATGTAAAGATGGTCACCCATCCACGGACAACCCCGGCAAGCGTAACTTAACCTGATGGATCGACCCGTGTGGCTGTTATTACTTAGCCACGAGCTCCTCCACAATAAAAATAACAGTAATAATTTGAAATGATGATGATATTTTTTTTATGACGATGATGAAATGATGATAGGTCTAATACAACAATTAATGAACGGGCTGGCTGATGCTTAGGCCATTTATACAATAGGGCCATGCAATACGGTATATCGGTAGGTCATTTAGTTATGTTTTTTCATTCCAATTTAAAATAACAGTGTAAAGGTAACGCACCGTTCTTGAGAAAAACAAATTATTGTAACTTAACCTCAAAACACTTTAAAATTGCTTCTGCAACGTTTCCGCCGCTGCAGGAAGTGCAACCCCTTCGCCCTTACGCAACAAAGGAAAAGTATCCATGCTCACCTCCGCACTTCGCTCGCACGGGTGCCTATGCTTTGTAGCAGCGGGCGGAGGCTGCCCTCCCCTCCCGTCGCGCCTCCGGATTTTTATATACACTCTAGGGGTAGCATCGAAAAAACTAAGTGGAGTCGGGGTGCCCCGATTCGGTTATGCGTAAACGCATTTAAACTGTGAGAAACGCCAGAAACATTGTGGCTTGTCGACGCCATATTGACAGTGTGGATTTCAGCGCCAGGTGGCAAAAAATGGAACTAAATTTAAATTGAAATGTCTGGGTACTTGCCTAGGCAAGTAGTTAAACACTATCGATCCAAGTAATTTGCTTAGCCGTTTGATTGAATGGCTGAATATCATTCTGGCCGTTGATTGAATGGCGGCGTTTAATGAAATGGCTCGGTGGTTGACCAAACGGTTAATTAAAGAAGTTGGCTGCACTGTACTTATAATTTATTAAAAACAATATAGATTTAAAAAAAAATAAAGTAACCCCAGATCTTCAATAATTATATTATTATATTATGGGAAATAATAAAATATTATAAATAATAAAATATTGATAAATAATAAAATAAGGATACTATCCTTCTAATTGAAATCAATTATAAGAAATATCTTTTGGAAATCAAAAATAAGTGAAAAATATTTTATTTTTCATGAAATCAAGCCCCTGCAGGCTCCGTTGGCCCCAGCAGTGGGTATTTGACAGGTTAAAATATTACAATAAAATTTTCTAACATGCGATTCGAAAAATAAATAAAACCAGTGTGAGAGACGATGCACACGATGTATTGCGGTGCCGTACCGCTAATATTTCGCCGTACAAACGCCGCCATTGGCTGTCACACGTGACGTGCGGCGCCGCAACGCATCGTGTGAATAGCCCATTATTAGCAAGTATTTGAAAATTTTAGTACTTTGGATTAATAGTTAGGAATATTATGGTAAAATAATTATGCAGAATAAAATTCTAATACACATTATCATAGGTCAATGTTAGTGACTATCCGGTTCTTGACTTGATGCACTTCCCAATACAAATTGTAATATCACCTACATTATAATTATTTTATTCTATACGCTTTACCTTTTCTTTTGATTTGTCTTTTTGTTAGGGGGCGACTTGAGCGTTTGCCTTTTACTTTTTCGGGGTAGCATGTATCTCACTTCTTCATCTTCTTTGTTCACGCTTGAGTTCAATTTTTGTGTTGAGCGCCGAGTCTGCACTGTTTTTGATTCGTTTATGTTCACAGTCTCTGTCGAGACAAAATTAATAAATAAATAATTAATATAAGATACTTACAACAATATATTTTCAACTTTAGAATATTTTATTAATACTGAAATTTTCTTAAAACAGCACAATTAACATTTAAACACACAATTATTAGAGAACAAAAATTATAGTTTAAAAAACTAAAAAACACGCTTTAATACCATTAAACTGAACTAAAAAGTAAAAAATAATTTTTTCAATGTAAGAATAAAGTGATTAACGAGAAAATGAATGTCATTGTAAAAAAAGCGTGGGGTACAAAGCACCCCACGCTTTTTTTTTACAATGACATTTATTTATTTTTTTAAACTATAATTTATTTCTCAAATTTTTAGAGATAAATCGTTAATCCTGATGATCCTGATCAGGATAATGGGACAAAATCTTTAAATAATTGTATTGTCATCGGGCCCTGTTATGTGTGCAAAATTTCGGATTAATCTGACCATTTAAAGTGGGTAAAAATCGAGTTCAAAGATTCCGTTACATACAAAGATATTAGGTTGGGGAAAAAGTCTTTTCGCATTATAGTATGTATGAACTTAAAATAAAATCTCTTTGGCTATACTATTTGTATCTGGCTGGTTTTGGTATCATTGAAAGTTTAAACTTTAAAGAACATAATTCCAAATTCAAATTAGGAAAATGTGTGATTTTCATTTGTTTTTCGTACTGTCAAGATGAGTGAATCTAATGAAGAAATTCGATACATTTTAAAATTTTACTACAAAAAAGGTAAAAATGCAACGAAAGCCGCGAAAAAAATTTGCGATGTTTATGGACCCAGTGCAGTGTCTGTGAGAGTAGCACAAATTTGGTTTAAGCGTTTTCAATCCGAAAATTTTGATGTCAAAGATGCACGTCACTCTGGTCGCACTATTAAGGATAAAATGGATGCCATTTTTGAAAAAGTGGAGCAAGATCGGCATATCAGTAGTTACGACGTAGCTGAATAACTGGGAATTGACCACAAAACAGTTTTGGCGCATTTGAAAAAAACTGGGTACACAAAAAAGCTCGATATTTGGGTACCTCACGAGCTCACTGAAAGAAACCTAATGAATCGTGTACTCATTTGTGATTCTTTATTACGACGTAATGAAACCGAACCATTTTTGAAGAAGCTGATAACTGGTGATGAAAAGTGGATCACGTACGACAAGAACGTGCGAAAAAGGTCGTGGTCAAAGGCCGGTCAGGCTTCACAGACTGTGGCAAAACCCGGGTTAACTCGCAACAAGGTGATGCTGGGTGTGTGGTGGGATTGGAAGGGCAATATTCATTATGAGCTGTTACCACCAGGCAGGACCATCGATTCTGAACTCTACTGCGAACAACTGATGAGATTAAAGCCAGAAGATGAGAGAAAGCGGCCGGAATTAGTCAACAGAAGGGGTGTGGTTTTTCATCATGATAACGCTAGACCTCACACATCTTTAGCCACTCAGCAAAAATTAAGAGAGTTTGGCTGGGAGGTGTTAATGCATCCGCCGTATAGTCCTGACCTTGCACCTTCAGATTTCCACCTGTTCGGTCTCTTCAGAATAATTTAGGCAGTGTCAGGTTAACATCACGAGAGGACTGCCAAAACTCCTTGTCGCGGTATTTTGATCAGAAGTCCCAAAATTTCTATAGCAATGGGATCATGTCCCTACCTACAAGATGGCAAAAAGTTATCGAACAAAATGGTACCTACATACTTTAGATAAATGTAAATAATGTATATTAAAAAATGTTTTGAATTTTCTTAAAAAATGCGAAGAAACTTTTTCCCCAACCTATTACATACAGGTGAAGCTATTAAAAGCGTGTTAAAAAGAATAAGATTCTTTGTAGAAGCGAAATAAGGAGACTCGTACAAAATAGTTTTCCCAGACAGTATTTCAGAGCAAAGCAAACTTCGAAAAAAAATTAAAGAAAATAAGCCTTATTAAACAGAAAAGGTAAATCTAGTAAGACTCATTTTTCCACGATCCCTTTTTTGAGATGCGTCCCTTTTTCCTTACGACGGCAGATTTAGGTAAATGCATGGCTTACCATTCAAAATTTTACGTGGCGGCCTCGTCGGTCGTTTTAAAACATTTTCTTGAGTATTATTATTATTTTCAGTCTCTTTGGCTCTTTTTGGTCTGCGCGTGCCACTATTTTCCTCAGAATCCTTTGTTTCTGGCCCATTGGATGTTTTCGATTGGTTTTCTGGACTGTGAGCTGATGACGATGATTTTCTTGAAGGTGGTGGTCCCATTTTCCTACAAAATGAAATTTATACTTTTTAATAGTGAGTAATTTAAGTATGCACTTATATTTAGGCAGCCTCAGAAAAAAAAAAACATTAATAACAGCTAAACATTTGCACAGGACTTGTGAAAAATACAATCAAAACGTACGTTTACGTCTACGTTTTAAAATAATTCATCATCATCATTCTCCTGCCCATAAACAAATTTATTTGGGGTCGGCGCAACATGTCAAAAAGTTATTATTATTCAACGTTTTAAAATAATTATCACGTAAAAAATTTAGTTAGATTAAAATTGCTTATTAGTCTGGCTAGATTGTAATTAATTATTAAGAACCTGGTTTTTGTCAAGGATTTAAAAAAATACACAGGATTAAAAGTTTAAATGTTTAAAGTTATAGTGGAAATTGATTCCCTAAAGATGTTATACAAATACTTTTTAATGGGCAAACCAATAATAACTAATGAAGCCAGACTTTACCTCTTATTGACGTTAGTCGCTTGTCCGTTTGGCTCAATTTCTTCCTCTTTGTCTCGTTGTTCAATCTCCTTGAATATTTCTTTTTCTATTTCATTTACTTTTTCGTGTACTTCTGTAAAAATTATATTGTTTGCTTGAATTCTCAACGGGGAAGAAAACTGTCAAATTAGTTCCGCGTAGATGGCGCTAAGTGTTTGTTACTTTCATTCGCTGTCAATGACTTTCATTCAAGTACCTTGTTAAAAACTTTGTCGGGAGATGGCGCTAAGTGTTTCTTGTCGCCGATCGGTCGCTTTGTCTTCAAGAAGACTTTGACAAGTGACAAACACACAGTGCTCTCTTGCGGCGAAGCGTCGGGGAAACAACCCCATTGGTTCTTTGGGTAATGCTGCAGGCAGCCATAATAATTCCAGAGCAGCTAGGAGTATTATGGCAAATCTATCTATGGTCAGGTCCAAAAGTATTTGATGAAAATGTAAAAAAATGGATCAGAGAGCGTACCTGTGGATGTAAATGCATAAGAATTTAAACTGAACAGGATTTGTGTACACTTTCATCAAACACTTTTGCCACTTTTGCTTTTTTTTTGTATTGGTCACCCTATGCTGTGTAGTGTGTAATACCAGCCGCCATCTTCTTTTGTCTTAGCCAAATCCATCCTAACTAATATTATAAACTAGCTCCCGCCCGTGTGGTATGTCGATAAAAAGTAGCCTATGTCTTTTTTTCCAGGTCATGGTCTACCCGTGTGCCAAATTTCATCCAAATCCATTCAGCCATTTTAGCGTGAAAGCGTTACAAACAAACAAACTCACTTTTGCATTTATAATATTAGTTAGGAATAGGATGCGAACGTAAGTTGGTTTGTTTCGTACGCTTTCACGATAAAACTGAACAGATTTGGATGAAATTTAGCACATGCGTAGACCAGCACCCAAATTGCGTAGCACACTATCGACGGAATTTGAATAATTTTGAAACAAATTGCTAATCCATTGCTTCATATGTTCGAAAAATTTGTCTGCTCGAGAACGTAAATAACGCAATGAATGTTGTTGAACTGTCAAAATGAAACCAACTCCGATTGATAATGTGTTACGCAATTAATAAATTGTCAGATACGTTAAAGCGCTCTTACTACGAAACTGAATTACAAAAAACGAAAATAACCTGAAAAAGACCTGGAATGTAATTAAAGACATGTGTAACATAAAAAAAGGGCCGAGCAGATCTACTGCGTTGTTACAGTTCAAATCTATCCCCACTGACTCTCTTAGTGAAGTTAACAAATACTTCACATCAATTCGAAAAGACCTGGCAAATACAATTCTAAGTAAACTCAAGCAAAATGAAGGAACTCTAGCAACACAAGCACATAAATCGAATGGTTTCCTACACTCGATGGCATTTTCTCCAACAGACGAATGTGAAGTTATCCAGGTAATTTCTGGCCTTAAAAATGGCAGTGCTCCTGGCTTAGACAATATACCCGCTAACATCCTAAAGGAATACAAATTTAAATTAGCATCTCCAATGACCCATCTCTGTAATATTAGTTTCTGTAATGGTGCTTTTCCAGTCGCATTTAAGAAAGCGGCCGTCACTCCTGTTTTTAAGGCTGGCGACAGGGGTATTGTTGGCAACTACCGACCCATCTCTCTACTTAGCACATTGTCAAAAATATTAGAAAAACTTGCAAACAAAAGGCTAGTAAGATATTTAGAGACAAATAATGTACTTTCGTTAAACCAATTCGGTTTTAGAGCCAATCGGTCCACTCATGACGCTATTCTAAAACTTACAGAAAACATAACCAAGTAATAGACAAAGGCGAAAAATGTGTCGGTCTTTTCCTCGATCTTCAGAAGGCATTTGATACTGTCTCTATACCTATTCTAATTAGTAGATTAGAAAACATTGGAATCAGAGGAGTGCCTCAGGAATGGATACTTAGTTACCTATCTGGAAGAAGTCATTGCGTTCGCCTTGATAATATGACTAGCGATGAAGCTTTCTGTTCATACGAAGTTCCCCAGGGTAGTACGATTGCTCCGACCCTATTCCTGGTGTACATCAATGAGCTGTGTGATATCAAAATCAGTAAAGCCGATGTCATGATGTTTGCTGACGACACAGTTCTTCTGTTTCATGATAAATCATGGAAATGTCTAGAAACTGCCTGTGGTGAGGGTCTTTCCCAAGTAACAGCTTGTAAAAATTAAATTAAATTAAACAAAACAAAATACCTATGTTTTAGTAAGATTCGAACAGGAAGCCCCAAACACTTTAAAATCACAGCTCACACGTTTCCCTGTAATAGGAATAACAATATCTTTGCCTCCTGCGCGTGCCCCACGCTAGACAGAGCGAACTTTATCAAATATCTAGGAGTAATTGTTGACGACAATCTTAAATGGTCACAACATATTTCGGGTACCGCTAAAAAAGTGCGCAAGCTGATCCATATTTTTAAAACCCTGAGGCATGTTGCCAGTTCCAAACTTTTGTTGCTAACCTACAAAGCCCTATGCCACTGTGTCTTGGGATATGCTATTTGCGCTTGGGGTGTGACAGGCAAGACCCATTTGATTGAGCTTGAGCGGGATCAGCGTGTGGTGCTAAAAGTTCTTCTTTCACTGAGATACCGGACGCCCACGACTGAGGTATACGAAAAAGCCAAAGTACTCAGCATCCGCAAGATCTTCATTTACGAATGCTTGCGAAGATGCCACCGATACGCCATCCCGAGTCTGCCAATCTCGACCAAGAGGGTTGACAGGTGCCCAGTCGTAGGTACCAAAAGCGTCTTTGCGAGCAAACATTGCTGTTACGTTGCCGCACGTCTCTACAACAAAACTGGCCAACAAAAGGGGATCAAATAACTTAAGCAGCTAAACAACTACCAAATCAAAAAAACAATTATTCACTGGCTAGACAATTACGATTATGAGGAAACAGAGAATCTTTTCGGCAGCGTAACATGATACCCAGTCACATTCTCCATACACACCTTTCACGCACACACCTCACACACTCACACTCACCCACATTTTCTACAGAACGCATTGTTAATTTAAACTCTTTTATCATTATTTCTTTTTTTTTATGTTGTTTTTTTTTTTTGTTCTCTTGTATAATTTTGTGAACCTACCTGTCAATGCAACTGTAGTTTATTCAATTTGTTTTTGTGATTTTATTTTGTCTATCTCGCTTCTACATCATATTCCCTGTAAATTGAGAGGTCTGGCTCTTGTGATACAGGAACTCCTAGTACAAGAGTCAGGGCTATACAGATATTTGTGACTTTGAAGTGTAAATATAGAATTTATTTATTTATTTTAATTAGGGTGCTGGATTAGGACATAGGATACTTTTTATCCCGGTAGTACGATCCCGTGGGATAATTTCCGACCTCAACGCGGGTGAAACCGCGGGTAAAAGCTAGTAAATAATATCTCAGCTAACAGAGATAAGATTTATGAATTTATTAGCCACCCGAGACTACGTCGATGTGGAAATTGAAAGCATGATGCATGATTCCTCTTCTGATCACAGAATAACATCACGCCTTTTCTTCGAAGGGTCAGCCTGAGGTGACCCCACCGAGGTGAGGTGAGATGGTGTTGGTTAGGTGGTGGCGGTGAGGTGGTGTGGTATATACGCCCACATTTCGCCCTCAGATCATATTAGATTTCTAATTTAACTTACCAGGATCAGGGATGATAACAGGTGTTGAAGTCCCACTACTAAATTGCTTGAGTTGTCCAGGTTGCACGACTGTCGTACTAGACTCTGGTATGGCGGCCGGTTTAATCTCCTTGTGGAATATATTCACCACCTGTTCTAGGACCGGGTGGATCTGCGGCCAGTGACCTTCCAGTTGGACCTCCTGAAATGCGTACTAAGAGTAAGTATTGTCAACAGTATGTCAGTAGTTAAGTAACACTTGAGCAACGAAACCCGCAAGGGCGGGTTATATACAAGGTTGATATGAGCGAGAGGCATTCAATTAAACCACATATACCTACCGATGTACCTATAGTGTTAACTCGGAACTATTAAAAAAAATTTTAGAAGAAAAATAAGAAAAAACTTTTTTCGAACAAATAAAATAGCTTAATGATCTAATTATAATGTAAACATCCTTTGTAGACATTTCCACTGACGTGCGTAACAAAACCGCAACGTCGCGTCAAAAATTCTGTCGTTTTAAGGTGTAAGACCCTAGATAACTATACCTACACATAATTATGTAGGGTCATACACCTTTAAACGACAGAATTTTCAACAACATACTTAGTCAGCTGTTAGGGCAGATACGTCGTGTTTCAACAAAGAAAAAACTAAAAAATAATCCTGTGACTAAACTATTGCTTCTATTTATCTGATTTTTAGTAAAGAGGCTGAAAATGATACAAAGTATATGTGGTTTAATTTAATGCCTCTCGCTCATATCCTCGCACAGGTCTCTTTTTTTTTATTCTGATTTCTTTTTTTTGTTTTTTTGCTTTTTAATGTTTATTTTGTTACTTTTATATGCTCTTTTTTAACTGTATTTCCTGTGCGTGTCCCAAATAAAATATTTTTCTTTCTTTCTTTTCTTTCTTTCATATCAACCTTGTATATAGGAAACAATATTTTACAGGAACCCGATTAGTGGTGGACTTGTTTCAATGCACACAAGCACCCTGTTTGCGGTATCCAATCCAGTCGAATTAAGTTATTCGGTTTTGTCACTGCGAACTGGATGTTACTGTCAATTAAAAAATCAGTTAGTTTTGCGGGATGACGGAATCCAGCAAAAAGCCGTTCCCGCAGAACTGGACGGCCGTGGAAATGAGCCGTAACAATTTAAAATAAAATCAAATATGCTTATTTGATATTTTATATTTAACATTGACACAAACAGTGCCTTTATTTCGTACCAGTAAGGACTGGTTCCCGGAAAAGCCGTTCCCGCAGAACTGGACGGCTTTTTACTGGATTCCGTCATCCCGCAAAACTGACTGGTGTGTTCCTGATTTTTTAATTGACAGTGACATCCAGTTCGCAGTGACAAAACCGAATAACTTAATTCGACTGGACTGGATACCGCAAACAGGGTGCTTGTGTGCTACTATTGAAACAAGTCCGCCACTAATCGGGTTCCTGTAAAATATTGTTTCCTAGAATAGCGGTGGCCGCCACTAATAACTTTTACATGATAGTCAGAGGTATTATAAAAAGACATGTACCTGATTCAGTCTATTCACGCGGAAAATATCCGCCCTGGTACTCACCTCAACTGATAAAATTGCTCAACCAGAAATTCAAATTGCGTATTAAAATGAAAAAGTTTGATAATCCATTAGATGTATTAGAATTCAATTATTTAAGAAAAGACTGTCAGAAGCTGACTCAAAAATGCTACAATACTTATATAGACCTTATAGAAAGTAAAATAAAAGGTAACCCAAAATTTTTCTGGACCCATGTAAAAAATCTCCGAAAAAATAATAAGTCTTACCCCTCCAAAATGATACTAGGCAACACAACAGCATGTGATAGCGTATCTATTTCAAATTTATTTGCTGAGCAATTTCTGTCAGTTTTTAATCCTCCAAGTACTGATCACGATAATACAAATTACACACAACCCTCTTCGGTTTTAGTCCCAGTACTGGGTGAGTTTTCTATTACTCCAGATGCAATACGACTGAATCTATCTGGACTTGACTCTTCTAAAAGTGCGGGACCGGATAACATACCTCCACTATTTTGGTCACGGTGTGCTCATGCAATATCTCCTCCACTAGCTAATATTTTCAACACCTCGCTGAAAACAGGCATTTTTCCCGACGCGTGGAAACAGGCAAGGATAATACCTATCCACAAAAATGGCAAACGGGAGAGTGTATCTAACTATCGGCCTATTTCTATTCTGTGTACCGTGTCCAAAGTCTTGGAATCGCTTATATATCCCATATTGTATGATCACGTAAAAAAATATCTATGCCATAATCAGCACGGTTTCATGGTAAAAAAGTCAACAAATACAAACCTTGTAACTTATATCACTGAATTAATGTGTGCAGTCGATAAAGGTTTTCAAATAGACGCTGTATATACTGACTTTTCCAAAGCCTTTGATAAAGTGAATCACAACCTACTGTTACTTAAACTTCAGTCATTTGGTATTACAGGTTCTATGCTAGACTGGTGTAGATCTTATCTGTGTAACAGACCATCTTCAGTGGTTGTAAACGGCAGTGAATCAAACCCTTATTTTGCCACATCTGGTGTACCTCAGGGATCAAATCTAGGACCGTTATTTTTTAATATATTTCTTAATGATATATCGCAAGTGTTTATTTATTCAACACCATATTTATTTGCAGATGATTTAAAGTTAACTCGTGTAATTTTTAATGAATCAGACGTCAATCTACTGCAATCAGACATAGATAGATTAAATCGGTGGTGTCTAACTAACAAAATGTATCTAAACTGCGCCAAATGTTACCATATAAAGTTTACCAGAAAGCGAAATAACAAAATCTTATCAGAGTACAATATTCAAGGAAATAAATTAACTGAAGTCAACACGATTAGAGACTTAGGTATTCGTTTGGATAGCCAATTAAACTTGATACAACACTATGATGCTATAACAAACTCAGCATATCGAGCTTTAGGTTTTGTGCTGCGGTCCTCTAAACACTTTAAAAAACCCTCTACCACGCTCCTCTTATATAACAGCTACGTAAGAAGTCACTTGGAATACTGCAGCACCGTGTGGAACCCAACATACCAAGTTCATATAAATAGGATAGAAAATATCCAAAAAAGGTTGGTTAGGCATCTAGGTTTCCGGTTTAGGGTCAGAAATACAAGAACTTATCAGGATAGACTAACTTACTTTAAACTTACATCTCTTAAGACTCGTCGTACTATATCTGACCTAGTTTTTCTATTCAAGTTATTTAATAATGACATTGACTGTCCAGATCTCCTAAGTAAAATTGGCATCAATGTTCCGGTTAGAATTCCACGTTATCCTCGTCCGTTATTCAGGGTTCCCCGCTGCCGCACCAATTTAGCAAAACATGCACCCATTGCAAGGATGACCTATGAATACAACATTGTTTCGAGTTCTTCGGGAGACATAGACATCTTTTCTAACAATCTTGCTAAGTTCAAACGTTTAATTCGGGCACGATTTTCAGACCCTGTTTTATGTTGACGTATCGACAGGTCACACACATTTATCATGTTATATTGTTAATAATTACTCTTTATAGTTCATATTCATTGTTGCCTCTTTCATTGTATTATTTGTGTTTTAGAATATCTTAATGTTTTAATTATTTTTTTTTTTTTTTAATTTTACTCTTCAATTGTTTACTATTTAACCCGTGTTTTAACTCCAAATGTTTAATTTAATTTTATGTTCATGTATTGTTTAATTTAATATTGTTTAATTTTTCTTTGATTTAAATTTGATTGTGTTTAACTACTTAAACTCATACAATTCTTAACTATGTTTAAAATGATGATGTATGCATGATGTGTTCTCCTATAACTGAAGGAGCACAAATCTTCAAAGTACCTACTTTGTATAATAATGCATGTAATGTGTATCCTTTGTTGGAGTTCCTTTCTGAATAAAAATAAAATAAAATAAAATAAAATAAAATAGCCGCCGTGACGGGTGTCATGAAAATGATGGCAGTGGCAAAGATTTAAATCGTTAGATTCGCCTTACCACGTCAAAAGATAGTCGCATTTCTAATTCGTTTTGACACCTCTGACACACAATGACGCTGTGACTAGTGACTACAGTTGATTGTCGTGGAAACGCTGTTAATAATGTGTGAGCTCACTCTTCTCAGTATGCACACATTTTTCTTGTGACCTAAGTACGGTGAGGGCAAATCTAGCGATTTAAATCTTTGGACGGCGGTGTCAAATACAGGTGAAAATGACAGATTTTCATGGCGGCCGTTATAATATAACAGAACCGCTTTCTTAGGAAACCAAAGCCAGAAAGACAAAAACATTTGTTGCCAGGTTACCTCATTGTTCTTTGTGAATTTTATTTTAATTTTCTCAGGAGGAATTTCTTTTGATTCTTCTTTCTTTTCATCAGGTTCTGGTAAACTTATTTCTTTTCCTAAAAATATGAGGTAGATGTTTGTTAAAATCATGTCAATGACGGAATATCAATTTTATAAAAATTGAATACTTACCGACGCCATTAGAAGTTTCACCAGCCATACTAGATCTTGTTGAGTTCCTAAAAATATGCAGAAACATTAATTAAATCAGATATTTTACTTTTTTATTAGATCACATACAATAGTGTTGGCACACTTAAGATTACTCCGAATGAACACGTTGATTGTCCAGTAAACTAAACACATAAAACAACAACAACGAAGCTAAAAAAAAAATATGTCTGAAATAAATGTGAAACAAAATGAATAGTCTACAACTCTCCGTAGCTTGTGAGCATCTTCTCCAAACGACATATAATGTAAATTAATATGTTAAAAGAATTGAAACCTATTTATTGTATTATAGTAATTTCATTCCAGGTGCATCGTCTTCACATATAATAAATACTACCCGTTGCCCGCGGCTTCGTCCGCGTGTATGTCGGAAATTATCCCACGGGGACCTACTACCGGGATAAAAAGTATTCTATATCGGGATAATCCAGGTTTTATAAACTATCTGTGTGCCAAATTTCATCCAAATCCGTTCAACCGTTTTTGCGTGATTGAGTAACAAACATCCAAACATCTTTACAAACTTTCACATAATTATATAATATTAAGTAGGATTTATACAAAAAAATGTAAAACATTTTAAAAGAGTAACTATGGAGGTCCTTGCCCATTCTTCTCCAAACGAAACTACCTTTTGGAAGGGGCAAATAGAATCAATTTTATTTTCTTGTAAATGTCGTACAAAACTGCCTTTATGTACTCTAAGGGCTGATTTTTTAATAGTCGGATAACTCGTTATCTGAAGAATAAATATGACAGTTAGACCTATTTTCTATACAAAAGCTGTCAAATTGAATTATTTATTCTTCAGATAAGAGTTATCCGACTATTGAAAAATTAGCTCTAACTGAAATAAATTATTTGACATTGAACGAATATAGCAAAACATACCTATGTAGGTTAGCTTGCGGCACAGGAGAAGATGTATCTTTTAACTGCTGTGGCTCTTTAGTTTCTAATAACCTGTTAAAAATACAATTATAATGAAAAATATGTAATCAAAACTATGTGCACAAAGTATATAAACCATTTTATCAACACTAACTTTTTCAATTCTGCTGCTTTCTTCTTCTCTTCTTCATATTTCTGTTTCCAGAAGGTCTCGCCTTCTTCTGAGTCGCCTAAAACATAACAAACTATGTAACAATGACATAAAACCATTAAATGATTAAAATGCAAGTACCGGGCGTTATAATGACAAATTGATCTTTAGAAAAAAAATGTCACACAGTTATAGTATTTTTATCTCACGAAGCAACGCGAGCTTTACTTGTGGTTACCAAGTCTACAACTACGCTGTGAATGTGTGTGTAAGCGCAGGAGTTCTCGGTACCGTCCAGGACAATGGCGAAGTCAGAAGTGTGTGTGTTGTATTGACGCTACTCGACTTCACACACACATACACAGCGTGTTTGTACACTTGGTTATATATAAAGTAATACTAGTAAAGCACGCGCTCCTTCGTGAGATAAAAAGAGACGGCTCTACAAAACCGAACCTAATCTAAAAGTCAATGTGCCATATTTACGGCCGGGTATTGTCCACAATACATACTTTCTGGTAAATAAGTGATATAATTCTTGACAATTTTGCCATCCTTTATTATTGGATATATTTTTTTCCCGTACATGACGAATAGACCACCTTCTTCTTCTAGTGCCGATATCTTGACGGCTTGTGGCTTCCTGCAAGTAATCAACATTGATAATGAAGAAAAGGTAGTATGTAGAATGTAAAGGGGCCATTATAGTTTTAAGATCATAATTATGTCGTAAACCACATACATTCTGGCAAATAAACGAATTTTAATTTGAAGGAGACACTTGTTAAAATCTAAGCCATAAGAAAAGTTGTAAGGTACAATGTTTCTTTTTCCTTTGGCGTAAGCTTTGGTTTCCTAGGAAGGCGGTTACGTCATAATATATCATAACGGCCGCCATGAAAATCTGTCATTTTCACCAGTATTTGACATGCTGCCCAAAGATGTAAATTGCTAGATTTGCCTTTACCGTACTTAGTCACAAGAAAAAGTGTTATTATTGAGAAGATTGAGCTCACACATTATTAAATAGCGTTTCCATGACAATCAAGTGTAGTCACTGCGTCATTATGTGTCAGAGGTGTCAAAACGAATCCGAAATGCGACTATATTTTGACGCGGTCGCGCATCTTACGATTTAAATCTTTGCCACTGCCATCATTTTCATGACAGCCGTCACTGCGGCCACCATTCCTCTAACCATAGCTTAAACATAGTATAGTTTTCTATAACGCTGATCTATCTACAAGATAGATTACTAGATTCTATCTTGGACAATTAATCAAATCTCTTAATAGCTTTGTGATTGGTTGATCTAAATAACAACAGCCAATCAGATTATTTTACATCTCAAAAGATAGATTCGAAGTGGAACCAAGGACACCATGTAGACTACAAAATACATTAAATACATACAAGGATTTGGCGCTTGAATGACGTTTACAGGGGGCGTTGTTGGTAAACATAATTATTGTGAAATATTTCATGAAATTGTATTGAAAAAAAAAATGAGGACATTAGTTCCTATTTAGGCCACGCGCCAAAAGATTAATGTACAGCTTTACTCACAGATATTTCCTGGTTGGCCTGTTTTTCCGGCTGCGCGGCGGCGACACGAAGTCTTCACTCTCTGATGTCCAGTCACTTGTGTTCGACGCGGGGGCAGCAGTGTGGCTGAAATACCATTTCTTTGCTTATTTGTTTCAAAGTGCAGCAACAAAAGAGTAGAGAAATAGTGAAGTGTTTCTACAAGACAATAAAAAAAACTTGTGCATCTATGACCACACGTGCTTGCCAAGCTTATAGGGGGAGGGGTGACTAGAAGTGTTTTATTTGCGCTAACCCCAAAAAAGATCTATTAGACTTGATTACTTACTGCGAAGCATTATTGTGTGAAGCATTATTGTGTGACACTGTTCTGCTACGACGACTCAACTGCCGTTTACGCTTTGCACCAACTCCTCCTAGAAAACAAAAGAATGCAATTTCTAGAAAAAAAAAATTAACCCAGGTATTGTTTTACCCCATAAATTAATATATAAATAAATTATAGGGAGAAGTAGGGTTGGTTCTTGATAAATGAGGGTTATACCAAATTGTGTATGAATTAAGATGATGATAAATATTGCATTCCCACATAAATAAAAACCTTTTTCCGTACCGAAGGGTGCCAATTGAAACCCTATTACTAAGCATCTGCTGTCCGTCTGTCTGTCAGCGGGCTGTATCTCATGAACCATAATAGGTAGGCAGTATTTCTATTGCCAATATAACAACAAATAATAAAAACAACGTAAAGTTAAAAATTAAATTAATTTTCCATACAAGAAACGTGTTTTTTTAAACTGAAATATTTTTTAACCGACAAAAAATGAAGGAGGTTCTCAAGTCGACACGTTTATATATATACATTTTTTTTAATGTATGACCACGCATAACTTTTTACATAGTAGTCCGATTCCAAAAAAACAGGCCAAGTGCGTGTCGGACCACGCACAATGAAGGGTTCCGTAGTTGGGATGAATTTATCCCAAGAACAAACTTAACATTGTAATTGAAAAACATGTTCTCCCATACATTCCAACTGTAAATATAAGTTTGTACTCACAATATTTAGAGATTTACCATGTTATTTTAAGACCACAGACTTCTTATAGTTTGCATGTAATGTACAGGTAAAGAACTATTTTGTGTATTTTTTTCAAAATTTTAGGCTCAGTAGTTTCGGAGATAAGGGGGGAATGGTAAATTTTCACCTATTTTCTTAAATAACTTTAAAAGAATTTATTTTAAAATTATAAAAATAATATATTTGAGACCCTCATAGTAAGCCCTTTCATTTGATATGTCACACGGTATAGTTTGAAAAGTTTTTTTTTTTAATTTTCTCATTTGCCCCCCAGAAGTGACTCCAATATTCAAAATTCATTTATTTACTTTACTCGTCCGTGTTTGGGTCACAGAAGTTCGTATGTGTACCAAATTTCAACTTAATCGGTCCATTAGATTCAAAGCAAATTGGCTGTGACAGACAGACACGAGTGATCTTTAAAGGGTTCCGTTTTTTTCCTCTTGAGGTACGGAACCCTTAAAAAGTTTTATTCGAGAGGGTATACCTCAAAGTTGGTCCCATATAAAATTCATTAACATTGCTTGGGTAGTTTTTGAGTTAGCTTCAATAATACGTATTTTTTCCCCACTTTTTATGTGGATGATGAATTTCTTCTGCAGGTAGTGGTATTAGAATTTGTGTGGGGTAGGTACCACAAATAAAAAGTGAAAAATAACTTTAATTTTGGAAGTCGGTGGCAAAAAACGAAAATACATTTAACCAGACATCGACTTCCGAAATTAAAGTTATTTTTCACTTTGTATGTTATTTTTGGAAGTCGGGTGTATTTTTTTGTAAATAAATTATAGTTTAAAAAACTAAAAAATATTTTTTTCAATATAAGATTAAAGTGATTAACGAGAAAATTAATGCCATTGTAAAAAAAAGCGTGGGGTGCTTTCGAATTAGAGTTGTGTAAGAATGTCGTACAAAGCACCCCACGTTTTTTTTTTACAATGACATTAATTTTCTTCTCATATTGTAAAATTTATTTTTTACTTTTTAGTTCACTTTAATGGTATTAAAGCGTGTTTTTTTAGTTTTTTAAACTATAATTTATTTTACAATTTTTTAGAGATAAATCGTTAATCCTGATGATCCTGATAAGGATAATGGAACAAAATTTTTTAATTATTGTATTGTCATCGGGCCCTGTTATGTGTGCAAAATTTCGAATTAATCTGACCATTTAAAGTGGGTAAAAATCGAGTTCAAAGATTCCGTTACATACAAACATACATACAGGTGAAGCTAATAAAGCGTGTTAAAAAAGTTTTTATTTTCATTAATGTAGTTTTCAATATTGTACAGTGGTATAGAACCCTTCGTGTGAGTCCGATTCACACTTGCCCGTTTTTTTTCTGTCATGCGACCCCATCTTAAAGCTTACCCGTGTCAGCTTTAAGCTTCTGAAGCGAGTTTTAAATATTATTCCTTATACAATATACACAGACAAAAATATATTTTTAGTAATAAATCATGCTAATGGTGGCAATATCATTAATTAATGGTATTGGATAATGATAAAAGGTGTGTCTTAAAACCAAAGCAAGCATGAATATTATGATTGCAAATGTATCTGTAAATGACAATGGCAATGGTTAATTAGTAGAGGAAATTTTTATAGTTTGATAATCTATTTCATGCTTATTTGGAATCAAATACATGTCTATAAAATACCCTATTTGTGAAGCTGCATAGCCTGTGCATTCAACTGTACGCATAATTTAAAGTGTAAATAACTGGCGTCACATTGCACATGCCATAATGTTTCTCAGTCCATTACCCTAAAAGCATTGACACAAGATGCATGTCCCGAACGTAACTTACCACTAGTGAATCCAAACATGTTTGCTATAGCCTTTTCCCTTTCTGCTTTACTTATTAACACGCCAGCACGCTGCTTTTTCTTCGGTGAAGCATGAACTTCTCCGGCATCAGACTCAGAGTTAGACCTCAGCGTTATTATATCATTTGAAGGTTTTGATACAGGTGCCTCTTGTTTATCCACTCTTGATTCTTTCTTATTTTGTTCAGTGTCACTAGATTCTGACATGGTATAGTTAGTCTTATTAAATTGTTCATCAAATAGACTGATGTTTTGCAAGCAAGGGTTCTTAATTTCTGGCGACTCTTTAGTGTTACTTCTCTTTTCAGTTTCTATGATATCTACTACAGGAGTTTCAAAACTTGTTGAAGGTTTGTTAAGGTCAACTGGATTGTCTTTAAGCCATGGTTTTTTAATGACATCCGGTTTAACGGACTCTTCATTAGCTTTCAGCTTATCTATTGCTTTTGTATCAAAGTGAGATTCTGTAACCTGGTTATTTGTTTTTGCTGGTGACTTTAACTTGATAGCGAGTTTCTTTTTCTTATTGTTTATAGTGTTTGAATTATCTTCAGAACAAGATCGTTTCCTAGTAGCTTTTTTCGGACTTGGCGTTTGATCAGAGTTATTTGTTACTTCAATTATACTTTCTGGTGCTTCTTTGTTGTTAACTTCAGCAGATTTAGAACTTTTGTTTGTTAATGCTTCTGGATTATTCGGAAGTGAAGCATCTACAGTGCTATTGGAATTATTTAGTCCACCTGATTGTACTTGAGGTTCTGAGTGGGAATCATGAACAACTATTACATCACGAGTTTCAGAATTCTGAGCAACTGGCTTTTCAGTAACCTTGACAGGGACAATCTTTGTTGCTTCAGGAGTCGCAGCATCAGCATCATCATCCGTTTCAGTGCCATTCTCTACTTGCATTGAAGAAATGTCATCACCCAAATTGTCGACTGGTAACTCTTCTGCATCATTCATTACATTTGTATTGTTTTTCTTAGGAGATTTATTTTCTGGTTTACTACCACCATCTAATTCTTGAGCCAATACTTCCTCAACTACTTCAGCAGAAAGTCCTTTGGCATTTTTAGCAACATCAGTAGCCACACTTTTAGTGTTAAGAATTTCATTGTTAGGTTCAGGAACCTCCTGAATATGTTCTGGTACATTTTCAACTATTTCCATCTGGCCTTCCCTGTCTGAATCTTCAGGTTCAGATGCAAAGTCATCCAGCACTTCTTGTAGCATAGGTGTCAATGGTTCAGAATAAGTTATACAGTCCCTGAGAGATTTGGATGCTCCAGTTGGCTTTTCATCGGACTCATTGGATTCCAGATCCTTCTGAATTTCCTCTGCAGTTTCATAGCAGTTATCAAGTATAACTGTGTCAGCAGAAGATCTACTTCTTACAGGTACCTTTGAACATGTTATATTCTCACCTGCAGTGGTCTCCCCTTCATTGTGAGGCGGCTCATTATCTTTCGGACCTAGAATAAATTAAACTGTGTAGGAGAAATTGAGACATAGACAAATTTATTCAGAACAAGAAAATGAAGCAGAATGTGTGCACTACAATGATTTTTTACGAATAGCTATTTTTTGTATCTATTTCTACATTGCAGTGGCAGTCTAGCATTCATATTTTTAAAATGGGATTTGGAACGAAAAAGATAAAGATCTAGTTCTAATTTATATAATACTAGCTGCGCCCCGCGGTGTTACCCGCGGTTTATGAGATACACTAAAACATGTATTATTTAATCGGTGAGAAAAGTATTCACAAAAAAATTGCTCATCCCACGGGAACACTAAATTTTTTCAGGACGTAAAGTAGCCTATGTGTGCTATGTGTACACAGGATCTCTGCTATTTCCACACCAAATTATATCAAAATCGGTCGAGCCGTTTGAGTTTGAAAGAGTAACAAATATATTTGAATTCCTTGCTCATCCCACGGGAGCACTACATTTTTTCGGAATAAAAAGTAGCCTATGTGTTAATTCAGGGTATAAGCTGTCTACATACCGAATTTCATCCAAATCGGTCTAGCCGTTTGAGCGTGAAGAAGTAACAAATATACACACACACACACACACACACTCACAAACTTTCGCCTTTATAATATTAGTGTGATGTGATGTGATGTGATAGTGTGGTTATTTATTTGTTTTTTTTTTTTGTTTTAAAACTTTTATTATTGTGATTTTAGTTTAGTTCGTGATCTTCCTGTGCTAGTCACAATAAATACTTTTTCTTTCTTTTTCTATTTTTCGAGATAAACAGTAGCCAATGTGTTTATCCAGAGTGTCAGTTACTTCCACACCAAATTTCATCAAAATTGGTCGAGGCGTTTGAGTTTGAAAGAGTAGCAAATATATTTGAATTTCTTGCTCATCCCACGGGAGCACTACATTTTTTCGGGATAAAAAGTAGCCCATGTGTTAATCCAGGGTATAAGCTGTCTACATACCGAATTTCATCCAAATCGGTCCAGCCGTTTGAGCGTGAAGAAGTAACAAACATACACACACACACACACACACACACACACACTCACAAACTTTCGCCTTTATAATATTAATGTGATAAAACATTATAGTTGTAGGCTCAATAGTCTATGAAACCATAGGCTATTGAGCCATTAGATACACGGTCTACGGTCTCCTAGAAGAGCGGTCACCGCACTTAACGACCGCAGTAACGACTGTTATGAAAATGATGGCAGTGGCAAAGATTTAAATCGTTAGATTCGCCTTACTGCGTCAAAAGATAGTCGCATTGCTAATTCGTTTTGACACCTCTGACACACAATGACGCGTACATGATTGTCATGGAAACGCTATTCAATAATGTGTGACGTCAGTCTTCTAAGTATGGACACTTTTTTTTGTGACTAAGTGTGGTGAGGGCAAATCTAGCAATTTAAATCTTTAGGCAGCGGTTTGACTTAATGTCAAATACTGGAATAATGATAGATTTTCATGGCGGCCGTTATAATATGACGGGACCGGCTTCCTAGGAAACTAAAGCTTAAGCAATAAGAAAGATTTAGATTTGATTGAAACCTAAACTTATGTGGATTACAAAAAAAAACCAAGTAATAGTTTTTGTTTAAACATAATTTCCGTTCTATTGAGTAATACCTGGAGTTTGCACAAAATGCAGTAACTTATTAACTACTTTTGTAGAAGAGACTTGTTAATTGTAGGTTAATAATATCATAATGATTAAGGATTGATTCAAAATAAAGTGTTTACTATGTTGTATTGAATCATACCATTCGAGCTGGAGTCGTCACTTATATTGTGGATTTCAAGCTTGTTTTTGTTCCTATCTGCCAGGTCACATCTGAAATAATATGAATAATTTATACTAATAATAAACCTGAAGAGTTTGTTTGAACGCGCTAATCTCTGGATCTACCAGCTGGATCTGAAAAATTATTTTTGCAATTGATAACCCAATTCTTGAGGAAGGCAGTTCTCCTATTTTTGCTTTTTAACATCATGCTAGGACTTTTAGGAGTCGTGCAAAAAGAAAAAAAGTCAGAAATAACGCTAAGCAACAACGAAGTAATAGCGCGGGCAGGCGATGCGATGCGACAGGGTGTGTCAGTGGGATCAGAAATTTCACGCGGACGAAGTCGCGGATAAGTTAGTAATGAAGATACAGGATGTTTAGTGCATCGTTAGCCAAATGGAAATGGTGGATAGGTGGGGTCATGTGCTACGAGAGCTGCCTTGTAAGTCGTGTCGTTTGCAAACCTCCCAAATTATTAAAAAAAAAAATATGGCTTTTTCATCTTTTTGAATTTAGAATTCGAAAACAAAAGAATATTTTTTGATCGGTCGAATAGTTTTAATGTAACGTCTATTCAAAGGTGACAAGTCGGTTGTAAAAATGGAAATATCAAAGGAAAATATGCGTGCGATAATTTTCTACAACTTTCAAAGGGGATTAACGCGACTTCAGTGCTTTGAGGAGATCACTTCTGTGTTTATTGATGCAGCACTGTCTTAGGACTGTAACGCTGGTATTTAGAATTTCAACGTGGGCACTCTAGCTTCAGTGACAAGCCACGTGAAGGTCGTCCAAAAACCGCCATGACGCAAGAGAATATCGACGCCGTGCGGCAGCTAATCGTCGAAGATCGTCATGTGACACCGTGAAATACAGGCAGCCGTGGGCATTTTAGGGACTACTATCCAAAAAATCCTGCACGAAGAACTCAGCATAAGAAAGTTGATCTCTCGTTGATACCACATTTTATTAGCGACGACCAAAAAGCAGCCCGTGTTGGATGGTGTCGCAAAACTCTGCAGCGATTCAACCGAGGAGAGTCAAAACACGTTTATGATATGGTTAGTGGTAACGAGTCTTGGATATATGCTTACGATCCAGATTCCAAGCAGCAGTCATCTGTCTGGGTCTTCCAAGATGAGCCTAAGCCGACCAAAGTCATACGCTCACGGAGCACTTAAAAAAAACCGACCAAGTGCGTGTCGGAATACACACAATGAAGGGTTCCGTAGTTGAAAAGAATTTATCCCAAAAACAAAGGACCATGGGGGATTTTGTATGGACCCCGTCCCCACCCACCAACAGTCATTGGACACATGTCAATATTTTTATAGGAATTCAGAAAAAGACTTAAGTACTGTCATTTCCAATTGCAAAATCGATGGGATTTATTTGTAATAACAAAAACTTTTCGGTTAGTTTATGTTAGGTTAGGAGGTGGGCTTCGCGGCAGGATGTGCTCTGGCCGGCACCCCGCCTTGGGAACTCGAGGCGTGGGTGCTCGCTAAAGTATATGAATGGACGGCAGCGCGGAGGGCGAGAGGAGAACGCTCAGCCCTGGAACATTTGTTTCTATTGCGTTGACTTAGAAGCTTGAGTTTTTTAGGACTCCGAGAGACCATAGACTTACGTATTTGATATTAATTTCAACTTGATACCTCCACGCGTTCCTGAGAAAAAGGGTCTTGACAGACCGACCGACAGACAGACAGACAGACGGAGAACGAAGTGATCCTATAGATCCTATAAGGGTGCCGTTTCTTTCCTTTTGAGGTACGGAACCCTAAAAATGGCTTCCTCGTTTGTGGCAAAGGGTGGTCACGTCGCCACTATTGTACTAGAAGATCGCAAGACGGTTAACGCTGACTGGTATACCACTGTTTGTTTGCCACAAGTCATCACAGAGTTAGTAGAAAAAACAACTCAAGACGTGGTATGATGCAACATGACAATACAAGTTCGCACACTGCCCGCGATACAAAGATGTTTTAGAGCACCCAAAATGTCGAAATTTTAGATCACCCGCCTTACAGCTGACTTGAGCCCTAACGATTTTTTTACGTTACCCAAAATTAAGCAACTTCAGCTCACCCGAAGAAGCTGTTGACGCATACAAATCGGCCATTTTAACTACCCATTTCGGAGTGGAATAAATGTTTTTATAAAAACTGGTTCGAACGCATGCAAAAGTGTATCGCGGAGAATTCTTTGCAAAACAATAAATAATCTATTAGATTGTCTATACTTATTTCAAACGACACAACTTAAAAGGCACCCCTCGTATCACCTCAGGCCCCAAAAAAAAAATTCTTGGTACCATGTTTGACGACACGGTTGGCGCAGTGGTTGAGCGATTGACTGCAGCATGTCGCGGGTTCGATTCCCGCACGGAACAAATATTTGTACGACCTACAAGTATTTGTTCTGAGTCTGGGTGTTTTTCTATCTACAATATGTATGTATTTACAAAAAAAAAAAAAAAAAAAAAAAAAAAAAAAAAAAAAAAAAAAAAAAAAAAATGTATATAAGTAGTTTATCAGCCATCTCGTTACCATGACACAAGCATTAGGTTGCTTAGCTTGGGGCTAGATGGCGTTGTGTGATATGTCCAAACATATTTATATTTATTTATATTTATATTTATTTATTTATTTATGGTATATTTTATGTAATTTTTTTTATTATTATTTATCAAAAATCCCAAAATTCAGCCAATGATTAAAAAAAAAGTTATTGGTATAGCCTCCTAATTTCTTGTTATTGTAATGTGTAACATTGGTGCCGATTCTCTTGTGAACGCACTAAACTAAAATTAGAGAATCGCTATCTTTTACTAACAGGCAGCGCGAGAAAAGGACGGCTATAGCTATGAACTAAGTTGGAGATGTCAAACTAGTTCACGCTTTGCGCTTCACCGTGTTTTTTAGTCGACATGTTTTTACGTGTCGTCTAAATGGCTATGGAAAAATTAGTTCTAACTAATTTGACAGCTCTAATTTACTTCCGTCCCTTTCTTGTCATAATAGAGAGAAAAAGCTAGCAATATCCTAAATTAAGTTTAGTTTGTGCACAACAGAATCGGCACCAATGTATGGTTCTATCAAAATCAAAATTACTTGCAAGTATTCTCTAGTTTTTTTTTTATTTTTAAGGTCAACTTTGAATTGTAATAAAAAAAACCAGCCAAGTGCGTGTCGCACTACGCACAATGAAGCGTTCCTTAATTGAAAAGAATTTATCCCAAAACAAACTTAATATTGAACCCTAAAAAATTTTTTTTTTCCGTGATAAAATTACATATTAACAATTTCTGGACTTTTTCCTTTACTTGAGCTGTGAGACCTTGATTCTTGCTAAATTTCATGATTCTAGGTCAACGGGAAATGCCCTGTAGGTTTTGATTTACTTAAGAATATCAAAATGTGTCGCATAAATGGCCGTATTTTTTAATTGCGTTGAATTAGAAGCTTGATTTTTTTAGAACTCCTAGGGACTATAGACTTATGTATTTGATATTAATTTCAACTTGATACCTCCACGCGTTCTTGAGAAAAAGGGTTTTGACAGACTGAAAAACAGACGGACGAAGTGATCATATAAGGGTTCCGTACCTCAAAAGGAAAAAACGGAACCCTTATAGGACCATTTCGTTGTCCGACGGTCTGTCTGTCAAGACCCTTTTTCTCAGGAACGCGTGGAGGTATCAAGTTGAAATTAATATCAAATACATAAGTCTATGGTCTCTTGGCGTCCTAAAAAACTCAAGCTTCTAAGTCGACGCAATAAAAACATACGGCCATTTATGCGACATATATTGATACTCGCAAGTAAATCAAAACCTACAGGGTACTACCCGTTGTCCTAGAATCATGAAATTTGGCAAGAAGCAAGCTCTCACGGCGCAAATAAAGGAAAGGTCCGAAAATTGTTAATTTGTAATTCTATCATATAAAAAAAAAATCAACTCTGTCAGTCTGTCATGACCCTTTTTCTCAAGGACGCGTGGAGATATCAAGTTAAAATTAATATCAAATTACCATTATTATTATTTATTTTTTTATTTAATTATTATTTATATTATTATTTTAATTACGTAAGTCTATGGTCCCATAGAGTTCTAAAAAAATCAAGCTTCTAAGTCAACGCAATAAAAAGGGTAGTAATAAAAGCTCCGAAAAAAAATTAAAATATGAGCATACTCAAAATATGAAATTTACTGCTTTAAATACTAACTTTCCGACAAGTTATGAGCGAATACTAATAAAGAAACGACCGAATAAAATACTGAAAATTCCGAAAAATTAATACAATATTTGCTGACGTAATATTTTTCATTTTTATCGTAACTTACCTATTGTAAATTTAGAATTAACCTTACACATTTTATAACAGTGGCGCTTGTTAAACTATTGTGACATTATAAAAATACTTGGTTAAACTTTAGTATCCGGTCGCACAAAAATGAGGGGAGGGGGAGGGGGAGGGGGTACCCCCTCCCCCTAGTTGCCCTCCCATGAAAAGAGAACGCACCATTCCTGAGAACAATAAATTATTGTAACCTAACCTCAAAACACTAGTTTGACAAAACAAAGTCGCTTCTGCACGTCTCCGGCGCTGCGGGAAGTGCAGCCCCTTCACCCTTACGTAACAAAGGATAGGCAACTATGCTCACCTCCGCAGTTTCGGCTTACTGCCTCAGCCGCTACGGCTCGCACGGCTGCCTAAACTTTATTACAGCGGGTGGGGGCTGCTCTCCCTCCGCGCCTCCGTATTTTTAAATACACTCTAGGGTGGCAGCCAAAAGACTACGTGGAGTCAGGGTGCCCCGATTCGGTTTTGGGACAGATTCGACCTATTTTAACCATAAAGTGGGGGTACACTAACTTCCATCCCGACTGGTAGGTAGTTATTTTCATTTAAATTGAGAGTTAAAAAAGTTTTTTTATAACCAATAATAGAAATTAAGCTGGTTTCTATAGAGCTTAAGAAAACGATTATTTTAGTAGAACGTATGTTTTCGGAATCTTAGTATTTTTTTTGGAAGTTTAGTATTTTTTTTGGAAATTTAGTTTATTATTTGAAAATATAGATTATTTTTCGTAGAATTATAATTTGAATAAGCTCATGTTTCTTTGTTAAAAACAAAAAAAAAATTGTCGGTTAATTTTGTATTAATTTTTCGGTAATTCATTTTAACACAGCTTAGTTAGTATTACAGTCAACCCCAGATCGCTGGAAGTTAAGTTGTTTTTCGGAAGCTTTATTATTTCCCAATAAAAAATACGGCCATTTTGAACTCATTTACACATTTTGATACTCGCAACTGTCGCAAGTAATAAGGTACTTCCCCTTGACCTAGAATAATGAAATTTGACTAGAAGCAAGGTCTCCCAGCACAAGTAAAGGAAAAAGTCCGAAAATTGTTAATTTGTAGTTTTATGACATAAAAAAATTTCTTTTGGGATCCATTGTTAAGTTTGTTTTTGGGATAAATTCTTTTCAACTACGGAACCCTTCATTGTGCGTGTTCCGACACGCACTTGGCCGGTTCTTTTTTCCTTTTGAGGTACGGTTGTTTTGTAAATAACACGCGCAAAGCAGAAAAACTGTTATCTCCTTTTTACACAGAAGAAGTGCATCATCTCAAGTACACTTGTACTAATAATGTTTAATCTATAGAATATAATGTTGTTCATTATGTAATGATAGTTGGATAGATCGGCATAATTTCACTCATAAAGGGTGCAACTTAATTTACGCAACCATCTGGCCGAACACTGTCTCTTAAGATACAGGCCTCCTAGTTTAAGAGACAGGGTTTATAATTTTTGTTTATATAGATTTTTGTAGCCTTTTAATTTTAGTAACACTGTCTCTTAAGATACAGGCCTCCTAGTTTAAGAGACAGGGTTTATAATTTTTGTTTATATAGATTTTTGTAGCCTTTTAATTTTAGTATCTATCACTGTGCTTAACCTATGTCTTTGGAAAATAAAACATTATTATTATTATTATTTGTCTTTGGCTTATCTCGGGACCCTGGGGTCCCGGACCTTTGGAAGGCGTACGAGGGGCCGAAGCCAACTCGCAGAGGCCCCTTAGACAATTTTAAATGACGAGGAGGCACCAGCCGACGATTATCCCTGTATGCACTATGCAAGTGCACCCAAGGACAACCCCCGGTTGGTGCAGGACTATTGCAGAACATGACAACAAAACACATTGGGCCTATGGGTTTGGGTGGCTACATGGATTGGGTACCTTGAACTATGGAAGAACTATGTCCCCTGCCTGACCAATGTTATATAATATACACAGATAAATTGGCAGGGGGTGACTTGCACACTCAATAATGGGCCCCCGGAAACGGTCGCTAGCACATAGTGACGTAGCGACAAGGGGCAACATGTCCTGAGGAGCTTGAGGAGTGGAGAGGTATTCCACGGCTCTCAGAACAATCCCAGAGCCCGGAAGATGGTCAAGATCCCTACAAGCACTTACTGGAATACTTCCTTCCTCCGAGCACGTTTGCTCTTGCGAATCTCCACTCAAGCCGGCCAATAAATTATTATTATTATTATTAATATAATCCCGACTAAAAAACGGATAGATAGATAGATATATAGATATTAATTATTTATATTATATTATTATTATATATTATTATATATATATTATTATTATTAGATATTTATTATTCTAATATATAGATACGGCGGTGGAGTTATTATTATTATGTAATTAGTTATAGTTATTTATTATAATTAATTAGTTATTATTATTAACATTATTATTATTATTATTGTCTTTGACATATCTCGGGACCCTGGGGTCCCAGACCTTTGGAAGGCGTACGAGGAGCCGAAGCCAACTCGCAGAGGCCTCTTAGACAATTTTAAATGAAAAGAAGGCACCAGCCGACGATTATCCCTGTATGCACTATGCAATTGCACCCAAGGACAACCCCCGGTTGGTGCAGAACTATTGCAGAACATGGAAACAAAACACATTGGGTCTATGGGTTTGGGTGGCTATAGTGGATTGGGTACCTTGAACTATGGAAGAACTATGTCCCCTGCCTGACCAATGTTATATAATATACACAGATAAATTGGCAGGGGGTGACTTGCACACTCAATAATGGGCCCCCGGAAATGGTCGCTAGCACATAGTGACGTAGCGACAAGGGGCAACATGTCCTGAGGTGCTTGAGGAGTGGAGAGGTATTCCACGGCTCTCAGAACAATCCCAGAGCCCGGAAGATGGTCAAGATCCCTACAAGCACTTACTAGAATACTTCCTTCCTCCGAGCACGTTTGCTCTTGCGAATCTCCACTCAAGCCGGCCAATAAAGGCAAGAATGAGGTGGGAGCTCTGTTCCCGTCAGTGTTCACTCCAGCCGGTCAATAAAGGCAAGCCAGAGGTGAAGAACAAGACTTCTCCCGGGAAATAGGGTCCGTGGGGTCGCTACTGCCCAACAGCTCGCCACAAGCTGCCCTGCGGGTTCACGTATCTCTGTTGGTCTGGCTCCTCACCCTAGACCTGTTTCGGCAAAGTAAACTCCATCGGCACAGACCCAGAGTTCGGAGCGCGCAAGCCCCACCACGACGTCAACGTAGAGATACGGCGGTGGGGTTATTATTATTATCTTTGGTTTATCTCGGGACCGACCGGGTATCTTGGTTTATCAAGATCCCTACAAGCACTTACTGGAATACTTCCTTCCTCCGAGCACGTTTGCTCTTGCGAATCTCCACTCAAGCCGGCCAATAAATTATTATTATTATTATTAATATAATCCCGACTAAAAAACGGAACCCACGGAATGCGTTTACTGAGCCGGTTTGCCGTTTACCTGATGAAGAACTACTGTGTAAGAAGGAGATAACAGCGTTTATCTGTTTTGCGCGTATTAAATACAAAAAACAAGTTTTTATCCTGCAATCCGAATATCACCCTAATGCGTCCCATCCCAATACACAAATTAGTGAAGTTAGAAAAGGTTTTTATGGCATTATTGCATATCATTAGAAGACTAGAGAATTTTTTGAAAGAGTATGAAGAACATGATCTCTTTAGTTTTAATAAAATTGAAATTCAAAGTTGGTCTTTAACTTAATCTTTACTTTTTGAAAAACCTTTGAGAGTCCATAAAAAAAACTACATGTTATGTGATTTTGATAGAACCGTAGAGCATTACACATAACATAAAAAAAAAAATAGGAGGCTATACCTATAACTTTCTTTTAAATTCAAGTTCAAAGGCTGGACTTTTGGGATTTTTCAAAAATAATAATAAATAATTTACATAAAAAATCCCGTGGCGCCAAAAAATTTTTTTCGGGCCTGAGGATATAGCAGATGACCAGAAGGTCACTTGCTATTTTCACTTGGCGAACAATGCGCAAAACACCCTGTACTTATTTAATTTCCTAATATTATTTAAAAAAGATGTTTTTTAATCACTATCCCAGTACTCAAGAAAACTCTCCGATGTTTTTATGTAACAAATATCACAAAATTTGTTTCATGCAGGAATAAAACCTATATTTAGTAGTGTGCACAACTCAGCCACTATCAACAAAACACTATCAATAAAACTTAAAGATTAATTTTAAATTCCCTCTTGGATGAACAACGATCATGAACCCACCCAACTTATGACTTGGAGCCTCATTGCTCTAGTAGTCTAATGGTTGGAGTTGGAACCTGAGCACGGGTTCATCCCCGAGGTTGGGCAAAGTATTTTTAGATATTTCTATCACCATATGTTTATGAACTTTGTTAGTTTATAATCTACCTCGCGAGATTATAAACTATCGAAAAATTGTGAACTGCAACAAACCATTTACAATTTAATGCATTATTTTTCGATAGTTTATAATCTACGCATGACAAACCAACAAATTGTGTACTGGTATCAAACTAACAAACACACCTTGCTAATACTAAATAGCCAAGTAACTGTGACCAACTTGGATGTAGTTCAAAGTTTGCAGTTGGTCACAGTTCTAACCTAACCCATTTGGTTGGTTTAGTTATAGCAACCAATTCGGCTACTGCAAAGGCCTACCAATCAGAGACGGTTCACAATTTTATGAGTGATAAAATCTGACAGATTGTGAACCCTGTTGGTAAGTGCAAGTTCATTCAAAATTTGACAGTTTGACATGGATAGATTTTATACTATCGAAAATTAATTTGTTATATTGGAAGCATTATGGCTTATGAGATAGATTATAAACTAACAGTGTTCATAATCATAAGGTGACATTTCCATGATTAGGGAAAATACAGACTATGATAAGTTTATGTCTACAAATTATTAAAGCTAAATGATTAAAACATTATGGATTAATTTTACCTAGCTCTGAAGCTGCTTATTTGTTCATTTGTTAGATTAAAGTATGGATTATGTATGTCTGGTAGAATCCGTTTCAAGAATGTTTCCTTTAAACTCTGCCATGTCCTCGTAGTAAGCTGCAAAACCACATTTTGTTAAACTAACATACTACAAAGTGAGTAGTTCGTTTTCTACTCATTACAATAAAGATAGAAAATCCGTACTTGAATGATTTCATACAAGATTCTTAAAAGCATTTGTTACCTTTGTGTTAGCAAAATCCACCCACATCTTTCGAGCCTTGGTTTCCCCATATAACTTGTTTTGTACTAAATAGTCCACTATAATCTTGAACTCTTGAATGCTATACGGTTTTCTAGAAATATAATAAATAAAGAAATACAGTTTTATTGTAGGTAGGTGCTTAAAGTTAAAACATACCGAAATTTTATGAAAGTGCATGATTCACACGATACAACTTTAGATGCCAATAAAGCGCTTATTATAATAATGATTTACAGTCTTACCCCGACATTTTGTTGCGTATTTTCTATTGTAAACGGTTTTTAATGCTGATGGTCAACATAGGTATACAAAATATTATGCAGACGGGTGTAGTTTCCAGTTAGCTCAAAGCAATCATTATGGTACCGGTAATTTCACAAAATATGTATTTTAATTAAAATGTTCCTGGGAATGAACGACGAAGTTTTGATTCTTGTCTCTCTTATAAATAACCTGAGTTTTCGGTAAATTTTATCAATCGGCCGATAACCACACTTCCAAACGTAAGCCAAAGCCACAGACTCACACACAGACTACATTGGACTACATAGAGATAAAACCCCGACTACGTATCAACCACAGAGTACAATAATAATCAACTGCCACAGCTTGCCACTATGGTCCATGCTTGCCACAGCCAGCCAAAGACTTTAGTAACTACAGCGAGCCAAGCTTCGGCCACACCTGAGCGACCAAAGCGTCTGCGAAGTGGGAGCGTCAGTCGCGTGGCGAACGCTACCCATGTTATCTTATGGCGTTGGCGCCTTGCACACCTGCGTGACCACGACCCGGGAAGCCCGCGTTTGCAAAGCGGGACGCAGTCGGACGCACGCGTCTTGTGGTCAGACGTGTGTAGAGCTTATCTACTCTGAACAAAGCGAGAATTTTATGAATAGTGCATATCATTTTGAACGATTTATGATGTTAATAGCTTTTTATGATGTCAACGCTCAAATATCACACAATTTTTATGATCAAACTTACTTTTTATAGTTGGCTAAGTAGTCTGTGGTTGGCTACTTGTAACCTAATGCCAGACGAGCGTCAAGTAGCGGGACGCGGGACTCGAACCCGGGGCGTTAACAACGCACACACCTGCGCGACAATAGCGCGAACCGCGAACCTCATTTTTAGTGAATAGTCTCTGAAACCGCATGTGTATAGCTTAGTTTAACACCTAAATTGTTGTCATATAATAGAAAGTCGCCTGACGAAAGGACCGTAGGTAGGCCCTTTATTTTCGTCATTCGAGTATCGGAGCTGACACATTTAATTTTTGCAAAGCCGAGTATGTTATATCATTCAACACCGCTATTTTGCGTGACCTCATTATCTTTTTCATTGTGTGATGTTTTAATAGAAATTCATTTATCTGCCAGATTAACAGTTGTGAAAATTGTGCAATAAAATAGTAAACTGCTCAAATAAAGTCGAAAGTTACGATTTCATTCCTAACTAAATATCACAGACCATAGAGATCTAAAGCCATAAATAAGTCGCTTTGGGCTTTGACATTTAGTGTTTTATCTTGTGTCAGTGTCAATGGTCAATGACATTGATTGATAGCGTAGCGCGGGATAACGCGCCAAATTGCTACAATACGAAAGGAAAAGAGTGAACTTATTTACTTCTATTTCAATAGCAATTTACTATGGAAAATAGCGGGTATCTGTCTCTATCAGATATACTAGTAACAAATGAGAAAATTCCATGCAAATTTTTACATGATCTACCAAAAATGGGTTAGTAACAAACAGATAACCCAACCAACGTTTGTTTGTGAAATAACAATAATAATAAGTTAATGTTTTTGTTTACTTTCTGTTTCAGGCTTCTTAGATCCCTCTGCTGCAGAAGATGATTTGAAAGCAGGAACAAATGTGGAAATACCTTTGTGGTTAGCCGAATCTTTATATTCTAGAAGACCGCCTTTAGTTTCTGTGGACTTGCCCAAAATTTATAAAGATTCCTACAGAGAAATCCTTAACGCAGATGCTTGTACAGTAGATATGCACAAATTAAGCCAATATTTTTATGAATTTGGATGTTACATATCAAAACATGATATTAAAGGCGAAGTGTCATCTACTCTCATAAATGTAAGTATCAAATTTGATTTCATACTGTAAGCGTAGTACTAAATATGGGCTTCCTCCTGAAATAACTACTCAACAAGGTTCAGGGAAATTGTTTAACTATTGTGTCTACTTTACGGTCAGCGGAAGTGTTAAATAACACTAATGGAATATCCCATTGATTACAATAATATTACCATTCAGTATAGTTTAAAGCCATTTTATTGGTTGAATCTAGTTTCAAGTAATAGTCAATCTACCTAGCCTTTTCCCAATTCTGTTGGGGTCGGCTTCCAGTCTAACCAGATGCAGCTGAATACCAGTATTTTACATGGAGCTACTGCCTATCTGACCTCCACAACCCATTAACTGGGTAATACGATACCCCTTGGTAAGGCTGGTTGTCAGACTTTCAGGCTTCTGACGACCCATAACGACTGTCAAAGATCCACGAATAACAGCCGGGACCAATGGCTTAACTTACTTTCCGAGGCACGGAGGAGTCTCGGTATGTAAAGGTGGTCACTCATCCATGGACCGACCCCAACAAGCGTAGCTTAACCTGATGGATCGACCCGTGCGGCTGGCTGGACCGATTTGGATGAAATTCGGTATACCTGTAGATTTGCTTATACCCTGGATTAACACATTAAAAACTACATATATCTGCCTGAACTCCCAAAGTTATTATTGAGACCATACAATAAAATGGGCTAATAAATCTTTTTTTTCAGACATTCAGACAAAGATTCAGAATGCTGCTGTCAGCCAGCGTGTCTACGGACTCAGTGGGTGCTATACAACCTCTATCAGTGAGTGAACGTCTCCAGGCTGCTGAGGCTGCAAACACAGAGAAAGCTCTCTCAACCTGGCTACAGAGAGGAGAAAGTGTACTTACCACTGCTAATATGGTTGCTAACCACCGTAAAAGAAAAAGGGCTGAAATGGAAATGCTTTAGTAATAATATTATTGTTTAGGAATAAGTTTTAATATACTGGTTTGAGTTTAATAATTATTTAATTTGTACTAAGATCATCAAGTAATGCTCTTCACCTTTGACCAACAATAGCAACTAGATATCGGGTCGGCGCAAAAAATACGTCTCGGTAAATAACAGCGCACTTGAGACGTGAGCTCTTATTTTGTTTAGTTCGCTTGAAACACAACTAATGTAAACACGTCTCACAATGCTGCAGTGTGCATTCAAAAGTTGCAAAAATAATGCCCGAAAGTGCAACTTAACGGCTGGGTATCTTACTTTTGGTAAGTATGTACATTAAGAATAAGTTATATTTTAAGCTCTAAACTAACAATATCAAATTTTGAACAAAATTATCGTCTTTAAACCACCGCTACAAATGTTTGGCCAAGGTTCGCCAAGACACGCACAAACTCTTAACCCCGGTTCGCACGGGCGAAATAAAATCGCGGCGGGATTTTATAGAGCACTGGATTTTCAACGCTCTGCTTAGCGCCGAGAGTGCAAAATCCAACAGTGTGTTTATTCGATGCGCTAGAATGTACTCTGTTATTGTTAAGTTGGATTCTCAACGCTCGGCTCAACAACGAGAGTTGAAATCCAGTGCGCTATAAAATCCCGCCACGATTTTATTACGCCCGTGCGAACGGGTGTTTAAGGCCTCTGCCTCGAATTTCGCGGGCAGTGGGGCGGGCGGCGGCGCGTCTCGCATTGTCCCGCCCCGCTGTTTTCGATGTCCGGTCCATTTGTTTTTACGCATAAAATCCTGCCGCTCCCGCGCCGCCGCCGCTGCCGCCCCGCTGCCCACAAAATTCGAGGCAGAGGCCTCAAGCACTCGTGTCGCGGCCCCATTAACGGGATATGCCGTTGATTATCGCGATGAAGGACGTTGGCCGTAGGTTTAGCCACCACTTATGTCGCGGCCACATTAACGGTATATCTTGTTTCAAATCGAGGAGAATGGGGTGGATCGATTTTATTGCACGCAAGTGTATTTTGAAGATTTGCGACTTTATTACTAGGTGCCATGGTAAACAAATGTAATGTAATGTGTGTGTGTGTGTGTATGTAAGTCCTATATTCACGCGGACAGCATTTAGCTTTGATTTTGTATGTGACTCTTTATCTAGTTGCTATTGTTGATCGAAGCTCTTCACATATTAAAAAAAATATATTTAACAATACGTAATAGGTACCTACAAACTTACCTCTTTAAATTTCTCAAACTTCTTTATGATGCAAGAGCGCTCGAAGCGACCTCGGGACTGGGCACCCCGAATCGGACAGGTTAGGTTCGAAGGGAATGGCGGGGTCTAGTGAGCGAGCGAACATAGACCCTGCCGTCCCCTTCGTGGTTATTTTTTTTAAACCATCCTCGACTATACCTTACTATTTAAAAAGGTACCTTATCTTTATAATTCATTACCGACGCTTTCGCTGGCCGGATATATTTATCAAATCTTAATTTTAGTAGTATGTAGTTACGCAATACTAGATCCTAAATATAAGAACTTATGATACTCCAACTCGGGTATATTTAGTAGTAAGAAATGTTGAAAGCCTCATGCTAACTATACCCGAACAAACCCTATGCGAAGTTTTCGCAAGGTAGGTAAATTTTATAAAGACTCGCCTCTGTCTCTACCCATTCCAATGTATGACTCATTCTCAAACAACCCTAGCCCTTCAATAATGCAGGCGTGATGTTATTACCTACTTAAACCATAGCCTTCGTATCTAGGTAGGTAGGTACTTAATAATTAAATTAGTATCTAAGTACATACCTATGTAACATAGGTACCACGTACCTCTGCCAAGAGAGTAAACAACAAGCAAATAGGAAAGACCTAATTACCCGATAGAAATTCGATCATGATTCTAATAATAATCCGATTGGAACATCTCGGATCAACAATTGAATGTCGGGCTATTTATACCGTGGAGAAAGTTCGAGTGTCCATCAATGACTGGTATCGATGTTTGTTTCATAGGGGTGAACCCTGTGATCAAATGTTTCTGTCTGATAAAAGTAGGCTCTTGTTAGCGTTTTGGTTGGTAAAGCCATCGTCATTATTTTTGTAAGTAAGGGTACAGTAAAGCTGGGCACTCACGGACAGTTCATTTGGAGTAAATCAAATGGATGTACCTACGCCACTAGTTTTTGGCACTCACGGTCAGTCCATTTGGATTAGGTAAATCAAATGGATGGGCGCCGCCAAAAAATACTTGCATAGGAAATTATTCGTGTTGCCTTGTAAATAAGGTGCATAATCGTATGCCACGTATCGTGAAGACGGCCCACGGTTTTCGCACTCACGGACAAATGACGCGACGCCAAACGGCACCGGCGCGGCGGCGTGAGGCAATGGATTACGGTGCGCACGGACAATCCTTGGATTGACGTCGCGCCAAAATATGGATTGAAGAATCGACTCTCATCACGGTCAAATTTTGCATGTACAGTCAGCAACAAAAGTCGATTAACCCTTGCAGTTTTTTTTATCTTAGTTATTAAGCGAACTATTTAATTCAAATCGGAACAGAAGTACTTAACATTTTAAGAACATTGAGGACTCGTTAACAGTTAAACAAAAAAACAAGCATTTTACCGAATCATTTCGTGTTAATTTAGATGATGTAAAAAAGTAGCAGTGTTAACCGACTTCTGTTGCTGACCGTACTTATTACACGTCATTTGGCGCGATGGACTGACCGTGAGTGCCCAGCTTCAGTCTTCTCAATCAGTGTAGGTAGGTAGGTAATCTTCTATAGTCTACATACCATCTACATACTAATAACAGATAA
This sequence comes from Cosmia pyralina, assembly GCA_946251885.1. Taxonomy (NCBI): domain Eukaryota; kingdom Metazoa; phylum Arthropoda; class Insecta; order Lepidoptera; family Noctuidae; genus Cosmia; species Cosmia pyralina. The sequence continues at coordinate 17,272,894 of OX276357.1, forward strand.
TAATAAAATAGGTAGTTGGTAACAAAGTCAAAACTGGTTTTTGAATAGGTAAGTACCTAATCGCTACGAAGTGTGGGAACGAGTCTGATAGTCTGATGCCGAAAATATAGTTTTTATCAGTTTGTCTGGGATCTATGTTTCGGATTGGCGCAAAAAAGGCTGATCGGATTTGGATGAAATTGTCACACATATAATTTATAACCTGGATTTAGTACATAGGGTAGTAGGTAGGTACGTTCCAGTGGGATATTTTCCGACATCTGGACTGGACGAAGCCGCGGACAAAATCTAGTATTAAATATTGGTGGGCGAACTCTAGCATCTGCAGCGCGTCTTCATAAAGGGGTCTCCCGAAGTCGGGATCAGAACGCCATGTTTTACGTTCCTTGCGAATTTACTCCTTTAGATTAACATTACAAATCCGTACTTCCTTAATAAGAGGCAACCATAACAAATATTTATTATAGGAAGTATAGTTAGGCTATAAAAGCATTTGGCACAGTCTGATGCAACTCAGTGGCTCCGATTGTTTACTTGTGTTCGAACGTCGCACATCCTCACAAGATGGAGTTCCCTAGAATGTGTCCAGCTCGGTGGCTATCAGACCAAAACTTCATCATTCCACCTTACGACTTTCTTTATCCATTCTACGATATGCATTCGAATTATTTTCGCCCTTGGAAGTGTTATAATAACAGCCAAAGTATTTCTAAAGAATTCGGATCCACAATAGAAAACGAGAAAGGTAACTATAAAATAACATTGGATGTGAAACATTTTCGTCCGAACGACATTACCGTGAAAGTGACGGATACTGAAATAATAGTAGAAGGGAAACATAACGAGAGACAGGACTCCCACGGATTTATTTCGAGACAGTTTAAAAGACGCTATGCCTTGCCAAGCCATTATCCCCCGGAGAACGTCACCTCAACAATGTCTTCAGACGGTATCCTCATTATTACTGCGGAGAAGAGATCATCTCACGAAACAGAAAAAATTGTGCCAATCAAGATGTGCGGCTCGAGTCCCAGAAAGTCGAAGATCGAAAGCAAAATGACTTCAGAAATAGTACAAAATTCTGTCAAGGAAAATATTAAGGACACTGAAGACATGACGTGTAGCAAAGATAGAACTCAAATAATGCTCAAAGAAGAACATAGTCGTTTGCTTAAACCAGAATTACTCAAGGAGACAGTCTCAAGCACGAACGGGGAGAAGACGTCGTCCAAACAAGTTGTTGATATTATGGGTTTGTCTCAAAAAACAGACGCCACGAATATCGGTGCCACGTCGAACAAGATCGAGGAATCACTTGTGAATTCAAGTCAGGGGTTGTCTGAGCTAACTGAACAATTGGGGCAAAGTTTAGCTTCTACTTCAGACATGTGTGAAATGAAAGGCATGTCTAATATGTCAAAGACACTAATTGAAGAAAGTTCATCATATAAGTCATCATCTTCCATGTCTTCAACCATGAAGATCAGTGGGAAGATTGGTGAATATGTGAGTGACATCATCACCGCGGAGTTAAAGGAAGCTGCTGAAAATATATAAACATGTTAGCTGGTTTTTATAATGTTTATTACTTAACTATAAAAGATTTTGTTTACTTTTATTACAAATTCGAAATTTTAATTAAATATCTATAAACTCATAATCTCTTTATATAAAACCTCACTTTGGTGAAGCATATTAATATCAATACCTACAATAAATAAGTGTTATGAGATCATTGAAGACTAATATCAAGTGTACATTTACAGTATGAACCTAGCTTGAACAACTTCAAGATAATTATTGTTTTCCTTGTGTAATGGAGGTCATTCTAATTCAACAATTGATTATGTATATACATACAACTGCAACAAATTATGTTTCTTTCTCAAATACATGTTTGATAATCTCTAACGCTAGCTGCACACTAGACAAAAATAACTGGAACAAATAAAAAACAACAATATAACAATCTATAAGACAAATGCAAACATCACACCAACTACAGTTATAAATTCACTGGGTCCACTATACGTATAAGATGTCAGTATCCTTATATTCTATTTATTAAGTCTCTTCGTCACAACACTCTTGCACCTCATCATTGTTTTTATCACTAACCAGTAGTTCTGAGGTGCAGCGGTAAGGACGTATTGATTGTTAACATCTATCATTCTTGACTGACGGATTGAGGTCGTGGAAGTAGGCATGAGCCATGGCATCGTCAGCGGGCATCCTAAGTGCTGGGTTGCAGGTGAGGAGGCGAGCAAGGAGGTCCCGTCCCCGTGCAGGTAGACGGGGCACCACCTGGGCCAATCCTAAGCTAGGCTGATAAACTGGCAGTGGCTTGTAGTCAGGCAGCTGGGTCACTCCAGGCCAAGTGTCTTCATTTGGAGTACCTGGAAATTGCAATAACATAAACAGATTAATGCTTCGTACTTATTGCAATACTTACATCTTGAAGGAAGGCTGAAAATATTTAATTTAATAAGCTACAATACTGTGTAACAGACATCAATACTGTGAAGTATGTTTATTTCTACAAATTGCAAAGACTGCTCATCAACAGATTTCTTTGGCACATGCTGTTATCTATATTAACATTTATGTCTCAACCATAGCCTTAGCTGCCTGATAGAGTGAAATAAAGCTCAATCAACTACTTACCAAGAAGTTTGAAAATCCTTTTCAATTGATCATCAACATCAGATCCAGGGAACAGTGGTCTCCCAGAATTAGCTAGCTCTGCAAATATGCAACCAGCTGACCACATATCAATGCTGGTTGTGTAGAGCTTGGCGCCAAACAGGACATCCGGGGGCCGGTACCAGAGCGTCACTACCTCCGCCGAGTAACACTTCACAGGTATACCAAAAGCTCTAGCTAAACCAAAGTCAGCCAATTTCAATTCCCCATTTTTATTAATCAATAAATTCTGAGGCTTCAAATCCCGGTGCAGGACATTATGGCTGTGACAGAAAGCGAGTCCTCGGAGCAGCTGATACATAAACGATTTGACGACATCCAAATCTATCTCTCCATTCAAGCTGTCGAAATACTTCTTCAAATCTTGATCGCAATGCTCAAACACAAGAGTCAATTTTTTTTCACTGTGCAAGACGTCGTACAGGCGAACTATATTCTTGTGCTTTAACTCTTTCAGAAGGCATATTTCACGTAAAGCAGACGATGGTACTCCTTCATCATCGTCATCTAACCTCACCCGCTTTAGGGCCACTATTTCATGGGTCTCTTTGTTTTTAGCTTTGAAAACTGTGCCATACGTTCCCTCCCCAATTTTTTCTAATTTTTCGTACTTCTGCATAATTTATAAATATAAAGTAAAGCAGTAGTGTAAAATCGATTGTTTATTCCGCTTCGCGAAGTGAAGAACCTCCTCCCAGGCTGTGACACTAATGGCACAATGACACTTTGACATCTGGTCAAACCTTGCAGCTTTCAGATTTCTGGAAAAAACAATCAACATTTTATGTGTTAATTATTCATAGATGATTTTTTCAAATAACAAAAGTCTTATCTTATCTGTTAGTACTAGTGATCACAATAACTTTGATAAACATCAAAGTTATTGTAACCAATAACAGAAAAAAATGCCTCCTCTTCTATTTGTAATAAATGTCCATAGCTATCTTTTAAACGCGTGTACGTTCAGAAAAATATATTTATGTTCTTATTTTTTAGTTCCTATAATGTTTTAATATTTTCGTTCGTATAATCGAAGTATTATTTTACAATAAACTCATTATTTACATGGAGATCAAATCTTCCCAGAAAAATTAAATGAATGTTTATAAAAATATGTATTTGGTTGCGAAATTTTTTTTTTACTCATGTTTTCGGAACGATCTTCTGTTTGCAAAATAACATTCTGACATTCATTCAATGATCAATCAAAATCAAATCAATTCATTCACAAAAGAACTCAAGTCAAATCCAAAAAGTTGAATTGTCATAATTACATTATTATTTTTTTGGAAAGTGATCTACATTTTTAGCTATTTGAATTATTGAACTGCTAAGGTAAGACTGCTGTGGTTATTTGATTAAATTTTGTGTTTTTGTTAGATGTGCTGAACTGTGTCTAATGTATGGAAGTAAACATTATTACGTATTAGTTGACGATGAACACATTATCACGAGCGCGTGTTTGTAGATGAGCGAGGGCGAAGGAACATTGGTGGACAAGTCGGAGAGTAGTTCGTTCGAAGACCTCGCAGCTGCGGCGGCACACGAGATCGAGGAGGCAAAGCTGGCTGAAGCAGCCGCTTCCAAAGAAAAGTCAGATGAAACAAAAACTGATGAGTGGCAAGATTTGCTAGGGTCAGGCGCACTACTTAAAAAGGTCAGCAGACAATAATTTTATGAACAAATATTTTCTATCTTATTTGATTTAGATTTTATCAGCCTTCATCTACTAGAAATATTCTCTTATACTCTTTGGGAGTGATGTAAACACACTCATAATCTTACTGGAGAAAACTTCGTGATTTTTGGTCATCCATATTCTGTGTTGTAATTTTGCACACTCAGCGAAAGTATAATCTTGAAGCTCATCCTATTTTGGACTAAGGTTTGACAGCTTGTATGTAAAATTATGTAAATAAGAAACAACATTTTGCAACCAATCATCATTTCTTTTATTTTGTTAGTGATTCATGTTATGACAACAATCTTACGTGATTTGAAAGTCATCGGTATAATTTAGACTTTTGCAAATTGCAGATAACTAAAGTAGGTGAAGATTCAAATGGTTTGCGACCCCACAGAAGTGATATTTGCCGAATTAGTTATGAGGTCAAAATTAAAGACACTGACACTGTTGTGGAAAAGAGGGATCATGTCAAGATTTACTTGGGTGACAATGAAGTAAGTATCAAAAGATTTTAAGTCCTATAAAAATTAAGAATCTGTGTTGTCTTATTTCAAAAACTTATTTGTGTTATCGGAGAAATATATATACACTGTATGGACTATTCTTGCTTGCAGTGCTGGGTTGCAATAGTGAAGCTTGCTAACAGATGTGTTCATTGTGTGCATGGGATTTTTTATTCATGGTGTATTATATAGTGTTTGTTTCTCCCATGGTACCTTTTCAAAGTAATAGAAAAAACGCCACATTGACACTTTTTGTTCATCTGTTTATCTATTGTTCTGAGCCAGCTGGTAGTAGCTTCATGAATAAATCTTTTGCAAAAAGTGATCCCAATTTTGCTCATTATTTTATTATTTATAGTTTGTTTGAAATTTATTTTTTTTTCAATTTACGAATTATTTTATCTTATTTAAAAAAAAATATGATTACTGGCCTGCGTGTTAAGTTAATGTCGCCATTGTAGCACTACGTTGTATGGTTAAGCAAAGTATTGTAAATTATTTTTTGCTCAAATACAGTACCTACGAGGTTTAGTCATGCATGAATTATTAAATAATATCACTATAATGCACTAATATTATCAAATAATCAGGTATTGACTTTGTATTTTCCATAACATAGATAGACAATAGACGTAGCTATCTAATCATGCATCTGTCTATCAGTGATAGCATTTATTATCCAAAAGTGTACCTATTTGAGTTAGCAATCAAAGGAAATGTGAAATAAGATAATCTTATCAGTATTTTATATATGGATATTAAAGTTGTTTATATTGGTTTATGAAAAGATAGGCAATCGCTCCATGTACTGGACTGGTATTCAGCTGCATCCGGTTAGACTGGAAGCCGACCCCAACATAGTTGGGAAAAGGCTAGGCAATTTTATATTGGTTTATGAAAGTATTGTGATTGTTATTCTATTTTTTACTATGTGGAGTAGTAATTATGTTAGGTATACCTAAAGGATGTATGGCGTCAATAATGTGTTATAGGTATTATTTTATTGTTCTCAAATCTACAGGTTAGATTGTTGCAATCTGCAGAATATAGTAAATAAAGACTATTGTTGATATAAAAAAATCTTTTTTACAAAAAAAAAAAACAACCAACTTCCAAAAAAATACTACAAAGTGAGAAATAACTAATTTCGGAAGTCGGTGTCTTTGGGTCAGTATTTTAGCTTTTTGCCACCGACTTCCGAAATTAGTTATTTTTCAATTTGTAGTATTTTTTTGGAAGTTGGTTGTTACTTTTGTAAAAAAAAATTTTATTTTTCACTTTTTAGTGGGGTATTCTGTAATTTATCTAAGTTACAAAAGCCTAATGTCAACTGCTCATCATTTACAAAATACTGCATTTCCTGATACAAGGACGTTAATTGTTGAGGAGTTCTCCCAGTAAGGAACCAGGAGAACGAACTGATGGTGAAGTCACCATCAGCTCCATTTCAACATATGTATTGGATGAGCATAAATTGCTTAGCAATAATCGAATCGCAACCTGTGAATACGTATTATTAAGTAGTTCCGATGGCCATCTGTGGTCTTCCTCATAAGTTCCACTTCACCAAATGGTGCTTTTCGGGAGCAAATGCACGAGTTACTATAAAAAATACCCAAATCATTATAAGTCTGCCTATAAAAATTGAAGGTTCCCCTCGATTTCTCTGGTTTCCTTATCATGGTACCACCCTTGGGATATCTCCTTTCCAACAAGAAAGAATCATCAAAATCGGTTCATAAACGACGAAGTTATCCGCGAACACACATAAAAAATATATATATATACGGTTGAATTGAGAAACCTCCTTTTTTTGAAGTTGCTTAAAAATTCTGCCGAATTGGGACAAAGAAAGTTCTTATAACAATACAAAAGTAAATAAATGAGGAACCATGACATTTGTGTTTGAAATGTTATTAAGATTGATTTTTGATGGTGGCAAGCATATGTTAAGCATTTGTTTATTGTCACAATCAAATTACTTTTCTTACTAGAGCTAATTAGTAAATATTTTTTTTTTAGATTCTACAAGGCCTGGACTTAGCAGTAACAATGATGTACAAAGGCGAAGAATGTCTTCTACAAATGGCCCCACGATTTGGTTTTGGTGAAACGGGCCTGAAGCCCGGCGAGAGTTTGGGACTGATTGGGGTGATTGATGCGCCAAAGTATGAGGGCCCTGTAATAGATGGAGAAACTTGGCTTGATGCCCGTATCGAGCTTCATGACTGGGAAGAAGAACCTGAACACGAAACCTTGCCTATTGCTGAGAGAATGGAAACTGGGCAAGTAAAAAAAAAACAATTTTAACATGTTTTTTTTCAAATGACTTACAGGATTATAAATTTGTTGCTACTTAAACCAAAACATTCATTTAGCAAGTATTATAACGGCAATGTTATTATGAAACCAAACAAAAGTGAACTCTGAATACCTATAGGTAAAGTTCAACTTAAGTATGGTCAGAAACCGAAATCCGTAACCATATGAGACAGACCCAGTATCTTTAAAAAATCATTTGCATTGTCTTGAACCTGTACCTTGTAAAACATATTATTCGCCGGTTGTTGTGCCACTTTTTACATCATAACAGGTTACTCAGATTGTTGACCTTTATTATCTTGGCACGTAACTTGATTAAATTTATAATATCCGAAATAAGAATGAAGATAAAATTGTTTGTGTTTTATGCAAATTAATGTTCAGTCCAGGTTTATTTTTAAAATTACTAAGTACTTATGTAGGTAGTTATAAAGCGGAACTTACTCTTGCAACAAGTGCAAATTAAGTTAATCATAATTATTATAGCAACTACGTCATATTGTCTGACTCAACACTTGTGCAAAAACAATACAGTACTTATTTCAAAATTAGAAAGTTGTCAATGCTATTGTCCTGTTCCCATCCCATCCTTTAATGTCAAATCAAACGAACATATTATTCTGACGATTGTTTCAAAGCAGTCTCGCCCTTGAATATATTAGCATAAAACTCAGTTTGATGTAGATAGAACCTTGACACATAACGTTGACAAATGCTTGCTTTATTGTGATTACGTTTATTGGGGTCAGCGTTTGAGCGCAGTTTTCTTTATCATGCATACGGATAGACTATCAAACTAAAAAGTAAAGATTTCTTTTATTTCCGAAACAATGACGAGCGAGATTTATTTTGCTTTAGTTTTGCGCGCCGAATTAACATGGCCATTCATTTCCTTGAATATCTCCCCTTGGTTGGTAAGCTTTCGTTGGACGAAAACACTACTTTTTTTAATAGTTTCTATTTTAAATATATCCACGGTGGCCATGATAGTGCCTTAGAACTGGTAAACCCTCCTAGGTTCAGTTATAGCAGCCGTTTTTGGCGTTAAAACTGCTATACCATCTGGCTAAAAATGTGTGCATAGGAAATTTCAAAATTCACTAAGCACACATTTTTCAGGACTTGTTAATTTTTCAATGGTGGCGCTGCCGATTAGCAGCTCTTCTCGCCTTAAAATAGAAGCCTCTTCAAGTGGGCGTGTCTCTTATTAAAATATGGCAAAAGCGGCGTTAGTGGATACACGTAGTTTTACAAATACCATATTTACATGATATTTGCCATCATTACAAAATAATAATTCACCAATACAATGTGTGTATGTAACAAGGAAGTATCAGACAGGAAATGATAGAATATTCTGTTATTTCGGGGATATTGGGCAAAACTATATTTTTATCAAATCATTTGGAGAATGTAACAAAATATACCTACAGCTCTCCCGAGTCCCTTTAAAGGAACAACAACAGACCAACTATATTCAATGGTCTAGGGCTGGCCTAGCCACGAATGCCCCTCAGGCGCTATATATTATGACGTTCTAATACCATCATGATTCCAGTACGCGAGAGAGACCTAGCTATCATGACCGATAACACCATCCCTTTTTCGGACTGTGATCATGATGGCACTAATACTTCATAATACAGTCCCTGATCTTAGTTACACCACTGCCCAACTTGAAGGTTAGGTCCAAGACCCAATGATTCGCAGCATGAAGCGCAACTCGCAGCTTCCGAAATTAAATAACAGAAATAAATATTAGCTTCGAAAATCCTAATTGCACTAGTCATTCTCCAATGTTCTAACATTTTGAGCCTACCCTGCATACTGATAAAGTTCCTTTTACAGTGTTCGTCGTCGTGCCCGGGGCAACTGGTGGTATGGCCGTGGGGAGCCAACTTTAGCTGTACAGCTCTACAGACGCGCTCTCGACGTTTTGGACGAGAGCGAAGGCGGGATATCCGCGCCGACACCTACTGGTGAACCTGCGCCCACGTCGGCTGATCTAGAGGCGCTGTTGGATGAACGACTCCGGGTCCATAACAATATGGCCGCTGCACAGTTGAAGGCGGGAGCGTATGAGGCTGCACTGCAGGTATATTAGAAATCAGTGTTTGTTGTTCATCTACACCACAAATTGCTTCAATTTAAGACCTAGTTTTTTTTTACCGCCAAATCGTCATTTTTACGACTCCATGTTTTGACAATTTATTATTTTTTTACTAGAATGCATTTACTATATCGGCTCTCTAAAAACAATGCCGAAACAAGCTCAAGAGGAGGCAGAGGTCTTCGTGTCTTGAGTCCAAGTACAGATGTTCTGAGTGCAATAAGTAGTTCCAAAGGCACATTTCCGGATCTCCAACAAAATCTTGTTTTCTTAATTACAGGCAGTAACTCGAGTTCTAACCTGCCAACCGAAGAACGCAAAGGCATTATACCGTAAATCTCGCATCTTATCCCTGATGGGTCGCAACTCGGAGGCCTTAGAAGCCGCGCGGGCCGCTGCAGCCGCGGCTCCGGAGGACTCGGGGGCCCGTAAAGAGCTTCAACGTTGTGAACAGAGGGCTACTAGGGAAAGGTCGGTGGAGCGGAGGCTAGCTAAGCGCATGCTCGGTACCACCCCGCCGAAGAGTGGCTCGCCTGATAAGAAACCTAGTAGAGCTAAGGTGAGAATCTTTTTACCATTTGATTACCTACGACACGTATGCCTGTTTTCACGAACACTAGGCGACACCTAAATAAAAACGCGTTATGCGATTTTTAACTTTAGGCGCAATCGTTCAAAATCCAACAGCGCGTTTTGTTAAGCGATGGTATTGGTTCGTAAGTCGTAGATAAGTCTTTTCATATGTTGTACAACGAGTTCTTTTCTTGGAGATTAAAAGGCGCCTCAGGTTTGCAATTGATTCCAATACCAGATTCTTTTGTATGATTTTGATGAATTTGAGCTGATAATCATTGTGATCATTAAATCCGTTTTCCTGTATTTTTTTGGCTACGACAATAGTCCTTCACAACTGTTTATTGAATGCTGAAATTCTATGAACAGTTGTGAAGGAATATCTTTTCTAAGTAATTTATTTATTTATTTATTTATGTTAATACGGTTTGTGGACCAATTACATTAACACATACAGTAAATATAACATAATCATAAAAAAAGACAACAAAAAAAAAAATAGAACAAAGATATTATAAACAAAACACAAGTTTTAAATTTATGTGCTCTCACAAAAGTGAAGACAAGCGCACAAAACAGTTTTGAGATCATCTGCAAATAGGTCACAGTTCGGGTTGGCTTCCATGACTTTCCATGGCGCAGTCAGGGCGCGAGGAACAGGGGATGAGGCGCGGGCCACTGTTCGAGTTGAAGTAATGAAGTAATGACCTCATTGCTTCCAGGTGTGACGCTATATTACTATTATTGTTCTGCATATAGATGCTGGTGTGGGGTTCCATTCTGCTGAGCATCCTGATGGGCGTGGCCAGCGTGCTGGTCTACCGGTACAAGATACAGGCGCATTGACGTCCCAAATCGAGCTTTAGACTACAAGTAAGCTGAGGGTAAAATGTGCTTTGAGATTAAGAACTCTATTTCCATTAGACAAGGTTCAATTTCCACTGCAACTAAATTGCATTTCGACTATTTCAAATACTGAGGTATCTTTTTCGTTGTTCAGGTAATGGAGAGTCCAATGGTGTTATTGGAGGGGGATGGTGCACACTATACTTAAGGCCACGTCATATCTTCGCTGATAAAGAAAAATAAGCCTTCGTTAATCTATTGGTCTTTACTCTATGTATTAATAACGAGAGAATATGTATAGTTATTGTTACTGCTGTAAATAATTATTTAAAAAAACATTCTCTTTACAATTGCCAAAGTGCAATCTCATTATTTTTTATATTTATACAAGTTACGAATTACTTTCTATATGATAATTACAGTAGACTTTAATTATGTGCTCGTCGGACAGTATTTGAATAGAACAAATTCGGAGAGGTGATGATATTACACGGTAACAGCTGAATTAATGCGCATGACTAGAAAAGGCGTTTTACGCGCAATAAAAATTAATTTCTAATTAAATAAATAATTGCCTAAAACTTTATCTGGAAACTTTATCTGAATTAAATATCTATAATATAAAGTAAAACTTTCCATATTTTCATCGTATTTTTGAACTACAATCCTAAATAAATCTGGGATTCCAATAATAATAATTGTTATTACAGAATATTAAATGTACCTACGGTATTGTAAAAATGGGAATAGGTGTAGTTTATTAGATATTTGCAGTCATTTTAATCATTGGCTTAATTCGACCGTTCGCCCCTATGTGCATTTACGTCTAAATTTCTATGTATATAATTATTATGTATGTGTAAATTCTGTGTTTATATTTAGTGCCAAAATGTATCATAAATGTGTAGGGGTATATATATATGTATTAATATAGTCTGAAATCACATTCTGCAGAAGATACATATAGGAAAAATAAAAGTCTAACTTATTACATATTTTTCGACTATATATTTGCAAACGAAGAAGATGGAAGCATTCAGGTAAATATTTGAAGCATTCCAACTTGTTTTTATTTAGAACACAATATTTTTTTACGAAACGTTTGGGAGGCGCATTCCTCCGGTTGTAAGGGTGCTTTCTACTCGCATTTATGTATCCATCACTGTTTCACTACCAACTGATCAATCCCAGGTAGCTATACATTAGATAAATTATATAGTTTTCTCGTTTATCTTCTAGATATCGCTTTTAGGTGGTGAAACTGCAGATCAAAAATTCAACATCAGTGATTATTTTCACAAAATACTCGTAAAATACGTATATTTCGAAGTATTTAGGTTTCGTCAATTGAATTAAAATGCACACAAAGTAATGTAAAATTAGATTTATTTGGTTTGGTTAGGGGTCGCTGCGACGCCTATAGAGTATCATTATAAATAAAAAAGAAAATGGTGGTTCCAGTATACACTTATACTAATAAAAAAATTGTTAAGATAATTTGTTTTATTATTTTTGCTCCTGTAAAATTAAATAAGGGCCGATTTTTCAACTGTCAAATAACTTTTATCTGAGGAATAAATATTGCGGTTTGACATATTTTCTTGTCAAAACGTCTACATAATATTCCCCAGGTAAAAGTTATCTGACGATTGAAAAATCAACCCTTAATAGTAGGATATTATTGGGCATTCTAACCCACGCTTTCGTTCCTACGGCTCACTCCGTTCGCCTTCGTCACTCTCGGTGTGTTAGATTGCCCAAAAACATCCTACTATAACTAGCTCTACATATCAACCACTTATCCGTTCGCCTCGTCACTCTCGATGGATTAGAATACTCAATAATATCAATTAAATGTTACATAGTGCAGTAAAATACAGGTTCTTGAAGGACAGCCATGGTGTGGTTGTTCGTACAGTTGTTCGAGTTAGCGACAATGAGCTATAAATGTCAGTGTAATACATTAATTGACTCATTATTAATATAACCGTTTCAAACAGTCGTCATGAAATTTGTAAAACAACCACAATCGTTACATGTAAACAAACTTTGTATTAATTCTCAGGAGACTGGTTTTCGCCATGGAGAATTATTACCTAAATCGATACGATGCATCATTTGCGGACCGTCAAATTGTGGAAAGACGAATTTGTTAATTGGTCTTCTTATACACGAGAATGGTTTACGATTTCAAAATGTTTATGTTTATTCGAAAACCTTGCAACAACCCAAGTACGTTTTTTTAGAAAAAGTCTTGCAACGAGTACCAGGCATTTCATTTCAGAAATATCATGAAAACGAGCAAGTACTGAGTGTTCAGACCGCAAAACCGAATTCTGTAATTGTATTTGATGATGTTGCTTGTGAAAATCAAAGTAGTATGCGCGATTATTTTGCTATGGGGAGACACAAGTTCATCGATTGTTTTTATCTAAATCAGACGTATAGTAAAATCCCAAAGCAGTTAGTAAGAGACAACGCAAACCTAATCGTACTTTTTAAACAAGATGAAAGAAATATGAGACATGTTTATGAAGAACACGTTAACACTGACATGACATGGATTGAATTTCGTGAAATGTGTTCAAAAATATGGAGTACACCTTTCAATTATATTGTAATTAATAAAGATTGTTCCAAAAACAAAGGATGCTATAGAAATAAATTTGACACGTTTGTAGTCTTTGACTAAGAACACGAATACATATATAAGGCCATTACCTGCCTGACATTATTATTCGCCTTACGACGCTAAATCAATTCCGACCTATTTTACCAACAATATGGAAAAATTATTGAAACGACAAATTGTTGATGCGGCAGAAGCTGTAAAGATAAAAGTACGAAAAATGAGAGATGCTGAGATTAACAATAAACAAGCACTGGAATCTGTTTTCAAACCTGTAACAGAACCTCTCAACCTAATTGCTAATGCAAGTAAGCAAACTCCTCTCCTGCGTGCTAATGATGATTTTGCTGATGTTCCGTTTACTAAAGAAACTTATCAGAAAGAAGAAACTGGTAGCGCAGAAAGTAATGATAATAATGACGATGAAGACAAATATGAATCCGATATCAACAGTGATTCTTCATATGCATCAGTAGTTGAAACTGATGAAAGGAATCAAGATTGTGATACGTCATCCTGGTCAGTATCTTCAGAGGCGTTGGTAGATGTTCCATTTGGGGTTAGAGTAGAACGCGGGAAATTGATGTTAGGTTCGGCTTGCATAACGATCAATGATCAAAACATCATCGTGGCTGGACGTACATACCGATATACACCTGGATTAAAACAGTTGTTGTTTAAGAAAGATGTAGACTTAAGCTTTGTTACAGAAAGTGATCTGCAAAATTATAAGTCGATGCTACTTGTTACAAATGCACATCGTCGAGACTATGAGCCAAGTAAGCCAATAAAAAGTAATAAAGGACAAAAATATTTGCAAGTTATTAAACCTCTTTTTAAACTGAAGAATGCAGTTCAGGGAAAGGGTCTACCTTTAATGAAAAAGTGGAAAAAAAACGTAGATTTAGTGTATTGGGATAATCCTAATGAGTTAGTGGAAAGGTTAAAATTATTAATTGCGTCTAGAGATGCTGGCAACACAGGGTTAGATAATGAAATTATATCTATCATTGAAGAATTGCGTGAAAGTAAAGTTATAAATAAATAAATATTTGAGATTGTGTTTATTTTATTATCAGCCTCTCGATACAATACACCTTAAACATGAACGTAGACAAATTCGGACACTACATTCACAAAAGAATGCGTTTATCAGAGTTATTTGAGTTTAATGAGAATGCATTGTTAAAATCAGAAAACGGCGATTTTGATTTAAAAACATCAAGACTGAGAGGAATCAGATCTCCAGTAGAAGCAGATGATGCTGTAAACAAGGACTATGTAGATCGATTGAATGCTAATATGTTTAAAGAATTTAATAATCTGATTGGTGCATTGCGTTCTCAAATCATGAAAGATGCAAAGAGTACAGTTCAAGCTACTTTAAAAGCAAGAATACCTGAGGTTTCAACTCATTTGTACGATAAGTTTTATACTAAAGCAGAGGTGGATAAATTACTTCAAAAAACTCCGTAATGGTGAAACAGCAAATTGTAAATGAAATACATAAAGCGGCACGAAGAAATTTCCTTCGACGTTCTGTTATTCTAAAAGGAATCCACGACTTATGGCAAGCAGACTTGATGGACATGCAAAACCTGAAAAAGTATAACAAAGGTTACAATTTCATCTTAGTGGTGATTGACTGCTTTTCAAAGTATGCCTGGGCAGAACCGTTAAAATCAAAAAATAAATCGGAAGTCACTCGAGCATTTGAACGTATACTAACAAGCAGCAATAAAAATCCTGTTAACTTACAAACTGACATGGGTACAGAGTTTTATAACAACACATTCCAAACGCTCATGAAGAAGTACAACATTAACCATTACTCATCTTTCTCAATTAAAAAAGCTTCAATTGTAGAGCGACTAATTAAAACTGTTAAAAATAATTTATATAAATATTTTAGTCTCATTGGAAACTATAAGTGGTTAGGATCACCATTAGAAGATTTATTTAAGACTTATAACAACACAAAACATCGTACTATTAAAATTAACCCGATTGATGTGAATAAATATAATGAAGCAGTCATAAAAGAAAATATTAAAAAAATATGTAAACATGTATCCATCCAGCGGAAGCCTAAGTTTAAAAATGGTGACTGTGTTCGTATCAGTAAATACAAACACAATTTCGAGAAAGGTTATACTCCTAACTGGTCAACTGAACTCTTCACTATAAAAAAGATTAATAAAACTGTGCCAGTAACATATCACATAGAAGATCAAAGAAAGCAAGATATATTAGGAACTTTTTACGAGCAAGAACTTCAAAAATCTGACTATCCTGATGTTTATTTAGTAGAAAAAATACTTAAAAAGAAAGGAAAGAAACTATTCGTCAAATGGTTAGGTCTCAGTAATGAAGAAAACAGTTGGATTGATAAATCTGCATTAATAAATTGAGATATAAAAGAAGTATTTTGTAATATTTGTATCATTATACTTTAAGTAATGCAAGGTGGTGGACTAGTTAACAGTATAATTAATAACCTACCGTTCGAAGCTCATTTGCCTGGATACAATTATTGCGGACCAGGAACTAAACTTCATAAACGTTTGTTGCGAGGTGATCGAGGTGTGAATAAACTAGACGAAGCTTGTATGCACCACGATATAGCATATGCAAAACATACAGATTTACCTAATCGTCACGAAGCCGACTTACAGCTATTAAACATGGCTAAACGCAGACTTAAATCAAAAGATGCAGGAAAAGGTGAAAAATTAAGCTCATGGTTAGTAAGCAAAGTTATGAAAGCCAAATTGAAATCTGGTTCTGGTGCCAAAACATTTAAAAGTTTAGTATCAAAAATAAAATCGAAAATAAAAAAACTAAAACCCAATGATAGTAAGTCTTTAATAAACTTTGCTTATTTAGCTGCAAAAAAGTTATGTCCCAAATTACATCAAATTCGAGTGCCGAGAGTGATACCCATACCGAAAACTGGTGGGGTTCTACCTTTAATTCCAATTTTTGCTGGCTTATCAGCTTTAGGAGCTTTAGCTGGTGGTGCGGCTGGAATTGCAAAAACGGTGAATGATTACAAATCAGCTCAGCAAAACTTGCGAGAGACTGAACGACATAATAGAACTATGGAGGGTTTAGCAGTGGGCAAAGGTTTATACCTAAAGCCTTATAAAAACGGCAAAGGATTGTTCATAAAATCATCAAAAAACTGAACAAGAAGCTACCCAATCGCCCACTAACTAATGTAGACATCCAAAACTATGCAAGAGATATTCCATATTTCCGAGGAGTATATATGAAAGATCAACTACCAAGGACGCCGAAACGTATGGAATGTGGTATCGTTAACTTAGACGATTCTAAAAACGAAGGAACGCATTGGGTAGCTTATGTAAAAGTATATGACTATTGTGAATATTTTGATAGCTATGGAAATTTAAAACCTCCATTAGAACTGCTACGATATTTTAAGAATTGTAAAGTTTTATATAACTACACAAGATATCAAAAATTTAACACTGTAAACTGTGGTCATTTATGTTTAAAATATCTGAGGACTTTTTGGAATAAAAATGTATAAAATAAATGCTTTTACTTTATTTCAATCATTTGCAAGATGTCACTCACTTTGTCGATAACTGGAAACTCTTCAATTTTATCTACGTACTATCCTAATACGCTGCAACTAAATGGAGAATATGAGTGTGCTTTGTTACATTTTTCAACATTTAATTCTATACCAAATATTGATATAAGTAATAACAAGTTCTACTATGGTTCAAATGAAATTATTGAAATACCGGAAGGCACCTATGAATTGCAAGATATTTATGATTATTTAAAATCTGAAATAAAAGACGCCTCAATCAAATTACAGTGCAATAACAATACTTTAAAAACTAGCATATACTGCTCAAAAGACGTTAATTTTAAGAAAGAATACTCTTTCAATAAACTGTTAGGCTTTGATAAGCAGGTCTTGAAAGCAAATAAATGGCATGTGTCACAGTATCCAGTCAACATTTTACCGACGACAGTGGTAAGGATCGAATGTGACATTGTGAGCGGCTCGTATATAAACGGTGAACCAAGTCACATAATTCACGAATTCGCACTCAACGTACCACCAGGTTACAGAATCATAGAAATCCCGAAGAACGCAATATATTTTCCAATCAATCAAAATAACATAAGCTGCATACATATTCGACTACTAGATATAAACAATCGCTTAATTAATTTGCGTGGTGAAGAAGTGCAGCTGTATTTACATCTTAGAAGAAAAAATGATTGACTACAATAAATATGTGCCTCAACAAATTAAAAATACCAGTTCCACTCAAGCTACCTACCAAATAAGACGTCGTTCTAAGAGCAAAATAAAATTAACTAAAGACAATAAGATATTTCTCAAAGCGATCGGATTGTTAAAATGAATATCTTAGACGTTTTATCCACTCCGACTTACGACAACAGTATAGAAGGAATTGAATTTCATTCGTACAAACCTTATGTAACGAGTTTCAACAGGAACGATGAAATTCGCATACCTATCAACCAACAGGATCTATACATATTACCTTCAGCCAGCACTCTGTATTTGGAAGGAACCGTTATCGTTAGCAAAAAAGATTCAAAAGAGAGAGCTACTAGTGTCAATTTTACGAACAATGGACTACTCTTCTTGTTCCAAGATATTAGGTACGAACTAAATGGAGTGGAGATTGATAAAATAAAAAACGCAGGTATAACTACAACCATGAAATCATTAATATCAATGAATGAGAATGAATCAAAAATTGCTAGAGCTTGGGGTTGGAGTATCGATGGTGTAAAAAATATTAATGGAGGAAGTTTTTCTGCGTCTATACCACTTCGGAATATCCTTGGTTTCGCAGAAGATTTTAAAAAAGTTGTGATAAATAGTAGACATGAACTAATATTGTTACGAAGCAACACTAATTTGAATGCTGTAAAATTGAACACCGGTGAAATAGTGGAAGACATTCAAATCAATAAAATTATATGGCGCGTACCCCATGTTAAAGTATCAGACAAAGAAAAAATAAGTTTATTAAAACTGTTGGAAAAAGATCGACCACTTCAGATGATATTTAGAAACTGGGATCTATATGAATACCCTACTTTACCTAAAACTACAAAGCATACCTGGTCCATCAAAACTTCATCTCAAATAGAAAAACCAAGATATGTTATAATTGGACTACAAACAAGTAGAAAAAACAATGCAAGTTCTGACATGTCGCAGTTTGATCACTGCTATGTTCGTGATGTTCGAGTGTACCTTAATTCAACATATTTCCCGTATGAAAGCCTCAATGTGAACTTCGCTAATAACAGAATTGCTTTATTATATGAGCAATACATCAGATTTCAGCAGTCGTATTATGGACGTTGTCCGGAGTCTTTATTAAGCGAGAAACAATTTAAAGACTTAGCACCGTTGTTTGTTGTTGATTGCTCTAGACAGACCGATAATCTGAAGACTGGTCCTGTTGTAGATGTAAGGGTAGAAATCGAGAGTGATTCAGAAATACCAGATCAAACTTCAGCGTACTGCCTCATTCTTAACGATTGCATTGTTGAATACAAACCATTAAGCAACACAGTGAAGAAGTTATCATGAACGCAGATATTATCATTGTCGAACTCCAAGGATTTAAATATTTAGACAATAATTTTATTGTCAAAGAAGTGGCTATCGTAAGTAATGAGCACACACAGACGTTCTTAGTTAAACCACCACATTCGTTTTACTATTTAACTCAAGAAGAAAAGAAGCAGGTGCGATGGTTGGAAAGAAATCGTGGAATTTTCTGGAGTGAGGGCTTTATAGACTACAGAGAGTTTCAACACGTCATCATGCCGTATTTAGAAAATAGAAAAATTATGACAAAGGGTTTAGAAAAGATTAAGTGGATAAAAGAGTTATGTGCAAACTGTGAAGTGATTGACATAGGTGAGAAGGGATGCCCTAATTTTGCGACCTTAAAAAAAAAGTTTTGTAAAAATAAAACTGATTATAACTGTGTGGATCACAAATTGAACTGTGCATTAAATAATGCTGTGTGTATTAGAAAATGGTACATTGATAATAATATGTCTGTATTTAATTTATTTTAATTATTATTGTGTTGATCAGTTAATAAAAAATGTATATCTACTTATGAGTGTTTTATTTAATATAATCAGGGTAACCTACTTACGAAACTTTAAATTAGCTGCAGCAAAATGATATTTCTTATAAAATTTCATCCATGATTTTCAACGAATTATTCTAATAAAAAATACTGTTAGCAAATAAACACTATAATTATATCTTTAAACTAGAGCTAATTTAGAGTTCGAGTATAACTAAGTAATAGAAAATAAAACATAATTTAAATCATTAAAGAATACAGTTTTATTTACTTTTTTACATTATTTACAATTATTACAAACTAATTATAACTACCTACCCAATAATAGATGTCATCACATAGTTTATTTAATGTTTTCTATACGGACCTACATACTTGTGATGTATGTACATTGTTCCAACTAGATTAGACAAAGAAAATCTACATACCTACTTAATAGTATATGTATTTTTTTTTTGTTTTTGTTTTTTAGGACTATGTAGGTACAGGATAAATTACAAAAGTTATAGTTTATTTAATGTTTTCTATACATACCTACATACTTAACTTACAAACGTGTGATGTATGTACATTTTCCCAACTAGATTAGACAAAGAAAATCTACATACCTACTTAATAATATATATTTCTTTTTTGTTTTTTTTAAACTATGTACAGGATAAAATACAAAAGTTATATATAGTTTATTTAATGTTTTCTATACGTACCTACACACTTAACTTACAAACTTGTGATGTATGAACATTACCCTAACTACATTAAACAAAGAAATTAATATTATCTACATTATAATATTTTTAAGTTTTAGTTTCTAGACTATCTACAGGATAAAACACAAAAGTTAATGACAATAAAACTTACATAGTTGATATTTTAATAATTTATACATTCAAAACTTACACTACATAAAAACCTAAGATGTATAGAGAGTAAAGAATAAGAAAGCAAATAAATGTTATACATACCTAATGATATTACTACAAATCTTACACAATAACTTATGAAGTAGGTACTTACAAAATAATTATATCTGTTAATAGTAACAATTGTCCCCACAAAGTTTTTTTGATATTTTATTAATTAACGATTGTGTCTCCTCCATAATATGGTCCACCGATTCAGTCACTACATACTGTGCACTTAATATTACCACGTCTTGATTGTCACTTGCAGGTTCTTGTTGTTCACTGATATCCAGCACTTGCACCATGACCAGTCGTAAACCTTTTTTCTTCTCATTGTTTATAACGAATGATTGACATGTAGGTGGAGATGACTTCTGTTTTAGACACTCCCGTCTTGTTCTAGGCTTCTTGCTGGCAGGTCCGCAGTTTTGTCTTGCTCTAAACTCCTTGTTGTCAGGTCTTTGTTGTTCTGAGAATTCCGGGATATGCCAGCTTAAACTCGGTGTCGGAAAACCTTGAGCGTATTGTGAGAAGTCGATAATATCTGGAGAATCATCCATTATCAATAATCTGAAACAAACGGAATAATATTTAATTATAATTACATAAACAACATGATGAAATAATGTTATAAGTAGATAGGTACTTGTACAATACTTACAATTCGTTTTGTTTTATTTGAAGTGATATGGTCGCACCGGCTGACTGTCTAATAATGAATGTTCTACTCAATAATATTACTGTGGAACGTATGTAATTAGACTCTATAAGCATTGCGCCGTGATTAATTTTCATGTTTTAACGTGTTCGAGCTCTTGCACGAACACCTGCTCGGTGTCAAATTCTACACCGCGCGTGCGAACTTCGAGCTATGAGTGCTTTGTAATCAAAAATTGACAACATGTTTTATCAAGTTGGAGTCTGTATCGTCGTGTGCTTTGTCATAAATCAGGAATGAAAATGAAACAGATACAATTATGATTATAAAATAGTATTTATTATTTATTTATTTATTTCATACAAATAGGTACTTACTTAAAAGAAAACTTAGGAATCAGGTTTATGCGGCACAGCATTTCATTTTAAAGTCCGAAGTTTTGGAAATGAATAATATGACATAAAAAGTTAGTAGAGAATATTTTAGTATTTTTTATGAAATGCCGTGTCGCGTAAACGGTCTTAAAACTAATTAAGACTAAATAAGATTTTACGTTATTTGCTACAAGTAATAAGATAATAAGGTTACACTTTGATTCAGTAAACTTATTGTATTTGTTTCTTTATATAAAACAATTTCAAAAACTGTGTTAAAACACTTATAGCGGTTACAGTTTCAGTCCCTGCTTAGGTAATCTTTAACTAGGTACCTATTTATTTATTTTCAATTATAAACTAATATTACATAAATGTGGAGCACCCGATTACATAAAAATAGTTGCATTTCCCCAGGCCAAAGTAGATACCTTGTCAGGTAACAGCAACCGTTTATCATCATTGCTTGATAATGCTATTTTATTTACACTTTGTGTAAAAATGTTGTGTTTTATGGACCTAAACAGTACATTTTTTTTGCGAATGATATTGCAATTATTATACAAAATATTTTTATAATCTAACATTTTTAAATCTTTCATTACACATTTTTTTGTGCCTTTTGCTTTCTTTATGGTTTTATTTAATGTTTTAATACAATAAAGTTTTGAGCGCAATCCTACAAATTCTTTGATAATTTTACCACCCATTTCGTCCTTAAAGAGTCCTGGAACCTTCTTATTAATAATTGGCAAGTTAAATTCATTTGTACAATCGTAGTTGCTTGTATCAAAATATTTTAGAAAGTGGAGTTTAAAATCTTTATATACGTCACTAGTCTGTACATTATAAACTAGGCTGTCTGTGTCAGTATAACACAATTCAATTCGGTTACCGTAAAAAGGTTTTATGATGGAATAATGGAAATCGTACATGTGACCCTTAGATAATTCTAATACAGCAAAACCTATGTATATTGGTTTATTAAGAAGTACGCGCGAAGGTTTCATTTGAATTGCTACTAGATTTTCAGAAAATATAGAAGCACTATGAAAATATGGGCTGGCTATCAATTTTTCAGCACAATTGGTTTTTTTTGTTTTATTTTTCAAGTCACACCAGTTGTTTATTAGCTTAACATCTACCCGATGTTCATTATTTTCCAAGGTCTTACCAAAAATACTATTGTTCAGTAATTTAAAAAAATCTTGTTCAAACGTCGACTCTGCCTTTTGACGTAACTGTGTGTTAATATTGATATATTGTTTTAAAAAAGCACTTTGCTTGAATATAACACCGCGATGGATCCTATGCAATACTAAACCATGCTGTAAGCATTTTTTTAAATGAACGTAATGAATAACATAGTGATATTATTATTTTATTTATTTTGATTATTATTTTTTTTTTTTTTTTTTTTTTTTTGGACGACACGGTTGGCGCAGTGGTTGAGCGATTGACTGCTGCGCAGCATGTCGCGGGTTCGATTCCCGCACGGAACAAATATTTGTACGACCTACAAGTATTTGTTCCGAGTCTGGGTGTTTTTCTATCTATAATATGTATGTATTTACAAAAAAAAAAAAAAAAAAAAAAAAAAAAAAAAAAAAAAAAAAAAAAAAAAAAAAAAAATGTATATAAGTAGTTTATCAGCCATCTCGTTACCATAACACAAGCATTAGGTTGCTTAGCTTGGGGCTAGATGGCGTTGTGTGATATGTCCAAACATATTTATTTATTTATTTTATTTATTTATATTTATCATACAAATTTGGTATTAGTTTTTTATTTTTACCACCGGGTGGCAAGCATTTTTCGGGACAAAATGGAAAGTCATTGTGATCCATGTGTAAATTCTCAGGATATAATAAATCAACTTCAAGAATGTA
The DNA here is from genome assembly GCA_946251885.1 of Cosmia pyralina. Classification (NCBI taxonomy): domain Eukaryota; kingdom Metazoa; phylum Arthropoda; class Insecta; order Lepidoptera; family Noctuidae; genus Cosmia; species Cosmia pyralina. The sequence goes on from OX276357.1 coordinate 17,296,230, forward strand.
ACCGTTTTCCGCGGAATCACTGATATCTGTCAAGTTATTTCGCAAAAAATCAATTTCTTGTCTATCCATAAATCTAAAATCGGAATAAGGTAAGGACTGACACATGCTAAAACCGTATAAGTTGTTACAGTCTAAATAAATGATGAATGAACTGGGATGGGATGGGTCGTATGTATCTAAATATTTATGATTGGCTTTGACATGTCTTTTAGAACACATACAAACACCTCCTCGAATACCATTTTGTATCATCCTATAAATTTCAACATCGCTTATCAATTCTAACCGAACTCTGGTTTTTAAAAGCATAGCATCAAACGAAAGACTTGGAGCCGTGAGATAAAAGGCAGGGTCGAGATTATAATGTCGTTTGCAAGTTTTTCGAAAACTTTCAAATACATCTGTTAACAACAGAACATCTGTCTTGAGATATAAATCCGTGTACATACCCATATTTCTAATATTAAACGCTGACCAAACGGATTGCGCGTGTTCATAGTCTTCATCGGTAATTGACTCGTTAGTCAATGAGTTATAAAAGTTATTTTTAGTAGGCAAACACGTATGTTCATAATGTTCCCATGTAGACATATAGTCATAAGGATACACTCCCTTACGGGTGAGGAGCTCAAATTCTGTTTTGTTAGGAAAATAAGCTTTCAACTGTTTAAATTCTTGTTTTTTCATTGTACTAACCAATTTTTCTAAACTAGTTCCTAAAAACTTGAAAGAATCTACAAATCTAACCTGCATACTTTCCTCAGAGGAAATCGGAATAAATTTTGTAAATGAAATGTAATTTTCTTTTGTTTTAGGTATAAGTTTAATAGATCCAGGGGCTTCGCCCAATTCCTTAATAAAAAGATGACAATCATAACCAGATAAATTATGAAAAAATACAGGCAAAAATGTTGGTACTTTGTATTGTAGGTTACAATAACTATGAGCTGCACCCCGATATCTACCAGTTAAGTGGCAATGATCGCGGACTCTATCTCCGAATAAGAAGTTTTCACAAATATGACAGGTCATAGCGTTCTCAAAATCTCGAGCATTATCCTCTGTGTAAATCATGGGAACATTATTTTTTAAAATTTTGTAAATTTTTCGTGCATCTTTAAAGAGAGTCTTCACAAATTTGGAAACACAATCAGGACCACGATACGAAACGTAACGATTATAGCTATCATCCAGCGCACACGTAATATGATAGGCAAATGCTACAGGTACATGGCGCTGACGTGTAACAGTGCTGGCCTTAGTTGGGTCAGGGTCACAAAAGTCGTACCGTTCTAGCATTGTTTCAAAGTCTGCGTATATAACAAATGGTAGTATTTGTTTTCTATTATAATTCTCAAACTGTATGAACGAACCTTTTGGAGGTAGTTCAGTTGCAACTCCCCCACAACTATGTGAACTAAGATCATCGCGTGAATTGAAAAACATTAAGCAAACGTTACAAAAGTACAATTTACTGTGGTGTTTCGTTATTTGATTCTTAACAAGTCGTGGTAAATCTTTAATAAGACAATAATGTGACAAGTCATCCTTCTCCAAATAAAGTAAATGAATCACTTTCCCAGTCACAGTTTTTGGTTTGTAAAGCGGACCAATTATAGTATTCTTTTTTATGCCATAAATATAAATACAAACTCCTGGGTTATTTACTTCAAACCGTGCAATATCCGAGAAACTTAATGGAAATGTTAAGTCTTCTAAGTTCAACACAGTCCGAAAATCTGGGTAAGACGAAACCCTATCAGGATGACTTTTAGCGGGATATAAAGCAGCAACAACGGACCATAAGAAACAATACTCATCATTGTTACGAATATTGACACATGCTTTTTTCGCTTTAATTGCAGCCGGTAATTCGATAAAGCCTGAACCGCGCAATGGTTGGTATTTGTTAATATTGACTTCTAAATGCGAGCTACTCAAGAAAGTCCAACCACTGTCACGGTCTTGAAACTCCTCTAATTTTTTTACTAACGCATTTTTAACCTGAGTAATTAATGAATCATATTCATAATTCTGGTGAAGTGTATAATTTTTAGTACCAAATGATTTTATCTCCTGAGAATCATTTTTAACCATTAAAAACAGTGCAAAATATTCAAAATTAATTTTTAAACTTATATGTTCTTTAAGAGACTTATCTATTAATGTTTTGATTTTGTCTCGGATACTATTTAAAAACAATTCTAGAGAATAGTTCTCATATAGATCAACAATTCTATAAGAAGCTATACGATTGCGAAAGGCAGAATGAATTACTTCAACACCTTCGCAAAAATGTGAAATATTCCTGTTTTTATGGGTGGTACTGCGTAGGTGACCAGTCCAATGACTGCGCTCAATAGTCGCGTTACAAACAGTACAAAAAGGCATTTTAGATTACGATTACGTTAATTATTATCTTGCACACAAGGTTTATAGTGAAATGCAACTGAAATAATTAAGATTACAAGACATAAAATTAAAATATTCTGTGGGTGCTCCAAGTTAAAATCTTAAAAATACATTAATTATTACTTAAAACTAAATTGGTCACTGTAGAAGACAGGCTCTGAATCGTCGAACAATTCGTGAGCCCGCCTCATGAATGACTGCAAAGTGTCCCACTGAGGACTTTCTTTACTTAATTGCACTTTTAGTGCAACGGCCGCCTTCTTCCACCGATCCTCCCTTACAGTGGAGATAATGTCGGGCTTATGGTAAACCTTTACCTCCACATAAAAGTCACCGTTCAAGTGTGCTGTTCGCCGCACCTTGCCGTTTGCGACGCGGCTCAGAAGGGAAGATACCAGGTCCCCGCTGGATGTCGTTGGACGATCTGCGACTGCGGCGTCCTCTAACCCGAAGAGGTCTGTGTTCGGGCGTGTCTTACTGTAAAACAATAATAACATATTATTTATAGTAATTATTAACGATACTAGGGTAAAATAGATATTCGGAACTGCAATTCGGTAATATACGTAAATATTATCTCACTGACCACACTGTACGAAAAAAGGTAATGTATGTAAAATGAATTTCATTGCTCTCTACGTTACAGGTCTAAGTTTGAGACCGATATGCATTAGAAACTTCACTTCACTTCAACGACCGATGTGCACAAAAACATACTTAAAGAAAAATCAGTAATAGTAAATTACCTTGATTTTGGTTTCGAAGGCGTGGTGCACCTTTCAGATTTGCGCTTCGTCGTCGCCTTCTTCTTAGCAGACTGAGCCGCCTTCTTAATCTCGACAGCGTGATCGAGCCTTTGGGACTCGTATTCAACTTCGGAGTCAGACCTAAAATCGAACACATTAAAATTATTGAACTTTATGCTAAAACCATAATTTTCTAAAGAAGGTTACAACAATGAACAATAGAAACAAGGTCACTAAAATTAACTTAATATAATACTTACTTACATTTTTAGAAGTCGGTATAATATTATATTATTAGGAATATAATAATAATATAATGTCAACAGCGGCACTGGCACTGGGAAGCACTGGAGCGAATTTAATTTTTTCACCTAAATTATTGGTTTATATTCATAAAAAATACCATTTCAGCAATATTTACCTCATAACAAAATTAAACCTTAACTACATATCCTCACAGGTGTATGACTAATTTATGTTACTTACGTCTAATTAAACCCTAGTGATTGAAAACCCTTTCTGTCAAATTGCAATTTTGTCGTGAGAAATGAAATACAAAACCAGCTTCTTACCCTCGCCGACAAAGGTAAAGCCGCAGACAGTTACTTAGAATTAACACAATAGATATTATAATAAAGTATGTAAGCATGTTTGTTTAATACGTCTTGATATAAAACGTTCAATGACATCACACTCGTGAAATAAATAAAATTGCATTTTTGGAGCTCGTGGCTATGTAATAATAGTCGCACGGGTCGATCCATCAGGTTAAGCTACGGAAAGCACGTTAAGCCGTTGGTCCCGGCTGTCATTCATTTTCGTGTTTTGACAGTCGTTACGGGTCGTCAGAAGCCCGAAAGTGTGACAACCAGTCTTACCAAGGGGTATCGTATTACCTAGTTACTGGGTTGTGGAGGTCAGATAGGCCACAGAACAGTAGAGTAGGCAGTCGCTCCATGTAAAATACTGGTATTCAGCTGCATCCGGTTAGACTGGAAGCCGACCTCAACATAGTTGGGAAAGGCTAGGCAGATGATGATTTTTGAGAGTCAGAAATCAGAATGTATCTAAAGATGCAAAATCCTTACAAAACTTTTTGTGTGCAGAACAAACCACGTGAACAAATTCACGATAAAAACTTAGTTAATTTTATGTTGCAGTTAAACTCAAAGTGTAAAATCATGAAACTACTAAATCTAACAAACTTTATAAAACATTTCATGCAAAGAAAGTCGATTTCTAAATTCAGCAATGACATTAAAGGATCGCCTTTCAAACAATTCCTAGACTTACAAAAAAGTTATTACAAAAAATTAGTAGTTATTATGTTCAGGAAAGAATCATTCTTTTATAATCAGTTAACGGAATTGATATACACATAGTTCTTATTTAAGGATCACCCCCCAGTTTGATGAAGATGATTAGGTATAGGAAGATCGCTTAAACTCGAATTTTAATTACGGACTACAACATGTACAGCGATCGTCTTACAATACAATAAAGTTCGAATAAGCAAATTGATGCATGATACAATGTTGCTGACTTTGACATTTGTAAATGACTATGTACACACACGACGGCTGCCTGATACGTTTATTGTCAGGCGTTTCACGTATGAGTACGGCGCAGCGACTAACCGTTGAACGGCGCATGCTCCGTTTTGACGTTGATTATACGGGGCACACTAGACGGAAGGATGGTAAGTGTATAAGCATGCGAAACCAGAAGAAAACTCAATACATAACTTGTACGTTAACGTGTAAGGCAGTGTCGTCTGTTTGAATTAATTAAATTAAAATATGGATGTCCTTGGTGCTCAATCTGAGCCATAGAAATAGAATGTGTGTGTCTGTAGATGCATACTATTTCTTGCTCTGTGAAGTGACATGAGTCAATCTGTCCCAAATTTTAGTTTAATGTTATGAAAACCTAAGTTCAGATGTCCTTGGTGTCCCAATCTGGGGTCATAGAAATAGAATGTGTGTGTGTCTGTAGACGCATGCTATTTCTTGCTTTGTGGAGCGACATGAGACAATCTGTCCTGAATTTAGGCTAGTGGTTCAAGCAGCGAGCGCCCTTATTTGTTAACATGTAAGCTAGTGTCGGCTGTATGAGTTAATTACATTAAAATTTGGATGTCCTTGGTGCTCAATCTGAGCCATAGAAATAGAATGTGTGTGTGTCTGCATTTCATGCATGGTGCATGCTATTTCTTGCTCTGTGAAGGTGACATGAGACAAGCTGTCCCAAATTTTAGTTTAATGTTATAGTATGGTAAAGTTCAGATGTCCTTGGTGCTCAATCTGAGCCATAGAAATAGAATGTGTGTGTCTGTAGATGCATACTATTTCTTGCTCTGTGAAGTGATATGAGACAATCTGTCCTGAATTTTAGCTTACTATGATCGTATAGTTCGATTATTAAACGAAGTATGTGTGAAAGTGGTTGATACAAAAATTGTGAACTAAAGTAGTGATTTAGTGCTCAATCCAAGAATCTGCGGTACCTAGTTGATCGAGGTAAGCCATCGGTAATAATACTAATGCTCAGCCCTTTAACTTATATATTCATTAGTCACTACAAACAAATAGTTCCCTTTATTAAACTTTCAGACTTACACGTATTAACAGCTATTTAAAATGAATCCAAAAAATTACAGTCCTCGATATGAAATTTATAACAAACATCAAATTCGTTGTGAAAGGAAAAGAATATGTTGATAAGTTCCGTCCAATCCATCGGGTGGAATAGGCACCGAACCAGTATTTTACTGCACTATGTAACATTTAATTGATATTATTGAGTATTCTAATCCATCGAGAGTGACGAGGCGAACGGATAAGTGGTTGATATGTAGAGCTAGTTATAGTAGGATGTTTTTGGGCAATCTAACACACCGAGAGTGACGAAGGCGAACGGAGTGAGCCGTAGGAACGAAAGCGTGGGTTAGAATGCCCAATAATATCCTACTCTTAATAAAGTCACACGCCGTAATCGCAATGAAAATCATTTGTAACATAATTATATAATTTTTTTTCCAAGGAATGTCAAAAACTTGTTTCTAGTATCCATACAGATAACTGGTTCTAATTTTAGTGTGTCGTAATTACAGAGACAATTAAAAAGCCATTGTGTCTCGCGTACATCCGCGTTTCCGGCAGTCAATGAGTGCATGTACCATTTGTAAGTACAAAATAGGTAGATAAAAGTATGTCTCTTATATTTAATTAAAGAGACCTTGTACTTCCACCAAGCCTCTTACAACCCATCGTGTAGGGCCCGAGCCCACGTACCACAACCACATCAATCGCAGCGACAAAATGTAGGCAAGCAGTGGTTACGTGTTGCATAGTGTCGCTGCAGCATCTTGCACACCGTTTACGTTGTGAGTAGTGTTTGCAAACAGACTAATCGTTCCGTTTGCGATGTGGTCGGCCGCTAGTGCGCGGTGTCGCTGGTGGTTGCGTTGTGGCTGCGACGTGGCCTTGATGTGGTCGGTATCACCCACAAGGTTGATTTTGACGTCCAAATGTGGTCCATGTGAATAAACTATTAATTTTCATACAAATTAGCGCCCGTCCACGTGTTCTCGTTGTGGTACGTGTGATCGCGCCCTAACATAATCTATACATATAATAAATACGAAATAAAGTTAACAAATTCTCTAAATATGGACGTTGCTATAATACGCGGTAATCACGTAACATTAATGGCAATATTTAACAATATTTCTGCGTATAGTCTCACAATTCACTTTAGGGTTTCGACAACCTAGAATACCTTTGGTAACTATTCGCTAGCTATATCACAGTCTTGACTTGTAAGTGAACATCCTGGCCAGCCAGTTGGTGACATGTGCTAGTACCTCTAGCTGTGCGATGGTGGCTAACGCCTGGATGCTGAACACAGTTGCTACAAAGTCGTACAACAGCTTAGGTGAGAACACACTCCACACAAACAAGTGATCTCGGAAGATTGTCGCTATCACACAATACACCACTACGGAGTATAGTCGGTGTAACGCGAGGATGTTTGTAGCTCGCCATATTGTTTGTATGTACCTGGAAACAATTAGAAATACAAGTTATCGGGCCTTACCTTTAAAACTAAATTGCCGTTTTATCTGCATTTGTCGCTACTGTAACATTTTCACATTAGTGCTCAAACACACGAGCGGCACGCGTTAACGGCAGAGGCAATTGCAGCCGTCGACGCGTGTGAGTACGGTGCTTAAATACACGAGCGGCACGTTGTTGACAGGTGCAGTTGCCTTTAGACGGTAGATGGGACGTGTATAAAAGTGTATAACACTGGGCCCAGAACTGACCCCTGTGACACTCCAGCTAAGATAGGGTGAAATGTTGACGTTCACTCGGCTTCTTTTATTATAGTTAAAATATTTTATACCTCAGATAGGATTGTATGATGGTAAAGAATGAAGATTGCAGAATAGATGTCATCTTGCATTACAATACAACATCAACATCTATGCTTGTTGAATGTCACATCCCAGCCACGCTACCAAACTTTCTGATTGGCTAATCCTTTACAATGGGCGAAGAAAAGTTTTACTTCGCTTAAAGAATTCATCGGGACAGATGGACCAAGATAGTCACACAGTGGATGCCTATAGACGGGCGTCGTCACCGAGCCAGGCTCAAGAAACGCTGGCGTTACGATTTGGACACATCCCTGAGATTGGCCGGAGATGGCAAAAGAGATTTTGAAAAGTATGGAGGAGACCTAGGATTAAACGTTTTCTGAACTAAATAAAGGTTTTACACAAGCCGTGAGCCCGATGGCATTTCCCATCGGCAAAAATTACGAACTTTCATACAAACTGTAGCGGTTTAGGCTTAAGAAAACTATAAAGTTCAATACTCACTGTTGCCACGTCTCGGCATGTTTAGCCACAGTACAGAAGAGCGCGGCACCAGCGATGGCGGGCCCTGCATAGGCGTGGAGCCCCATCCGAAGCGCCACGCGCACGGGACAGTACTCGCGGAGCCCTACGTAGCCCGAGCCTAGGTCTACTGAGGACAGGCTGTTGGAATTGCCCTGAAAGGAAGATTAGGACTATATTATCATCAAAAAAGAAGAGAGAGAAAGAGAGGGCCTTTGCCATGCAGTAGGCCAATACAGGCTAGTTAGATTAGATCCATCAAGACACTTTCTTACCACCAAAATTTTTTTTGAAACCTGAGACATATTGAGAGCAATATGTCTCAGGTTTCAAAAAAAATTTTGTAAGTAGGTACTGCAATCCAGTTATGAAGAAATGCGTGTAGCTGACACGCACATGAGCATAGAGTAAAGTAATATATAGGCTCACATGAGTGATCAGCTCGGTCTCAACTCACGGACCGAGAGAAGTGCAAAGTAAAAGAATATATTAAAAAAATATTCCTTATTTTCAGCGGCAAGACTTGTGTGCACTTTGCACACAAGTCACTGCGAGTGCCCAGCATGAGCTGTTTGATGTTCGTTCAATTTTCTAGCATAGACAACCTCTTTGGTGTTGCTTTGCTGCATATTCTATTTATGTCCCTGATAACATAACATAATTATAACGCCTGTTGGGGAATCCCAAAGGGTTAGGCAGAGGTGAATCAATATAGTACACCCACATTTTGCCAGTTATGTTAGGGCGAGTCTAATGCCATCAACCGGGCACTACTCTCTCGGGACTCAGGGCTGCTACTGAGAAATTCCAGATGGAAGAACCCAATAACACATGTCCCTGATAACAATTTTCCATTATTTAACTGCTGCTGCTGGCACCATGAAATCATGGGGTAATCTTTGCGTTATGCTTATGAACGGGTGCTGCTTGTGGTGACTGGTCATCTTGCTGACCATGATTTTGTTATTAATTATTAACTGTTTGTTTATTTTACTTCGATGATCCTAGATTATCATTATTTTGTGGCCTCGAGTTACAGCTAGCTTTTATACCTGGACGCTTTTATTTAGGTATAAAGTTCTGTTGACGTTTTTAGTTTTTATTTCTGCTTCAGTATAGTTTTCGATGTTTTTTGTTGGTACATTTGCGTGTGCTAGCTGACATATGGCAAATAATTTAATTTTAGTGTTTTGCGTTGCGTAATGTAAATTATCTAACTGAACATCAGACAGCTGTGCTGCTGGGGAGTTTGTTGCGCCACTTCTTCCCGGCTAAAGCACTAGGAAGTCGTTAAGGGCGGGCATTTTGGGGGACTGTCTTATCTAATTTTGACGTTCGAAAAGTGTTGATTCTCAGCCTAGTTTAAATAAATGACTTTTGATTTTGAACAATATGAAAAAAAAAACTCACCTGATAAAAGAAGAACAGGATACCGATCCACATATGCACTAGTGTTCTACTAATAATATCAACCACTTCAGTCTTTCTGCTGGACTTAGAATCTAACAGTTTATGGTCCATACACTCGGAAGTCAACACACACGTTATATAAATACTGGGCACCATTATCACATTGTGCGGTCTCATTAGTAACGCAACAGTCAACATGAGATCGTTTAACATCAAGTGGGACATTGACCGAACAAAATTTAACTTCACTTCTTCCAGATTCCAAGGTTCTTCGACCAAATTATCATAGAAATAATCCTCAGTTTTCGCCTTTGGTTTATTATACACGAACTTTGTAGCAGCACTAAAATCGACTGGTTTCAAACCACAGGTTTTCAACGATCCAATATATGAAAACATTTCAAGTCCAAACTGCACTATAAGTATGGCCCAAAAAAGTGTGACTATTTCTACTGGGTCCCAAGTCTTGATGTCTGCGATTGGTGTTTCTAAAGCTTTGGACGCCATTCGGTAGCATAATATGCACACTACTGCGGCGATTGTCAGCCCCGATTGGATGTAAACAACGTTGTTGAGGTAGCGCAAGTTCCATAGACATATTACTAAGGTTGCTAGTGTACCTGAAAAACGAATGAACAGAATACTTTTAGATCCAATTAATGTGTCAAAAATTTTGTTTATAACTTGTACTCATGTCAGCTTACCTACAACTAGATGAGCTTGAAGATAGAAGGCATTTTCTGGTGCATTCAACCAGTCAGCTGTATCTGGGAGGAAAAGCCAGCGGTCTCCAGTTTGGTTCATTGTTCTTAGATACCTGGAAAAATATAAAAATAATATGAAGATACGGTAGACATTGTGGCAGACAGATGCCCACAATGCGAAGATGCTAAGGGATGAACTTGACTTCTACCAAAAGAACTAGCTAGGAAAAACAGCAGACAGAACTGTTTACAGATCAACAAGCACGATAGTCAGATTTTTTTTAAAAAGTAGCACTCACCTATGCAAAGCAATAAGCAGCACCCATTTGGGGAGTATCCCGACCCCGACCGCACTCATCCTCTGAGCTAACTCTGGTTTCTCCTGCACTTCCGTAGCGCCACTCCATCTCTTACTCAAATACATAAGCAACACTACCACAGTCCTCACTAACACGAAGAACATCAAAGTATTCCAAAAGAAATACCACGTCATATGCTCTTCTTCAATAAAACTGGTCCCAAAGAACGACCAACAGTGAAAAATGGTCGCTCCGATTAACAGATAATCAGTTGCATTTAATTCTGTCAACGTAGATAGATCTTTTATCCTTTCTATTCCAGTTTTTATTAAGAAGTAAGTTGCTGTAAATGCGCAGGCGACTGCTGCAAAAGCGATGGCCCAGAATGAGTTGAAATGACATAGTTGGCTTTTGGTTTCTGATATGAAACAGGCGGTGGTAAGGATTGCGCTGCATATAGCTAGGATGACGACGAAAGCGATGACTGATCCGACGTGGGAACGGTGGTGTGAGTGGCCGGCGACGATGTCTTTGTGTCGTGTGTCCGGTTGTAAAGAGTATAGAGTGACGAGTAGGAGGGATGTGGCGATCTGTAACAAGAGATAATTAACTCGTAATTATTAACAGTATAACAATATTATTTATTAATTATTAACAGTATTAATTATTAACAGTATTATTTGGCGACACGGTTGGCGCAGTGGTTGAGCGATTGACTGCTGCGCAGCATGTCGCGGGTTCGATTCCCGCACGGAACAAATATTTGTACGACCTACAAGTATTTGTTCCGAGTCTGGGTGTTTTTCTATCTATAATATGTATGTATTTACAAAAAAAAAAAAATGTATATAAGTAGTTTATCAGCCATCTCGTTACCATAACACAAGCATTAGGTTGCTTAGCTTGGGGCTAGATGGCGTTGTGTGATATGTCCAAACATATTTATTTATATTTATTTATTTATTTTTATAAGTTGATTTGCTATAACAGATTCTAGCTAACAAAAAACTGTGTCTATCGGAGTCAGCCAGCTCGCTGTATCTGCAGGCACGCACACATTCACACAACAGTCAACCGTTCGTAATATGGTAAGGTATATATAATAGGTCTTTACCTTCGATCAATAATAGCACTAGATACAGGATCAGGAACAAAAATAAGTCGCTGTAGTGGCCACGTTTACACACACACAAACATTTACATTTGTTACTACGAAATATAGAAAAAAGTTTTATAATATTAACAACTTCAATTCATTATAAACCTTAACAATCAAACATAAAGTTTAATTATGATTGCAAAATATTTATATTTAAGTCCTTCTATCATCGGAGAAAGGTAAAAGCAATAAATTAAAAATGTCGCTTGAAAATAAAAAGTCATTTTTATAATAAGTACAAAAATATTTATTCTAAAATGAAACTTAAATCTTGAGCACTAAGGTTAAAAACATTTTGTTGACAATTTCGTGCTTACTCTATTTTGGAACTAGACACAGTTCTTGGTATTTACATTTCAATGCTCAGAACACAGTAAGTAGTGACAGACGTAGAGTAGCAGAATAATAATATATTTTTTAGGCCATGGTTCGTTTTATATGGTAGCAAATATTTTTGACCGATTTATAAACGTAGAAGGACTAAATTAGTACAATAGTTATTTTATTAAGACATTGCTATTAACTGTCTGCGGGTTGGCTCATTGTAATCAACCCGTATTAAAAAAATGGGTGTGTCTACTTTTGTACGCGATTTTGAAGTTATAAAAAATATTTGTATTATATCATATACTTTTTTAGGGTTCCGTACCCAAAGGGTAAAACGGGACCCTAATACTAAGACTCCGCTGTCCGTCCGTCTGTCAACAGGCTGTATCTCATGAACCGTGATAGTTAGACAGTTAAAAATTTCACAGATGATGTATTTCTGTTGCCGCTATAACAACAAATACTAAAAAACAGAATAAAATAAATATTTAAGGGGGCTCCCATACAACAAACGTGTTTTTTTTTTTGCTCGTTTTTGCTGGATATTGGTAACGGCAACAGGTAGACGCTTGAAATATTAACAATATTTTTTTTGTATTGTTTTGCCACCACTCATGCGAAGACAATTGCGTATAACTCGTTCGGTTTTCATGCATACGTCGAACACGTCGTTTGAAGCATAACATAAACCACCCATGTCTCTTAAATCGATTAATTTATGAAACCATAATTTTTGTTTAGCCCGTAGATCTATTTTACAGTCCTCGCAATTAATTTTCTTAACAAGGCTACTGACTACAAAACCAGAAATGTAACCTACTATTTGCGTAACAATATCTGAAGTTGGATTATGATCTAGTTTTTCACTCAGTTCAGTGTAGTTTGTCTGGTATTTATCGAAATTTTGTTCTATAGATTTATTTTTTTAAATTTCTGCAGAACTTAAATTTTTCTCCTCGGTTTCTTCAAAACGGTAACCTATCGACAAGTTATTAGTTTGGTTAGAGATGATGATCCGGATAAAATTGTTCTCTCCATCTGCCTAGCCTTTTCCCAGCTACGTTGGGGTCGGCTTACAGTCTAACCGGATGCAGCTGAATACCAGTATTTTACATGGAGCGACTGCAATTTCCGGTAAATTTGGAGCCCAGTTCCAAATGAGACAGCAGCTTTTTAAAACTGGCTTTAAATTGTCTAGTGTTGGGATTATTATTATGTCCACTTTGACTCCGTATGTTACCAAAAAATAGCTCGACGTGGTCTTGGCTGAGTTTATATGTTAATAAGAAAGCAAGTATATCACTAGGAAATCTACAAACAAAAATAACATATAAAGTAACAATACTACTCCATGCATTTCCCTGTTCCAGAACAGTCGATGTTTGAAATAAGACCACAAAAGTATTTGTGTTTTTATTTTTCGGGCCGTTTTTGAAGCACTTATCGGGAATCTAGTACTATTATTGATCGAAGGTCTTTACCTATGAAATTGCCGTTTTGTATGAAAAAATTTAAACGAATTTTTTTCATGCATTTTTTATTTGTATTAATCGAAGTAATCACCCATGCAATCAATGCATCTTTGCCAACGCAGTGGCAGTTTATTGATGCCCTTGTTAAAAAAATCAGCTGGACGGGAGGCAACAAATTCTTCAAAGGCATTTTGTACTGCCTCTCGGGTATTGAATTTTTTTCCCGCCAAGAAGTTATCCAAATTCTGGAAAAGGTAGTAGTCTGTAGGCGCAAGGTCTGGTGAGTAGGGCGGATGACGGAGAGCTTCCAACCCCAGTTCTTGCAACTTGGAGACCGTCTGCTGTGCAGTATGAGGTCGCGCGTTGTCGTGCAGGAGCAGCGGAGACGAGCGATTGACCAATGCTGGTTGGAGATGTGCCAGCTTCTCCATCATTGTGTTCAGTTCTTCACAGTACACATCTGAAGTAATGCTCACCCCGTTTGGTAAGAAGCTGTGATGAATCACACCGGCGCTAGACCACCAAACAGTGACCATCACTTTTCTAGGGGTAAGTTTTCGTTTAGGGCATTGTTTAGGTGCTGAACCAGGATCCAACCAACTTGCTGAGCGCTTGCGGTTATCAAACAGAATCCATTTTTCATCGCAGGTAACAATGCGGTTCAAAATTCCTTCATTTGTGTGTCTGTTGAGCAGTGCAAGGCACGTCTCGACGCGTACTTCGCGCTGGCGATCATTGAGTTCGTGGGGCACCCATTTGTCAAGCTTTTTTAGCTTGCCAATTTGACGCAAATGGACCAATATTGTTTGACGCTAACGTCGAAAGCTGCTGCTAATTCAGCTGTAGATCATCAGCTTCCACAATCGCCTTTAATTCGTCATTGTCGACCAAAGTCTTCGGACGACCGCGAGGTTCATTTTCCAGGTCGAAATTTCCAGAACGGAAGCGAGCAAACCAATAACAAGTGGTGCGTTGGTTTGTAGTGTTAGCTCCGTAAACGTCGTTGATGTTGCGTGCCGCTTGTGCCGCGTTGCTGCCACGACGGTACTCATATTCCATAATTACTCGAATTTTTAACGTATCCATGATGACGAAAAAGATTGAAATACGATGAAAATGTAACACTAATCAATAAACAAATGACTACTTTTGGAAAAAAAATCCATGTTTTTAAAATAAAATTAATTTGAAATTAGAATTCTTAGCCAAACAAAAATTATTTTGATTTGAAATGGCCAGTACTGCAGAACGGTAATTTCATAGGTAAAGACCTAATATAAGGTAAAATTAGAGGAGCTCGTGGCTAAGTAATAATAACGGGTCGATCCATCAGGTTAAGCTACGGTTGCTGGGGTTGGTCCGTGGATGGGTGACCATCTTTACATACCGAGACTCCTCCGTGCCTCGGAAAGCACGTTAAGCCGTTGGTCCCGGCTGTCATTCGTGGAACTTTGTCAGTCGTTACGGGTCGTCAGAAGCCCGAGTCTGACAACCAGTCTTACCAAGGGGTATTGTATTACCCAGTTACTAACCCAATTACATGGAGCGACTACCTAGTACCTAGCGATCTGGCTAACTCCGATAGACACAGTTTTTTGTTAGCGAGAATCTGTCCGCCTTTTTTTATACGTCTAAGGCTAGGTGCATTAATGAACTGCCATTGACAAGCCGCAGAATAAAGTGCGATGTTTATTCAAGGTGTAATTTTAATAACACACAACTTCTTAAGGGGTTATTGTATCATCACAGCTTTTACTATGGGACAAAACCTGAAATCACGGAAAATAAAATGAGGTGTTCCCTGCATTTTGACGAGTTACGCGAACATAACTAATGTAGGGAACAGCCGATTTTTTTTTCGCAATTTCAGGTTTGTTCCCTAGTAAAAGTTGTTCATAATGATGAGTACAATGCTCCAGTAAGAGATTGTGCGTTATTTAAATTACATCTTGTAAAGCACTTCGTCACCTGCGTATGTTGTCTTATACGGCATCTTTTACGGAAGTCAAATCAACTTAGGTATGTTTGCTTGTTGCAAGAACCAACTTTCTTGACTTTTGCGCAAAGCTCATGCCCTGATGCAGCGCATATTTTTTAACCCAAAGCGGAAAAAGAAGAATTGTGTAACTTTGTACCATTTGTTTGTCCGGCTGTGACAGTGACCACAAATGCATTTATCGTGTGTAAAGTGGGAGTTTGTCCCGCGTATACAACATAACCCTCTTATCATGGCACGTCATTACTTATGCAACGATGTGGTAAAAACTTACTAAATAAAGCAGAACCACAGCCATCCCAATAGCGAACATGTCGAACTCCGTCTTGGTCTCGGTCAAGTACACGGACATCTTCTCGAGCGAGTCTTCGTAAAACTCCTTCGCTATTTTAGCGGCGCTCTGCTGGCCGGTCGCGAGGAAGTGCGCGAATTGTTTCTCTGCGCGTTGGAACTGCTTGTAGAATTCTGGAGGGGAGAAGGAAATTGCTATGTAGTTGGAGATTATATGCAGGAGTAAGTCAATATGCCCTGGCTGGAGGCTTTGAGCTCGCTTAAGGCACCCACAGGAAAGTACGGTTAAGTAGTCGAGAGCTCTCATGCTCACACTACGAGATGCCATTCAAAAGAAAAAAAAACATATGCAGGAGTAAAACGGCCAGCAAAACTACTACTAAACTCTGTTGAGGATCGAAAGGTTCGTAGTACGACACATCGTGAAAATTTTGCAGGACACGGCTGATTTATACTTCTAATATAAAAAAAACTGGCCAAGTGCGTGTCTGACCACGCACGGTGAAGGGTTCCGTAGTTAACATGCCCAGTATTGATTTTACCGACCGCAAATTTAAGTTTGTATTTCATAGTACATAAGTAGGTAGTACCTATTTTTAGAAAAAAAAAAAAACTAGGAAAATAGTTAATATTGCAGTTGTAACCGAAAACATCGCATATCCCACAAACTATTGAGTTAAACAAAAAATCATCTTTTTAATTATGGGATCCAACAATACCAAACGCTTATGTGCATTTAATTATTTTTTTTGGGTGGGTGGGGAGTGCCCTATTGTTTTTTGTAATTTCTCTACTCCATTATTTAGCAATGCACAGGGTAGACCTTTCAAATTTTCATCAATATAGTGCCAATTGCCTCTGAGTAAAATGGCAGCTTGACTTCCGGACGGACGGACAGACAATTGGACATAACGAAATTATAAGGGTTCTGTTTTTGCCATTTGGCTACAGAAACCTAAAAATCTATAAAAAGAAAGTACTTAATTTAAAAAAGAAATGCTTTTAACCGTGCTGTTCGGAAATAAAGGCGAGAAGCTTTAGTCCCACAAAACGCATAATTTAATTTTGTACTGCTACTAAAGCAGTCTAAAGCCCGGTTTCTGACTTTTTTAAACAGAGTTTATTCGTTCAATAGTGTTTATTGGCTTTGGCTTTAGCTTAAAAGTCGAGTGAATTACTATCAAGGGGGCCTCAAAACTTAGCATGAGGAAGGAATTCGCTTAAATAGATAATTTTATTGAATCAATAGTTTCTGAGAACCTCGGATAAAGTCTTAATAAGTTTATCCGAGGTTCTCAGAAACCGGGCATTAATGGTGTAGTGCGGAAAAGGCGTCAACAACACAATTAAAACCAAAATGTGTAGCATTCATTTTTGATCCAGTTCTGCCAAAATGTATCCAGCAATGTAACATATTATGAGTTGTCATCTTCCATACATACCAGTATCCGTAGGCAGCGCCTGCTTCGCATTATGTTGCGCCATCACATGCAGTAGATACAGATGCTGTCTCGTATCTTGAGGCAGTAAGGCAGGCAACAGTCGGCCTCCGCTGTCGCCCGGGGGCGGAGCGCCCAGTAACCATGACACAGAGGGCGCCACGTCCACTTGGGCCACTGTGGGACCAGGGCCTGGCCTGCGCAGGAAGTTAAATACTATTGCATCATCATAGCCTACCTACTGGGTGATCCATTGAGGTGGGTCAGTCTGGATGAAATATGGACAAATTAAAAACTATTACTTATGGTGGGTACACGTATGTGAAACGTAACATGAATTGTAATGTAAAATACTATGAGGTGCTCGTGGCTAAGTAATAACAGCTGCACGGGTGGATCCATCAGGTTAAGCTATGCTTGCCGGGTTTGGTCCATGGATGGGTGACCACCTTTACATATCAAGACTCCTCCATGCCTCGGAAAGCACGTTAAGCCGTTGGTCCCGGCTGTCATTCGTGGAACTTTGACAGTCGTTACGGGTCGAAAGTCTGACAACCAGTCTTTCCAAGGGGTATCATATTACCCAGTCACTGGGTTGTGGAGGTCAGATAGGCGTCGCGCCATGTAAAATACTGGTATTCAGCTGCATCCGGTTAGACTGGAAGCCGACTCCAACACAGTTGGGAAAAGGCTAGGCAGATTGATTGATACTAAGTTACATTTCATGTTGCATTGCAGTTATATTTGGGAGCCACGTTGTCAGTTTTAATGATTTTTATCAAGTTATTATTATTATGCAAAAGTAAAAATGATTTTTCTCTCTTTTATTCTCTTGATCAAAACTCTTGAAATACCAAAGCATACAAACAGACAGATCTACATACGGGTGAGGACACTGGAAGTCAGTACTCCTGGCCAGTACTAGCGGCACCAACACTTCACTGGGCGTGGCCCCGCCGTGCCCCCCCGCGTCCCGCATGCCGTGGTCGCCGCAAACTATGAGGACTCCGTTTCGGTCCTGGAATCAATCGGTCACTCAGTTGGTTTGAAGTCTTGTTTGCAAAACATGTTTATATTGGTGCAATTGGCAAGATTCATCGGAGGATGCGCTATGGTAGCCCGCGAAATTAATTGTTTATTGCGTTTTTGCAGGTCCGTGTCAGGTTGTATCTTGATCAAAATATACGCGGCAAGAAAACATATTTATTTACATAATTTTAATCATAAAAATCATCAATACATCTCTCTAAGTTAGATTTCGTGCAATCGTTAGATTTCGTTCGTTCGACGAATCTGCACGAAATCTAACTTAGAGAGATGTATTGATGATTTTCATGGTTAAAATTGAAATAAATGAGCATAAGGAAAGATATTTGAAAATTCATCCCCTAAAAGGGAAGGGATCCCCCCCTCGAGATGAATTAAATGTTTGTATGGAAGTTTGTTATTTTTGCCGATGGGCACACGGCTTGTAATTAATTAAAATACTTAGGTACCCATTTCTGCATAGCAGTAAATATCTTCTTAACAACTTCGTCCATCTCCAACAGCTTCGGTTTGATCTTTGGACTGCGCGCGCCCTCCAAATGTCCGATATGATCCAATCCTAGGTAGTGTAGCACTAGGAAGTCAAATGTGGGCTTTTTGTTCTCATCTGGCGTCAATACTTTGTCTAGATGTCTCGTTACGTTGTTGTCTACCTGCAAGGAGAATGTCCTGTAGACTCAAGTAAAAAATCGGGGTGCCTGCCGTTTTGCCAAAAAGATTTTGACAAAATTTCATTACCCAAACAAATTTTAGCAACCTTTTTTTATACCATTGCAATATTTCGAATGATTTTAGTACGCATATTTTCATTTGGTCAAATTTTTACTTGACAAAATATTACTAAGTATAATGTCATTATGGAATTTGGTCTTTAATCAAATGATTTATTACAGCAAACAATCTTCAGACAATAAACGTTTGGTGAAATGATTTGTTAAGACAAAAAATATTAAGGCAAAAATAAGATTTTTAGACATTTGACTTGCTGGTTAAATTTGATGTCTTTTGCGTACTTCTTTGTAAGTTTTTGTGTTTGAATTTGTCTGAAACAAGTCAAATTTATGGTTACTTGATATTAGTTTATTTATGGAAGTAGTTAGAGTAGGTTAATTATTTTTAAAAAAATGGTTAGGTTAGGTTAAAACTGTGACCTCCTACGCACGAGCCGAGCGAGCGAAGCGAGCGGTGCCGCGGTAGCGGCCGGCGAGTGCCAGATACGACTTGCATTAATAGAAAAAAATATATTGTTTTTAGTAGGTTATCCGGAACTCAACAATTTAGATTAGGTTAATTTCTTCTTTAAAAAAAATGGGTAGGTTAGGTTAGGTTAAAACTGTGACCTCCTACGCACGAGCCGAGCGAGCGAAGCGAGCGGTGCCGCGGTAGCGGCCGGCGAGTGCCAGAAACGACTTGCATTAATAGAAAAAAGAAATTGTTTTTAGTAGGTTACCCGGAACTGAATTATTTAGATTAGGTTAATTACTTATTTTAAAAAAATGGTTAGGTTAGGTTAGGTTAAAACTGTGACCTACTTACTACCTACTGTGCCAGAACGACTACATTATATAGAAAAAGAAGAGCACACATTGAGCGCCATTTATGATTTACCTCCTACCCACTTAGTAGTTCACATTTTTGTCATTGAAGTTTGACTGAATAGGAAAGGGTGAATTGAAAACTGACGATACTAAATAAGTATTTTTTGGCTTATTTGATTTTGAATAAAAACTGTTATTCCAAATGAAATATTTGACTAAATAAAAAATGTTAGAAGTACTAGTTGGTAAACAAGTTATACACTTCTGGACACATCTATAGGCCCACCTTAGAGTTTAGGTTTCGATGGCCCCTACCGAAATATGATTGCTAGATTGAACAAAAACTGTTGATGCAGTTTTAAACCTGATACATTTTACCATCTTTTTCGATCGTATTGTTTTAAATTTGAATTCAGAATACCATACGACATGGAGCTACGCCTAACAAGTCGGATATGCGCCTTGTTAAAGGCAATTGATTTTTGAATAAAAAACATGTTTTATCAAATAAAGGTTTAATTTAATAACGCGTGTTGCCTCCATGGGCATCTACCACAGCTCTCATACGATTAGGCATAGAGTTTATCAACCGCTCTATGAAATTTTGAAGGATCATCTCACATTCCTCTTCTATGGCAGTTTTCAACTCCTGCATCGTCTGGGCAACTGGCTGACGAGCCCTAACACGTCTTTTTAGCTCGTCCCACATGTGCTCAATGGGGTTCATGTCTGGGCTTCTGGCTGGCCAGTCCATATCTGTGATGTTCACATCCCGAAGATATTCCCTGACGATGCCGGCCGCATGGGCTCTTGCATTATCATGCATAAAAAGGAAATTTGGGCCCACATAGTCCGCGTATGGTATCACGTGAGGTTCTAAGCACTCACGAATGTACCTTTCAGCATTTAATGTTGGCAGCCGTGGTCCTGTAACAACCTCAAGTTGAGTTTTGCCGCTCGCGGATATACCGCCCCAGACAGTCCATGAGCCACCGCCATAAGCAACCCTCTCTTCAAAGCAGCATTGTGCGAAACGCTCTCCCTTACGTCGGTAGACCTTCTTCCTTCCATCATTGCCATGTAACACAATTTTAGACTCATCAGAAAAGAGTACACGGCTCCAATCTTGCTGTGTCCAATTTAAATGACTGCGTGCGAAATGAAGGCGCACTGTTCGGTGGGCTCGCGTTAGTTTGGGGCCATTAGCTGGCTTGTGTGGTACCATATCGCGTTCTTTTAACCTTCTCCGAACAGTTCGAGCGCTCACAGATACTCCGTGGAAGTCGTGAAGTTGGTTTTGTATCTCAATGGAGGTAAGGTGACGATTTCTCAAGCTGGTCGTCACGATGAATCGATCCTGCCTTTCAGTTGTGACCCGAGATCGTAGCCTTCCTTGGCGACGAACAAAGCCGCCAGTCTCTAGGTACCTCCGATAAACATTTCGGACCGCAGATCGACTTAAATTAAGTTGAGCACTCACGTTTCTTTGGCTGTGTCCGGCCTGAATAAGTGCCACAGCTTGGGCGGCGACTTCAGGTGAAGTATCCATAGATTATTGATAGAACCTCACCTTAATGTTAAGAATAAGTAATGTTTGTTGCAAAACCAAAGATATCAATCACTTTTTCAAGAATTAAATCCAAGTAAACCAATAAAACCAAGTTTTCTTAGTATTCGATTGTTTGATATCAACAAACAGGCTCCAAATTGTCTTTTGTTTCTTTAAATTCTGTGTTCGAAATTCAAAAAAAGACTATTGAATGAAATTGTGAATTTGCCAGGTTCAAAACTGCATAAAAACTTTTTGCTCGACCTAATATAAAATTTTAGCTAGGACCAAACGAAACTGAAAATACAAGGTGGGCCAAAAGATGTGTCCAGAAGTGTAGTTTAAACGTTCATTTGCCAAACATTAGGTTTGCGTTACAACTTTTTGTGAATAGATTTTTTGCTAAGTAATAATTTGGCAAATGAAATTATGCGAACAATTTTTTGGGAAGTGAAAATTTGTCAAATTCCTTTTGGTCAAACAAGGGAGACCCAAAAAATCGAGATATAATCTTATACGTTTTACGGTTATACGTTTGTACCAGGGGAGGTTTACGATAGTTTAACAATATGACAGACCTCATAATCTTTTATTTGTCATGTAAATTAAACACAAAACCATATAATAATATGTCGTCCGCTACAATAGAAACACACGATTGCCCATCCTCTAGTTAGGTACTAGAGAAGATGCGTATAATATCTGCATCTTCTCAAATGCCATGCAAGTAAGCTTATCCTATCGAGAACCATTGCTTGCTGGACCAAGATCCAATTAAGTAGAGTAAGTACCTCTGTATAATCTGTGACGTAGAACGAGGTGGTGCCATCGAACTCGGCCCATAGTCCTGGGAACAGTCTCAGCCACGTGTCGTCTCCATACATCACGGTACGGCGCCCTCTAGCGTTGGCTACACGCAACACGCTATCACCACGCACGGCTGGCGCTCCGAAGTTTAGGGCTACGTCAGCGAATGTTGATACACTGCCTGTCATCATGGCCTGATGGAATTAAATATTCAAGTTATTGCTTTTGACTGACAGTTGTCTTTAAATACATTTGGTCGGTTAATACACATAATGGTTTTACAAAAGTATGCAGACAACACATTCTACAGACATTTTAGCAAGGCAATATTGTTATAAATATTAGTGTACGGTCAGCAACAGAAGTCGGTTAACACTGCTACTTTTTGACATCATCTAAATTAACACAAAATTATTCGATAAACTGCTTTTTTTTTCGTTTAACTGTTAAGAGTTAACGTTCTTAAAATTTTAAGTACTTCTGTTCCGATTTGAATTAAATATTTCGCTTAATAATTAAGATTAAAAAAAGTGTTAATCGAGATTTGTTGCCGACTGTACCTATTACTTTAGTTTTCAGTGTAAAAGTGCCATCATAATCAAGCCAAGCCAAGTGCAATGCGTGACGTCTAAAAATATTACATACGATCTTCAACTAATATTGTGCTTAGCCAATTAATTTCTACTAGGTTTTAAAGTTTATATCAGCTAAGTTACGCACATTCTAAATCCGATTAAAAATACTGGCAGACTGGCACATAGTATATTATTAATTTAGGTACATTGGTTAGGTGTACACAACATAATAAAAAACAATAGCGAACCAGCGGCCTATCTAACACGGAAATGTAAGCAAAACACGACAATTTTAATCTAAGTAAAGCCCATGGTACGTCCAGTCAGGAAAATTATAAACAAAGCGACAAATTGTTATTGTCACATTTTCTCGCGCCGAAACGAAATATGACTATTTTTATTACGTGTAGCTTTGTCTCCTTTCGGCGCGACAAAATGCGACGGAAAAAAATTGTCGTACCCGCATTTTAGCGTTATTATGCCGCGGCCACATTAACGTCAACGTTAATGCCCATCATCGTCATAAACATCCCGGTAACTGGTGGCTACACCTACGGGTAACGCCCTTCAACGTGATAATCAACGGCATATCCCGATAATGTGGCCGCGACAATACAGAGAAAGGGAGCCACAAGGAAGGGAAAGTGCAAAAGGTATCAATTAATGCATGTTCTTCCTAAGGTGATACGCATGACTGAAGCTATATTAACTATGTGCAATGACTGGAACCACACAGGAATCGATGTAATGTTGGTAATTAATTGAGTAATATCAATTAATTTCATCAGCGAAATCAATTCATCAATTTTAGTAGCCTTAATTTGTGATTTTATGACTTCATGACTTCTTTTAATTACTCATTCAATTTCCATTATTTCTTTCTTTATGAACGGTATAGGTATAACTTTGACGTCAATTAATGATCTAATTTGTTCCTTAAGAGGATATATCGAAGAGTGGTTTAGCTTGGTGTGTAAGTAAAATGGCGTTATGGCTGTCTGATTTGACGCGCGAGATAGAAGACTCACGCGCACCGGAATTTAAACGCGCTTCGTTTAAGCGTAGATTTATGACAAAATGCTATACTTAAATCAATTTTTAGCTTAGTAAGTTCTTAATGTATTTAAATACCTTCGATTTAAAGCATACTTTACTGCACAATAAGGAACTGTTTACGTATAGTATAAAGCAGAAAATAGACGTACTACATTGAAATTTTTTTCTGTCGAAAAAATTTCTAGTAATCATGTTTCGGTTTTAGTAGTCAAATAACACACATGGAAAATCTAAATGATTTAACCATATACATTTGGTTTTAGGAATTTTAAAAACACAAAATTATTGATGTTTCCCCTTATAAATCCTAATGCACAACCTCTTATTTGTTGTTGCTGTATTTTTATTTAATTAAATTATTAGCTTTGTCTAAGATAAAATAAAATATTTGCACACCTAGTTTTAAGATCATACTGTTTTCAAAGCTACATTCTGGCAAAGAATTGAATTTGAACAACAAATTAAAGGTGGCTATTACACATGTTGCATATCGTCGTATTGGTTTAACTGATCCAGTTTAAAAAAAAAAATCTTAAGATTTACTAATCCCTTAATAGAATTCAGTAGCTTCGGCTTTTAGTTGCTAAAAGTCTATTTGAAAACTGTCAAAATGATAGTCAAAAATTTTTAATTAAAAACTAAGTAGGTAAGATTAATTATTATACCAGCTATATAATGCACATTGATCACATAACAATATTTTTGTTGTGGATTGGCTCATATTTTATTTTAAATTTAAGTATAATCTAAGAATCTTTCAGCAAAGAATTAATAAAAAATACTGGCTGATGATGTAACTATTGTTAAATTAACGAAGAAAATGTAATAACGACGCGCATATCTTTATGCTACAATGCTACACGCTAGCCAAATCAAAACACGCCAATGTGCTGCTGTACCAAACCCGATGTTAAAGTGTAGCAAAATATCTCTTACAAAACTCTTAAATAGGTACATTTTGCAAGTCTGTTGCGCAAGCACATGATAAGTGGTCATTTCCAGCCTAACCATAACAGCATTACAGAAGAAAATTAAAAAATTCTAATAACAATGAAATTATTATATATAGGTGACATATTAAATTATTTACTATGAGTGAGAAAAGCATGAATGAATCAAACTTAAAAACAAAAAATGTCAAACACAAGACCAAAGAAAAAACATGTTTCTTGTTACATTTTTTTTAAACAAAATAAGCTAACTTTTAATTCAACAAATTAATAATTTCATCAGTTTTTTGTTTTTTCTTTGTCTCTAAGATCATGCACACAAAGCTGAATAAATACAACTATTTTTAATATGTAAAGGTGACACTTGCAAATATATCCCGCCAGAAGTTTATTGTGCGCCTCCACTGTGCCTTTTCCATCTTATGCTGAGGTGACTGTACACAACAGATTAATTTTATGCATAAATCATGTACTTGTGTAATTTGGTTGTAATTATAAAACTAATTCAGGATTAGGAACCTGAAAGCATACTAAAAAGAATTGTGAACTTTTTCTTTGGTTTTGTGAGTGTTGGAAACATTAAAAAAAATATATTTTTGTTAAAAATAAAGTTTATAGGTAGGTATTTATGTGTAAGAGTTATTGAAGAGTTAAAAGTGACACAAAACAAATGTTTTTTTTTTTTCTTATTAGTTACATTTCTCTAAATCTATCTTACCTTGATCCTTGGCATGGTAACAGTAGGAGGTTCAGCCACCGACACATAGATGCAAGCGGACTTGTTCTTTAACAGCTGACCAGTGTATGGCATGTACTCGTCAGCTACAAAGTCATAACGAAGGCCATCTATCACCATAAGGACCACACTGTTCTCACCAGAACTGTACACTTGCTGGCCATCAATACTGCAAGTTCGGAGAAAAAAAACGTAATATGAAAAATAATTAGATTATTTTATTCTTTATTAATTTTCTTTGCAGCAGTGATTTATGTAAATATTAAGTTATCACAATTTATTAGCGCTTGTTTATATATTAGCACTGGTGTATGAGAATAATAAAAAAGCAATGTAAGTAAACAACCAAACTAACCTGACACCATCTATGAAATTAGGCAGATCGTCCATATGGGACATCTTTCCTGAATGGTATTTCAATGGGAAAAACCCATACAGGAACAACATCAGGGCTCCAAGGCCCGTCACAAGGAGGCATAGGCCGGTCCATCTGTGCTGTATCCAAGGCAGCATGATGATCGACCTTTGGCGCGTTCTAATCACTTGAATCATCCACTAACACTTAATTATTTTGAATTACCGGCACTCGACGAATTTTACGCTACGTACACACACTTTCGCTTCTGCAATATTTCATATCAAATGTACTTGTCTTCCCGTTATAGGAAACCGCATTGTGCAACGAGGATGAGTTATAATTCATTCAATACACTACGACTTGTCTGCACACCTACTATCTGAAGAACAGTCACGAATTTATGACAATACGATAAGATCGGCAATTTTTTTTATCACGAAAGTACTTCACAAGTCTGTGGTAACTATACTAAAACAAAGCCGTATTTGGGATGTTATTTCTTCATGAACACGTGGGAAAAGTTCTGTTCTTCGGAAAATAAACAAAAACAAAAATTCGGATGGAAAACTGATTGGCATTCATACGACTACCAGTGGTGTAGTTGGTGGTGCACAACTGCACAGACGAAGTAGTATTGTGGTGGGTGTAGCGATGTGTAGTGTTGTGCCGCCGTGGCACGGGACTTGATTATTGTTGTTGTTTTGTTATCGATTATGTGGCGATTATTAACAAATGGTTTTGGCTAGATTATCAATCTCTATTAAAGTTGCTAAAAGGTAATTGACTGATTTGTAGTAATTTTAAACAGAAAGCATACCTACACACACACACACATACACGCACATTTTGCAATCGCTCATCTATAATAAAATTATAAGTAACATCTTTTGAACCCACCAAATTTTATGCAAATATATACGAGTTTGATTTATTTTTGATTTTAAGGCATGTATTTCGAGTCCCAATTAATTCATATTCTGATTTCTTTATAATGGACATTTTATTATAATAAATATACCTCTTTTTGTGAGCCTCACATAATTCCCATTTTGGTGTCCTAAAATGTTATTAGCCAATAGCCAAGCACTTAACTGTGACCAACTTAGATGGAGCCGGCTGCTTCCGCGTCCGCTCGCTTCGTTCGCATGGATCGCACACGGTTGGACATAGTTCTAACCAAACTTAACCCATTTAGTCGGGGTGCCCTAGCTTAATTACTGCGACCAGCTTTGAGAAAAACCCAGAAATAGGTACTAAAAGACGCTCAATTATTAAAAAAATCATACATTTGATTACTGCAACAGTATAATACCAAGAAGTTTTTAAAGGTTAATTTACCTACATTTTACATAGATACATACATAGCTCACGCCTTCTTCCCATGGGAGAAGAAGGTTGTTCATTATTTAAACAAATATTATTGCGATAAGTTTCGCATGACATCACTCTCCTGCCCTTATCCCAATTTATTTGGGGTCGCACAGTGGATCGTCCCCATACAAGAGGTCGGACATAGAATTAAAAATTGAAAAAGTATTTAATTGAAAAAAATTAAATATGCAGTTGCATTACTCTATTAAGGAACTACAAAAAATGTTACTACAATTTTTTTATTTGACCAGTACTTTATGAGCAATTCGATGAAAAGTGTTATTTTTCTATGGAAATGGTCACAAAAATGTCTGTATCTCATGATTCCCTCCTTGTTTCGATTTGCGGTTTTCACTACTGTTATCTACCCATTTTATGCCACATTTTCTTCAAGGACACATGGTGCCCCCAGCGACCCCCTTCCGAGATATTTTGCTTTTAGTAACTTTACTTTTTATTGTATAACTGATGATATGGAGGTACATTAAGTATATTCATTACTGAGAATAAGTCATCCCTAAGTAGTTCCTTAAATAACAGGTGCATTTACGATTACTTTAATGACTTATGAACGCTTCTGTTGCCATACAACAAACGCGTTAATGAGTCCTTAAGTGAAGATTCCCAGTACTTGCTTAATCTAATTATTTATTGTAATTACTATGTTAACAGCCCTTAATCTCTGCATTGTGATTGTCTAATGTCATCATTAGCTTAGTAATGACTGAGTCGCATTTACAATAACACATCGAAAAGAAATAGAGTTTTATGATCAATAAGAAAATATGTAGGTATAAATATATTTTTTATTTATATAATATAACACTGTAAAAATAATTTAAAAATAAAATAACTATGTACCCTAAAACAAACTAAAAAAATAAACAACTACTAAAAACTAAATTATAATAGGAAATTAATTAATTAACACGACCATGTAGTTACTAACAACAATAGAAAAGAAAGAAAAAAACCATTTATTGGCTGATGGGTGGCATAACACAAAACAAAAAAAGAATAAAATTAAAAAAAAATCACAAAAACTAGAATAGAAAAAAAGAATAGAATAAAAAAAATACACAAAAACTAGAAATTAACAAAGAAACTGCTTGTAAAATAATAATATTAGGTACTATAAGACTTAAACTATATTTTCTTCATCTTCATCAATAACGACATCATGATCATTATCATCGTCATCATCTTCTTCAACGTCACTACATGCAGCAAGTGTATCAGTTGAAACGTCAATGAACTCCAATTCACTCTGATCACGTATGAGTAAATCGTCTAGTTCTCTAAATGAAGACTTTTTGGCTTTATTTGTCATCTTCGGTCGTAAGCTGGCGAGAAGAGGATCGGAAGATAATAGCAGATTATGAAGAATGTCTTCATTAGTGGCGATGCTACTATGCTTTCGTGTATGACATTCTCTAAATTTGCGAAAGTCCTTGTTTCTTGCTTCAGATGCTTCTTCAGACAAAAAACCTATAGGCACTACTGATAAGTGGTCCACTATCTGTGATCCATGAATCAGCAATTTGTGTAAACTTGCTGGCATGTTATACCATGGATATAATTCCACGAATAAATTTGCTGTTTCATCACAATATGATTTGAATTTTTGGACTTGAATTTTTTCGCCTGAGGAAATGCATTGCAAAATAACGGCGAGTCTTCTAATTAAATTAACATCTAATTTAGTAATTTCGGCAGTCGTTTCAGGGTTTGCAAAAAATCTTCTTGCAGCATTTCCAGTGTTTGTGTTGCCACTACCCTGCTTAACAACGTCTAGAAGTAAGCCTGTTCTTCTTCGGAAAGCTTCTTGAATGGCTTCTTTCTTATCTTTAACTTTTTTTTTATTTTCGTCACCTTTTGCTTGCCATGATTTTATGTCCATTCTGTAAGAAATGTGTAATAAACATTCCATGGACCGAATCCAAGCATGCAATGAACTAAATCCATGCTTGTATAAATCTGTATTCACGGGTTTAGCTCTCACTTCTTCCAAGTTATTCATTTCGCTTGGGCGAGCTTTGCACAAATCACACACTGCTGCCGATGTACCAGATATGATTGAATGTACCTTACCATCAATCATGGTTAGCCATAGATTGTGAGTAACAGTAGCATTGCCGCAATCAGTCGGGTTCCGTTCACGAATCTCGGTCTCAAATATTTCCATTTCAGCCTTAACATTCGCTTCCGTTTCTTTCATAAATGTAAATGAAATCGGGCGACAATATGTGGTTGACGATGGCCGATCATTCTGCCACACTATACTTCCACTAGAAGTCACTAACTTAAGTGGTACAAGACTTGCCATAAATACACTGGATAAGTCTTGTTCACTTGTTGTTGTCGTTTGATGGTAAATGCTTTGACTTGAAGCTCCATCAAAACCCCATTTACTGTGAAGCACAAGTTGTTCACCAGCATCAAAATTTGATTCAAGTGAATCGATCAGCCTCCTAACGGTGAGATCAAGGAGGGCTTGGATACGTATCTTTGCGGAAGTTTCAGTCACAGTTATGTCTTCTTTTGCCGGGTAGCATTTAAGCTTTTCTTTAACTAACAAGTAGTAGCTTGGGTATTTCGCATGACCTTCTTTTAAACTAAAGTCCCGAAGTGTGATGTAACGCCACTTGGATAACTGCAAGTAAACGTAAAGAGCAAGTGCTTTGTGAGTAGGAACTTCACGAAGCGGAGGATTCTGCTTAGTTTCCAGGACATTTATAACTGTTGAGACGTGTTCAGGATTTTCCAGCAAATTTTTCATTATTTTGGCTATATCATTTTTTCCGGCAGACTTAAGTATACTTTCAACAGTATGCAAAAGCTCATCCGGACGACTGCAACTAGTAACATTTTCATTAACACGTCTTCTTTTGTGTCTAGTTGATAAATCTTCAAAGCGTTTGCGAGGAGATGTATATGTTGAAGTAGATGCATCTGATTTTGATGGACTGACTACCTCTTCTGCCTCATTTTCATTTGCTTCTTCAGTGTCAACAACATTTTCTTTAAAGCAATCTGGCCAAACGATATCGGAATTTAACCACTCTTCGTTCTTGTTAATGAACCTGTCAACTGTCCTTCTTGATTGCACCCATTTGGTGTAAACCCTATAGCAAAATCGTCGACACCAGTTCTTGAGATCCGTCACATCACTTTCACTTAACTGGACGTTAGTATTCGACTTCAATGTGTTAAATAAATGGTCATAGTCACGAAGATCTTTATGATTACGAAGAGCAACGTAAAGATCTAGGTAAGTAGAAAACCCACGGAAAGCCATAATGACAACACTTGGTAGAAGTTATAATTACAACTGAATTACATTTGCTAAACACACTCAAATATATAGGGCAGCAAGTAGGCAACTAGCAATGAATTTGATAAGCTAATGATGACATTAGACAATAACAATGCAGAGATTAAGGGCTGTTAACATAGTAATTACAATAACTAATTAGATTAAGCAAGTACTGGGAATCTTCACTTAAGGACTCATTAACGCGTTTGTTGTATGGCAACAGAAGCGTTCATAAGTCATTAAAGTAATCGTAAATGCACCTGTTATTTAAGGAACTACTCAGGGATGACTTATTCTCAGTAATGATTATACTTAATGTACCTCCATATCATCAGTTATACAATAAAAAGTAAAGTTACTAAAAGCAAAATATCTCGGAAGGGGGTCGCTGGGGGCACCATGTGTCCTTGAAGAAAATGTGGCATAAAATGGGTAGATAACAGTAGTGAAAACCGCAAATCGAAACAAGGAGGGAATCATGAGATACAGACATTTTTGTGACCATTTCCATAGAAAAATAACACTTTTCATCGAATTGCTCATAAAGTACTGGTCAAATAAAAAAATTGTAGTAACATTTTTTGTAGTTCCTTAATAGAGTAATGCAACTGCATATTTCATTTTTT
Organism: Cosmia pyralina; assembly: GCA_946251885.1. NCBI lineage: Eukaryota > Metazoa > Arthropoda > Insecta > Lepidoptera > Noctuidae > Cosmia > Cosmia pyralina. Next base: position 17,327,317 of record OX276357.1, read on the forward strand.
TCAATTAAATACTTTTTCAATTTTTAATTCTATGTCCGACCTCTTGTATGGGGACGATCCACTGTGGGTCGGCGCAACATATATTCTACGTTCATATTTCTCTATTAGCCGTCATCTCGGTAGTCACTCCCTTTCTAGCCATATCCTTTTTCACACAGTCCATCCATCGTTTCACTGGTCGCAAAGTGCAAGTTTCACACAGCAAAAATGGTAAACATGTATTTAAAAATCAAAATACTTATTCGATTACTACGAAACGAATACAGTTAGAATCGATTTCATGCCAATAAAAACTGATTATGACATCACTCACTGGACGTTGACTGATGGACTGACGTTTTTCTGACAATGACATGAGCAGTGACCTGTTGACGTTGACACTGACTTTTTAAACTACCTGAACAATGTATGCTTGGATTCTAGTCCTTTTAGTTTTCCGGCCTTTTCTGGTTTGTTGTTTAACTCGAAGGTTATGAATTGGTTAAATCCTATACTATTAAATGAGCAATATTTGTATAAATTATATAATTGGTTAAATCCTATACTATTAAATGAACAATATTTGTATCTATTCTATACTATCAAATGAGCAATATTGTATTTGTATAAGGAGGAGCTCGTGGCTAAGTGATAACAGCTGCACGGGTCGATCCATCAGGTTAAGCTACGCTTGCCGGTGTTGGTCCGTGGATGGGTGACCATCTTTACATACCGAGACTCCTCCGTGCCTCGGAAAGCACGTTAAGCCGTTGGTCCCGGCTGCCATTCGTGGATCTTTGACAGTCGTTACGGGTCGTCAGAAGCCCGAACCAGTCTTACCAAGGGGGGTCTTATTGTATTACCCAGTCACTGGGTTGTGGAGGTCAGTTAAGCAGTCGCTCACTGGTATTCAGCTGCATCCGGTTAGACTGGAAGCCGACCCCAACATAGTTGGGAAAAGGCTGGGCAGATTGATTGATTTGTATTTGTATATACCGGATGACTTTTTTTACCGTCTCGAAAAAAATAGGGTATATTAGGTTGAATGGAGTAGAAGAGTATGCCATACCTAGTTTTTTTTTTAATAGCTTAGAAAAAATATCTAAGTATCAATAAATACTACAAATTCGTTGTAAACTTTTCATTTTAGAACAATATAAACATAAATTTTGAAGAAAAATATTAAATCCTTTAAAACTATAGAAATTCAAATCATATGCAACCTGCATTATTATTTGAATTTTGATTTTTTTTAATTAACAAAAAAAAAAAAAACTAGATATGCCATAGGCTTCTACTCCGTTCACCGAATATACCTTATTTTTTTCGAGACGGTAAAAAAAGTCATCCAGTATTTGTAATCACGTTCTCGAAAACGGCACTAACGATTTCGATGAAAGTTGCAATACAGGGGGCGAAAAATCGCCCCAGCCTAGCTAGCTAGTCGCATAGCTAGGTCTCGAAAATTCGTTTTCTATATTTTCACCCGAGCAGAGCTCGGTAGACCAGCACTCTAATTACGTAACATACTATCGATTGGAATAGGTTTCATTTTGACAGTTCAACAATATTCGTTGCTTTATTTACGTTGTCGAGCAGACAAATTTTTCGAACATATGAAGCAATGAATTAGTAATTTATTTCAAAATGATTCAAATTCCGATTGGTAGTGCATTACGCAGTTATGGTGCAGGTACTACTATACATAATATCTACACTAATCCTACTAATATTATAAATGTGAAAGTTTGTATGTTTTGATGTTTGTTACTCAATCACGCAAAAACAGCTGAACGGATTTGGATGAAATTTGGTATACCTACAGATAGTTTATAACCTGGATTAAGACATAGGATACTTTTCATCTCGGTAGAAGGTTCCCGTGGGATAATTTCCGATATACACGCGGGCGAAGCCGCTGGCTAGTATTATAAAGAGGAAAGATTTTTTTGATTGTTTGTTTGTTTGTACCGAATAGGCTCCGAAACTAGTGGACCGATTGTAACCATTTTTTCACCAGTAGAAAGCTAATTTATCAGGTAACATAGGCTATAGTTTATTTTCAAAAAATTTAGAGATCCTTCAGAAAATTGCAATAATGTAACCCAAAGTAGCAAAATTTTGTGCGCTGAGAAAACTATTGATGACACATAAAAAGTATGTACTACATGATTAAAGTAGGTACTCATTATTACCTTCAAAAAAGTCCACGAGGCAATATATCTATAGATATGTCACAATAGCAGCTTTTGTGTTCTAAAATTTAATTAGATCGCCGGTAGAAACAAAAGTTGGTTACATTCGTATCGTAATATTAATTCTCATTCAAATAAATAGTTTTATCATCAAGGGTATTTATGTAGCAGTAAAATACTTTATAATTCATTCGAATCGGACATTCGAATTTCGAAGTTATCACGAATATAAAAATGCCATACGCGTTCCGTTCACCGACGCGCTGCCGCGCCGCGATTTACTCGAAACTCGGTATTTTTATTCTTGAGACCAAAAATTAAGAATAACGTGTATCAGGGTTTTTGGAAAATCTACCCAGAAGGGGGTGAAACGGGGTAGTAAATTTTTCATGGGTGGATTTTACTGCGGGGCTTGACTAACTCGAAAATTGGTAAAAATCTTTCAGTCAAGTTATGGAAACATCCGAAACAATTTTTTAAAATTCCACTCCTGTGGGCATGAAAACAGGGAATACAGTTTATATGAAAAATCTTATTCATTTGGTTACCTAATTAACTTGAAACTTGGCACAAATACTTGCCCAAGCTAGTAATAAAGTTTGTTCCCCGAGGGAAGGGAAGAGGGGCAAGGGAGGGGGTGGTGAAGACGGAAAGGGGGGAGGCGAGGAGGTAAAGGTGAAGGGGAGGGGGTGGTGAGGAAGTGAAGGGGAGGTGAGAGGTGAGGGAGTGGGGACGGGGTGGTGAGGGAGAGAGGGGGAAAGGGATGTGGTGAAGGGGGTATGAGAGGGGGAGGGAGAGATTAGCGGGAAGAGAATGCGGTGAACAAACGTGCTAATCTCTGGAACTACCAGTCGGACTTTAAAAAAACTTTCTGCATTTTATAGCCCACATCTAAAGGAAGGCTATAGGCATATTTAACATCACTCTAGGACCTTTACGTAGCGAGCTAAAAGCAAAAAAGGCAGAAAGAACGCTAAGCGAAAACGAAGTAATAGCGCGGGCAGACAATGCGATGCGAGAGGGTGGGTCGGGGGAACAAGAAATTTCTCGCGGACGAAGTCGCGGGAATCAGCTAGTACCTATTATTTACATTTGTAATCACGTTCTCGAAAACGGCTCTAACGATTTCGATGAAACTCATACGGGACGAAAAATCGATCTAGCTAGGTCTCAAATCTGGCAAAATTCAAAACAAAAAATAAAAGTAAAAATTCGTTTTCTTTATTTTCACTCGAGCAGAGCTCGATCGACTACTTATAATTATAAAGCATTGGCCATCGAAACCTGCCACTCCCGCTTTGGTTTGCTTGGTCGAATCGGGGGACTTTGATGCTTTATATTTATAGGCTAAAGATATAAAATAACTCCTTAGCTGGACTGACTAGTGGTAGACTGATGGATGGCTACTGTTGCAGTTCCCTGGATCCAAATACAGATCAAGTATTTTATTATTAGTTCCGACTAATATCGACAGAATGTTTCATTACACGTGCAAACTATCAGCAATCGGTGTGGATGTGACTTCGAGCGCCACAACGTCTAACGAAAGTCTGGCTGGTCCAATTTTTCAGTCAGTCGTGGAAAACGCTTTGCCGGTATCTAACTCCAAGTACTCCAACTGTACAGTTTAGCGACGTGGCGCGCGGCGGTAAATAAACCGTACAATAGGAGGTACAAGTAGGTAGTTCAGTGTTAAAAAAAAACCATGTGTGTGTGTGTGTGTGTGTGTGCTAAATAAATAAATAAACCATTTATTTCAGGCGACACAGGCACATAGATAAATACCCTACGAGCCCCCCCTATCTTAGCCTACACTGTCCCACTACTGAGCAAAGGACTCTCCGAAATCCTTCCAAGCTTTCTTTTCCAGGGCCACCTCGATCCAACCCTTATAGTACGTACGCGTCTAGATCATCTTGTTCCTGGGCCGGCAACGGCTGCGCCGTCCATCCTCAGGCGCCCACCGTGTGGAGACTGTTGTCCAGCGGTCACTATGCATGCGGCTGACATGACCCGCCCAACCTCATTTTAGCTTGGCAGCCTTTTTGCCTACGTCAAGAATCCCCGTTTTGGAGCGCAGCGTGGTGTTTGATGTTTCGTATTCTGTCAGTCCGTTTCACTCGCAGAATGCTGCGCTTCATTGCTCTTTGACAAACTCCAAGGCGGAACTTTTGCGACTAGGTGAGCGATCAGGTCTGAGCACCGTAGGTTAGGGCGGGCAGTATAACATATCGATGAGTTTTCGCTTCAGGGAGATCGATAGATCACCCTTCATTAGCGTCTTCATGAACCAGTAGCTTTTCCAGGCATTTTCGATGCGGTGATCGATATTCCTTTTCTTGCCTGTTTTTGAAAGAAACTAACTGGCCTATGTAGATGTACTCATCGACATAATATATTTCGTGCCCATCTACCTTGACCCTACGCTTAGTGCTGCTAGTCATGGCTTTTGTTTAAGACGGTTTTATCGCGAGTCCAACCTTGCGGTGCTTAGGTCTTGAAGCATGGTCTGTAGTTCCGGAGCTGAGGGGGCAAAAAGACTATGGCATCGGCAAATCGGAGGTTTGTTACCCTCCTGCTGCTGACTTCAATGCCTTTGGTCGTCCATGAGGTTGCCAGTGTTCTAATTATCTCCTCGAGAGAGCTTGTGAATAATTTCGGAGAGAGCGGGTTACCCTGCTTAACACCTAAACGAAGGTCCTGTAGTACTCAGTTTGACGTCTGCGGTGCTGTTGTTGTTGTGGTATATATTTCTTAGGAGGTCTCTTATTGCTGTTCCAGTTCATGTGTTTGTAGATATTTAAATAGTTCGGAGTGTTTGATACTGTCGAAGGCCTTCGTATAATCTACGAAGGCTAAGTAGCGTGGTTTATTAAATTCTGAATATTTTTCTAGTAGATGGTTCAGGGTCTGTAAGTGGTCGGTTGTTGAGAAGTTAGGGCAAAATCCGGCTTGTTCTGGTGGCTGATGTTTATCATATATGCATAATCGCATAGACAGGAAACTCTGTCTATGCGATTATGCATTACCTTAGTAAAAGTTTGGTAAATGTGAGATGTTAAACTGATTGGACGGTAATAGCCGATGTCACTTTTGTCGCCTTTTTATGCAGAAGAACTATATTTGAATGGCACATTGTTTTGGAACTTTTCCTGATTGCAATATATGGTTGTTATGGTTGTTTGGTTGGTTGTTGTTATGGTCGTTTGAAGCATACGCAGAAAACGTAGGTACAGTGCCCTGCGTGTCCAGTACAATAATGCGTTCAGGATGTTGATGGGGTTGCCACGGTTTTGTAGCGCATCAGGTATGTTTGCAGACGCTCAAGTTGATGGCTTTCAAGCGATACAGCGCAAAAGAATAGCGTCTCTGATGCGCCGCATACGGGGCAGCCCCAACAGCGTCCTGCAGCTTATTGCAGGGAGAATGGATGTGGATTGCTCCTTCATGCAGCATTGGACACATCTGCGAGTAATGCGGTCGTGATTCAAAGTTTTTATTGTTTTGTGTCTATGTCTGTTTCTTGTTTTAATGTATGGATGGTTACAATAACTGTGATGTGCTTGTAATTTATCTGAAATAAATGAATTGAATTGATTGAATTGGATTGAATTACAGGTTCGCAAGATGGGACAACAAAGGGGTAGAGCTAATTTTGAGCGCTTCAGACTTCAGTAGTACTTCCATCTTCCATCTTCCCCAGGACTTCTATCATTGTAGTAGGTAAGTGCTTTGTGCACTTCATAACCGTTTATTGGGGGAATGGAATCTGAAGGATTGTATTCGGTATTGATATCGGGTGGTGAGTGATCAGAATATAATAATCTATAGAAATTGGTTGCTATTTGCATGATTTGCTTTGCTGTAATGTTTTATGCTGTCATTATCTACTCATTATCGTCATTAAATTCATTATCTTAGAATGATTTTAGATCAATAATTCTAATAAACGTCTGTGACGAACTCTCACAATTCAGATTCAGGTGTATAATAAAACTGCTTGCTTCGTAACAACGATTATATTATTCCAATCAATCACTCTGCTTATCTTCTTACACAACTTTACTATAAAATAAATAACTAATGCACAGCGATTAACACACTGATAATATTAAAACGTCTGCCTCGGTCGAGGTAGCCGATCCGAATGTCCCACTTTTTTAAAAATCCCTGACCACGTGCATTTCGTTCCGGACTGAACGAAATGAATGTATCAATCTGTTCGTTCTTCACAGACTAACAAAAGTGATGGCATTTTGAATCGACTAACGTACTAATACCGATTAAGACAAATCAAATACAATCATCGAATAAGGTATTGTAAATTGAATATAAATATTGATAAAAAATAACTGACAAATTTGTAGAATAATATTAAATGATCATAAATTCATTACACGTCTGTCGTTTAACCGGTACGATAAATATCAAAGTATTTTGTTAAACCTTTTGAAGAATATAATTCTACAGCATCTCTCTAGAACTCAAAAGATCGTGAGTATTCGGGAGACATGATTAACAGTGTATTTACACCACAATGTTATTTAGAAAGCGTTGGCCGAGGTATTCTACGCGTCTATTTATATCTTATACAATCATCTACTCAATGTATTGGGATAAAAATAGGGGGTTTATTTTGATCATTCGTGACGCCGATGCGGTACGAGATGACAATGATTTTACTATAATACACTGTGTAGTAATCTGGAATGATGTCGTAGACCGCATCATCCTCCCACATTTTTACAAGAAAGTGAATTTGTTCTCGAATGACACCCACCGATTTTCAATGGGAAAATAACGCCGCAATCGCAAATATATCAGATCATCATAATTATGGAAACCATGATTTTTGTATTTTACAATACTTAGAATTATTTTTGAAATATACAATACGCATTATGTCTGATAATTTCCCTTTCTTTCCGAACAGTGCCTTGTGAAGAATATTGTTGTCATGAAGTTCCTGAAAGATGGATAAAAGAGAGTCCGGGACAAGAGGGAAAACTGTGGCATATTGTACGGTTCCAGGATGAAAAAGTAACTAAAATGCAACAAATGCGATTTAACCAATGAATGGTTTTACAATTTGCATAGGCAAATTTCTAGATAATCAGAATAACGCTACTAGCAATTTCTATCCATATTCTATTCAACACAATTTGAAATCCCGGGAGCCCTCAACACGAACCGTGGTCACCTCCACAGGAAGGTATATACTATCTCTATCTCCGCCAGAAAGTTGCATGGACCATAAACGGCAATTTCCCGCCCAAATAATCCGTCATACGGTAATGAATGATACCGTACCTATCGCTTCAAGTTCAAGGTGTATCCTCGTGAATCAGCCCGTGTGGGCCGCTGAAAATTCTATTTAAATCACATTATATGGCTTTCGTCTCTAGTCTCGAGTCCAGAGCGGCGCGCGCCTGCAACGAACTAACAACCACAAAGGTGAATTGTTTTTTTTTTAATTGTGATATCGTAGGAGTGTTGTTCATTTGTGTTTTTAAGGTATTGTAGATTGTGTCGTTTGTGTTAATTGAAATTATTATTTATTTCGAAAGGATTGGGAAATTCGTTTAGCTTTTCTACCGGTGAAATGGGGTTTCGTATTATTATTCTTAAAATTAAAATTTAAGAGCGTTTGAACAGGTGCTATTTACATGCACATTATATGCGCAATTCGTTCTTCAATAAAATAATAGCCAAATTCTTCAATAATTCTATACGCTGTTCAAAAATTTGGTATTAGGTACTCTTAAACACCTTATTAATAAAAAAAATTTGGTATTAGGTACTCTTAAACACCTTACTAATAAATAGCACCTAAGTAATACGATCGTAGCAGGTCGCGTTCTGTAGTTTCTAGTTTCTACCTACCCCCTTGGGAAGAAGGGGTGAGTTTATGATGTATGTAGGTACCTTAGTAAATAAAACAACGTCTAGTTCTGAATCGGATCATATTATAATATGAACAAGGCGCAATAAAGTTTAACGGAATAAAATAACCGTTAGTCAGACATCCAAAATAAAAAAAAAAACAAACATTCTTGTGCCTACCTGTAAAAATATCATACCTACCTACTCACCTCTACATCAAAACACTTCTGAAATATCTCATCCCGAAGATATCTTGTCTCAATGTTTACATCAACACTCGATTTAATTTTATCCTATTACAAAACGAATATTGTCGCATAGCTTGCAACATAGCGTGAATACATTCAGTTCAGCGGGTTGCATCAGTTCTAAAACCGTTCCGGACCGTTCCCAGGTGACTCACACACGGTGGAATCGTTCCAGAATTTCGTCGATTATTATGCGCACGTATTATTGCTTGTAAATGTAAACAAACCCGGTAAAGTTCAACAAGCTTTTCGTTGCAGCAATAAAAACACTGTTAATCTTGTAATTGAATTTGGAACTTAAATATCTGAATTAATAGTGTTTTTGTTGGAAAACTTCTATGATACCAATACAACTCTATGGTTTTCCTTTCATTGTCCTAATCTGGGAATGGATCCAGTATTTATTGCTGTTTTAGACTATAGTTTTCAGAATCTGAAATGATTTTTCTTTTCAAGGGGTTGCAAGTTTTTTTTTTTTGCCAGATTTTTTGTCTCTAGCATGCCTGTTAACTGTTAATTCTTTTAAACTAAGCTAACTAAGCTTATTGAAAAATCAGCTTAGTTTAACTAAAAAAAACAACTGAAAAAGCAGCCCAGTTTAGCTGTAAACTTTAATGACGCAACTGGTGGGTTTAAAACTCATGCACTCTCTGTTTTCAGTTGGACGCACAGACGTTTGGGATATTGCCCACTACTATTCTTTCTCATATAAATATGATTGTTTTAAAAATAAAATACCTTTAAAAATATTTCTAATGCGCATTCAAATAACATTGGTCGGTTGTCCATTACAAGCGCATAAGAGATGTAACCGCTGAAAATAAACGCGCCATGAAAATATCCGCTGTTTATATCTGCGCGATGAATAGACAATGTTGTTGATTTATTTTAGTCCAAAGATAAGTTTTACGAGCGCTCGCGAGAGTATCGACAATTCTATGGTTTCCATGGCCGATTTGATTGTTGTTTATGACTTGGCACCGTGCAATGTAATAGGACAGTCGTGAGGATGTTCTATATGAGTTTTAGTTCTGCAGTTTGTGGAGGAGTTGGTTTCATGGAATTTTCCGAAAGTGACTGGCGAATACATTTGCGTATGACGTATTAAAACACCATCATTTAAGAACTAGAGAGTAGATTGGAGATAGGGTTTTTCAATTTTCGACTACAGTCTAATAAGACCTTCCATTTCTGCAGGGCAGCCAGGGCAACTGCGTAACACTCTATCAGTCAACAACATTCATTGCGTGATTTACGTTGTCGAGCAGACAAATGAAGCAATGGGTTAGCAATTTGCTTCAAAACCCTTCAAATTTCGATTGACAGTGTGTTACGTAATTAGGGTGCTGGCAGGCTTAGGGTGCGTTTCCACTGACGCGGAGCTGGGCGGAGTGGAGAGGAGTGGACCGTGAATTGACCAGTCACAATGCTCGAAATCTCCACTCCGCGTCTGTGGAAACAACGTGATAGATCAATTCACGGTCCGCTTCTCTCCACTCCGCCCAGCCCCGTGTCAATAGAATCGCATCCTTAGCGTTGTTTTTTGGAAGCTTAAGTAATTGACTTGATACCGTAATGAAATTTTACACGTATGTCATTTTAATTATCGGTTGTTCAGTTACTTGAAATCAGACTTGACTAGTTGTTCTGAAACCAGTGATCAATTCCTTAGGCTCTTTAACTGCCCAGCTTCTATTACCAATTACTGTGTGCAAGCGAAAGTAACAACACTGAATTCTCATATCTTCTTTTTCCAGATGTCGATAGTACCTCTGATGTTCCGTGACTGGTGGGACGAGTGGGACAGGCCCTCCCGCCTGCTGGACCAGCACTTCGGCATGGGTCTGAAGAGGGACGAGCTCCTCTCTTCCCTCTCCACACTGCCGACCTCCTCGCTGTTCAGGAATTCGTACTTCAGACCATGGAGGACGAGCTTGACGAGGCAGGAGTCCGCTTCTACTATTAACCTGACAAAGGACAAGTTTGAGGTAGGAATCAATTTATAAATGACGCTGTAGTAGACCACAGATTATCATATACCGATTTTGGTGAGGTGTTCGCTTGATTCAGATAGATGTATGTAACTCTAAACGAACCAGTTGGTCCGACTATGCTACTGCTGATACTTTGCTATTTGCAGGCATTAGCAATGGTTTATTCCTTTTTACTAGCCTTGATGGTTTTTAGGGCTCTGTACGCGAAGGGTGCCAAACTGAACCCTATTACTAAGCTTCCGCGGTCCGTCCGTCCGTCTGTCACAGGGCTGTATCTCATGAACCGTAATTACTTATAATTTTCACAGATTGTGTATTTCTATTAGGGCTATAACAAAAAATAATAAAAATAAATAAAGTTAAAAATTAAAGAGGGTCCCCATAAAATAAACATTTCATTTTTAAAAAATATCTTACCCTAGCATGTGCGGTGTCATTGTCTAGAACTCATTGAGTAGAGTACCTACAAATATATATATATTTTTTATCTTCAAAAATGAAGAAATAGGGGGCCGTAAAAGTTGTCAATTTTAGACCATTTTTGTACGAGCTCTATCGCACCTGTTGAACAAGTTAGGAATTTGAAATTTCTGTATATCATGTACCATAAACTATATTTAATCAACAAATACTAAAAACGTCAAAACACAAGGTATTTTGTTTAAATATGGGCAATTTTCTGCAACTGAAAAAAATAACCTTGTAATTCCCAGTATCATTATGAAATATAAAGTTATCTTTGCGATTGTTAAACATATATGGTACGGAACCCTTCGTGTGCGAGTCCGACTCGCACTTGGCCGGTTTTTTACTATATTATTATTGAGACAATACTGGTCAGCAACACATACAGCGAATTACGATGAATGTGTCTCTGGTACCTAGAGGCCTAATTGAATTTGGCACAGTTAATAAAACGTGTTAGGACTGTTTAACGCGCCTTGATATTACATTAGTTATGCCCCCTGTCTAGGTAGCGGTTAAATTATTTCATCACCTTCACCTTCATCTTTATTAACAGCGTTATCTCAAGTCATGTTTAACAAACACTTATTCGTTTGTTTTCTCCATTCCAGGTCATCTTAGACGTCCAGCAATTCACACCTGAAGAGATCACAGTTAAGGCTGCGAACAACAGCGTTGTAGTCGAGGGCAGGCACGAAGAGAAGCAGGACGAGCACGGGTTCATCTCTCGCCAGTTTACACGCCGGTACATCTTGCCAGGAAACTACGACGTCCAGGACCTCGTCAGCACACTGTCTTCAGACGGCGTCCTCACTATCACAGCACCTAAAAGACCCCCACCTAATGCAGGCGAGAGAATAGTCCCCATCACCAAGACAGGCCCCGCTAAACAACCTGAACCCATCTACACTGAACAACCCCGAGAACAAACAGTACCTATCGTCACCTCCCCCTAATTTCAATATCATCCCCTTCATTGAACGAGACATCGATGTTCATATTTAATCGATGTTCAACGATCGAATCATAAATAGCATTTATTATAAGCGCCGTTTTGGCCAATAACGACTAGCGATTCGAAATGAACGAATTAGGATTTTATATTAATTTGTATAAAAGAGGAATGCAATATCATTGTTTATAATAAAAAATATAAAAATAAACGATTTCTATCATCACTGATTCTTTTTATTGCAACAGATTTTAGAATTCGGTTCTATAATCAGTAGGACGTAGGACCTATGTTGCGGAAAGAATATGGACCGGTCATTGTGGCAATGCTTGTGGGAGGCCTTTAAGGGGATACATCGATAAATGTGTTTTTAAAATTCCTATAAAACCATATGTAAATGGTTAAATCATTTGGATGTTCCATGTGTGTTATTTGACTATGTTATCTACTGCTGTACTAAAACCGGATCATGATTGATTGAATTTTTTCGATAGAAAACTTTACAAAGTAGCACCGTCTATTTTCTGTTATATACAATTATACGTAAACATTTCCTTATTGTACAGTAAAATTTTCATTAAATACTTAAATATGTTAAGAACTTACTAAGCTAAAAATTGATTTAAGTAGGTATAGCATTTTGTCATAAATCTACATTTAAAACTCTTTAACCGCTTACGTCAGAATGAAGTGCGATTAGGCCTCTACCTTAAATATTGCGGGCAGCGGGGCGGCAGCGGCGGCGGCGCGGGAGCGGCCGGATTTTATGCGTAAAAACAAATGGACCGGACCTCGAAAACAGCGGCGCGGAAGCGGGGCGGGACAAAGCGAGACGCGCCGCCGCCGCCGCCGCCGCCCCGCTGCCCGCGTAATTCGAGGCAGTGGCCTCAGTTCCGGTGCGCGGAGTCTTCTATCTTGCGCATCAATCTAGATAGCCATAACGCCATTTCACTTACACACCGAGCTAAACCATGCTCCCAATGTCTCCTCTTAATTTCTAGAAGTAGATGTCTTTCGGCTGAAAGATGATGATGAAGTTGTCAAGTAGTGGTCCAGGGAAGAAACCTGATTATACCTATGATTACGTCGATTTTAATTACAGAAATCGAGGTCTTCCAAATTATAACAGTAGAAGCCGTGTACCTACCCTATGGCATCCCTATCGTAAAAATAACAAAATTCCATGCAAATTTTCATCCCTTACTCAATCTCTATCAAATCGGCCTGGCCTTTTCCCAACTATGTTGGGGTCGGCTTCCAGCCTAACCGGATGCAGCTGAATACCAGTATTTTACATGTAGCGACTGCTTATCTGACCTCCACAACCCAGTAATTGGGTAATACGATACCCCTTGGTAAGACTGGTTGTCAGAGACTTACGGGCTTCTGAAAACCCGTAACGACTGTCAAAGATCCACGAATGACAGCCGGGACGAACGGCTTAACGTGCTTTCCGAGGCACGGAGGAGTCTCGGTATGTACAGATGGTCACCGATCCACTGACCAACCCCGGTAATCGTAGCTTAGCCTGATGGATCGACCCGTGCGGCTGTTATTACTTAACCACGAGCTCCTCCCCTACTCAATCCCTATAGGGGATGAATTTTCAAAAGTCCTTTCATAGTGCTCACTTTCGTTAAAATTTAACTCTTGTGCAAAGTTTCATGTTTGTAGTTAGACCCAGCGGTTTAAACTTTGCGTTGTCTGTCAGTTGAAGTGATTATTTTTTTATTAACCGACGAAAAAAAGGAGGAGGTTCTCAATTCGACACGTATATATTATTATTTTTTTTTTTTATGTATGACCATACGCATAATTTTTTACAGAGTCGTACGATTTAAAAAAAAAATGTTTTATTCGAGAGGGTATACATCAAAGTTGGTCCCATATATGTAAAATTGATTAACTTTGCTTGGGTAGTTTTTGAGTTAGCTTCAATAATACGTATTTTTTCCCACTTTTATGTGGATGATGTTCTAGTTTGTTTTGCAGGTATTAGAATTTGTGTGGGGTAGGTAACACAACTAAAAAGTGAAAAATAAAAACATTTTTACAAAAAAATACAACCGACTTCCAAAAACAACACTATGAAGTAAACACTATAAACAAAACAAAAACAAACAAATAATTTAACGATTTTGTAATCGTTGCCATACATTATGTATTGCTTGTCCACCTGCAAGCAGGCGCGGCAGGCGACCCACACGTTTATAAGTGACAGAACGCATTACTAAGAAACACTTAACCGTGGGGCTCGGTGCAAACCGCGAGCGTACATTAATGCTCAGCAAACGGGCTAGCCACAAAGAAGAAAGAACACCAACAACACCTACCATACTGAACTACAAATAATGAACAATAATTCCTCCACTAGTTAATGTAAAGCACAAACTGCGGTGTGTCAAGTGTGAGCTGTCAATGAGAAATGACGAATTTTCTATAAGTCAACGTAGCGAATGGTCCTGGGGCAATAAGGACTGCGTTCACTGCGTTTGACTAATTTAATTTTCCCGCGAAGTGTTGAGTCTAATAATGTTTTTAATTTATCATTGGGACGAGGGTTGGGGCTGCGGAGGAATTCCGTTATACAACATAATGCAAGTTTAAAATGTTTGTTGAGGACCGAAAGAACGCTTAGTAATTTTTATCAAACAAAAAATCGTGCAAAATTGAGAGGTAGGCACTGCATGATGAAGCGATATTCAAAATTCCTTTGTTTTTGTTTGTTATCTGAAAACGACAATAAGTATAGTATTATTATTTCAACCATCCTAATTGCGTAACACAGTTTACTATCACAATCCGGGAGTTTTGAAGGATAAGTATTTCTAATCCATTGCTTCAAAGGTTTAATAAATTCATCTGTTCAACCAAGTAAATAACGCAATGAACGTGGCTGAACTATCAAAATTAAAGAAAATGCGATCGATTGTCATTTTATGTGTGTTACGCATTTACCCCGCATGTTCCTGATATTTTAATCTCCGATCGATATGCTAACGCCATCTATGCAGCAACTAAGGTAACAAACAGCGCCATCTTTGAATACTGAAGTGAACTTTTGTTTATAGATCTTTGCATAGATCATTATTACCAAACAGTTTAGTAGAACAGAATTAGAAACGTTTACTTTACAAGATGTTTGCACATGTATTTCAATATTTGCTTACAATTTCATTAGCTACACTCTACAGCTTACAGATTCAATGCAATGGAAAATGCTTGTTTGGTTCGATCTTTTCACTCTTGGGAACGCTTAAGTAGTTAGTACTAGTTAGACCGTGTCTTCTCCTGGAAGAATAGGAGTCGATTAGGGATGGATGAAAGGTACAAAAATCAGTGTCTATTTATTGCACCCCTGCATGTTGCAAGAATCACCATGCAGCATGAGAGATTAATGTAGATAGGTTCTATGCAGTTGTAAGACTGGCCTATGTCTAACCACAGAAGTAAGAAATCGGTATTGGTTGTGAATTCTTTACCTAGCGCCTTCTGAGAGGTATATTAAGTACCTACCTGCCTGATGTGTAGCGCAAAATTAACCTACCAAAACGAATTTGCATGAAAATTTGCGAATCCATAAGTTGGAACAAAAGTGATAATTTAGGCGATACTTACGTTAGTGCTCAATTACACGAGCGGCACGTTGCCAACGGTAGAGGCAACTGCAGCCGTCGACGCGTCAACGGCTGCCACCAACGAGTGTCGATAGCTGATTAAGTTTAGGTAACCAAAAGTGAAGTGTCATCTGCAAACAACACTATATCATGATTATCTTTTATGAGGTAAGGTAAGCCAACAAGAAACAAGAAAGCACCAAGTATTGAACCCTGTGAGACTCCCACTGTTTCTAAAGTTCCGGGATTTTTTTTTCCATTGACATCAAAGTTCTCAATCCTATTACGCAAGTAGGTATGAAGAAAGAAGATCCAGAGCGTTGTTCTGGATCCCATCGTGTGGCGGAGTTTCTTGTAAACGTTTCATGAAGAACGTAATCCAATGCTTTGGGCAAATAGCAAAAGACGTCCAAGGGCATCGCATTTATCTACCCGTGCATTATAAATATGTCTTAAAAGTTCCATCGACCGGGGAACATCGGATCATCGATGATCATCGGGAATCATCGAGGTAGTTGACCGTACCCTTGTAAAACCGAACTGTTGTCTATATAATAAAAACATATTAAATATTCTTTGCATTTGGTTTAAAATTAATCTCTCTATTTTAGTACTGAAACTCGTCATAATTTGTGGGGTCTAATGTAGTTATAAGGTCAGGAAACTATTTACAGGTAATACAATTATTAAATGTAAGAGCTAAACAACTTTTTTACAAAAAAATACAACCGACTTCCAAAAACAACACTACAGTGTAGTAGTAGTGTTGTTTTTGGAAATCGGTTGTATTTTTTTGTAAAAAAGTTGTTATTTTTCACTTTTTAGTTTTGTACCTACCCCACACAAATTCTAATACCACTACCTGCAAAACAAACTAGAACATCATCCACATAAAAGTGTGGAAAAAATACGTATTATTGAAGCTAACTCAAAAATTACCGAAGCAAAGTTAATCAATTTTATATGGGACCAACTGTGATGTATACCCTCTCGAATAAAACAAAAAAAATCCAAATCGGTCCAGCCATCTTTGAGTAATCGGGGAACATACATAAGAAAAAAAAAAAAAAAAGGTTCCGACGAATTGAGAACCTCCTCCTTTTTGAAGTCGGTTAAAAATGCCAACAATAGACTTAGCAACTTTTACAGAACTAAGTACCCCCACAGATCTGTAGTGTAAATAGTTTTAATTATAATATCTCTACAGGTAACATCATTAAAATCGGAAACTCAGCAACAGAGGGTGATGCTGATGAGTTTAGTGATTTAATAGTTGGTACGGGAATATCTGAAATTAAATTTCCAAGGGCACCGTGACTTGTGATTTCATTATGTTGTCATTAATATTATGGTCAGTATTTTGGTCAGTATTTTGGTTACGGGAATGTCTATGAACTCAAACAACGTGACTTGGCCATAAACCAAACTTTTGTAAATAATAATTTTGAATTATATCTTTAGAACATATACCTAAATTAAATTCAGCGGTGTTTACATAAGTCCATTCTTTGTACAGCTCATAAAGCGGTGTTTTACTTTTATTTTATGAATACCAATGTTAGCCGAATTACTGAAAGATGCGTTGCTATTAACTGAGATAGTCTTGGGAATAAATGTGGGATTAAATTGTTTACAGTAGGTACCTACATATTAATAAAATCATCATATAAGTACATGATTAGGATCATCATGAACTTATGAATGTTTTAGCGAAAATAAAACAGTCTGTAGATGTGAATTTACCAATAGACTGTCAACTCGATGTCGTCAAAAGCTCATTGCCAACAATATTTTATTTGTAGCAGCTGAGACTGGGTTGTAAGTTATAAAATTTATAATATGAAGGGTTGTCGCTTCTAAAATTCTAGTACAAAAGTTATAGTGGGTACTGACAAGCAGCTTTATACAGCTAATTTTATTTTGTATGTCCTTTTTGGTACCCACCCGATCAGCACAAGCTCATAATCCGATCAGCTTTTGATTGATATAGGTAAGTACATAACTCATCTTCTTATCGGTAGTGCTATTCTGTAAATAAATCACCGTGAAAACATGAGTGAAGTGATCTTAAAGTGAGCTGTCAATGGTGTCAACCCCTTGCATCAGGTGGGTTGACGGCTCACTGCACGCTCACTTCACCTGTGTTATCACGGTGAGATGTTTACAGAATAGCACTACTGTTGTTAAAAAGACTAGTGCCAATGAACTTTATTTGATGCTTCTAAACATAGAGCTAACTATTACTACCTTAAAAATCACCTTCAAAGACGTCTTCCACACCAAATTAGTTCGTAGAAGTGCTTCACAACTTCTTATAACATATTTTTTGAAGCATCGCTATTAGTTTGTCTTGCTTCTTCATTCGAGTCAATTCAAGAACTATCAAGAAGAAGAGGAGACTGTTAATCTATTTTTACAACAGTACTTAAATAGACATTTGCAAAATTAAAATGGACCCACAATAAGCATGATAGAACCGTGTAAAATAAAACAGAGTTTGCTGGGCATTGTGGTAATGTAGCCAGGGTAATAGATCTCATAGTCATGGATCACTCGGGCTAAACGGCGGGGGAGTCCAGTCCGCCTGGCGAAGTGGGAGGGGGAGTTCATCAATCAGCCTGGAGCGATTACAGGGACGGTGGTGCAAGGTAAGAGCGAAAAATTAATTAAGAGGTACCTATTGTTTAAGGATATTATTGACTGTATTGCTGAATGCTCCCTTACTGCTCAGTAGCAGTAAGGGCGCAGTCACTGTCACTGTCAACCATACACAGTCTGTTGAATTGTACCTTTACGCCTTTGTCATATCGACGCGTTTCGCTGTGGTTTCGCTGCGAAACGTGATATTTTTTGTACAATTTGACAAATTATCGCCAGGTTTCCACTTACCGCGGCGTCGGTGTGAAAAAGGCGTTAGTCTTGACATATACCTAATATCACATTGATAGTACTATATATAAAACAGACTTTATAATCCAAGCTACATGACCCACTGCTCCCGAGATTAATCATTAGGAAGTAGGTACTTAGGTACCCGTGAGCACTTCAGTCGTTCATAAATGTGATGGTCACAGTGAGGATAAGACAGGACATGAAAAAGCCAGAGAAGTGAAATTTGGTTACAGTTTTATCGGATAAGGATTTTTTTAAGTATAGGATTTTTATTTTTTCAAAAAAGCTCTAGGCATAGCCCGGGTTTGATACAGTGCGTGTAGGCGGTCGTTAAACGTATGCACAGACTAGTTAGGTTACGTTTCTACCAGATATGTGGGTAATTAAATACATTTTTAATACAATACGAAAATAAAACGAACGGAAAAGTTTATGTGTATCATACATTAGGTAATTTTAAACTTACATAATTATAATCAATAAATCTTGTTGTTTTGTCAAGTCGTAAGAACCGTCGCTAGTAAATTATAAGGAACAAAGATGGGCCTATTCCGTGCCTTTCTTACATAGTACTACGCCGTGCCTACGTTGTGCTACGCAGCGCCTACGCTGTGCTACGCCGCGCCTACACTGTGCTACGCCACGCCTACGCTGTGCTACGCCGCGCCTACGCTTGTGCTGGAGATACTCTTTTGTTATGTGTAATCGTTTCGACGTGGATAGGTGCTAGCTTTCCTAAATTTTGAAGAATTTGTACTTGGTAGTCAGTTGCTCCGCTCCTTTTATCGTAAGTTTTAAGAACTGAAACACTTTGCGGGACACTAAACGCCCCTAGACTTAATTGTTCAATGTCCTTTAACAGATGAATGATTGCTAAGTTTTCTGAAATTCGGGACTTGCGAATGAGGATTAGAACATAAGTAATACTTATGAGTAGTTGCATTTATTTTTACTGTAGAATTTTGTTCAATTCTTCCAGCGCGTTTCTCCCATAACTTGCTCCATACAAAACCGCTTGCAGTGTTCGACAAGCGATTGATCTGCCGGCCGTATTAATTGTTGCTGTCTGTACTATACCTACGTCACTACACAGTAGGTAGTATGTACTAGAGGAGGTACTCTTGTTGGTATTGTCTGCTCCCGACTGCATGGTGAAAACGAAAGCTCATTCTAATTGAGTTTAGAAATATCGATTCATTTTCATTCGATTTGGTAAAGTTCGTTAGATTGTTGGTTTCGAATTTTTATTACAACGGAATAACAGTTATGTTTCCTTTAGAAATAATCGCCAGTAACACCCGATTTTTACAAGGACAATCTTAGAATAGTTAAATCTCAAGCTTAATCAAACGTTGGCTGTTTGATTGGATGGCAACAGTAACAAAATGAAATTTGACAACAGATTTTATTGAATAGGCATTGAAAAACTGAGGTAGGTATTTCCCTATAATATTAGGCTGATCGCACTGCTGGGACACAGGCCTCCTCTCTTCGAGAGGGTGTCTACCACGCGGGCCCAGTGCGGGATTTTTGATTTTAGGACATGCCGGTTTCCTCACGATGTTTTCTTTCACCGTTTTGAGAGCAGTGGTGATGAAATTATTTACACAAAGTAAAGCGCCGGCCTGGGTTCGAACCCACGACCAACAACTCGTAAGTCGGGGCCGTTACCACTGGGCCACCACTGTTCTATAATTTTTTTGCCATCGATTAAATAGTTAAGGTATCGAACGAGACATCATTTACTTTTTCAGGTCAGTTATATCAAGTCGGTTATTTCGATAAGTTTGTGTTTTTATTTGGTACCGGTGACCAGTCATTTTTTATTCTGGCTATCACCAGCAAGAAAGCGAAAAAGTGACACTACTAAGTACACTACTACGTGCTACTTTTTCAAGTTTTTCAAAATATTTTCGGAAGGTATCTAAGTCGCAGCTTATGACCGAAAAACAAACAAATGATTTAACTATCATGAGACTAATATATATATAAAAGCAGAAGATATAGGAGAAATCATAAGGAAAGTTGTATTTCACCTCCTATTTAAAAACGGACATGAAAGACGGAACACAACATTTTTTTAGGTAGGTACGAGTATCTATGGCAGCCAAAGTGATCAAGAACTACCAAATTAATAGAGGATACTTTTAACAGTATACTTAACTTGCTCTTGAATTTTCTTCTATCTGTTGTTTTTGTTTGCTTAGAACTTGCTTAGAACAGTGGTCGACAAACTAATGAGTTGCCAACCACTGTTCTAAGCTAGTATTGATATTTTGCTCTATTGAGTAATGAGCCAAATATCAATACTATAACGATTAAGGTTTGCAAATCCTTTCTGTGTGTCCGAACAGTCTCAATACAATCAATCTGCCTAGCCTTTTCCCAAATATGTTGGGGTCGGCTTCCAGTCTAACCGGATGCAGCTGAACACCAGTATTTTACATGGAGCCTATCTGATCTCTGTGGAGATCAGATAGGCTCCATACCCTAACCTAGTACCTAAATGGGTTGTGACCCATTTAGGTACTAGGTAATACGATACCCCTTGGTAAGACTGGTTGTCAGACTTTCGGGCTTCTGACGACCCGTAACTACTGTCAAAGATCCAAGAATGACAGCTAGGACCAACGGCTTAACGTGCTTTCCGAGGCACGGAGGAGTTTCGGTATGCAAAGATCACCCATCCACGGACCGCAAGTGTAGCTTAACCTGATGGATCGACCCATGCGGCTATTATTACTTAGCCACGAGCTCCTCTCTGTCTCAAACTGTCTCAATATACTTTTCCTTAAAATCCCATACTCTTCCACAACGCTTCCTAAACAACGTTTCCTAAAATTAACTTGCTTAGAATTAGGATGCCTTCGTAGCTTCACTATCATCATCATAATTATCGACTCAATATTAATAGGTATCTTACTTATTAACAAGTTCACTTTAAGAAAGCAGTTAATGATTGGGTACATAATTTTCGATGTGATTTTTGATGATAACTTTTGATGAAAATACTTCGGAAAATAATCTTCGAAATATAGTTTGAATTTTGAATAAAACTTGATATCTTGCATAATGATAAATTATTTATTAGGTAAGTAAATTAAATAATGACTGAAACCAATGATATTATAATATGTAGAAAGAGGTAGATAGGTTACCGACCCAACATTCGGTGTTCAAAAACGGCATAATTTCGTACGATTAGATGACATGTGAAAGTAGGACGGCATGTCTTAATTATCGGGAGCGAAAAAGAGACAAGACGACGAAAATGTGGCTAATTAGCCAGATTTTGACGTGCCACTTGCGGAGCGTGTGTAACCTATCTACCTCTTTCTACATATAATATCATTGACTGAAACCCCAACCCTAGCGCATATCTATTAAAACTGGTTATCTTTTGGTTTTTACCTTTTTTAAGTTAAAAACGTTACTAACTAACGTATAATAATAATAAACTATACTATCAAAGAAAGTTGATGAAATTTGCTAAAAGCGTTTTTTATTTCAAAACTCTGACTTCTATAGTTTAGGAGAAATTGCAATTTTAAAAGTGTGGTACTAAGTTTTGCTGGTCAGTGTATATGAAAATCAGAAGTATAGTGTGCGCGCAAGTGCTAGTTACCGCCTGTGGTGAGGTGAGGTGAGCGGTGAGACGGGGGAGGGCGCGATTGACAAGATTTGCAGACTGATGCCCGGTTTCTGAGATCCTCAGATAAAGTCTTAATAGCTATAGTTTCGACATAATGATCTATTTAAGCGAATTCCTTCCTTACCTATGCTCGGTTTTTGAGGTGTTCAGATAAACCCTCGATATTAATTCACTCGACTTATTTTATTTTATTTATTTGGAACAAAAAACAGTTATACATTACAGCATTAACAAAGTAGTTATCATACAATCGAAAAAACGCATAACCCACACTATTGTCCACGAAATAACATCGAAGTATGACAACGAACGCATGCTAAATAAGAAAATAATAAAAAGTACATATTTATAAGAAAAAACACTATAATTATACCGACGAATCGAAGAAAGCGGATGACATAAGCAACCGTCTTATTGGCGACTTGCAAGAGATTGTGAAACCAGTCTTTTAAATTTAGATTGCGGCAACGCGAAAATATCAAAACCAATGAATTGTGAGTTATAGGTTTCTAAAAGTCGTCGGACAGGGGCTCGCACCCCAGTGTAGAATAGTTGAGGTACGCGCACCTCTCGCCGAATCAGTTCTAGGTATTACGTAACACAAACCATTTGTGAGCTCAGTACAATTAAATTTGTTATAAGCTACATTCTTCCTTAGACTTCCTTCCATCCACAATAGAAATTTTATTGTTATCTGCACACATGGTGTGCAATCGACATTTTAAGAGGTTAATGAAAACACGATATCGAACCAATAATCACTATCGAATGGGTGAACTCCGTTCAAAAACCACAGAAACCCGGGCATGAGTTAGCTTGACGTTTATCTACCTCCCCTGTCTCACTGTTCATATGCCTTAGGTGGTGACTAGCACTTACGCGCATACTATACCTCTAATTTTCATAAATTTTTGACAAGTTTATGACATTGAATGCCGCTTAGCTACTTATTTTTGATACATTTATTAAAAATACGATAGTTACCCTCTTGTCATGCAGTAAACTTTCACCATTTTAGATTATCTCAACTAAGTTCCAACCTAGGACTTGTATTTAAAAATACTAGGTAAATATTAAACCAACATAATTTTACTTAGAACGTCGAATTGAAAAAAATGGTTTTTAATTGACTGGATATTACATTTCAATATGAAGGTTGCCTTTAAATGAAGGTTAGATTACAAGTTGCAAACAGTAAAGGGCCTAGGGATGGACCCTAAGGCATGGTCCCTTTTCTTAGTTACATTACTCTAAGGGTAGGTTGCACCAAGGGCTAGGTTATTGTTTCCGTCAAAGTTAAAATGACCATAGCTGCACCGTCATGTCAAATATAAAAGATAAAGTTCGGAGCAGGGGCATGACATTCGACGCGTCTGACAGAAGTGACAGATATTTAACAATAACTTTAACCAGCGAAGCTTGGGCGGTTACAGTTAAAGTTATGACGTCAGCTAACAAATTGTCAAATGGAACAACCCGTTTTTTGAAACAGGTACTTTAATAAACATGGGTTGCACCATCTTACTTTAACAATAACAAACATTGAACTGAAGGTGCATGCATATACTCGTATTAGGTTCTATTGTTTATTTATATTGAGTTATGAATTGGGTATCTATAATTATCTAAAAAAAATCTGCTCCTCTCCCGTCATGCATTGTCAATAGCATTTTTGAGCAATTTATTTCGGGGATAACGCATTTTATTAGAAACTAAGCAAAATTTTAAAAGATAATGTTTGTAAATTAATAGTGTTTAAGTAAGTAAGTATAATTAAAATCTCACCAATTATTATCCAAATATTATTCTTGGAACACTAGATAATAATATTTTAATAAGGTAATAATTATGCAACTCGATTAATCGGTTTCTGAGGTTTTTAAACTGAGTTTATCCATTCGATAAATTTTATGCTTTCTTTTGTTGAATTGAAATACAATTTTGATTACAGATTAGATACCGATCTATATTATTCATAATTCTTAATTAGTTAATAGCTATAATTATGTGCTTTACAAGCTAAGTAAAGACTTCAACGCGTTATTCTTAGATAGGTCCTTAACACCCTTTAAAATAATTATTCATGTACCTATTATTTATTTGAATACTGATTGTAGAAAGCTTATACCAATCTTATTAAATTTCCTAAGAACCAATTAAAATGAAACAGATTGGTGAATGAACGGATTGTTCATTTAACAGCCGACCTCATTCATCCAATCCATTAATCAAACGTAGCTATACGTACACTAACAAAACTAACACTAACAGGCTCATTAAATGCGCAAACGAAACCCCGATTAAGGCGCATTAATATCGCGTTTCACTATTGCTATTAATCACAAAGAGCGATTAATGCCACGCGATTATTTTATAGCTTGAATAAAAACAATATAAGTGTAGCGGGCGGAGCGTGAGGCTGAAATATCAGTTTGATATCGCGCGGTTTGATTCGCCGTGACGCGGCCGCCTTAAGGCGGGGCCTCGCGGAGAGGGGCGACCGGCGACCTGGCGCGCCATACCATTCCGTGCGAGCACACGCAACGCTCGTTTCTCGCCTCTACGGCCCGTGTATCCGTTGTATGTCCGACGCGAGTGTGTGAGCTAAGCACGTGCCCTTCCGTGGCGTATTCGTTGCACCGTGCATTGTAAAAGCCGCCAAGATTCGGGTGAAGAACCGTGAGCCGGTGCCGGCGTACGCCATGGCCGACGCCGACCGTGATTCGGACCTTGGCGACGACAGTCCAGTGGTGAGTTGTCTTTTGTTTTAATTGACTCGTAACAACACAGGTGACTACGAAATTGTGCTGCAAGTGACTGTCAGTATCAGTATCAACTTCATGTGGGTAATTGAGCATTTTCTGCCTCCGTTTCTTATTAGTTCTTGTTCCTGTTTTCCCATGCGGTTCCAGTTATGTTGTCAGTGTGTCGGCATTTCTGTTGGCCGTGCAAGGTATGTTTGAAGTGTTGTTAGCAAGCGTATTGTTAAGCAGACTGCAACGCGTTGTTATGTTGCCGACTGCAACCGGTTGTTATGGCAACCGTAACCTGATAAGCCACCAACTTACAATTATGTACTTTTTGATAGAAGTTAAATAATTGATTTATGTTGAATCAGTTTTTAGAAGAACAAATATTTTAGGATGAGGGTAGGGTGAAATTAATTGATGAATTAACTTGAGCTGCTTTAATGACAGATTTAAATTTTCATGACGGTAAATAAGAAGATAGTTTAGATACAAATTTAAATATCAGGAACAATAAATAAGCTTTGGATGTAAAAACAAGCAATAGTGATGAGCTTGATAGTTTTTATGAAGTAACAAAAGACCCTTGTGTTGTCAACAAACCTCTAGCCGATGCTAGGCACAAAAATAGTTGTTCACAACATAAACATATTTATTTGTACATTCATAAAGAAATATGTACTTACGCTATGTTAATATACAGTCCTAAAAATGAAAAATGTAAATGTAAATGTAATTTACATACATAAGCCGTAGCTTATGTATGTAAATTACACATAAACGTAATATACCTAAACTTGAATGCCATTTCATCGGATTTGTTTAGGGAAATATTAATTTACATTGGAAAGGAGTTTCAATACGGAAATAATAAAAGAGACTATAAATTAAATTTGCTTAATCCTTTGATGAGAAATAAAGCCGTGGGTGGGTATTAGAATATCAATGATTGAGTACTTTGACATTTTACCCCACAGAATATATATTTAGAGATTCATTTAGAAAATAATCTTATATATAGGTAACTTGTTTCAGTCAAGCCTCATGTTTTATGGTACATTTATATTAATATATTACTGACCCCCCAAGACTTTGTGGATACCCAGATTTTTAGTCGGTATCATAATAGAATTCACTTTAACTACAGTATTTTCAAAGCTAATGTTCTTTTGTTTACGTGTGACGTGTTTAATATCGCCTTTTGCATTATCTGATTGTATCGTCTTTTAATCGCATGAACTTTATATGTAAGGTGTAGATAAATTACTAATTGTCAGATACCTATGGGGTTCATAAGTATACTTCGGAATTAGTTTATGAAAGATTAAAGAATGAGTATTTTCATTAAGTAAAATTAAAAAGAATAAAAAAGAAGGATGGGTTTGTAATAGATGATATGGCTGAAAGAGAAGTGGACAGGACACTGACTTGAAGGCTAATATTACATGTAATAAAGGTAAGCAATGTATCAATAAGACAGTACGTACTGCGCTGATCCGAATTAAATTGGGACAATCGCAGAGGATGATAGTCTAATAAGAAAATCTGCATTAGATATAGCTGTATTAGAAATTATGTATATAAGTATTGATAGTACTTCCTAATAAGAGCTTAAAAAAAGTAATCATTCGAAGCCAGATAATTTATAGAATAAGCATAATTTTGGTTATACGTATTATCTTCTACCACTTCTTTATCTGGGCTGTAAAAATGAAGAGTAATACGGATCTGGGCTATATGAATGAAATGAAACATTTAAACACTGCTATATCAATCCCTCGTGGTGTTTTCTTCGAAAGCAAAAAACTTATCATCATTTGTTTTGTACCGATGCGATGGCTGCGTCTGGGATCCTATCCTTCTATTGTTGTATTCAGGTACTGGAAGTTATAGGGTTTAGGGCACTTTTATTACGTTTTCGTTATCGTAAGGATCAGAATTCCTTTTGGTCTTTTTCTTAGAAAATAAAAAGACTAAGCAGAGGACCGCCATCTTCTAGATGCTGCAATTGGTGTTGGCATAGTGCCAAAGGTAGGTTTTTGTGTCAGTTACTAACTATACGACTTTTGTAGTCCCCTAGATTTGTGGACTTTTCAAGGCAAACTGAGTCCCTAAAAATCCTAAAACAATTCTTACAAAAATATTGATAGGAATTTGGGAAGTCATATATGGAGCTTGACGCCCTAAAGTCAGTATTAGTACTATGTGAATGAGAGACAGTAAGGTTGGGAATAGTTAGAAAAACTGATTGCTTAATAATCCTTATGACGGAAAAAGCAGGCAGCATGGTTGCTGAAGATAATTTAATAGTGGAGGAAGACAGTATCACTCACAATAACCCTATATACAAATAATATAACTGCGAGAGCTTTCAAAAGAAATTAAATAAACAAAATTCGCAGCTCTCACAAATCACAACACGCAGCAAACAAAAATCCATGTTTGGCGACATCTATGCAACACATGTGTCACCGTCAATGTGGCGGCTTTAACAAAATGGCGTCGATATGATTATTAATAACGAATTCGGCTCCGATTCGGTTTCAAGCTTGTTTTATTGCAGGCGAAGGTTCCCATCTGCGGCGGCTCTACGAAATTTGACTGCACATTGTTTATTTAGCGGAACTGTTTTTGTCCATGTTCATAATTCGTCAAAGGAACGGCATCGATATTTTGGCGTCTGTTTTTTTTGCTCCCCGCAAAGGCACCGGTTTATGGTTTCTATGCTAATAGTGACGTTATCATTGATAAGATGTTACTTAAGTTACTTAAGCTACGATTTTGTAATCATTGCTGTTATCGAAGTAGATTATATCCTAGTGCTAAATATAACGGCACCTGTGAATCATGAAAGTTATACATTCGGCAATAATACACACGCTGTCACATGATATACTGTTCGCAACATAAATATAATAATATAGATTCGAAACTGAAATAACTGTAGCTGCATCAAATGTAACAAATATAATCTAAAACATTTCCAGCGTGTCAGAATTGATGAACAATCCGGGAATTCTAATGATGTAAAGTAACGAGATCTGAAGACTTTATTATCGCTTACCTGTATAACACATCATTAGCCGTTTATTTCTGTCCGGACACATATAATGTTTGCGTTTGACTCAATCATTTATTCAGCGGTGTGTCTGCCTTTGGCGACATCTCACGGGAGGCCGGAACGCACGATTTATTATCCCCACTCGGCGAATAGAGGGCCACGAATTAATTAATCAAGCCTAGCTGTCACTCAGAGCACAATCGCAGACTATACTTAGCTCATATCCCAAACGCACGCTTCCTTTTCCTGTCGACACCGCGACGTACCATTAATTGAAATAATTGGCGGGCTTGGATATTTTATTTTTTCGCGTTGACAACACCGCTTGGCGTTTTGCATTAATTTTAATTAACTATGCTTGTGTGGCACTTATTTTTACGCCATTTCTTGGTATTTCGATGAAAAATTATGAATTCAGTTATGAACTTTTGAAAGTTATTTTTAAAAAGGTGTTGACTTGGTGTCGTACATATGACATATTTATTTATCAACGTTAAAGTCGAGTTATTACGGCTAAAAACATGTTTACTTTTGTTGTTTATACAAGGAAAAAAATTAACCATTTTGCCACAATATTTTTTTCCTTTGGGTACCTATATTAGCAAGTCTTATCAGAAAATTTAAACCCGAGTTGTTTACTAGGTACTTATGTAATATTTAAACGCGTGAATCAGTTTATTGCATAACATGGCGCGTTAGAGTGTTTATTTGGCTTCATTTCAAATGCAGATCTATTCTGTAGAAGTTAGAAGAGGAAGGAACTTCAATTTACATAAAAAAGACAATATACATAAGTAATTTAGTTCTACCGGTACAACAACTAGCAGATATTTCTAAATCACGTATCAATTTGAACTTAAAAAAATGAAACTGAAATACCTACCTATTGGAAGGTTTTTTCTTTTAAGGCTCCCGCGACTGTCTGCGACGCGATTCTGGTGGAACAATTTCCATGTAGTTTTCACAGGGTCGCGTCACGCTTTCATGCGGGAGCATTTAGCCGTTGAAAATTTCAATTACGAATGAGTCATAGTCATAGTTTTACAGATTCGTCCTGAAAATATTCTCACAATTGGAGTGTTTTATTGGAGTTGTCGAAACGAACCTCAATTCTAGAGTTGCTAGAATAAAAAAAGAGGTTTAGTCTTTCTTTTACTATGTGTTGGCCATTGCCACATATTCCTAACTGTTAATACCATTGATATATCCAATAGTTTGACGTTATATTTTTTGCTGACGTAACCCACTTCTGGCACAAAGAGGTGTATCACACAGTTGTCGGCAGGTGGAACGCACCACGCTACCTGGTCGCGTGCTCGCCACAATGGTAGGTGGGTTATATGGGCACCCACCCTATCTCATCTATTGCTCTAGACATGTTAGAAAAAAAAATATTCACACGTTTTTAACGTGACTTGTTAGTGCAAGCTAAGATTCTCAATTTATTGTGCCTTCTTTGATCAAGATTAACTTCGGTAAGGTCAAATCAATAACATTATTTTGCAGCATTCATCATGATTTTGACTGAACTAATTGTCTGATTAGCGAGTTGAAACTAAACGGTAATGAGTTATTAAGTTCTTCTAATATCATCGAAGTTTGAATTTAAATCTAGTTAGAAATTCCGTTTATATTTAGTATTGTTTTTGTACATATTTCTTTATGTGACCCTGTGCACTGCTCCCTGTGATTTCACTGTACTGTTAACTTATATTATGTAGGTAATTACCTACATACCTCTATCTCTTTTGTATTTTTTATACGAACCTGCATATCAAATTGATACTTTTCATATGTTCAGATATTTTGATCATCGAACGGCCTTTTGTTGAAGATTTTAATTTGCATACAAATAAAATGGCTGACTCGACAAAAGAACCATTGTCACAGTTCTTTATACACAAATCGAACTTGATCCTTTATCTCTCATTTATATTCAACATATCTGTCGTAAATAATCGTATTGACATTCAATATTTATAAAGGAAAGAGGTTGCGTGGGTTCGCGGTGGCTGCCCCTCACACCGACGCGTAACGCCCTGGAGCTATTCAATTATTGCTACTATCTATGATCACGGATGGATTTAAATCTGTATTTTGCACAGTTAATCCCAGCTAATTCGATAAATGTCAGTGTGTCTGTGGATTTGTTTGACGCTAGACAACTCAGCAACTTTTTGATATACGAGGGGGGATCAAAAAGTAGTGAGAATGAGATAGATTATAATGACTACTGATAACTTAATAATTTATTTTTCTACATAGTCTCCGAGTCTCTCTACACACCGAGTCCAGCGCTTTTCCAAGACTTCATTCCCTTTCAAAAAAAAAGTTTTATCTTGGTCCTGCAAAAAGCTCTCCACGGCATCCATCACCTCGTTATCGTCTTCGTACCTGTTTCCCCTTAAGTATTCTTTCAATTTGGAGAACAGATAAAAATTGCTAGGCGCCAGATCTGGTGAATAAGAGGGGTGGTCAACCAATTCGAAGCCAGCTTGCTGAATGGCAGCCATCGCAACTGCCGACCTGTGCGCGGGTGCGTTGTCGTGATGAAACAGCACGCCCCTTCGAAGTTTCCCTCTCCTTTTCTCTTTGATGGCATTCCTCAACTTAGAAATTAAAGCTGCATAATATTGGCCTGTAATAGTGGTTCCACGCTTCAGGTAATCAATCAACAATATCCCTTCTGAGTCCCAAAATATTGAAGCCATAACCTTGCCAGCCGATGCCACGGCATGAAACTTCTTCGGGGTCGGTGATGATGGCCGTTTCCATTGCGAAGATTGCTGTTTTGTCTCGGGATCAAAATGATGGACCCATGTTTCATCCATTGTTACGAAACGAGACAAAAAGTTTTCAGAATCTTCTTGAAACGTGTCCAACAATATCTTCGAAATGTCAAGTCGATTTTGTTTCCGACTGTCGGTTAACATTCTCGGCACCCATCTTGCGGAGACTTTTCTCATATTCAAAGATTGTTTCAATATGGATTGAATACTTCCATATGAAATGCCCGTTTCTTGAATTAAGTATCGGATGGTAACTCTTCGATCGCTCAATACAATTTTCTCGACTATCGCAACATTTTCTTGGGTGACTGACGTCGATGGACGCCCGCAACGATGTTCGTCTTCCGTGCTCGTTCTCCCTACTCGAAATTGAGAAGCCCACCTTGCGACAGTGGAATAAGGCGGAGCAGACTCTCCTAATGTTGCCTCCAAATCGCAATGAATCTCTTGCGTCGTTAACTTTTTTAAACAGGTATTTAATAACGGCTCGCACTTCGTTTTTCTCCATTTTCGAGAACACGTTCCGACACGAAGCAAACAATTGACTACATTCAGAAAAAAACAATAGAGAATCGAAGATTTTTTTCTTTATTAATATTACAAATATGTATCTGAGCTATGCCTGCCAGTATTTATTTTTTTTCTTACCAAGGAGTATGTCGTTCTCACTACTTTTTGATCCCCCCTCGTATTGGAACCAAATTGTGAGTTAAAATCTGTGTGCTACGAATTATATTATAAATAAATTCACTGTGTAGCAATACATTCCTACATATATAGGTACAATCCGAGCTTGGCCTATTAAAGAAAACTGTATAGGTACTTTCCACACAACGACGCATATCGCAACATAGTGTGAGGTGACGACCTATGTGTAAGGAATCACAATAGAAATGCATTATTCTAACAATATCCCCATTTATCTGGAGACACATCAGCATTCGCATTTCTATTATTATGATGTTTACTCTGAATATCGTACAACATTTGTATCAACAGATAAAACGCACGGTTTTTCTACCTTTGTTGTTAAAACTCGTCTAAGCTGTAATAACGCGCCCCACTGTTGCATTTACCGTACGGTACGTATACCAATTTAAGTAGTGGCGCGCGTCATTTCAGCTTAGACGAGCTATAACTCCTTACTAGCTTCTGCCCGCGACTTCCTCTGCGTGAAATGTCTTGTTTTGACATAAAATTCACACCACATCCTTATGACACTCGGCAATACTGTAGCTGAATTAGTGAAAAAATTGTCGGAATCAGATCCGTTCATCCGTAGTTCCGAAGATTACCCCCTACAAACAAACTCACAAACACCTCTCACCCGCCTCTCCACATTTCCAATGCCTTACTATACGGTGCATACACGGTAGGCTCTATAATCCTTCATATCCTAAAGGCACGTCTTCCGTACCATTATCGCGCTCCCCGGTCTACTCCTTGCTATGCAATGGTCTCTGTTGCACCATGTAGCATGAGTCTACAGGGGCTAGTGTGGATCTTTGGGTTCATTCAAGTAATCGAGCCTGGTCAAACCACGCTGGGGTTGGTGCATTTCATTCATTCATTTATAATATAAAGTAGGATAGAACTATGTATGTCTTCCCATAGACCACCAATCTAATGGTGATACAGGCAATAGTTAGCCAGACCCCTGTGTAACATAGTACTGTTGCTAAAACAGACCCGACAGACAGAGGATATGGGATTGGAAAAACAACATAATTTTATAATCATAGAAAGAAATAAAAAAGAATTTAGAAGTAAATTCCATCGATTCATCATCTTCCTGCCCTTATCCCATATTACTTGGGGTCGGCGCAACACGTTTTCTTCTTCCATTCTCCCCTGTCAACCGTCACGCTATCATTCACTCCCTTCTCTTTCATATCATTCCTCACACAATCCATCCATCTTTTCTTTGGCCTTCCTCTGCCTCTCCATCCATCAACATCTATATTCATCACTCTTTTAGTCACATGCGTTTTCAAGTAAATTCCATCGATTGTTATATGTTAATCCGGATGTACGCAATTAGTATTTTTAATTTACTCGATATTGACATTTGCATAGTGCTGTTTTAAAACGGGGATTAGTTGTAAAATAACATAAGTGTGCACTATGGTTTGTTTACAGCACTATGTAGTATTCTATTACGTGTTTGCTTATAATCACGTAAAAATGACTATGAACCATAAAATGAAAGGAAATTACTTTTCTATGTTTTTATCCATATAACGCTGTACAAATACATGTTATATTTGCGTTTGTAAAATAATAAGTCTAATAATGGGTGATTCATTTGGAGTTACTTTTTCCAAAACTAAAAAAAATACGAATACAACAAATTTATCAGGTAATCTTTATTATAATACAAAAGAACCATTCCTTACATTTACTTTTTAAGGATTATTTCTTTCAAATGTTGTCCGTAACTGCGATTAAGGTGGTCCATTCTGGAGTTCCAGTTTTCGATGACCCGACCGAGCATTTCCAGTGGTATTTGGCAAATAACGCGAGTAATGTTGGCTTCCAGTTGATCAATCGTACGCGGCTTATCCATATAAACTTTGGACTTTACATAACCCCACAGAAAAAAGTCTAAGGGTGTGATATCACAGGATCTAGGCGGCCAACTGACTGGTCCGAAACACGAAATGAACTGTTCACCAAATTTTTCTCGCAACAAAGCCATGGTTTCACGTGCTGTGTGGCGCCGTCTTGTTGGTACCAAAAGTTCTGAAGATCACGGGCTTCAATTTCAGGAAACAAATAGTCCGTTATCATGGTACGATAACGGTCACCATTGACAGTCTGTCAATGGTGACCGATAATTACGGACAACATTTGAAAGAAATAATCCTTAAAAAGTAAATGTAAGGAATGGTTCTTTTGTATTATAATAAAGATTACCTGATAAATTTGTTGTATTCGTATTTTTTTTAGTTTTGGAAAAAGTAACTCCAAATGAATCACCCATTATTATGCCTTTAATACGTGTGCAATCCATAATCCACAGTAATTGATTATATAATTGATTGATTTTGCAGAATTTTTCTGAATTGTTTTTATTGAAAACTAGCTTTTTCCCGCGGCTTCGCCCGCGTGGATGTCGCAAAATATTCCACGGGAAAATACTATTGGGAATTCCTTCCTTATTTCTTGTTTACAATATAAAGGGAACCTCTCTGCAAAATTCAGCTTTTTAGGTCCAAGGTTTTGGGCTGGGCGTTGATGAGTCATTCAGTCAGTCAGGACTTCTCTTTTTATTTACAGGGTGTAAGTGTAAACAGTGGCAACCTTTTAAGGGGTCATTGTACTCATCATTATGAACAACTTTTACTAAGGGACCAAACCTGAAGTCGCGAAAAAAAATCAGCTGTTCAGTACATTTATGTTCGCATAATTCGTAAAAATGTATGGAACAGCAGATTTTTTATTCTCGATTTCAGGTTTGGTGCCATAGTAAAAGTTGTTCATAATGATGAGTACAATGACCCCATAAAAGGTTGCCACTGTTTACACTTATACCCTATATATAGATGATGGATGGCTAAAATGGCAATGTCAGTGAAAGAAAAAAGCGGGTTATGTCATTGACATTTTAATCGAGACTGATTAGTGTGATTTATCAACGAATATGTTTGTGGTTTGTTGCGTGACGTAAACGTGAATGTAGCACTGAGGTGTTTTGCAACATAGTTTTTGTGAATTTTGCTGTAAATGTTACCCTGTTACCCATTAAGCATTTCTCCTGTAAATGTTATTTAATTATTTGTGAATAGTTTTAGTTATGTTAGGATATCATTTTGTTTTTTTTAGGTTATGTTTATATTACATAGTGTTGATAATTAATTAATAAATCGTGAAGTTATTATTTTTAGTAGGTTTTTACAAGTCTTTATGATTCCCCATTTTTGTTACACTAAGGATTACATAAAACTATTTTGTATTTTTATTTTCTAATAAATCGTTTATATGTTGTGCACCTATCAAAAGCATTTGATACATTTTTTGTTTTTCTTTTGCTCCAGATTGCTGGTCTGGCAGTAAAAGAAAGAAATGGATTCACGCTCAATGTATGTGCTTTTTATGTAACGTCCTATATTATAGCGAAATGTACATTAGTTTTTCATGTCAATGTAATTCGCTATGTAATTTACAACATGCGTAACTAACGCAACCCGTAGCAATTCTTAGCAAAACCTTATCGGTTACTATAATATTTTTCTATCAACTATTAAATTATAGGTACTATTACAATTCACTATTATTTATAACTTTTAAATACTATGGAGTACTGAAATGAAATTTATTACTGTCACCATAAAGTTTACTTTGGAATGTAGCACATGTGGTGTTATGATGTTTTGTTAGGTCAGTTCGGTGACGACGGCGCGGCGGCGGCTGCGCGGGCGCCCGCATATTCGTACTTAACAGAAACAATTTATTCCATAATACCTTCCCTATTGGTTAATATAGCATTCCTATTAATATCGTTGATTAACAATTCAAACTTATGTTGGTTAACGGTTTTGTGGTTTATAACGAATTTATTGATTATATCGATTGGTCTTTGGTCCTCAGAACTTTATTTTGAAGCTTCAGTTTAATCAAGTCTATTAATAAGTTATCCAATTATTAAGTTTCTGTATGGTCTTTACTTTCATGTGTCTTTTCTTGTCTCTAACATTACTATATCTAACGATATTATACAGCACCAACACTTCCCCTTCATCTAATGAAGTCGGCACCTCTGCCGTTTAATTACATTTCATTGATCGTGTATGTTTGTCTGTCATTACATATCGTACCCACTCATTTGCATACACATAAGTACGTCAGATGATAGGGCGGCGACACACCGGGCACATTTTATTCAAATCTAGCCGCGGTGAAATTGCGAAGATTCATTTACTATGAGATTTCCACTAGCTTTCTTCTTGCATTAATACATAAACTAGTGACCTGTCCCTGCTTCGCACGGTTTTTACGACTTGACAAAACATCGAGATTTCTTTATTATATTGTGTGAGTATAATAATATTGTTTTATACACCTAAACCTTCCGGAATAAATTCTCTAAATGATGGTGAAAACCGCACCGAAATCGGTTGCGTTGTTTAGACGAATACGGCGCGCGGCGGTCGCACAGACAGACACGAAAAACAACTTCAATATATGTATCTATAGATACAGCACTAACTATCACCTCTATTAAAACTTGTCTTGTTTATAACGAATCTTAATTCATTAACTATGTTGCAATTCCAATCTAACTCTGAAATTGTGTTGGACTAAAAATTATAGCCAATTTTATATTATGTTTTAATAAACATATTATGTCTAATGACATCAACGATTTTAATTTATATGATTCTTGCTTCAAGGTCTAAACAGTTATTATTCAATTGTTTTATCTGTCGTCATGACGTCAGTAATTAACATGTTGGTCAATCTTAATTTTAATGTTTGGATTTTATACAGTTTGTTAGCGAAGCAATAACTGTAAAGCTGGTGCTTTATAGTTTATACTAGCGACCGGCCCCGGCTTCGCACGGGCTCGATCTACTAATATGACCAAAAAATAATAATTAAAGGCCTTTTTGTTTTACTTGTCGGTGGATTTGTGTAAGCTAGTTTTGGACTACTTCTTATTGTTATAAATGTCAGATTTGTTTGTATAATCGTTCGGTCCCTATGACAGTATATTTATTTAATAGAGATCATCATCTATCTCTTTTCCCAATGTCCATACGGTTAAAAAAAAAACGCAGTAGGGAACTGCCGGTTGATCCCAAATTATACAGTAACAAAATATCGTACTGACCACCGCCCCGTGTGAACGGGCCTTACAGTAAAAAAAAACAAAGACGTGGTATATTGTCTATGGTGCCAATATTTCTCTATGTTGAACTGGATAAATGAAAAAAAAAATGGCGAGTTCCTCTGGATTAATAGAGTTTGGACGTCCAAATTAATTAATAATGTTTTTCAGCCTCAACCAACACCACCACACAGTCATCAAACGGCAATAATCACAATCCCTTAGTAGCGCAGGAAGGTCATTGACCCCTATCAGTCGTTGCGCTGCGCCCGCCTTCAAACATAATTATTTTGCTGTGCGTAATTTTAAATCTGTGTTAGCTTACAAAGTATTAATTTAAATGATATTATGTCAAGGCATATTTTTATCTTAATTAAACGTCCAATTTTATTAACATTTTTTATCGGATAAGGATAGGTACCGGTCAAAATAGCTTCGGAAGTAACCATATTTTTCTTATGAAATTCTGTAAGATAAAAATTGTTACTGTGGGTACATTCTTAGAAGATAGACATATGCTATCGCGGACTTTTTTATTGGTCTTGTTAAGATGTCTAATCCAGTAGAAGATTAATTTTATGTATCTCTTAGGGTTTAGTCAGCGCACGCCATGTAAGTGCTCAAAAAAGCGTCTTTTTCACAACTTGACAAAACGTCAAATTTCAGTATTTCGTTTACGTTTAATTTAAAAGAATTATATGTACAGGGTAACTCGACGTACTCCTTGCAGGACGTCTTAGTAGGGTTAAAATGCAACAAATTAAGCCACCAAATGTTCTACCGAAATTCAGTTTTTTTTCGTAATTTTTATTCTTGACAAACAAAAATTACGAAAAATTAAATATTTAATTAGTGATATTTGCCAAAGTTTTAGGCATTTTTTAACTTTTAATTATTAACAAACATCTGATACGGCATTAGCTATGATAATAACTTAAATTCCAGTGTAGTCACGCCGTAAATCATTTTTAAATAGGATTTTTCATAAATAAAACTAAAAATCTAACTAACTCAAAAACTACTAAATTTCGGTAGAACATTTGGTGGCTTAATTTGTTGCATTTTAACCCTACTATGACATCCTGCAAGGAGTACGTCGAGTTACCAGTAACCCTGTATAACCTTCCGGAATACATTCTCTAAATGATGGTGAAAACCTCATCAAAATCCGTTGAGTAGTTTAGAAGAGCAACGCGTGGCCACACAGACAGACACGAAAAGCCACTTTGTTTTATAATATTTAGAGAAGATTATATATGTACAAGGAGTAAATAATAATTTTATTTAAATTACACTAATTTTATTACCTAACCCATTAGGGTTACGTACCTAATAAATTTATTCAAGCGATACATTGTTGCAAATTCTTTTGTTCTAAAATAATACTCGTAAGTGTAATATCTCACCGATATTTCTGCGAAATCGATGATTGTATTTCATATTTCTATGATACATCTAGTTAGTCACACAAAATTATGTCTGATATGCAAATATAAGATTGTAAACATTCGCACTGTAGGTAACGGATCATAAATGTCGCCAGCTAAAGAAATAAACGCCTTGACTCATTCAATATAATATTGTTAGGGAAGTAATATTTCACACAATTGTGTTAAATCAACTTGAGATCGTCATATTACATTCGTAAAAGGGATGAATATAGAAAAGTTCAATTACCTCAAATAGCATAGCATGATCCTCCGTTATGTCGAAAATATTGCAGCATTCATTTTGAAATAAATATAATTGTGGTAAAGTTGAGGATTAACGTTAAGTACTTTGTTTGACGAAAATACGATTCCATAAAATTTTCTCGATAGAAAAAAAATCCAAAGTTACCTCCAAATCGAACAATAAACTGCTGGTATTCAAAAAATACTTAAAATTAGATCATGAAACTTTGCATACTACTCGTAACTGAACTAACTATAAAGCAAGTCTTGTTTTTTATTTTTTTTAACTACCATTATTTTCACCGTAAAAAGCAATTACATAGACTATCGGCGCCCAGCACCGCACTCAGTCTCGCTCTCACTTAGTCCGCGAGCAGTATTGTGCGAGCGAGATAAAAAGCTGAGGTAGTATGGGCTCTTAAGCGATTTTGTGACTATAAAATACTCTAAATGTTCCAAGTTTTCAGAATTTATTAGATTTTTTTTCATTCTTTTGCCAAAGCCGAATAAATCATCTGACTTTTCCACTATTTTAGTAATTTACTAGGGAGGACGCGTGGCATATGATATGTCAGGCAGACCGAAAAAGACAGAAACGATGATCATGATAATTATGGTTTCCGGTGCCCAAGGGATCCTAGTGTTCAGGAATATTAGCCAAGTTTTACCGTTGCAACTTCTATACCTCTCAGAATCCCTGTAGCATAGTTACCTGACCTGTAAGATAACAAAGTCAGATTCAGAAACTAATGCACAAATTGCAGTGCACAGAAGAAAATTGATGATTCAAAGCTCAAAGCTGTTTATTTTACAACACCTAATGCGTTGGAAGTGCAAACAAAGGTCTATAAACGCACATACGACACGAATACCGATGCATTAACATTAGTTATTAAAGGCCTTTCTCTAACCGAAGCTAATATTATTTTAATAGAAGATGTTCGTTAGTAATAACAAACATAGGTTATGTAAGGCGACACCGCGCGTATCACACGGCACCGGTGGGTCTTCGAGAAGTCATATGAACATTATAATCGCGTTCCGATATTGCGATCAGTGCACGCCTGTCCTTAATTAAAATATCGCGCGTGCATGTTTGAATGAAGGAATTGTTCTGATTTTCTTACAGATTTGTTAGTGGATAGTGAAAATGGTGACATGAACTGTCAACTTTCCTATTCAAAACTGCAGCTGTTGTCAATTTTCTGCTAACCTACAAATAATACCTAAATACATCGGTACAGTCAACAAAAGAGATATCTAAGCAGGGTATACTAACATATTTGTATGTGAATTACTTCATGTTCAATTTTATATATATTACTTTGTTTTTGCAATACTCCTACATTGTAACACACCAACACAAAATTGTACCTATATTTTCTCGAAATTGAACATGAAGCAATTCACATACAAATATGTTAGTATACCCTGCCTAGATATCTCTTTTGTTGACTGTACATAAACTCATGCCTTCTTGTCATGGGGGCAGGCAGAAACTAAAGAACGCCAGCTGCTACGATCCTCACATCCTCCTTTTGCCTCGTTTATGTTCATACATCTGGTCAGACACGCACGCGGGTTGGGAGTACTAAGCACTTAACCTTTCTGAAGAACATCACCAATAAGGTTACTATATGTCTTCCTAGCCTACCTATCATCTTGTGAGTTATTGGCTGATTTTGGTTTGACATGACGGTGGCTAAAGAAACCGAACTATAGTTACAGCAAACAAGCGATGTAGCCAGATTTTCCAAAGAGGCTTTCTTCCATAATGTTGTCAATGTATCGATGCACGCTACTACTCGTATAACATTAATTGTCAGTTTCATTCAAACCACACATTTGCAAATATGTATTGTATCATCTTCTTCGTTATTCCCTCAATGCTGAAGATCGCGACCACATACGTCGCGTCTCCAAGCTATGTGGTCTTCTGCAGTGTGGACCGCTCATTAAATGCTATCTCCAGCCTTCTTGATCTGCCGTCTGACCATTATAATAAACAATGCTAAAAACTAGCAGTAATTAACGTAGTTTTAACACTACAAACTGCTATAGTACCGTTAGTAGCTCCTAAAGAAGAAACGTTAGTAACAAACACTAATGACGTTTTACATGGCTGATAGCCAATATTAAGGTAAAAAGTAATGGCGAAGATGCACGATCGCAGCTTTGTAGGGGGCGGAGTGGGGATGATTGATACAGCGGCATGCGCGCGCACTGCTCAAGCGGTCACGACGCGCAAATAATCGTTGCTTTTAAATATTTTAATAATTTTCTCTGGTTTCAGAGTTAACAATGAGTGTTGGAGTTTTGAGGTGGGTTTGATTGGGTTAGGTGTTAAAAGAGAATTGAGAGTGGTGGAACCCTTCATAGGAACATATGTAGGTACTTATGTATGAACCCAAAACCCCTTTGGGGGGGGTGACTTGCGAACCCCATAGATTCACAACTACTGATGATGATTTTTTTCCCATCGGTTGATGTTTTTTTACGTTTATATGTAATATATAAGCTTATATACATATTTTGTAAAGGATTTTCCTTGTGCACACATGGGGTGCAAATGGCGCGTCAGACGTTAAGCTATAGTTTAATTATGTTTAAAGTAGGTACTTGACTTTGGTCTCATCTGTATCCTATGTTATACATACCTATAGTAAGGTTACAGGAACACAGGACCCAGTTGACGGTCTTTAGACGTCAAAAGGTGTTACTTCTTTAGCATAGAAATATATCTTTCTTATATCTACATTATTTAGCCTGCGTAACCAGAGCATTGAAGTACTCCCTTCATTTTCTGCATTGTAATGCCTCTTAGCATTTAAGTATGTTCCTTAAAGAAATGCATTGATTAAATCACAGTGCTTCAATCAGTTCCCTTCCCTTTCCTTGTCGTGTCAAGTGTACAAGGTAACTCGATGCTCCTTGTAAGGTAGGTCGTCGTTATCGATTGCGGCA
Organism: Cosmia pyralina; assembly: GCA_946251885.1. Lineage (NCBI taxonomy): Eukaryota > Metazoa > Arthropoda > Insecta > Lepidoptera > Noctuidae > Cosmia > Cosmia pyralina. Next base: position 17,368,258 of record OX276357.1, read on the forward strand.
ACATGATAGTGACATGAACAATCTATACTACTTGTAAGTTTACGACATTTTGCTAGCCATGATTTAGGAAATGAGCGGACCAGACACTCAGTAATAATGACATCAGTATTATTGTCATTCCTACCTTCGGTAATGACATTCCAAATCTCCCCATACTGTCAACATTTTATTCATCATGATTGGGTCAATTAGTGCAGGGTTCGTGATAGACTGGACGTATTAAAAAAAATCTTGTGTGGCAATTATAATTGCAATGTGTTTAATAAATAAAAGAATTCAAAGAAAAAAAGGGGGTAAACAGTGGTTGTCTTTAAAAAAATACTCAAATGTTAAATTTAAGTAAATTGCTCTCACTGTACTGTGACATTAGAATTACTTTCGAATGAGCGAAGAAACTTATTTAAAGCTTTTCAATTATACAAAAAAAAAAACTAATTTCCAGACACACTGTCAGTATAATGTAATTTATTACATTATTGACGTAAAAATATTAAAATATTTATATTACATAATTGTTTACCGTCATTTTTTCATTCCAACCACCACACTGTCAGTAGTAAAGGCATTACTTGAATGTAATGTCATTATTACTGATGGTATCTGGTCCGCTTCGAGAATATAATTATGAAAATAGGAGTTAGGTTTCGAACAGTGTATACAATGTGTAAGTTATCGCTGGAAAAGTGTTCTCAAGACTTGATTGGAAAAACTAAATATTTGGTGATGCTAGATTGGCTAGGATGTCAGGAATAAATAATAATATTTAATCGGTCAACCTCTAATTGAGAGCAGTGGTGGCCTAGTGGTAACGGCCCCGACTTACGAGTTGTAGGCCCTGGGTTCGAACCCAGCCACGCGCTTTACTTTGTGTAAATAATTTCATCACCACTGCTTACAAAACGGTGAAGGAAAACATCGTAAAGACACCGGAATGTCTTAGAACCAAAAATTGGAAGACTTTTTTTTTTGTCCTCTTTATTTGATTTGGGGTTTTTATCTAGACAGATATGTCAACCCCATCGTGCCTTTTACCATTGTAACATTAACACTTAACACACACACTGTTACTGTAACTTTACACACAAACTACACTAAACAGTTAAATAATAATATAAAACACTTTGTTTATAGATAGAAGTCACCGATGAAGGACTGTGATCAAATTACATAACTTTTTGGCACCTTCTGAAGTTGGTTCGGATAAAATGGATTGTATCAATCCCACGTTAAGCCTATTTAAGTCTAAATCTCTCAAAAGTGACTCCCTGTCGCGCTTGTTGAAGACTTGTGACATCTGATCTACCAACCCGCACTGGGCCCGCGTGGTAGATTACAGTCCACTCCATCTCGAAGAGAGGAGGCCTGTGTGCTAGCAGTGGGAACATTATAGGCTGATTATGCTTATGCAACCTCTAATTCTGAAGGTGTTGGGAAAAAGTGACATCGACAAACTGTCAATAAGGTAGGTAAAACCGCAATAAATTGTACATTTGTTATTTTTTGCTTGTCCCCGTTTTATTTAACTTATAATATCAACGTTATTTGATAAATGAGATTTGTTGTATTTGTACTGAATGGTACCTATGTTTGTGTTATTTTAGATAATTCCACAAAATTTTAACTATCTCTTACAAATGTTTTTTTTTTTTTTGCAATTTTTTTTCATGAATGTAACACAGAGCTAAGCTTATGATGTTATGAATGTTACTGTAAAAATTTTCACGGTCTTACTCATCACTGCATTATATTTATAAAACAAAGTCCTCCGCCGCGTCTGTCTGTCTGTATGTATGTATGTTCGCGATGATGACAAAAAGTTTCGAGTTAAAAAGTTTCGGATTTTCATTCGGTTTTCACCAATAGATGGAGTGATTCATAAGGAAGGTTTAGGTGTATAATTCATTACGGTTTTTTGTGAATTGGCTGAAATATGACGATGATTGTTGAAGATGTCGGAAAAAACTGGACTGGGACTGTTACTGTCGTGCGCGTTACGATGGTACGTTTCCGTGGGAATATTTCCGACCTTCTCGCGGGCCAATCCGCGGGCAAAAGCTTCCCTCTGACTGCAACCCACCAGTAATAGTATACCAAAGAGAAGAAACGTCAATGATTTTGACAGTGATGCTTATATTAAAGGTAAAATTACCGAAAAGTAAAGAAAGAAAGGAAAGAAAAATAGGTTTATTTATTCCAGAAACACGTGGTACAGACGCCAGCACATCAAGCTACTACACAATCAGTTAAATTTCTTTAATAGATTTTCATCTTTATCGCTAAAGCATTAGGTTCAAGGTTGATTGGGAAAATTTTACAGTTTCGGGTGGCTTGACCTGCTGGCGTCTGTACATACAGAAATATCAGTTAAGTATTATATATAAGAAAAATATATTCAGGGTGTAAGAGACAGCCCTCCGCAAACTGATGGGGTGAATCCTATATTATACTATGATGTCCGGTACATGATTAGTTCAGGAACGTAACGGGAATCCAATAAACCTGATTTGCTTGTTTTTGTGCACAAATCGGAGCGTCTGTTACTGGTTGGGAAGGGTAGGTAGGTGATAGGTATGCGGTGAGTTCGATGAACTTTGTAACTAGGCATAAAGAGAAACATCTGATTTCACGTGTCGTCCGTTAGAGTATTTCAACATCTATTGCTGTTTTTTTTTTGTTTTAGCTGTTTTATCCTATCCTACTAATATTATAAATTACGATAAATTAATGTGAAAGTTTGTGAAGATGTTTGGATGTTTGTTACTCAATCACGCAAAAACGGCTGAACGGATTTGGATCAAATTTGGCACACAGATAGTTTATAACCTGGATTAACACATAGGATACTTTTTATTTCGGTAGTAGGTTCCCGTGGGATAATTTCCGACATCCACGCGGGCGAAGCCGCGGGCAACGGCTAGTATTTACATAAATGGGAGTGCTGCGTACAGAGAATGTAATTTTACATTGAAGTAAAGGAATAGTTAGTATCGTTCCTAGTCATTCAAGAACTAAAACAAAATGAAACTAAACGTCGTAATATGTAGTATTAAAATACCTTTTTATAGTATGATTGTGAAAGGTTTTGATCCATACCTTACAGATTAGAACGCATTACCCTTCGTAGGGCTTCCCAAGACTTCTTGCTTGAAATACGATAGGCACGGATTGTAATCAATAATCACATCACACTAATATCATAAAGGCGAAAGTTTGTGAGTGTGTGTGTTTGTACGTTTGTTACTTCTTGACACTCAAACGGCTGGACCAATTTGGATAAAATTTGATATGTAGATAGCTTATACTTTTTTTTTTTGTGGATGGGAAATCTTCAAATGACTTCTTCCGCTCTGGCCGGAGCGGGAGGGCGTGTCCGACTTTTACCGACTAAAACCCGCCCAAGTTCCTTCAGTTGCCAGGGCCACGGTATCTCTTTCGAACAACCCGCGACTCTGGCGGCAGATAGCTTATGCCCTGGATTAACACATAGACTACTTTTTATCCCGGTCTACGCGGGTGAAACCGCGGGGCGGAGCTAGTAATTAATATTATTATAAATACGGAACTGTTGGGTTTGCTTTGATTTTTGTTTTATGCGCTTTATGATACAGATACCAAGGTTTATTAAATATTTTGAGATGTATGTTTAGACAATGTGTTATAGATTAGGTACATAATATTTAAAATATCAAAAACTATTTAATAGTAAGTACATACATAGGTAAGTAGATACTTACCTAATATCTAAGTCATTTTTTTTCAAGTTGTTTTACGGAAATAAAAGGGCTCTTACAATAATTTTAGAATCTTATCTGAAGGTCAATAAATTTGTATTTTTTTCACACCTTCTTGGTCTTTTTAGTCTATGGCCGGATTATAAAAAGTAATCATTAAGTTTACTGTTTATGTCAAATCGAGTATGACTTTCCTTTTATTTTCAGTTGTTTTTATTTATTTAATGAATGATAACATTATTTGCTAGAATATAGGATGTACAATTTAGATGTTATAGGTACAGTTTGTTTGATACACTATATTCAACCTTTCGGTTGTGCAAAAATGTTAAGTAAAATTAAATTATTGTGAATCATTGACATTTTAAAATTAGAATTAAATTAAATTATATATTATACTTGATTAACAATAGCTTAAGAAGTCATTAAAATCAATTTGGTCATTTTGTTATATGTCGAGTCTACATACAAGATCCAGTTAATTCCTAATAATTGATAATTGCAATACTTAAATATTTTAAATAGATTTATAATAACTGTATCTACTGTATCTATATGTATCTGCTTAAAATAAATTCATAACATTTTAAATTTAAAATTGTAAATGTTTAAAAAATAAATAAATTCATAGTACATAATTTAAAATTTTCATGCAGTTGTACATTAAAATATAAAGTATAAAAATATTGTTTTTCTAGTTCGTTAGTAAATTAACATACAAATTCAATGCTTTAAATTAATAAATTCATCGATTGAATAGAAACATCTGTCACAAAGCCAATTATAGAGAGTCCTGTTAAATTCTAAGCTTGATAAAGGGTTTAATGTAACCTAACCAAACCTAACCTCGGGGTGCCCATCTATGAGTAATCGCGGGAAGTACGTCGCCGCTCTTTGGGATTTCATCCATCGGTATTTCGTCCATTCGGGATTTCATCCGAACGACTATCGACATTTAAAACTTTCGGTATTTTGAATTTCGGTATTATGGACGTCGGTATTTCAATCATGGGTATTATGAACTTTCGGGATTTTGATACGTACCCATTATTTATCTACTTTTCGTTTAATTTGTGATCAACACAAAAGTAAACATAAACAAAACAATGGCGGCTTCTAGACAGTGAACAGTGCTGCCTTCTGTGACGAGCTTTCAGTTTTTAACTTCATTGGATATTTGCCCTGCACCTTTGTTTAATATTATAGTCTTATTTTCCCGCCATGGTTACAAGCATAGAAATATAAAAAACAGGAGAAGTGGCATGGGGGCGTGTTTGTGTCCACGCGTTATGCGCACGCTGTGCCTTTACTCGCCAAATGGCCGTCTCCGCGAACTAGTACGCTTTCGACCGTGGTCACGATAAATTATAAAAATGCCGTGTTCTTCAGTGGTTTCCTGCAAAAACCGAAGTGATATTAAAAACTTCGTATCTCACGGAATCACTTACCATATGTAATTAAAAGTATTTTACTGTATTTATCTTTAAAATCATAAAAAACAACAAATCGTAAAATATTTCTTGCTTTTACTACGTTATTTTTGTTTTCAAATATCGCAGCGGCTGTACTATTTTTGCAGCAAATACATTGCTCCTTAACCACTACCTTAAGTATAAGCTGTACTAAGCGACTGGACAAGCAATGTAAAAATAACAAAACGATACTTTATTTACGCGGAGCGTCGCATAGTACAGCCGCTGTGTCTTGCGGCGAGATAGTGATGAGGTTAAGATCCACTAAAGTAGGCTATCGATAATAATGTCGATTGCCCAGCGAATATTATATGGCTATTATAGTTTATTTTTCAATTTGTCAACCGTTTTAGCCCGGTTGGAACACTTGAAAAGATGACGTTTAAGTACGGTTGGAAAACCTTTGAGAATGTAAAATAATCTTTTTTACTGTTTTTGATTATTTTACCTAGTTGAGAAATGCATAACCAACGGTCGTAAAGTAAGTTTATTAATGTTTAGGTGGAGTGTTTTAGGGTTTAAATTATCGCATCTTCGTGCTATTTCCTTACTTTTTTTTGGTTTTGGTATTTTACTTCCGCTAAAGTCTTTAACTATGCACCACAAGATTCAAATGCGTTGTAGTAATCGGTATGGTTCAGATAAAATATTAGTGATTTTTGCTTAAAATAAGTCAACATATTCATGCTATTTATTTGTTATGCATGAGTATGGCATGTGTTTGTTTTCATATATTTAACTATTTCTTAGCTAAGGGTTTTTTTTTAATAACAAAAGCCTATTCGCCTGTTGCCTGCTACCTGCTTACTCATCGTGAGGTTAAGAAGTATAGACCGCGCGGAACTAGTTGATCGCGCCTTAGGTATGTGAGCGGTGGGATGGAGGAGCGGGGGCGCATTACTCAGTACGTGCGTTGCGAACCGCCGCCTCACCCCTGTCTCAGCGGCCAACTAGTTCCTATAGACTATATAGACTATAGCTTAAGATACTTATTATGTAAATGATAAATAAGTTCATAAAGTACCTTTTTAGCTTCCCAAAAGATACAAATACAAAAAAATAATGGATTGATGCCACAGGAAGGCCACCTAACTGGTTCCCAACAAAATGTAGCACCATATGCTCAATTCACTTTAAGGCAGAAATGTTCCAGCCTCTAAAGAAAACTCGCAGGCTTTTTGAATGGGCAATCCCAAAATTAAGAGTACGTCAAGTACTGAACAAATACCTCCACTTTACAGGTCAGTGAGTAAACACATCATAACAGGGTTCAACAATTCCTATGGTTTCACAGCCTAAACCAACTTAACCGGATTGTTTTAATTTATTGATTCGTGTTTTTTTTTTAATATACATTTTTTTTTAATTTAAAATATATAATACTTTCTGGACATATCATTTTTTATTTTATTTTCAGGACCCCAAATTTTTCTTGTACAGTAATAAATGGAAGTACTTATCGATAACTTTCCGATTTAGTCAATCACTAGCGTATATGTAAAATAAATTGCTTTTTGCACAACACAATAATAGCGCCAGATGTTTTTGTGTGAGTAAGTTGTACGGTGCATGGTAAATGCACGCTGTGTGTGACGAGTTAAGGTTTATAATTGATTGTGTAGTATGTTCTGATTTATGAATTGCAAGTGTGTGCGCGACTTTGTATCTATTGCTTTTAGTGAACTACATGTGTAGTAGTGGCGCGGTGGTGGGGCCAACCTAGCGACATCGGGTTCTGATACATTTTCAACTACCGGGCATATCTCCTTCTTTCATATATCTATGGTTACAAGCGTGTGCGGCGTCGTTCCCGTCATGATCCAGCCTGCCCCGTCTGGCTGTCATATTATTATTAGCGACGCTCAGTCGACTAATAATTTACCTTAGTTTTAGGCCTGGCCGGGGGCTTTAAGTTCGCTTAAAGAACCCACAGGAAACGCCCGGTTGAGCAGTCTCGACCCTTAGTGGTCAACTGCGAGATGCCATATATAAATAACTAATAACTAGTGCGGCGTCATTCAATCGACGTTGTTCACCTAAAGTACTCACTAAAGAAGCTTCCTTCGCATCAAATTAGGCGGTTTAATTATTTACTAGCACTAAAACGTACTGTTAACACTTACAAAAATAACTTGACCTACCCTCACCCTCTTTTTACTGCTGGGGCAAAGAGGTGGAGGGGAAAATAAAAGGCTCTTCAAGGATCAAATTAGGGTAGTCTTTTCGGACACTAAAACGTTGGAGGAAATAAAACTGATGCGAGGAACAGTCTGCTCAGGCAGGTGTATTTTTCCTTTGGGGATAAATAATTCTTTCTTTAATTTTGGATAAGTGCCCACCTACACGGGTCTTCTGGCTTCATATTTGAGGTTGAGTAGAAGATACGACGAACGGTAATTGTTAGTAGTACAACATAATTAGTTTGAGCATTAATATCGAATTATTTAAAGTGGAAGTTTTCCATTTCATTAGTGCAGCTTTTAGAGATACAAGACCATTATTTATTATTTCACATTATGACCATTCGAATACTGCATGGAGTGAAGCTCTTGTGTCAATCACACATACCATCTCTACACCGCTTGTCATTATAATAATTATGATTTCAGTTAATCTCGCACATATCCTACGCATCAAGATTTGCGTCATTCATTATTTACGCTGCGTGTGCGACTTTACAACATAACATCGGAGTGCGCAATTTTATACATTACACAAAAGAATTTAACAAGTCGTCTACATGTTTACATTTAACGATTGATATTAACCGCCCTGAGATTTGCCAACGCCATCTTTGGCGATGTGTGCTGACCTTAAGCTCAAAAGCCGTAGGTTTTATGCGTTCTATTCAGCTGTGACTAACAGCAATTCATGTTTGACAATTTTACGAGCGCGACGATTCACCAATGTGCAATGGCGTCCACTTATAACTGCCGGTTACGCTCAATAAAATGATCATTTATTGCGCGTACGCCATGTTAGTTTTATTGGGCATATGTACTAATATTTTTGTTGCGCTACAAGGAAATTTATTTGTAAACACACTTACGTCGCTATTTACCCATTCGCTATCGTAGAAATTACGAGTTTTATTGATAAACTCATGCAAAATGCTGAAAACCTTGCAGGTGTGTGGAAATTTAAATTTAAAACTTTATGGAGTTCATCATTCTAATTTTGATAATTCTACTGCTCTAGTTGTGTGGTGCCATTAATTAGCTAGAAAAAGAAAACTTGATTCATTGACAGATTGGGTAATGTACTATCGGCAAACTTTCCGGTGAACCACTTTTACACCTTATTACTAACGCAATAAGGTTGAAAACTGGTTCACCGGGAAGTTTGCCGATGGTACATAAGGCATTTAGGATTAGAATACATACTTCTGTGCTTTCACAAACACAACACATTTCTATCTTTTACAAAACTTAATAACAAATATATAAATATAGGTACATTATCCCATTACAAATCCATCAAATATCTAAATAGTGTTGTGGGATCATTTTTGTCAACATCGATGCACAAGTATGGCCATATTGGCCATGTTTTCGGTATCATGGTATGCTGTTTACACAAATATCACAAAGGTGCCGCCTGCTACACCGAAATGTTAGGCTGTGATCAGAGAGGAGAAAACGAATGGTTGATGGGTATTTGCTATCTCGCAAAACTCGAATCAATGAAAATAATAAAAAAAAATATTCAAATTAGGCACAGGATCAGCACTTTTTGAACATCAAAATTAATAATACAGTCTCCCAAAAAGCCCGCCCTTCACCACTTTCTTGTGTTTTAGTGGGAAGAAGACGCGCAACAAACTCCCCAGCAAGAATAAGTTCAAATTGTGAGGCCAAATACAAGCAGAAACGTAAAACAAATGCAATAAACGCAGACATTGTGTAGTGGTAGGTACGGAACCCTTAGTGCGTAAGTCCAATTCACACTTGGCAGGTTTTTTGGTTGCTACGAACGCACGGTAGGTAAACTGTAGCATGTAGCTAATGTAGTCCTCACCACATATTTTTTGAAAGAATTTGTTGTTCAAAGAAATAACCAATGTTTGACAGTTCGCAAAACCCCCAAAACAGACAGCGCCATCTGCTTTGAGCTTTTCAGATTACCTGCCATTCAGCCTCATTAGAAAGTTTGAATGATAAGCAGTTAATATAATAGCATAAAACCTTTTTTTACCTCCATTGTTAAATCTATCTCAGATAGTTCTCCGAAGGGTGTGGGGTATTTCCCTTACGTCACTAAGATGTCCTGTTTACATCACCCGACCAATCTTGATCTTTGACACATTTATACAATGATTGCTTATGATAATTATGTTTATCGTAATTTATAGCGACGCAGTTAATGGTAATAGTCTTTTGTTGGATCAAATGTATGAAGAGGTATGAGGGGCTCTCACGTTCATGCATCGTAACACTTAAAATCATCACAATACACATATTTTATATTCATAAGATGAAGTTTTGAAAAATATTTGCTCTTGTGCGTAAATAACATATTTAGTAATTTGTATTTACTGTTAGAACTGGCCGTAGTAGGCGCATTCTGTTATAACTTATTGTGAAAATATTAGAAATCTGGAATAACTGTAGTTTAAGATGGCATGGGCGTGTAAAATATGGCTTATAATCTTAAATCTAAGATTAGAATCCATGGAAAATCGACTTCACATTTTCCTCATAGGTACGTGATGAGGATGACGGATGCTTCGTAACGATCAGTGATTTTAATGATTAGCATACACTTGTAACCTAAATAACTATTTGTTCGGTTCATTAATGTCATTATTTATTCGATTGACAGAACATTAGCTAGTATCAAGTAGGTTAGCCGATAGTTTTTGCGAGGGATTGAAGTATGCGTGATCTCTCTAATAATACCGTTAGCGGTCGAATATAAAATGTTTGCGCAAACTATTTCACACGTACTTTACATAAAGTTTATTGAACGGTTGGCTGAATGTGATTCGAACTGAGCTACTGTTATCACGGCATGACTGTGTTTGATGTTTCTTTTAGAGTAGTCTCTCTAAATGGTATACATTGTCAAGTAGGTAAGAACTTCAGAATTACCAATACGTACAAGACTACCCACCTACCCACATACCCACATATAAAACAGTCGGGAGGTGTCGTGGACTCATGGGTCGCCTGGTTGGAACGAAGTTCCTTTCGTGTATTAATACAGAGCCATCTAGTATAAGTTTTTTGAAGCTAAAAACTTATAGGTACTAGATGGCTCTGTATTAAAAAAAAAAACAAAAACTTTTGACATTTGCAACTGACTTTTACGGGGTCAGTTTCAAGTGTCAAAAGTTTTTATTTTCGGGATACTTAACGCCTTTTCGTTAGGTATGTGATGATTTCTAGCAGTTTACTCCTACAGCAAGCCGCGTTAAAGACGTTCGTTCTAAAAATCTCATGTCACTAACTAACATGCACAATTTCCTTTAACTACTGAAAAAAAAACTGGAATGTCCTCGAATACTGTCCAATACTAATCCAATCAATTAAAAGTCCCTTTCAAAGGCTCAGTATCATGGCTATCAAGTTGTTTATAAACAGTTGGGCTCAGTAACGGCGCGTGCGCACTTTGATCTCCCCTCCTCACACCCACGGAGACGCTTAATACATTCTCTTGTTTGTTAATCTGTTACTACGCTTTTATAAGGATGTGTTACATTTATTGTTTTACTGACCATGATGCCCATGATATAATGCTCGTAGGGAATTATTTTGGGCTTGAATATACAAACTGGTCCTTTGAAACGGAAAATTGTAAAGAACTTACTATATTTTAATAAGCGAAATCTAATTGTTATAATTCAAAGAGGCTTTGTGATACATCAACAGAATAAATGAACATCTTAAAACCCGCACACAAAATGTCAACCATTGCGAAATGTCTTCATTTCATCTACCCGACAAAAGAAGTGTTCAACTTTTATCCAGCATGAATAACAAATTCATCAGCAACGCACAAAAAAATATTAATACGTCGTAGTAACAAACAAACGCGACAAAAACGATCAGCGACCGCATTAAATATAATTAATTAACGCCACATAAAAGAGCATTAAGCGATCTTCACAAACGCTATTCAATGGCCGAATGTTTCTTTTCAAGTAGCTGTCTCTATAAAAGCGCGGCGTTAGTGATGTGGCGCATGCGTAATCGACGTGATTAATTGTCCAATCACGGCACGTTATAAAAACATCTCATTATAATTGAAGGTAACGTAGGGATGGTGACATTACGATTGAAACAATAATCATGTGCCACCATTCGTAAATTGTTTTTCTCATGGTTAATGGTTGGTGGTTTTATAGATAGGCTTGGCTATTTTTTTCAAGTTGATAAAAAATACAAATGATTATTACTTAACTAGCGACTCGGCCCTGCTTCGCACGGTTTTTACGACTTGACAACACATGAAGGTTTCTATATTGTATATAAGTTAAATATTAATGTATTATACATATATAGCTTCCGGAATAAATTCTCTAAATGATAGTGAAAACCGCATCAAAATCCGTTGAGTAGTTTAGAAGAACAACGCGGCCACACAGACTGACACGAAAAGCGACTTTAATAATAAGTAAAGAATACGTAGGAAGATACTTACTTGTAGTACATACCTAGACCTTACAAAGTTCGGGGACACAATCTAATAAGGGATAAAAAAGAATGTGAATTAAAAATTTTGGTCCTTTAATCCATAAATATTTTTTTTCAACGGGCCCTTCTACGCAAAACATACTTTGACGCCTTTGCCAAAAACATAATCAGTAGCCCAAGTAGCTCCGTAACCAAACAAAACAACAACGGCATGACATTGATCTGCCGTCAATCTGGCAGGTACGAGATATCGCACAGATTCTCACGGGCCTCACACGCCACCGCGGACTGTAGTTAGCGGGCTCTATGCAGACGAACCCGATTCTCGGAATAATGATGTGTATCGCAGCCCTAATGATACGTTTCCTATACTTGAAGATACAACAATCAAAATCTAAACGGAGGAGCCTCTGCATACTACAGACTATTTGGTGTCTGTTTTAATGAGGACAGAAAACAACGCAACATCATTTGGTTTGGAAAAACGGTGCAGCATTGAGTCAATTGGAGCTGATATAAAAATGGTTTTGGAAGCTTTAAATTTGATTCGGGTAGATCTTGATAGACTACTTTTCGGACCTTACTTTTCAACTGCTGATTGAATACCTTAACTATTTAATCAGCATTAATGCCTACTAGAAATAGATAATTCATTAACTCCTTAATAGTCATAGAAGCTTATCATTTTTTATCGTCCAGTTATAGCAATTAGACAAATTCGTAGAAATTATAACATGTTAGGAATACTCAGTATCGTTTTATCGGAACATAAAAGCTGGAGAGTCAACATTAAATTAGAAGTTTATCATCTATTGACAGTAATTTCTGTACCCGCTTCCGCATCTGATCTAATATGTAATGTTTACTAGCTTTTGCCCGCGGCTTCAACCGCGTGGATGTCGGAAAATATTCCACGGGAACGTACTACCAGGAAATCCTTCCTTATCCCTTGTCTACATTATAAAGGGAACTTCTGTGCAAAATTTTAGCTTTCTAGGTTCAAGGATTATGACTGGGAGTTTATGAGTCAATTAGTCAGTCAGTCAGGACTTCTCTTTTTATTTATATAGATAGATGAAATCCATCCAGGACATATTGATTTCACCAAGTATTTTGATAGACTGAAGAAACAAATTGGGTATAGAAATAACCCAGCTAAATAACAAAAGTTTGCATGACACAATAGTTATAAACCACTTCAAGAGGAATCATCAGAACTTCCAACTTGAAATGGACTAGAAAGAGACAATGGGACACATATCAATAAAAAAATGAAGTACTCAAAGATGAAAATTAATAGCAAAAGTCGACCAGTCACTAAACAAGACTATGTCAATAGAATCTCCATAGAATTTATGTCCTTAAAAAGAAGTGTTGCTACTGTTTAATAGCGGGCGTTTTGATTACAGATTACAGTAATTACGTATCTGGATCCCTCTCGAGACACGCGCGGCGGAGGGCGGAGCGCGCGCGCACGCTAGCTCTGGCACTATACGTTACACTTGAAATTGAAACAGTATTTATGTATTTTGGAAACAATGACTATAAATTAAAGAATTCATAGAGAAGAATGATAGTGATAATGATTTTCAAACAATAAGACAAAATATGGTGAGCTTATGAATTCAATTCTACCGTATTCTGAAGACTTCTGCGAAACCATTCCTGAGCTAATGGTTAGAAAATCGAATAAATGCAAAACCTCGATTATGCGTCCAGTGATGAAAATAGACAGCAATCAGCCAACTTCGAACGCTTCTCATACATTAGAAAGCAATTATTCGACGAGTTTACGCCCATTTTACGCCACATGTAACACCGCGTCGATCAAGTGAATTATATTTCCAGTTTATAATATCCAATATTATTTCTATTGCGTTGGGAGGCACCGGTAGCGGATAATTAGAGGATAGCGGGCAGGTCGCGCGATAACTAGTCTTAATGACGTGAAATCGCACTCCGACGTCCGCCGCCATCTTGAAAATGAAGCAGCGATGGCGGGAAAGCTTGCAATTAGCCATAACCGCACACAGCTTGATCACGGCATATCGAGCTTTGCCGCACATCTCAAAGAATGTTATGACTGTGAAAGACTTCAAAGCTAACATAACTATCATCAGTTTTAAAGAAACTCTCAACTGGCTAAGAGGTCATAATTGTTTTAGTGGCCTGTCTGGACTCCCTGTTAGATACATTTGAACAGAACACAATTTAATCCAATTCGAAATTCTCACGGGTGACTTAGACAGGAGCTAGTGAAATAAAAACTACCCACCACTTAGACACCAATTTAATGAAAATTATATCGAGGTCTAACAAGAAAGAAATCGCATTGATGCATTTTTTGTCATATCAGACAAAGAACTATGGAATAATCGATTCCCACAATTTAGCAGTGAGTTTGATCGGCTGTGGGATCAGCTCGTCCTGACTGCGGCTCTGACAGGCAGCAATTTGGAGCCACGATCACTGCTACTGTTCCCCTGAAGCAATGATTTGGACACGCAAACTCCAGCCAACAAAAAAACGAAAAAAACCTTGAATAAATGACGATGATGAATTATATGTTTAGATAACTTTCTACGTTATTTATGAGTTATGACGCTTTTGTTGTTGTTGTTAGTTGTAAATTGCAATTTACAATTTTCTTTCGTCTGACATCATGCAATGGACAAAATTGACAACTTGGATACGAGGTTTTTGCTTACATTGCATGTGTGTACTTTGTAATTTTTTTTTCTTAATGTGCGTTTTAAGAATAAACGCGTGCAGAATAAACAATTTTTCTTTCCCATGAAACTTACTACAAACTTTTCGATAGTACTAGGATTCTTGAAGTTCTGATGTCAAAATTGATTAATTAATTACAGATGAAGATAGACACCGGTCATTATGTATAGAAACCACGCAATTGACAGTTGCAAAAAATCTCGATGGACCAAAAACTGTAAAACTGGTTATTACAGTTTTTTTGAGTCATCTTAAACGACCCAAACAAAAAAATATTGGCTAATTGAGATCGTTTAAGTAACAAATAATATGCAGGTTTTGATTTATACTATCTATTACTGAAATGATTATAAAGTCTACATCAAAATTCTGAGATATGTGTAGATACAAGTTGTCACAAGGAATTTGTGTGCAATAAGCACAAAAAGCAAAGCAAGCACACAAATTCCTAAAGCATAACGAAGTTAAAACGGTTCTAAAATCTACATTGTTATTAGATGCTAATTTTATCCGAATCGGTTTTCGCACATCTCTGCAAAAGTATTTTCTTAGACGTTGTTGTAAAATTGAGATGATTATGTTCAAATGACTACTAAAATGTGGATCCATCGACAATTGAGCTCGGTTGTCGCCGCCGGCGCTCGTGACGACACGCGAATCTAACTCGATGCTCCTGCGTAACTCTATTTAGTTTTAATTTGAAACTAATTCATTCTTTCTAATCATTATACTTTTTCATCGGTGGAATGCGAAAATTATGTTGATTTTTATGTGAATGCAATTTGACAGAAATTACTTTGACATTTCTTTAAGGTCAAACATGGTAATCGCCTTTTGCTGGCCATTGTAAGCTTCAAATATGTTAGCAAACAAACTTTTGCCATCGGGAAAATCTTGGCTATTACGCGGATATTAATGTAATGCTGAAGAAAATATTTGAAAAGAAGCTGTTGTCCGGTCTTTAGGTCTTATGATGCATATTATCGTGCAGTGTACAAAACTTGTTATTGCGAAAATTTGCATTGCCATTATATTATGTACTGTAGATGGTTAATTACAATATTGTATTTAAATATGTTAGTTGACACGAGACACACGATTATGCATTGGGTTACAGTTTGGAAGTGACACAAAGTTTCATAAATTATTTTCGATTCTATCGAAATAGGGAGCGTGCCCAGCTCCCGCCTTTAATAATATTTAAATTTAGAACAGCGAAGGGATGGTACATGTGTGTTGTAACGCGTTTGGCGAAATGTGATTACAGTCGGTAATTAACGAGCCGCTATTTATGGGCTGCCTACGCGACATTATTTAAATATTTTCTTTTCATATTCTAAAAACGGCGTTGCGTACAGGCCTGGCCGTTTCGGAATCATACTCTTTGTAATAATTATCATTGTATTCGTGAAAGTGTTTTACCGTTGGCCAACCGTGTCATGTCCGTTTTGTCCAGTCTCTTGAAATAAAGCACGCTTTCAATTGCAGACTAATTATTCCAACACGAGAAACTCATTCGGTGCCGTCAGTTTTTACGTGTAAAGAGATTAGTCCACTTAAACGACACTCGCACTCAAAGGAGCATTGTGATGCGGAGCGATAATGATGATACGTTAAGAAAAGTATTACATTCTGTCCATAATGGGCCGTTGAAAAGGAGCGTTTCTTATAAAATTTCATTTGGATTCAGCGCTCGTCCCGCCGCTGTGTCACAGACTCTCCGCTTATGAATAAATTACGGTTGTACATTAATTTATTGATTGTTATTCAAATTGGGTTTCTCAATCGGAGGTTGGAGGTGATGTGTCTCGTCTCGGCTTTTTGTCCCCTCTGATGTTTTGAGGTTGACTTGTGCTCGTTCTACGCGACGGAAAATTGTTTTCGAATGCTCAACAACGTTTGAATAGATAGCTACTCGTGATATTATTGTGATTTACTATATCTACGTCATACCACATTGATTTCTCAAACGTATCTAATTTTATTGTGTACTAGTTTGTGAGTGACGACTGGAAAATTTATACAAATCATGATTTTTCCGAGTATGAATTCTAGAAATAATTTTGCACTTGGAATTATTTATTAGTAAATCTCAGGTTTGGTTTTCGGTACTTATAATTTTTTTAACAGAATAGCCCTAACATTTTTGAGGAGCTCATGGCTAAGTAATAACAGCCGCACGGATCGATCCGTAAGGTTAAGCTACGCTTGCCGGGGTGGGGCCGTGGATGGGTGACCATCTTTATATACCGAGACTCCTCCGTGCCTCGGAAAGCACGTTAAGCCGTTGGTCCCGGCTGTCATTCGTGGGATCTTTAACAATCGTTACGGGTTGTCAGTAGTTTGACAACCAGTCTTACCAAGGTCTATTCTGTTACCAAGTAAGTAACTGGGTTGTGGAGGTCAGATAGGCAGTCACTCCATGTAAAATACTGGTATTCAACTACATCCGATGAGACTGGAAGCTGAACCCAACATAGTTGGGAAAAGGCTAGGCAGATTGCTGCAAAAATTGTAGGACTAATCAATATTAGTCCTACAATTTTTGCAGCAAATAACACATTGAAATATATAAGTTATGTGACATTAAAATTCGAATTCGGAAATTCGAAGATGATTATTACAAAAGATGACCATTTGAGGAAAATATAAAGAAAAACATATAACTCATCTCCCAGATAAAGATTGAGACATCTTTAGAAACTTTGTAAGCGATCCGTTATTAAATGTACGTGTTCGGACTTCATTACAAATAATGTTACGTCCTCAATAGTTTCAGATACAGGCATAGACTTTGTGTGAAACTATAATACAGAATAAGTATAGTAAGTAATTATTATATCCGCCATATTGGCGATTTGCCCGCGCGCCGTCCGATTGGTTAACGTCTGAAAACCGATTCATCGTCTATACGGAGTTATTATTATTCTTGGCGTTATGGTGTTTCTAAGAATGTTCGTCGCCTCGACTGTTTGTAATGACAAAGGCACTTTTTATTATTTGATCGCTCGCTCGTTTCTGTTAATTGTTCCGGAGACGTGATTTTAATATATCATGCATGTTGACTGGTCTCTTTTATCGTGTATGCAAATAAGTATCGATCCACGTCGTGGGCAGCGGTCGGCGCGCTCGACGCGAGACCTGAGCTCGCGCAACCAACTGCGAATGGCACATAAAATAGTCGTTTAGCGCTCGTTGCTTTGTTTTGGGGTACCTTTTTGTGTTGAATTGAATTAGGCATTTGTTCGTCAAAGCTTGAATGTTGAACTTTATTCTATACCTACAGTGGAACAATGAAGGCATTACTTAAGCGTTAATTTGCATACAAATGGATTAATGAACTTTTAGTACTTGTAACAGAAATGTGTACTTAGTTTCAAATATTGGTGTGCTACTGCGGGGTACTAAAATATGTTAGTTTTTTTTTTTTATAAAATTAAATGAGTTCGGTCAATGATAGAAATGAGCTGTATCTCGACTCATTGTATAAATTCAGTAGCTACACTCCAAGCGCCTCCGTAAGGCTTTCATTCCACCATAACCATAAAGCTAAGCTTATATTCATTTTATCAGCTTAAAACTGCTTCAGCTTAAAGCTTTTGGAGATACTGATTTGGTACCAGCAACAAACCTTTATAAATGTATTATATTTTATAGTAGCCGGTTGGTATTTTATAGTAGCTAGCTTTTCTTTATACACATAAAGAAGCAAAGCTCCAGCTTTGTGTCCCACTGCTGGACAAAGGCCACCCCCTTTTTCTTTCCAAACCTCCCCATCTTGTGCGATCTCTGGCTATGTTGGCCCTGTAAACCTAACCAGATCGTCACACCACCTTCGACGTGGCCTGCCTCGTCGACGGCGATATAAAAAACATATTATCTTAACAAAAATGCCAAGTTTGGTGATTGCAAAAGAAAACCTGTCGCACGAGTCATCAATTAAAGTAGAAATTAATTTGTTCATATGACAAAGCCTTAAGCAGTATTCAGTCTCCGTAACGCATTAAGTAGATTCAACCCTAAAATGACTCGCGTTTTTCTCGCTCCATTTGACTTGCTGATGCTAACACCGGTGGTCCTACGGGACCCGGGGTCTCTCCGACCTCTTCTATTTGTTAATAAGCACCCACTACTGAGCGCTCGAGGGTTATGTATGCATATCATTATGGTAATGTTATCGTCAGATATAACTTTCCGTTTATATCAAGTGAATTTGATTGTAATTAATTATTCAATAGCCATTGTTATGTAAATTTGTTATAAAAGGTTATTATTAGTTTTCCGAGCTCATCTTGAGCTTGACTTTCAGTTTTATGGAAATCATAAGTATTGAATTCTGTATTGTATGGTTTCTATTTCTGCTTATGTAAATGCAGATAACGTTGCACTCTTTACAAAAAATCTTTACAAAATATTTATATAGAGTTCCTTGCATTTCCCTGTCATTATCTCTTACAGTTGAATTTACTGCTATGCGAATAGTTGTAAAATTTTCTGCTTCTCATTTTCTGGTCCTTATCTCCGTCGAAAAAATTGGTCTTTCCTCCAATTACCGTTCCTTTTCTATTGTCTTAATTTCATCTTCAATGCCCAACACATCTTCAATACCAGATCCCTCCCAGCGTGTACCTCCCAGAAGGACTCTCATCTGAGGGTCATCACTACCGTGTTACGGATCGCCCCCACAATGTTTACCCTCTCGAGCTCTTGGACTACGTTGTCACATAATTGGCTGGCCACGTGTGGTCCGTAACTATGGAAGCTTGTCCACTTGTTTGATGTATGAACTGCCTAGTGGTTTTAGTGGAAATTAATGGACATTTTAAGTTCTTGAAATGGATTTGTAATTAACTTTCTTTTCGTTGAAATATTTTTGTATGCGACATCTTCCTTAAGTCAATATAGACTGTAGTGTTGATAGACTACGAAACGCAGTTTAGTTTGATTTAAACTGAAGATGATTTTAGAAATGCATAAGAAACCTCCGATAAACAGACACAAATCTTTTAATTACCACTTTAGATAATGACGGGCTTCTGCTACATATTTAAGTGCCAATTATAGCATTTTTCTTTCGTTAAATATGACGCAAGTTATTAATGTCCTTATGATATTGGGAGTGGGCCCAGTGTGTTCCCCGAACAGTCGCTAATGTGCGGCAACCACGCCCCTTCCTGTCGCCTCACCCCCGGACACGATGCGCTTGCGCCGATGACACTGCGCAGCTGAAGGTTCAGGATAAATATAATCACTTAGCTTTCAGGACCGCATCTATGTAGTTTATGATTCGTTAATTTTGTTCCTGCGAACATTTTGTTCCTAATATGTGGTTTGAGATGTTGAGATGCGTAGAAGGGTTGGAAATGTTGACTTTAATTAATAAGTAAATATTAATGGTCACAGGACACAGTATCCCGCTAAGCACCAGATATATGTTTTAAAAATGGAATACATTTTGAAGTGAACGAAATTAAATCGTCTGACAGACCAAATAACCGGAAATCCAGAAACTGTGTCCAGCCGTGAAAAATCTCACGTGAAAACTTAGGTGAAGTGAGCTTGAAGTGAGCTGTCATTCCATCTGATGTCAAGGGATTAACACTATTGACAGTTCACTTCGCCTAAATTTTCACCGTGAGATTTTTTATTCAGAACTAACGGACCCGGCAGACGTCCTGTTAAAATAGTCGTTAAGTTTTCTGAAATTTTCCAATTTTCTGCGCAATTTTCTTAATTTTTCTTTCCGTAAAAACCTTCTACAAAGTATTAGAAAACTTGAAAAAAAAAAGATGAATGAAATCGATAAAGTCGTTCTCAAGTTATGGCGTGACCAAGGAAATAGGGTTTTTTTTTATCTATACAGGGTGTTAGGAAACGAGGGACATACTTTAACGTAGTGTAGTACTCATGAAAATTAACAATTTTTACCATGGAACTAACCATGAAATATGAAAAAGAATATCAGCTGTACAAAAAAAAAAGTGCAAATCCTACGCGATCAAAATGTACGAGACAGCTGGTTTTTTTTTCATATTTCAAGGTTAGTTCCATGTTAAAAGTTGTTCATTTTCATAAGTACTACACTCCGTTACAGTACCTATGTTCCTCGTTTAACTTAACACCCTGTATAGATAAAACAGCAGAACTCAATTGAAGGTGACGAAACAGGAAATCGCGTTAAAATGTGTATAATCCAACTCCAAATGACCGTAAGAATCCAAAGGACCAATATCAAGAACGAGTCCTACATATACATTCTACAATATAATTTATAGTCACAAGTAGCTTTATAAACGCACAGTAGTTCATTTCTCGCCATTCAGGTTTGTGATACGAAGGCTCGCAGTTTTACAATGAGTAATCGCTATTGAGTCATTGATTAATGTTATCAATCAGACTTTCTTATCTGATTTTAGGTATATTCTGATCGTTAAGTTCTGGTTACGTTCGATTTATAATTTTTGATATGATGTTTTATTATTTAAATAAGGTGCTATAAAAATATCTGCCACGGCTGCAATGGGAGACAGTATTGTGTCTATAGATTACAAAAGTGAAAATAAATTATTGATCTTATGTCATAAATTTTTTCATTAAAAAAAAATGTGCTTATAAATTTGAATTGACTTATTTGTATGAAACCGTCCCGTAGTAATTAGTGTTCATTCACAGAGGTAGCAGTTGTTTTCATTGACGAAGCGACACATCGCGTAGTTTGTGAACCACGTTAAGCAGAATAAAGCTGTTTATTTAATTAGTTTATTTTCTCAAATTGATTTTACTATTCCGGGGTACGAAATTTCTTCCTATTGTTATCTATATACACAATGCTATCTACCATTGAAGCTGTGGCAGATATTTTTATAGCACCTTATATTGGTTATATAGCTCTGTCATTTCTTTTCCACAAATGTTACTTACTCATCTTCATGTGAATATATTTTGTTGAAAAGTTGACTGAGAAAATTTTAGCCCCCTCTCTGGTTCACTCTGAAGTGCCGTGCTTGACCGACGCAGTGAACGCCTGGAATGTGGCTTGCCCGGATACAGTTCGGCCCGTGAACCCATCTTCCCAGAGGCAGTGGGATGAGCCGCTCTGCAGGTTGGTACGGAATAGTCTTATTAATACGTCCACCAATACTGCTGAGCGTGCCCACCTGCTGGCTGTAGGTGAGTGGGAGTCGGGCCTCTGGCTTCAGGCACTACCGTCACCCAACATAGGAACTATGCTGGGTGACACCACCTTCCGGCTCGCTACCTGTTTACGTCTGGGCGCTCCTTGCGTGGCTCCGCATCGCTGCCGATGCGGCGTAGATGTCGACTGCCTCGGACATCATGGCCTATCCTGCAGTAAGAGCGCAGGCCGGATAGCACGGCACGCCAGCATTAATGACATCATCCGTCGTGCTCTTGTCTCCGTCGGGGTGCCAGCTGTTTTAGAACCCATTGGCTTGGCACGCGACGATGGGAAGAGACCAGACGGAATGACCATAATGCCTTGGAAGGTAGGTAGGCCTTTGGTGTGGGATGCAACGTGTATTGACACCCTTGCGCCATCCCATCTTCCTAGCACGGTGGGCTGTGCTGGGGCGGCTGCTGCGGGTGCGGAAAACCTCAAACGGCGCAAATACTCTAATCTTATTGGAACTTATATGTTTGAGCCGTTTGGGGTTGAAACACTAGGGCCATGGGGTCCGAGTGCCCTTTTAGTTTTTCGGGACATCGCCAAGCGGTTGGTCGACTCTACACATGACCAAAGGGCTGGCCTATTTTTTGGCCAAAGAATTAGCATTGCCATACAACGTGGCAATGCTGCCAGCCTTTTGGGCACTTTTCCTGTCGACAGCGATGCGGACGAATTTTTTGATGCCCTATGATTATTTCCCCTCCTTTTTTATATACTTGTACATATTTTTTTGTTTTTATGATTGTTAGATTTTAAATTATGTAAATATTCATTGATTAATTTCCCTGATTAATAAAAGCCACTTTTGTTGTAAGAATGATACTAGGTGTTGGCATCGTCTCTAAGGACCAATCGCGAATTATATTTATATATATTTTTCAACTTTCTTACTATTTTTATACAAGTAGTATTTGATTTGACTTAATTTTGGCTTTACCCAATGAAATTGAACGCGATCAGCATAACTAAATCGCGTTTAACAGCTGTCAGTGTCAATATTTCCTCAGCAATGATGACACTGACAGCTCTTGATCGCGGTTTAGGTGTGCTGATCGCATTCAGTTTCAAGATGAAATTCGTCCTGAGTGACTTAGTTGTACCTACCATTACAACTGAAGGCATTTAAATGTTTGGTAGAGCTGGAATGTACCTACCTTTAGTGAATTAGCATTGCTACTCATTGATCATGTTGGCACATCAATAGGCCTACTAACATCATCCAGACCTACTTTTTGACGATTCTTTAGCCAATTTTCATAGGTTACACCTGATTGCTCAATTATAAACTAAGATACAGCTGCATTGCTTCTGCAACGTGCAGTTGCACTTAAAACGTCAGTGTTCGTGACTTATGCGTCTCGTTGTCGGGTGTCATCGGGTGTCGTCGGCTCGTCTGGCTACCGGCGCGGGCGCAGCTTCGCCCACACGACCTTCACTGCTTATTCACCACCTCGTACCTTAATTTTATTGTTTTCGTTACTGTGTAATTAAATCATCTGAAAACCTGTTTTACTTAGCTGGTAGTCTTGTTTGCCGTATGGTGCAGTTTCAATTTTTGAGTGGTTTGTTAAAGGTAGTCAAGACCATTAGTAAAGTAGTACTAGTAATAAATGTAGTCAAGCAATGATAGATTACTTATCTCCAAGCACCAATCAAGCTCAGGTGTTCAAGTTGATATCTTCTACTTGCTACGAGTTCCGAATTCTTCGCGCGTGCCTTTTCAATGTCTATACGCTGTTTACCGGTTTGTTTGGTAAGATATAGCATCTCTTGATGTTGGAACTAGGTATGATTTTCTAGTTATGAATATTTATTTATAAAACTCAATCTACTGTAAAAAAAATGTGACAAGCAAATTGTAACAATAAGTACCCATATTTCGCAAATGGCAACATTTCAGATAAAAAATATTTACAATTAGTCACTATCTTTATTTCTCATCCAATTACTTTCACTTAGAATATACTCATCCTTTTGGGTAACGCAATCGCGTATCAATTTGTGTGACGTGTGCCTCCAAAAGCTACTAGTTTACCTGTAAAGTATACTAAGTGCTATAGTGTTGTTCTAGGGACCGATGTTGACTTGCGTCCGTGTGTGGTCCTATAGCCGCACGTGGTCCTAAACAAAATGCTATAACTCACCCAATACGTAACACAAACTTGAATCTTATTTCTGTTTCATGAGGACACAAATCGGTTTGTCCAAATATTTACTTACCAGATTGCCTTCCGAATGTTTGGCTAAATAAGACAGTGTTGCCTTTGAAAAAAAAAGAAGGATAATAGCGAAAGTGTTAAGTCGGTCTGGTTTGTTAACTTTTTGTAAACACATCATACATTGAATTTACGTTATTTTTAGACACGGATGACGTGTGTAGATATGCAAATTGTTTCAAATTGCAAGAGGATGTGCAAGTTTCACGCCAGACGTTGCGTGGGAGAGCCATTGTATTCTGTGAAATACTGGCGACCATGCTATTACGCATTCAATGTCGCAAACTTTAATTAGATCATTTAAATCGTCGCTTCATGAAATGATATCAGTGCAATTATTTTCTTTATCGCGATCAAATTCAACAAGAATACCTACTCTTATCAATAAAACGGTTAAAAAAATATAATATGGCTCAAAGCTCCACCGTATTGAGTCGTCATGTTTGTCTGTAGAATTAATGAGTACACAAAGTGAGACAAAGGGCCAATAAAACTTAAATAACTTTTTATTCTATCAAAATGGCGTTCGGCGGCCATTAATAAGCTAATGACAGGCGAGTTTGACAGCCCGTTATCGCGCCATCTAGCGGGAACAGTTTAATATCGAGCACGTTTCTCTACGTCAAAATGTTATGATAGACGGTCACTTATTCTTTTTGATTTAGTGCCCCTTCGCGTTGAGAACTGCATTGATTTATCAATTATTTCAAGTATGCAAGCTTGGTATTTTTAAGACACGATCTTACTTTCATGTCATACCGTTTGAATCAAATCATCAATTACTGTGTTCGATGCGTATTTTGGTATTATCTGATTGGTATGAGTAATACTTTTAATATATGAAACGAGATTGAAATAACAACGATAAAGGCGGTGGTTTTATAAAGCTATTATAAGAATTAATCGGATGCGAATGTGAATGGCTGCGTGGTGTATTGTTTGTAAATGGGGTGCGCCTGCGCAGCGGGGTGCGGCGTTTTATTAGGAAGTGACAGGATCTGTGGTTTCGAAATGACATTGTCACCTCATCCTTTTTAAACTCCTGTGCCTCTGCCTCGTAAAATTTGATACAAAAACTTGAAGTGTATGTACAACATTCTGGACTGAGTTCAAAACTTATTAGATTTTAAGCAATTGGCAAACAACCGGTTCAATTTCACTGACACTCCTGGCCAATGAACGATATCAAGTCATAGATAAAATCAATCGATTTATTTTATAATATGATATGTTATGTTAATGTTATGTTCGGTACAAATATTATAATACAATGATGGTTGACAGATTGTTGGTCTTCGATTACGATTCTTTAGGAACCCGAGATTTTTTGTCGATTTGCTTTTTTATTTGAATCGACATGGTTTATTTGAACGCTATCGGGAAGGGTTCACGTTATTGATTTTTAAAATGTATGTTTGTTTTGATGGACTGACTCTTAGGATGGATATAATAAAAATAATGGATTCGTCACTGGTAGTTCTGTGGCCGTTGATATACTGATATGGTTTTCTGTCAGTTGAATTTGGATGTTAAGACTGGTTTGAAAGCTTGTTGAGCCTATTAATACTTTAACAGCAAGAAGTAGTATCACGGGCACTGACGTTAAACCACTTTTAAAGTTTTAAACCTTGTTACTAGGGTAATAAGGTTGAAAAGTGGTTCACCGCCAGCGTCCGCGATGGTACCTACAGGCTGAGCATAGGTCTTCGCAAGATAATCATATCACAAGATAAAAGTTTGAAGATTTTTTCAAAATTGCACCTGCAGGATAAAGGCAGAGGGAAATGATACTCGTACTGACCAAGAAACAGAAGACGATTATTAAGTAGGGATACATTGCAAAATATTTGCATATTAGATTGATTGTTTTGCATTCAAAGTATACAGACGTGCTCGTCAATGCATAATTTCAATAAAATAAATTAACGCTTACATAAACAGTGACCTAGTTTTTGCGTGCTATACATAGAAATATTATAGTGATAAGTTAAAATAATGGACTGACTGGATAATATATTTTATAATCTGATAAATGAAAGGCAGCTCCTTTAATCGGAGTACGATGATATGACCCAGCCGTCCACCAACACCAACCTTGGTACTGCTCCTGCATCGCCCCAACAACCAAGACAGGAGCAAGATGAGAAAGTTGAAGTTGTGTCCACTCCGGAAATTCAGAACTGGATGGGATCTATTGAGCAGTACCTGAATGAGGTTTGTGCTATTGCTTCTGAGGGAAAACTAAACACTGATCAGAAGCTAAAAATAAGCAATCTTTGCCTGAACGTTGGCCATGGAGTTTCGCAAATGGCTGTTCAATACCAGTCACTAAAGCAAAAAGTCATACAAACCCATACCTCCCTCAAAACCATAACCGAAGCTCAAGACCTATCAGAAAGTCTAATGGAGATGAACCGGACGATTCAGGACTCCTGTTCGAAGCAGGAAGCAACTTCTACACCTTTTGCAGATATGGTGAAGAAGAGGTCCAACACCTTTGTTCGTCCAAATACTGTTAGCTCCGTGGCCATTTATCCCAGTGACATCTCGAAGATCAGTGACGAAACCAAGAACATGGTCCAAAAAATCATATAGGTACCCTGGAGAAATGAAGCTGAAAGTACGAGGCGTACGCATAATTGGCAAAGGAGGACTTGTAATCAGCACTGAGACTAAAGATGACCTAGATAGGCTCAAGCAAACAGGCCAGCTCGCTTGTCAGGCTTTACCATCGACGATCCTAAAAAGCGCAAACCTCGCATTATAGTTATAGGAGTTCCCACATCAATGGTTGAAAATGAGGTTTTAAATGTATTTATGAACAAAACTTCGCCGACAAACTGCCCAGTATATTCCTAGATACATGTTTGATCCCAGTGAAACTAAGCCACCAATCTGGTAAAAAAGACGCTGAGAAAAGCAACTACATTACGGTACGAGACGTTACACTGGTAACGTGATGTTACAAATGCCAGCAGTACGGTCAGCAGCCAAAACATGCAAAATTGCTGCCCCTACTTGTGGACATTGTGGTGAAGAAGGACACACAATTCAAGACTGCACAAAGAAAGCCGATGCGCCATATGTGCTACATGTTTGTGTTTTATAAAACAAGCCAGCCACAAGATGGGAGATGCAGATTGTTCTGCTAAAAAAGCTGCCGAATACAGGTACATCAACTCGATTGATTATGAAGGCGCCTAAGAGCGCCAATTACTTGTTTATATTTTAGACGTAATTTTTTATTGTTATTTTTAGTTTTAGTATGAATAATAACTTAATTAGCGACATAGTAACACATTTCTAACTGTGTCAAATACATGTGATGTTGAGGATTGCAGACAATATCTTTTCGATTATCAAGATATTTATAAGAACATAGAATTCACAGACTTAATTTTGATTGTGATAAAATGGTCTCTTTTCATAATTCCTTAAACCAGATTTTTCAAGCGTTAAGTTCGTTTAAGAATGTTATACTTACAGGTGATTTAAACATAAATATTGGCTCCGGAAACTGTGACGCAGGGACCCAAGATTATCTTAATATCTGCTCATACCATGGTTTTCTCCCCGCTCACACAATGCCTACTCATCAGAGCGGTTCCCGCCTCGATCATAATATGATGATCAAAACCAGCTTATCATATATTATGCTTGATACTAACGCAACAATTACTGACCATCACGCTATCCTACTTAACGTAAATTTTACGCTGCCTAAGCCAAATCGTCCCCAGACCAAAAGCAAATTAAACTCGAATGTGACTTGTGTAACATTGATTTTACCCTCATTTATATGCCCATCAATGTGGAAACCGTACAGTCAACATGTGTAATTGTCCTTTTATCTTCAAAACGAACAACATAAAATACCTCGAAGTAATGATGGACAATACCCTCTCTTTTAAAAAACATATTGAAAGCCTAGTTAAAAGAGTGCGCAATCTAATATAAAAAAAAATTATATTAAAAAAAATTGCGAACATTAGCAGATTCAAAATTAATCACACAAGTTTATTTGGCCCTATGTCAATCAAGAGAACAAGTGAACAAGTGGAGAATTTTTGATATTGCATTCGAGGCGGAATTAACACAGACCCGTTGTTTTTGAGCCGAAAACTGCAATAACAAATGTCCACGTGTATCAAACGACGTTTTTCAATACATTTTTGAAGAAATAAAATAAAATAACGAAAAATATTTTTGCCATGAATTATTTAGGAAACTATGATTTAAATTTTCTTTTTTTTCCGCGCTTTGCTTTCGCCAGGTTGAAGGAGAAGCAAAGGTATAGAAGGTGAGCCTAAACGTCATTATATCTTCTAAGAATGGCGTTACATCATGATAATGATTCATTAGCTCAAAGAATTAAATAAAAATGATTTGCATAAGCAATAATGGTAAACAGAATGTTGCATATTTTTTTTATTTATGTTTATATTGTTTATAATGTATCTAAAAATGTTTCGCAAGAAACTAAAGGAAAACGAGAAGAAAGAATGACTATGACATTTTAAAATCTAAAGAGTTGATACATAATTCAGTGGAGCACTAGGAGCTATGGTTGGAAGAAGGTTTAAACATATAGCACGGTTCTGTCATAGATAATAATGATTTTTACCACACAAAATTCAAAGGAACAGTTGTACAAATAAACCAATAGACAGAAACATTTAAGGACCTTAATCCATCTGTCACTCCTAAATACGACACAACATAACTTCATTAATATGTCAAACAACCAAACGACAGTCGGAATCCTTCGTGTATCATCGGGATCGATATTAATGATGTCAGTGGGTCGATAAGTGTCACTACAACACTACAAGTTGTGTTGGTACCAAGGTACCAGAGACTACTACCACATCGAGCAGAGATTGATAATGCAGCAGGTACACATCAATTCTTTCCTTGATTTATGATACCAATTAATTGTATTGCCGTACTGCGAATCGGTTTGTTTGTATAAAATTCTTAGGCTGTGTCTCATGTTGGTTTGGTTTTGATGAACTTTTTCCTTAGATTTTGAGAGACTGGTATTCGAAATGGTCATTAACATCAAACTCTTTTCTGATTTTGTTCTGCTTTATTAAAACCTTTTCCTAATCCATTGTATTTGTAAGATTTGGTAAGACATCTCAAATTATTGTTTGTCAACTTCTAAGTTTAACGGCGAAAAAATTCAAATATTTTTGGGAGTTATATTTTCGAGCCGTTTGGGGTTGAAACACGAGGGCCATGGGGTCCGAGTGCCCACTTGGTTTTTCAAGACATCGCTAAGCGGTTTGTCGACTCCTCACGTGACCAGAGGGCTGGCCTATTTTTTGGCCAAAGAATCAGCATTGCCATACAACATGGCAATGCTGCCAGTCTTTTGGGCACTTTTCCTGTTGACAGCGATGCGGACAAATTTTTTGATACCCTGTGATCCTTTCCCTTCCTTTTTTATATACCATGTACAGTGGGCTGCATCCCCACTGTACCCACTGTACATATTAGGTCTTTACCTATGAAATTGCCATTCTGCAGTACTGGGCATTTCAAATCAAAATAATTTTTGTTTGGCTAAGAATTCTAATTTCAAATTAATTTTATTTTAAAAACATGGATTTTTTTTTCCAAAAGTAGTCATTTGTTTATTGATTAGTGTTACATTTTCATCGCATTTCAATCTTTTTCGTCATCATGGATACGTTAAAAATTCGAGTAATTATGGAATATGAGTACCGTCGTGGCAGCAACGCGGCACAAGCGGCACGCAACATCAACGACGTTTACGGAGCTAACACTACAAACCAACGCACCACTTGTTATTGGTTTGCTCACTTCCGTTCTGGAAATTTCGACCTGAAAAATGAACCTCGCGGTCGTCCGAAGACTTTGGTCGACAATGACGAATTAAAGGCGATTGTGGAAGCTGATGATACACAATCTACGGCTGAATTAGCAGCAGCTTTCGACGTTAGCGTCAAAACAATATTGGTCCATTTGCGTCAAATTGGCAAGGTAAAAAAGCTTGACAAATGGGTGCCCCACGAACTCAATTGTAAAATTGTAACAGTAATTTAAATGGTGTGCATAATAAAGAGTATTCTATTCTATTCTATTCTAATGATCGCCAGCGTGAAGTACGCGTCGAGACGTGCCTTGCACTGCTCAACAGACACACAAATGAAGGAATTTTGAACCGCATTGTTACCTGCGATGAAAAATGGATTCTGTTTGATAACTGCAAGCGCTCAGCAAGTTGGTTGGATCCTGGTTCAGCACCTAAACAATGCCCTAAACGAAAACTTACCCCTAGAAAAGTGATGGTCACTGTTTGGTGGTCTAGCGCCGGTGTGATTCATCACAGCTTCTTACCAAACGGGGTGAGCATTACTTCAGATGTGTACTGTGAAGAACTGAACACAATGATGGAGAAGCTGGCACATCTCCAACCAGCAGTGGTCAATTGCTCGTCTCCGCTGCTCCTGCACGACAACGCGCGACCTCATACTGCACAGCAGACGGTCTCCAAGTTGCAAAAACTGGGGTTGGAAGCTCTCCGTCATCCGCCCTACTCACCAGACCTTGCGCCTACCGACTACTACTTTTTCCAGAATTTGGATAACTTCTTGGCGGGAAAAAAATTCAATACCCGAGAGGCAGTACAAAATGCCTTTGAAGAATTTGTTGCCTCCCGTCCAGCTGATTTCTTTAAGAAGGGCATCAATAAACCGCCACTGCGTTGGCAAAGATGCATTGATTGCATGGGTGATTACTTCGATTAATACAAATAAAAAATGCATGAAAAAAATTCGTTTAAATTTTTTCATACAAAACGGCAATTTCATAGGTAAAGACCTATTATTATTATTGTAAATTTGTCAGTTTATATATACAATACATACCAATAAAATAAATTTATCACTAATTACAAAACTCTTCTAAGTTTTTCTTTTTTACTTATTCGTCCTGTTTTCGATCCAAGGACTATTGTCTTTGTGTAATTCCTCATCTCAGTACTTGATACAAAGTAAACGCATCCGTTTCACTCACTAGACAAGTGACCTACCTGCGGTCAGGGCATTAGTTTCCTGAAGTGTTTACGAGCACCGCAAGCCTTCGGTAATTAAACTTCGGTTAGGGCTGGGTTTAACGATACGGTTTACAGCCGTCACGCGTCCATTGTATGTGCCATATCTAGTGTTACCAAATGCGCAACTATGTTAATAGACAATGCTGAATGAAATTTCTTATATTTCATTCCTATCGATTCACAGGCCTTCTCTGAGAAGAACTAAGAAATATCTTTATCTACCTAGCGCTGCCTTATTGAATTCTTCTTCTTAGCGTGTCGATGGCAATATAAATGGATTCGGCCTAAAATTCGGCTACGTGTTTGGCGCCATAACTAGCGTTCATTAGTTCCTGTATCGTACTGCTGACAGTAGTGCACGCAGGAGTCCGGACATATTAAGAAGATACATCGAAGCGTGGTATAGCTCAGTGTGTAAGAGAAATGGCGATAGACTGTGTAGTTCGACGCGCGACTGCGCGAGATAGAAGACTCTTTCGCACACCGGAAGTAAACGCGTTTCGTTTAAATGTAGATTTATGAAAAAATGATATACTTAAATCAATTTTTAGCTCAGTAAGCACTTAAAATTTTTAAATATCTTCGATTTAAAGTAGATTTTACTGTACAATAAGAAACTGTTTACGTATAATCGTATTTAAGACAGAAAATAGACGGTGCTACTTTTTTTCTATCGAAAAAATTTCAAGTAATCATATTCCGGTTTTAGTACAGCAGTAGACAGTAGGTATAGTCAAATAACACATACAGAAAATTTGGATTTATAGGAATTTTAAAAACACAAAATTATCGATGTATCCACTTAAGTGTTCCATCGCTTGTGGAACATTTAGAGGCATGAGGAACAGGGTGTAAAGTTCACTCATCCTCCATAGAAAAGGGAGGATCCTCCGACCAGACGGGTGTTGTGTCTGGTGGGCAACTGCCCAACGGTTGATGTCGGGACGTTGTATATGCTAGTCCCGCGGTAAACTCTGATTGCGCGATGCAGGATTGCGTGACGTCAGTGTGACGCGTAGTTCGTATGTTATGTGGCGATGTAGATTCCGCTACAAACATTTCATTGGAAATCTTTAACTAGTCTCAAGGTTAGGTTTAGTCAAGATTGAAGATATCTTCTTTGGAAATCCCTTTTTCTAATTTTGGACATCCCACGTCATTAACCTATAACTTTTCGTATCTTACCCTAACATTACTGACATTGTAAATATTGCTCAAGACAGTCAAAAATTCTCCATGTTCTTAATTACTCATGAGGTGACAGGCCACCTGCCTATAAACGGAACGATTGACGATTTCCACAAAGGAAGTGACACAAGTCGGCCATCTTTTATACAAATACAGAGAACACATCCGTTTGGCGCCTCTATTGATCAGCTTCAGTCAATAGGTACTGCGAAGATTAGTACAAATTGTTGTATTGGAAATTAGCTTTTAAACGGTTATAATAGATTTTTTTATTGCTTACGTTCAGTTGGTTACAGGCATTTGTGATGCGGCGATTTCCTTAGATGGATTGCGTATTAAATGATTTTCCTATAAGCATAACATTTTCCTGTTTGAGAAGTGTGACATATACAATACATACACTACAGTGACAGGTTTAAACAGGGAATTATTAGTACATTCATTTGATTGAAATCCTTATCCATCTTCTTAGCCTTTTCTCAACTTTGTTGGGGTCAGCTTCCAGTCTAACAGGATCCGGCTGAATTTATTTTATATTCTGTAATTTACATGGAGCGACGCCGATCTGACCTCCACAACCCAGTGACTGGGTAATACGATAGAATAGAATACTTTTTATTATGCACACCATAAAAGTTACAGATTTAAATGTTGAAATTTTACGCATGGTGACACAATGGGCGGTCTTATCGCTAAAAGCGATACGATACCCCTTAGTAAGACTCTATACCCCTTGGTAAGGCTGGTGATTGAAATCCTTATCACATAAAAACATACAAAGGTTTAATTTTTTGCTGCATCAGGAAGCATAAGCATGATAATTTTTATGCAAATCTGTACATAGTGATTTCGATCAGCCACACTCATGAATTCATTAGAGCTTTTGTTTGATCATTTGCAAATTTTCCTCGTCGCCACTCGGGGAAAAGTGTCCCAGGGTCACTTTCGCGAATCAATGACTCTTCCCTTTGAAAATAATGAGTCAAGCCAAACACGCTTAGCGTCACAAAGAACTTTATACACGATGATGGCTGTTTGCCGCTTTGCAGAATAAGTTAATAATGCAAATAAAGGCTGAGCTTCGAAGTTTACCTGACATGTTCACAATCCACACGGTAACTCTGCGATGCGTCAGCGCAACAACAGATAAATCGATGACAAAAGACCTGCAACAGGCCAAGCGAGTGTTCCAATGAAATCACGCGTTAAGGGCCGCTCCAGTTTGTCAGTCCACTTAACGCCCGCCCGGCGTTCGATTCGTCGGCAAACGACATTTCACATTAAAGTTCCTCGAAATGTCACCATCGGCCGGTGCGCCTACACACGCCATGCAATAAAAGCGATCGATTATTACCTATATGTGTGAAAAGCGGAAGGAATAGGGCGGCGCGCGCCCAGCCGCGGCCGCGTCCGCCGACGCTCGTGAGAACTGTCAATATTTGACCCCAGCTCGTTGCTACGCTTCGAAATTGTCTCAACGATTTCGATATTTTCCAATCACAAATATTAACTTAATAACTGACAGGCCAGATTCCCTACGTATTAATCGGCCATCGACGTCACTCGTCCGCGTCGGATCGCGCACCGCAGCTCTCCGTAAACATCGATTCATTATCTCAATCGCAGTGTTAAAGAACTCGTTTTTATTTGCGCTTTCTACGCATAAATAAATATGTATAAAGGTATATTACTGCGGAATCTGGCACGCGTCAATCAAACGGAACGTACACGAAACCCAACGATTTGTCACTGCGCCATTTTGTGGCATCTACAATAACGGCCGCCATTTTGGTGACAATAATTAACAGATAGGCATCTCCGTTCGACCGCTTTCTAGTTTTTGTTTTCTAAAAATAATTATCATCACAATAAGCGACGCGATCTCTTTCTACTTACCGCTGTTGCGGTATTTTGAATAAAATTAAGAGGCCAAATGATTTCAAATTCAATAGTGTCGGTACGGTTGTAATGAGCATCTATTAGAAACCGGTGGAACAAATGTTTATGTACCTGACACTCAAGAAACAACTCGTACCTCCGCACCGGCGTTATCCTCTCGATTCTAAATAAAATATTATGTTGTGTAGTGAATTGGTCGGTGAGTTTGCAACGGCTCCATTCAACTCGGTAGCCGTCGGTCGCTAAATAGTCGACGCTGAAAATATTTCAGCGCGGTATTTGAAGCGTTAAACAGCTGTTGAACGAGAGTTTAGCGCCGGTGGCGGGTCGCGGGCGTCGCGCGGTGCGTGAGTGCGGGCTGCGCGCGCGCCGCTCGCCGTCACGCCGTCAATGGCCCGGGTTATTTACCTCTCCTTATCACCTTTTGTTTTGCTCAAATACTTGTCTGGTTTCGTGTGACACTCGTAGCTTCCTGATACGCTACTGCACGCCTCGGCTGCACTATGTGACGTGTATCTACGTTCGTACGTCAACGTAGTAGGTATAATACGTAATAGGTTTGTATGAAACTATACAGATAGAGTATACTACTTTTTGTTGATTCCGAATCAGGCAATGAACATTTTGAATTTTAACATAAAAAGCTCAAAGACAAAAAACGACAAAGAATCCGAGGCATGTTTGCATAAGATATCGAGGATATCGAGCATCGCACTGAAATAGAAGAAGCCACAGCTATTGGAAGGGCTAACAATAAACGCATCGGAGGCCGATCGGCGATACAGGTCCTTGTGTCCACATTAGCATCTCGAGCCAGGAGTGTGTGCAAACAGCGAGGGTCATCTGATGAAATGTTCAAAGCCTTTTAGTTCCCGAGAATTATTAAATGAAGCCCCAGGATCGTAATGCAAACAGTGTGTGTTTGTCGAGCCAAGAACCTGTTGCTTTGTCGAAGTTTTGATGCGTGCTTCGGCTTATTGGCGGTTATTTTATGTCTGCTAATGTTAATGCGAGTGTGGTTGTTAATGTGGCAACATTGTGACACCAAACACATTTCCCTAGACGCGGTATTCTTGCCTTCTTTGTTGGATTTCAGCTCATTACTTCGTAGGTACATTCTAGCATTCTTCCAATCATATTTTGTTTCTAAATCTACGAAATCATGGCCGCCACCGTCCACCATAACACAACACAACACGGAACGTCTTCAGTTGTCACAGAATGGCTGCATTTACAAGTTATTTGTGTGAAGCTTCTTGTACAATCAGCATTCCCTCGTATATTACGCAAACACGAAGGCAGATTTCCCTTCGACGTCAACAATACATTGCTCAAATGAGTGTTGCAACGACCTCTGCGAAACACCAGATATGTGTGGATATCTAGGCAAATATGGAGGGGTTATGTCTAGGTAAACATGCAGGTAGCCATCCCGGGCGCTAACTCTGCTAATGTGTGGACAAAGCTCGTCGTGACGGATCCTGCTAATAAATATTCCAGGGAGTGTGGATGCGCTTGCGCGGACATTACCACCACGCCGCGCCGCCGCCGACGGGAACCTAATGAACTTCTTTGTCCTTTATGCGATGCTGCAATGCTGCTGAAACAAAGAATTTTCATTGAAACTTGAAGAAAATGATTTAATGAAAATTCTGTTGTAGTTTGCTTTGAATCGACTCCTAAAAGTTCAGCAAACTTTTCATGCCAATCGAAAATTACACTTGACGTTTTGATGAATTTGCAATTTCGGAGTTATGGATTTCTAATAAGTACCGCTTGTTAATGAGTATTTCTAAGTCCTCGTGCCCGATTGGTTAATTGTCGTGTGTTCGATCAATTCACACAGTCATCAATGTTTTCACCTCGCACAGCGACGATGTCTCCGCCGACATTAACAACTAAATGTTCAATATTTTATTACCACACGTATTTGTCTGGCATACCAACCAAACATGTTAAAGCGCACAAGACATCTTTCATTACAAGTTTCTATTTGATTTTGCTTCATAAAATCTACTCGCATAGACACGATTATGATTTCTATCACAAATATTACATTGTTTAAAAAGTATATGAAAGTTTACTTTTTGTAATATTCAACGGTGTTTCGACGACATAGAGTTCAATATTAGGTGTTGTGTCTCTTCGTTGATTGATGGCTAACGCCGCAGCACCTGTGCCATCGACATAGAGTATCTTTTTCTCTAAAGCTAATTTTGTGTTGTTATCTTCATTGATATCGGTAGCTGTAAATCATGCTCTATTTAGAATTGAGCTTAATTCTGTATGGTTT
This sequence comes from Cosmia pyralina, assembly GCA_946251885.1. NCBI lineage: Eukaryota > Metazoa > Arthropoda > Insecta > Lepidoptera > Noctuidae > Cosmia > Cosmia pyralina. Next base: position 17,404,692 of record OX276357.1, read on the forward strand.
AAGACCACTTTTGGTAGCGTGATGTTGGCAGTAAAAGGCGCTAATCAACGGTGTGTCCTCCTGCTTATATCTGGGCATTACTTCGGGATTCTTCTGAGAACGGCATCGAGTCCATTCCCTGTTTATTCAAATAATAAGCAAGTGGGTTGTTTAATGGTTCCGATGGATGAATTCTTTCACTTTCCGTTTCTTTGTTGGGGTCACGATCACGATCTAAAACGTATCAGTGTGTTTTTGTTTACACGTTACAAATTGGGTGTAATATTGTGTCGAGCGTCCGCTTCGCTCGCTGTACGTGGCGTCGGTCGTCGGCGACGTTTCATTCTTCATTTCCCTTGGCATCGTGTTAACGTGTAGTGAAATCCCGGTCGCTTTTATTGACTCGTCCAATACAACGTACCTTTTCATCGGCCCACTAAACAACTTACAGTTAATATTATATTATAAAATCACGCGAGGGATTCCACAAAGCTGCTAAGTCGCTCCGATTCTGTTTGTTCTGGCGTTAGCGCGGGTTGTGCTAACGTTATCCTACTTATCGGAACGTGCAACTGTTGATTTTTACAGTTCGTCACATGATAATAACATCAACATTTAGTGTGCCGCGTGTTTGTTTTGTTCACTGAATTTGGTGAATCCGCAGCTTATAAGGTATACGAACTTAAAATAAACGCCTTAAGTGGCTCATTTTATTGATATAACGTTTAAATAAAATTGCGGTCACCTTAAAAAGTAATAAAAGGTTGAAGGAATCCAGTAGCAGTCTGGACCCATGAGAAAGAAAAGTCGAATGAAATGACAGGGTGTGGTACGGGAGCGCGATTGATGTGATTATAGGGTTCCGTAGGGTAGGCGGGAGTAGAGCATTTCGTGAGATTATACTGCTCTGGGATGGAGATAAAGTGACGCTTACAAGTAATAAGAATTCAAGGCATTTCGAGTGCAAATATCTTTTGGTGGGTCGATGACACTAACGTTTTTATAAAATTTCCGGTGATTAACCGTGTTATTTTTATACGTACAGAAAATGTTATTATTATTAAAGTACAATGGGGATACGTACGCCATGAATCACGAATCATGTGTAGCCTTCAGGATACTTTTTCCAAAAAGCCGACACATACTCCGAAGCACGATAAATTGTTGCATATTAATTGATATAACACGCGGAACCCTGAAGTGGGCCGTTGAAGGAAGCTTGCGTGTCGTTCAGAGGCGAGCGTTTATCCGAACGAACATTTCACCGATAATAACTCCACACAATATAATAATGCGAATAATAAATAAAAATGGAAATAAAATAATAATTTTAATGTCGTAATTGTGGGCCGGGGGCTGTGTCGGCGCAAAACGCGCTCATTTCGAACAACGATTTGATTGCCGCTCGCAACACTTGCCTTATATTGATTCCGATGGAACTTTAAGTGCATTAATACTGGGACTGGTTTCGCATAGTCGGTACTTGTTTCTCGCAATGGAATGATGCATTACGCGTGGAGACCTGCCATTAATTCCTATGTGCCGAGTACTGCCGAGGCAGCGCTCGTGGATTTCCGGGAATCCGATTAAATTTACTCAATTGCTGTAACAGTTGTAATGATAGAACGGTAGATGATTGTATTAGCACATTGAAACATGTCTAGTTGCTTTCTAGAAAGATAAATTGCTCCATTTTTCCAATTTTAACACCTTTCTTAATTTACAAACAATGCTTATTTTTCAAGACGATTATAATATTATTGTTCGACATCAACCAACTATGATGATGTTCAAGAATATCAACTAGTTATTACAAGTATTCAAGTACTTGACTAATAAGGCTGGTTTCAGCAAATGTTGTAGGCCCTAGGCGACGTATTGCGGCCACCACATGTTATTCTGCCGATATATCGTTATAAACAAAGAATAAGTATAAATAATTGAATAAATTTAACTCCTCGGGCAATCCGGGAACGGAAGCTCACGGCAAATTGTGTTTATTAAATTTATGCATTGGAAAGTAAACAATTGTAGATTAAATGCGAATCGAAGGTGAATAATAGTTTGTACTAATTAAACAGAATACATTGTTATCAGTTTATTAGCTGTTAACCCTCTGCATGCCGATGATCGACCCAGGTATCGGTCAGGAACAATCATCGGTTATACAGAGGCTCTTGGAAAAAATCGTAGGTAATAACACGCGTTCTTGAGCAGTTCACGTCAAATATAGACGTATTTATTTATAGAACCTTATTTTAACAATAACATGGACATGTAAAGAGTATTTTTAACGTGTCATCTTAGTATTTTTCTACATTTACGAGTAAGTTTGACGCCTTGCGACATTTATAGGTAATTGCAGTTTTAACTGACCAGTCTTGGTAGCCGCACCTGCCACTCGTAAGTAATTTAAAAATAAGTCACTTAGATGAAACCTAGCTGTATGCTGTAATTATGTTAACGTTATGTTGGATAAGTCTATGATTTATAATAAAACTGTATTTCTAACTATTTCCAGTATATTAACTGATGCTGCTTAGACTAACTTAGATCACTGCTGCAGTTTTGGGTTAAGGATTATAATTTAATAATGTTTCAATGTTCAATTGTTCACGTTATTGAATTAGATTTGGTTGTTTCATTGTAATGGTCGGATCTGCCTGTATTATTTTGTGCTACATCCTTTATTAATTAGTACTACCTATTAAAAAGGAGGAGCTCGTGGCTAAGTAATAACAGCTGCACGGGTCGATCCATCAGGTTAAGCTACGCTTGCCGGGGTTAGTCCGTAGATGGGTGACCATCTTTACATACCGTGACTCCTTCGTGCCTCAAAAAGCACGTTAAGCCGTTGGTCCCGGCTGTCATTCGTGGATCTTTGACAGTCGTTACGGTCGTCAAAAGCCCGAAAGTTGGACAACCAGTCTTAACAAGGGGTATCGTATTACCCAGTTACTGGGTTGTGGAGGTCTGATAGGCAGTCGCTCCATGTAATATACTGGTATTCAGCTGCATCCGGTTAGACTGGAAGCCAATCCCAACATAGTTGGGAAAAGACTAGGCAGATTGACTACCTATTAAGAAATAGTGCTAAGTATACTGAGCATTGAACTTCATGTTATTTTTTGGAGCTGAGCTAGAAATATTTCTCTAAGCACTACCAAAATGAAAAAGCATTTTCATAGGCGGTGAATAATTTAGCAAGGATATTTTTTAAGGCGCCACAAATTCGCATCCCAATGAATGACAGGATTCTCATGGTGATTTACCATCGACATCTTTTTGAATTATTGCCAATTTATTAAATCGAATATATAGATATTATAATCAAACTTCTTTGTTGCAGTCCGCACGGTCTGAGGGCGAGTCTTCCGGAGAGCAATCCTGCGAGAGCTCCGACGAGGGCGTGGGGCGGGACGCGCCTGCTCCACACCCCCACCAGCCCCACCAACCCCACCAGCCGCTGCAGCTACAAACACACCAGTCGCTGCAACACCAGCCGATACAGCATCAGCCCACACATAACTTGAGCCACCACGCCTCGGTGCAGCATCAGCCTCTGAACAGTCATCAGATGACGCATCCGCACCAGAGGAACTCGCCTAGACCTCTAGAGAGGGAACTGAAAGTAAGTCTAATAAATCTAAATAGGGTAACTGCTATAGTAACTGGCCAATCATAAATAAGAGGTAGAAACAGAGAGAAGAAGCAAGCTCATGAATGAAAAGGACAAAAGATATATTTTTTGTCCTTTTCATTCATGAGCTTGCTTGCATCACCTTGTTTCTACCTCTTTTTTTATGAGTGGCCAGTTACTAAAGCGTGGCGAATTACTATAGCAGTTACCCTAACTGTCAAAGCCAATTTTGATACGTTTTACATAGGAAAACCTATGTTTATTCATACTAAAATGGATGAATTGGTCCTTAAATCCTAAATTAAAGGCTCCCATAGACAAGCGCGTTGAGACGCGCGACGGCGCGACGCGACTGCGGTCGAAAAATTTCCATGAAGTTTTCATAGAAATTGTTCCATCAGAGGCGCGTCACGCCGTCGCTTTACGCCTGTCTGTGGGAGACCTTATGGTCCTTTGGATATCATGATGATTTAGAAATCCTAATGCTAATTGGTACGAGCATATGTCATGCATGTCTAACGATATTAGACATAGATTCAGAAGTAATTTGCATTGTGCTTGTGATATCGGAACGTAGCAGTATGTCTGGACTGCTCATTGATTTGCTGGTCTCGCTCTCTCGCGACCGATCAGCCATGTGTAAAACCTGTGTTATAGTCTGTGTGCAAATCAAATGCAACTTTAATTAATAGAAGTGTTTATATTAGTACATAACAGTGCTTTTATTGATTGTACCAACATTAGATATAAAAGCATTCATGAACTCTTATTATAACTTCTTAACCTTTCCTCCAACAGGTGCGCGACGATTTCGAGTCACTCAAGTCCTCTCTGCACCCACACTTATCGTCCCTGGCGTCCTTAGCCCAGGGGGCTCCTCTGTCGACCCCAAGCAGTGTGTTCGCTCTAGCCGGTGCGGGGGCCACGGGCGGCTTCCCTTACGCGCCTCCAGCGTTCCTGGCCCCCGCACCACCGCCACCGGCACAGCCAGCCGGCTCTGCATCATCGTCGTCGTCTGAAGGTAGTGCTGCTGGTTGGAGCTTTGAAGAACAGTATAAGCAGGTCCGTCAGGTAAGTTCGTTTTTGATGATTTGGTTAGAAATTAGTTTACTTCTTTGGATGTAGGCACTTGGATGAGCAACAGTTAAAAAAAACCGGTCAAATGCGTGTCGGACTTCGCACATTTAGGGTTCCGCACCAAATCTGATTTATCAATATATTGGTATTTGTTAGTAAAATATACGTAATAATAAACATTATCACCAAATTTCAAGTTCATAGGTCAATGGGAAATTAAAAAATTCTTCGGGACAAAATTTTGTAAAAAAGGCTGACTTTAGTGGCTTCTCATTTCTTTGTTTTCTAATGTTTTTTGAAACAAAAAATACATTATTTATACTCAACAAGTTCTAAACAACGATACCCCACTCAATGGGGTAGGTCAAAATTTTTTTTTCGCGCCCCCCTTAAAACATTTAAAAATATTTTTTGACAACTTGTATGGCTTTGGGTCAATAAGATGCTTATATTGTGAAAATTAGACTGTAGCTCCAACCGTTTGGCTGTAAAACCTATGTGACAGACGACGGACAGACGGACACGTGAGTGACAGCAATAGGGCTCCGTTTGGACCCTTTGGGTACGGAACCGTAAAAAGAGAATGCTATGATAGTAGGAAGATTAACAATTTATATTGAAAATAAAATGACTATAGCTTCCAAAGTTAAGAAAATAAACAGAAAACATACTTCCAAAATGTTTGTCCACATATAAAATGTTTGTCCACATATAAAATCAATAACCATTCCAGTAGTCAAAGCAAAGCAACATCGTAATAGCTCAGCCGATGCATAATAAATCATAAACAATTTACCTACCATAGAGCAATCAAATAAAATCGCGCCGACCCTCACACAACCCTGCTGAATTATTCACAGACACATTACGTGTCTATGTGTCCAATAAAATGGAATCCTAAATCGCTACATAATGGTCGGTTCAACCCGTTCCTTTGCTACATATTTCATTGGTTTTGCGAAGGGTTGTCAAAACATGTGAGGGGTCATTCGGGCCCCCGAATGAATAATAATCCGCTGTCGTGTTCGGAGGGTTGAGGACAGATTGTCAATGTTTTTTATGACTTTATTGCGGCTGTTCGAGGATTTCGTGGTGACGTTTTTATTATTATCAACTTACAAATTGTTATGAGGTGGGTTTGGTTTTTTTGACGTTTGAAAAGGGATGTGTCAGTTGAAATTACAATATTGTGTTTTTCCAAAAAAATATTATAATTTTCAGAGGCACAAAAACATTGTAATATTTCTCTTTATGTTCAAGGATTAACCATTCATTCCGTTAAATTTCGGAACCATTAATAAACTTACTCCGTTTAGCAGAAAGTTAACAAGGTCCGTAATTTTCTGTTACAAAAGTAATACTTAGTAAGTATTTTATTTTCACCTCACGACCTTACTGAACAAGCTGTTAAGTATTCTATCAAAGAGGAGAAAGGTATAAAATTGTTTAAATTGTTGTTGTCGATCACGCCTCTATTGTTCCCTAACTGGAGGCACGCTTGTGTGCCTTTACGTAATACCGAATAAGGACTCACATTCACGGTAAGACTTTTTCTTTACGTTCCGACAGTTTTGAAAGGTTTTTCAATACTTTTTAACATTCATTTATAATAGGAATGTTGACTAAAAATTTTTTTAAGTCATTCATTTCGCTTTTTAAAAAATATTGGACACGTCGAGGACATGATAATCTCTTAAACGGCTTACCCCTTCGAAAGATTTAATTCTTAACCGGGGTTGTATGGTCACTGGTTAAAACACATGTTTATGACCTCTCGTATTAGACAAACATAGGTATGTGTAATAACTGAGCTAAGTTCCAATAATTATGAAAAAAAAAAAAAAAATTAAACCAAAGCTTGCTCCAAATATAGTCCATCTTTTAGACAGACAAGAGCTATGTGGTATTGTGTATCTTGGAATTCTTGGATTATTTGGTTACATATCTGACCTCCACAACCCAGTTATTGGGTAACACGATCCCCTTGGTAAGAGTAAGACTGGTTAGACTTTGGGGTAAAACCTAAGTTGTGACACATACAGCTGCACATTAAACATTTATCTATCCTTATCAATGAGGACTTTGTGCTGTCTTCTGATATTCAATAAATACAACGATTCATTAACCTTTCATCGTGGTATACATGGCCAACTTATCTGCGTACATATTGGAGTCAAATTAACGAGGTACAGTCTCTTTTATCTACGTATGCTCGCGTGTCTGAGGCTTACAAAGAATCCAATTGATACCTACCCGCGAAGGATCAATTATAAACTTAAGAATATGTGCGGTTCAAGGGATATTATGTCGGAAGATATTGTTGAAATTTTAATTTGTACAGCCTTTTGGGTGTTACTGGTATTTTAATTCATTCAATATAATTCATTCATACAGGCCAGCTCCTTTTAGTAGGTACGGTATTTAGAATTACTTGCAACTTGCAAGAAATCCTTTTAACCATAGGTACACACAGCAGCAGGTCAAGTGACTACAAATTGTCAAATTTTCTCATTCGATTTTGAACTTAAGCGTCAACATTTTAAGATTTAAAATCGTTTGGAGAAATTTGACAGTTTGGTAATGCATGATTAAAATTGTACCAAAGTGCTACTTCATTATTAAAATTACTTTGTTTAAAAAAAAAATAACAATGAGTAGACTTAAAGTCTTGTCATTGTTATTTTTTTCACCAGAAGCTTCAACACCCTGTCTCCCAAGGTGAAATGAATTTCTGCAACAAGCCAGTTACAGACAATAGCCCAAAAATTGTAATTTGTTCTTTAATTTATGCTTTCATGTTTCTGGTCTTCAGGCCATACGGTGTGTACATGGTCCTTTGTGTCTAGGTTAAAGTTTAGCACGTTAATTCGTTCTACATATCGCAATTTGTGACACAATGTGGGACCAAACAATGAGGACAAAGGACCACGAGCACTCACAAAGCAACATAGTCAATGTGTTAATGTATTGCAATTGGATGTTGGCTGCATTGGTGCTCATAGGAATTCTGTTTACGGCCTGTTGCTGGTGTTTATTCAGTTTAATGTATTCGTCCTTTGTGATGGAGGTAGCTTGTACATTAAATGTCTGACTACAATGTTGATAGATTATCTCGATTAATAAAAAATGCGTGGTTTTATGTAGTTAGTGGCTTTGGTACAATGTTGCTGAACAAAACTGGCGATGCTATTAATTTCGATATGAAATGAAGACTATTCATAATGACTGACTGGATAAGTTAGTGTTATTTAGCCATAATGCTTTTTAAGAGGATACATCGAAGCGTGGTTTAGGAGCTCGTGGCTAAGCCGCACGGGTCGATCCATCAGGTTAAGCTACGCTTGCCGGGGTTGGTCCGTGGATGGGTGACCATATTTACATACCGATACTCCTTCGTGCCTCGGAAAGCACGATAAGCCGTTAGTCCCGGCTATCATTCGTGGATCTTTGACAGTCGTTACGGGTCGTCAGAAGCCCGAAAGTCTGACAACCAGTCTTACCAAGGAGTATCATGTTACCCAGTTGTGGGGGTCAGATAGGCAGTCGCTCCACGTAAGATACTGGTATTCAGCTGCATCCGGTTAGACTGGAAACCGACCCCAACACAGTTGGGAAAAGGCTTGGCGGATGATGACATCGAAGCGTGGTTTAGCTCGGTGTGTAGTGAAATGGCGTTATGGCTGTCTAGTTTGACGCGTGAAGACTCACGCGCACCGGAACTAAACGCGCTGCGTTTAAATGTAGATTTATAACAAAATGTGCTATACTTAAATAAATTTTTAGCTTAGTAAGTTCTTAATGTATTTAAATACTTACCTTCGATATAAAGCAAATTTTACTGCACATTAAGGAACTGTTTATTAATCTATACTTATTATAAAACAAAGTCACTTTTTGTGTTAGTCTGTGTGGTCGCGTTGTTGTTCTAAATTACGCAACGGATTTTGATGCGGTTTTCACTATCATTTAGAGAATTTATTTCGGAAGGTTTATAATAAATTAATATTTAACTTATTTAGGTATAACATGGAATCCTTCATGTTTTGTCAAGTCGTAAAAACCGTGCGAAGCAGGGCTGGGTCGCTAGTAATCGTATAAAACAGAAAATAGACGGTGCTACTTTGGAATTTTTTTCTTTCGAAAAATTTCAAGTAATCATGTTTCAGTTTTAGTAGATCAGTACCTACACTAGTCAAATAACACATTTGGAAAATCCAAATGATTTGGTTTTATAGGAATTTTAGAAACACAAAATTTATCGATGTTTCCCCTTAATTTTACGATAGTTTAGTTTATTGGACAAAGTTGCTCTTGGAGAACACTGGAACATTACTGTAGAGTTTCTGATGCAAATGCATTGTAGTTTTCCGAAGCTATCAGGTAAAATCTTTTATAACAACGCTGTCGAATTTTATTTACACTAGCAATAAATTAATTACCAAACAAGAAATATCAAAATAGCATTTCGATAGTCGTCACCAATCGCTCCAACCGAAACAAACGCGTGTTGCGATAATCGCACGGCTGCACGCGCGGGCGATAATCGCCCATTTGACGCGCGACTGCGGTGCGTTTGCGCACACACCGGTCCACTTGCGACGCGTCACGGTGCCTTTGTGCGATTCTTAGTTTAGATATTGTTGTTATATTTCTAATGCTCTAGTTTATACGGGTTCAGAACTTCAGATTCATATTAAACGCTAATTTACGATTTGTTTGGTTTATTGAGCACGGATATGATATAAGTAGCTGGTTCTTGATTTGAAATTTTTTTACAGTACGACCACATTTAAAGCTTCCATCGTATATTTTCGAAAAAACCGAACTTTGTCGAATTAAATGTGACTGGTCCAATAAGGCAGTGACGGAATTAGTGCACAAGTAGATAAAATTGAAGTGTATGGTTGTCATATCAAAATAACAGCTTTTTATTAAATGCTTATGAAAGTATCTGACAAAAAAACAATTTAAAAGATTTTTTCAATACACTTCCTCGAAAACTGGTCCATATCGCACTACGATTAGGTTCACAATGCAAATTATTTCACACGCGTGTGATTTTTGCATTTTCCAACAAGTGTGCGTGAATTAAAAATTGCCACAGATAACTTATACCTATACTCAGTCCAAATTGGTTGAATTCCTCTATTCACACCGTCTCTATTCGGAGGTGAATGTTTTTTTTTAATCTCGGCAAAGAGATATGCGTCTTTACGGCGTTAATATTTTTTAAATATTTAAATAATGTTTATAAATAGAATATCATTAAAACCATGATTATTACAATAAAACAAAAACGTTTATGAATAAATTAACAATTATTTGTGTTTTATACTCAAAAATGTTTGAATTTTCTATTTTTCATATTAGACTCTTTACCGGCTTTATACCTTTGCTTCTCCTTCAACCATGCGAAAACAAAGTGCGGAAAAAAAAGAAAATTTAAATCATAGTTTCCTAATAATTCATGACAAAAATATTTTTCGTTATTTTATTTTAATTTTTCAAAAGTGTATTGAAAAACGTCCTTTGATACATGTGGACATTTGTTATTGCATTCGAGGCGGAATTAACACCCGAGCCGTAGGCGAGGTTGTTTTTGAGCCGAGAACTTTTTCGAAAAATTCTCCACTTGTATCAAAATGTACTATTGTCTGGCTGTCCGTTTGTTCCGGCTAATCTGCGAAGCGGCTGGACCGATTTTGACGGGACTTATACTGGCTTGATGTCATACGGAGTAACTTAGGCTACTTTTATTTTAGAAAAAGAATTAGGGTTCCGCGCAAACAAATGAAAACCCATGAAATTTTGAACGTTGTCGTACTGTAACACCTTTTCCTGAATTCGCAATAATGAATATGCCTTTGGCACTCTGGAATTTCGTATACCTACAGGTATCCTGCATTGTAACTGGATGATTAGGAACGGAAAATACAAAATATAATGTTGTATTCTAACTAGACAAAACGACGACACAGTGAAATTTTTCATTGACTATTACTCCAACAGGGCCTTATTGTAAGAATTGTAAAGGTGTGTCATACAGAATTGATTAAAGTCAGGCTGTTTAGTGGATAAGACATGAATAACACGAGTCAGTATCACACCTTGTTGTTATAATTCTATCACTTTCCTATATTTGATCAATCCACTTTGGAACTCCTCGCCTATTGACACAGAGAGTGATGAATTTGACGATTGAATGAAACCTGTCGTAACGTTTACTCAAGGGACTTGGTAAATAAGCTCCATTCATTCGTACTTCATTCTTCAATTGAAGATAAACTGTGCAGTGATTATGAACGGATCGCACCTCTACGTGAACGTAATGACGTGTTTCAATCTTTATCAATTTTAATTACATAGTGGACGTTGTTTGCGTGCGTATTTAGAAAATTATAGATTTATGTATTACCTTTAGAAATAATGATCCTCTATTAACTGTGATATAGTTGCTTAATCGTAAATACAAAGTTGTAGATAAATAATGGTAGCGTAGATAATAAAGCAAAAAAAATAATACGCCATTTTCCCTCTCGCTCCTCCCACATAATTTCTTCCCTATAACAAAAATTACAAGGTTGATACTCCTGCGAGGTTCCGTGTGTATAAACATTTATATTTCTGCTAATAGTATGATTATCGCGCCCTCTTTAGGGCGTTGTCGTTGAATTAACAGTTATTTGTGCAAAAAGCCGGAAACTGTTCGATTTTCCACCTTGTGGCTTGGTGCTAGGGTTATAAATTAAAAAGTGTGGAACTAATGTGAGACTTAAAATCCATAAACGGCGGCCATGTTGGAAAGTCGGCTGTTTTCCGACCCTAAATCATCGCCGCGGATATTGTTGTTCCTTTTATTAGCGTCTACTGTGTTGCTACTTGTCTGATAACGCATTCATAGAGTAATTTTAAAGCCTGCAACAATGCATGGACTTGAATAGGCCATGCTTTTTATTAGATTTACTTTTTGTGTCACAACCGAAAATGTTGAGCGTTTGAGGTGTGCCCCGTTTCCGCTACGTCACGCCTGTGTTTGGTAAACTTTCCAACTAACCTACACAATGTAAATAAATGTAATGAGCTTTGTAATCTTGAGTCCAAGCATGATATAGGTACTTGTTACCTACTTATCCAATTCCAAATATCTTCAACTGATAGTTCATAGATATTCGCTAACTAAGAAGCAGTTTTCAGAGTTACATTTTCTGTCCCTTTTGGTGTTTACAAAATAATTTCTTTCTGATTCATTTCTCTAAAAACGATCCGTTTTTTGGACTTTCAGGCCCATACATAGATTTTGTGGCAGCTTCACTTGTTATTGTGAGCAAAGATATTCAAATACACCTTTACTTGTTTAGTAATTTTATTACGAGTTCCTATAAAAATTCCCGTGTCCAAGATTCAGTATTGTCACGTATTCTGCTGCGCGCACGCCGCTCGTCCATTAGTCAGGCACCCCCCGCGCAGGCGCAGTTTATGTACGACTGTGCGACACGTTTGATTTTATACTATTTATCATTGCTATAAATTGCCTACATTGCAAAACACGTTGCTTGTTACAAATTGATGGGGTTATAGGCCGATTGTGTGGTTCATATTGATCGTAGAAATTAAGTCGAGTTTGTATTTGATAGACTTTTTCTATTGTTTATGTCTGTCTGGTTTGTAATCCTTGTTTCTTTCACGGTGTCTGTTCAATGTAAAAAGTAGACCTTCATAAATGTTTCGCCACTAAACAACTCTTTTCAGTTGTCATATTTTTAGTGATTAGGATGTCAACCCTTGACTGTTTTTTTATCTGTAGATCTCTTTTGCTCCCGGAGTTTTGTTTGTAGCAAGTCCATAATGATTGCAAATAGCCTAATTTTCTCCAAAAGTGAGTAGTTAAAAAGTAAACAACATCACCACTCCTAAAGGTTCCGTAATCTCAAAACGTGGTTGCTTTAAATGCACGTGAACTATTAGATTCGCCGTAAACCTTTTAAAGTGGCACTAAGGTTATGGGTGTGTTCGTCCAAAAAGCCGGCCAAGTGCGTGTCGGACCACGCACAATAAAGGGTTCTGTAGATGAAAATAATTTACCCTAAAAAAAATTTTTTTAAGTGATAATATTACAAATTAACAAATTTCGGTCTTTTCCCTTCACTTGTGCTGTGAGACCTTACTTCTTGCCAAATTTCATGATTCTAGGTCAACGGAAAGTACCCTATAAGTTTTGATTTACTTGCGAGTACCAAAATATGTCGCATGATCGCCGTTTTTTGTGATTGCGTTGACTTAGAAGCTTGAATTTTTTAGAGCTCCAAGGGATCATAGACGTATTTGATATTAATTTCAACTTGATACCTCCACGCGTTCCTGAGATAAAGAGTATTGACAGACTGACAGATAGACGGACAACGAAATGATCCTATAAGGGTTCCGATTTTTCCTTTTGAGGTACGGAACCCTAAAAAAGTAAGTTATTTTTTTTACTGGCAACCCAAACGATTAGCCAAGTGAGCCATCGTGCTGGTATTCGAGTGTTTTGGATATTTATTCCGTCTAGACGGTTTATCTACTGGATGCTTTCGATACGTTTATCAGGGTGGAATGTTTTATACACTTGAAATTGGAAAGTTAACGACGAATGAGCTTTTAAGCTTTTTTTCTGCAGTATGTGTGTAATGTTTAAGCCGTTTAAATGTCAAAATAATTGTCTATAGATAGTCTTTATCGATTTAACAGTCGCTTTTGTTTATTCTTTTGGTGTGGTAATTATTCAAGCTATGTGGCGTTAGATGTTTTTATTTTCTTTGTAGAATTTTATTTGGCTACACATATTTTTCTGCCAATTAGTTTAATTTTAATGGCGTCTCGAATTTTAATAAGCTCTTGTTTCCAACAGTACTTTTGGTGTTATCGTGGTACTTCCTCGTGACGTCATAACATTCAACTACATACCAAACAAACAAATTAGTCAAACATTAAAAAGCATTCGTGACTTCCGATCCTAATTAAGGTGTGTTCAAACTCGTTATTGTTGTTTTTTCTTCAGATTTAGATGCGGCTATTATCGTTAAATAGCCGATTTGTCGTCGCAATTAGCCTTAAAATGTTGAGTTGTACCATAAATCGGTACGATTACGTGTATCGGCCTCATTATCGAGCGTGCAACCGTTTATCTTGTAACTACGTGTTATTCGAATAGTTAGCATTGAACATTTTATTGTTGTGACATCAAGGAGTAGGTATCCTCCTGTTAAACATGGTATTTATGATAATTAAGCTGTAAAAAAAGAGCGAAGTCTCGCAGCATCTCGTAGGAAGTCAATATACCTACTAGTGACTCAATCAAGATGATGAATTTTTCCCAATTTTCAGGAAATGCATAGCAATTAGCAATTCATAGATTAGTAGTCTCAATAAGTTGTATGTGAGGATCAGCTTTAGTGTAAGGTATAAAACATACATACAATAACATATTATACCAAATTGCGCTATTACCTCTGTATAATAAACCTTGCAAATTGTACATTGTGGATGACAGGTTACAATTATGCAAGTTTCTGTTCAATAAAAATTACAAGTTTCAGTCATGGTGGAAAATTTACAAAATTGTAAATTTTAAGAATGTTAAATGAAAAGATGTTTTTTTGAAAAATGTAACCAATTAAAGGACTAGTAAATAATGTTAATTTATTAGGTCACTATTAAAATTTTATTTTATTGTGGCATTTATTTAACTCGTCTCAAAACCATATAATACATTTTGATCTGAGTTTATTAATTAACACAATAGAAATGTGTTTTAATAATTAGGTACTATTAAATTAACATTATTTACTATTCCTTTAATTGATTACATTTTTCAAAAAAGCATCTTTTCAAATGAAATTGAGAAAATGAGATTTTGTTTTTTTGAAAATGAGATTGAGATTGTTAAATAACAATCTTAAAAATTTGGTCCCGTGTGAGCGAGAGAGGTGACAAAATGCAACAGCCCTCTTAATTCTGTTACTCTTAAAATGTCGATTACACACCATGTGTTCATATAACAATAAAATTTCTATTGTGTCTGCTAATTAGTTCATAGAATACTCCAATAACAACTCGACGCCAAATGTATGGAACGGCTGATTATTTTTACGCGATTACGATGTTGGTCGATGTTATTCAGTTTGATGGCCCGTCTGATGTCTGAAGGTGTGGTCAAATTTAAGGGTTAAATTTGATAAATGACCCTTAAATTTGACCACACCTTTCTGGTACACCCTGTATGTATATGTATATGTCTGTATGTATCTATGTATTAGTATTTATTCTTTTTTGTGTTATCCTAAGTTGCACCTGCCATGTTTTGGTATTACGTCATAAGGTTGACTGGTACAAAATGCTTCAGGCATTAAGTCCGCCTTTGTACAGTATTTTTATTTGTGCATAACGTTTTAATAAATAAATTAATTAATGTCCTGACTGACATGATTCTTTATTTGCTGCATGTATCACCCTACAAAGTTACCTTCAGCAATGACTTCATCGCAGTTATCAATTGTTATTTTAATACTGTAATTATCATTAATATTTACTCTGTCTGAACACATTACGTTAATGTATTCAATGGACTAAATACAAAACATCGATACATTTAAAGACTCCCGCAGACAGGCGCGGCGCAACTCCGGTATAACCATTTCCATGAAGCTTTCATAGAAATATTGTCCTACCAGTCACGTCACGCCTGTCTGTTGAAGCCTTGTTGTTAACTAGTGAAGCAATAATTACGAGGACATTATCTGGTGACGAGCTCTGATTGGTCGACATTGAATGACATTCTTACAATAATGAGATTGTGACGAGACGTTCTAACTAATCGCTGACGTTACGTTTTGTTTGGTTTATATTTAAATATTTGATTAGTTTTATTTTGTTATAACTTTTCCTTATTAGTATGTACAGCTTTACTTAGTTTTGAGTTGTAATATTAAACTATTGTAAACTATTAAGCAGGTAGGTATAGAACGTATTAAAATCGAACTAATCACATTTTTGTGTATTTTTTCGTCTAAAATTCATTTTAACTTTTTGAGGTGTGCACATCATGATAAACAGTTATAACTTTTCATTTGCACTCCCCATTTCAACTCTCTGATTTTTCCACCTGCACCTAAAAACTCATGGATTTAATTCAAACAATTTGATCAGTATAGAGTTACTTACCTTCTATTTCTACGACATATCACGCGCGTGGTTCTCGGCGTGATATCGTCGCTGACGCACCCCAGCTGATCGCTATTTCTGGGGGCTTGCATGGGGGCCCTACGCAGGCGCAAGTCACGGGCCATGGTATGTAGATGAGAACTATGAGACGAGGCTTAATCGATTTATGATCTTCGTTAAATTTGATGGTTTATGTGGGAATTTTACCTAATATATAGGTAAAAAAAAATTGTGATTTTATAGTGCCTTCGATGAAGTTTTCGTGATTTGCATCATGATAGTTTTCTTCTACTGATAAAATATCTTCAAAATTGCGTAACTTTACTGTACACAGTATTACTTACTCTTTTCAGTTTAGTGTCGACTACCATCAAAATAAAAATCTAACTGTTATTCTGACTTTTGAAACGTTTCAGAAAATTTAATATTTTCCACCCATTTTTGTACGAAATATTCTTCACGTCTCTTTTGGAACGAAGTTCTTTAACGCGGTTTGCGGTAGGAGTAACCTGGTAGAAATCGTCACGTAACGAAAAAGCGTTATGCCTGACAAAGTCCGTTTCAAGGTATCAAGTTTTCAGTGTGAAAAGTTATTGTTTTTAATACAGAGCCATCTAATATAAGTTTTAGCTTCTAAAACCTCATACTAAACTCCGGCCGATGAGAAAATGCGTTCCTGAAACCTGTCAGAAGAGTACGGCCAGCAACATAAGTCGACTAACACTGCTACTTTTACACACAACATGTAAATTGATACAAAATGATTTAAATATCTCCTTTTTCCTATAATACCTATATAAGAGTCTAGTAGATCTTTAAATTTTAATTCTGTTCCGATTTTAATTAAATGTCTTGCTCAATAACAAAGATTTTAAAAACTGAAGTGTTTGCTGACTGTACAAAAGCGTGTTTTACGAATTAAAAAAGTGTTTTACGAATTTAAACTTTATTAGTTCATAATCGTGTATAACTGACATGCGCATTCTCTCGGCGGCCGAAATATAGATGGCACTGAATTAATACATACAAAACAACGAAAGGCACTTCGTTCCAACCAGGCGGGGGTGTCCCACGACACATCCCGACTTTTTATTGTATTTCGTGGATAAACTCCACTACTTTTTCTATCTCATTCATGCATTGGTTCAGTAACGCTTTCTCTTCTATCTTGGACACAATTGCATCGTCTAACAGTGGGAGTGCTATCAATGCGTGCAACATGCCGCATGTGGTGCATTAATTTGATATCCTTTTTATTCGCATATGCAGCAAACAATAAATATGGTCGTTGCTCAAAATAGTTCGATTGTTTAGTAGTTTCTTCGTTAGTTCAGAAAACTTCCTTCGATAAAGTGTATGAATGGAAGGACCACAGAACATAAATTCTATTGCTTTTTAATTTTTAACCGACTTCAAAAAGGAGGAGGTTTTCAATTCGTCGGTTCCCCGATTACTCGAAGATGGCTGGACCGATTTGGATTTTTTTTGTTTTATTCGAGAGGGTATACATCACAGTTGGTCCCATATAAAATTGATTAACTTTGATTCGGTAGTTTTTGTGTTAGCTTCAATAATACGTATTTTTTCCCCACTTTTATATGGATGATGTTCTAGTTTGTATTGCAGATAGTGGTATTAGAATTTGTGTGGGGTTGGTACACAACTAAAAAGTGAAAAATAAAAACTTTTTTTTTGGTGGAAAAAAATCAAAATACATTTAACTAGACACCGACTTCCGAAATTAAAGTTATTTTTCACTTTGTAGTGTTGTTTTTGGAAGTCGGTTGTATTTTTTTGTAAAAAAGTTTTTTGTTTAATTCTTATCGTTTTCTTCTGGTATCTATGATCAAGTGGGATAACATTATTTCGGATGTTTATTTTCATTTGAGTCATCAAAACAAATGTTGTAGTTAATTGGCAATAACCTTCTCATTACAGAATGGATGATATCATTCGCAACTTGAATCAGTACAGTTGTTGAAATGCAAACAGAAACAAATCAAATACTATAACAGTTTCGATAGTAGTATCCAGCGTACTATAAGATATTTTGGTATCAAATGATTACTACATCTTGAATATATTGGCTCTTCTACATATAGATGAAATATCGTATCAACGATTACAGTAACTTGCCGATAGATGGAAATAATATTGATGGCAAATGGATGGTAATTGAGCCTGTTCTCAGCTTTGTTTTCGCCATTCGCATAAGGACATTGTGTAAGAGTATAAACTGATTTATTATTTGATATGATCCGTCGACTGACGGCTCACACTTGCAATAAAACTTGTTAGAAATATGTTTTTATTGTGTGTTAATTCTACTTTTCTAGTAACCTACGGCCGTGAGCGATTCTTTGTGATTTAAGCATGTTTATTTGCTCTCCGTATTTTTGGAACTGTGTACGTTTAGAGTATTTTTTGTATTTGTAGTTTTTGTTTAACGGATCACTGTGCAATGTTTTATTCGTATTCCGAGAATGAATGGTTACGTGAATTACTTTTTCCTCTTGATTCTGAAGTCAGGTGCTTTTTCCACATCATATGTTTCGTCTAGATTTTGTTAGAACTATTGATCTACGATGTTTGGATCATTATATTTTCTTCCTATATCATCAGTACTTTTATATGACCTGTAAATGATATGACCTGATCTTGAACAACATTGTTTCCGTGTGAACCAAGACGTATTCTTTATAACGCTGTTTTTATCAGGGACTCAAGTCTCTCTCTGACAGAACGTGTCATTGGCAGTAGACTCACTACAATAGGTAAATTAATTTGTTTTGCTATTAAAATTAATCAATTTTGAATCAGCAATCTTATTATAACGTGTAATGTCGAAACAGTGTGGATGGCCATCGGTGTGGACACGTGGGCCATATGTATCGAGTCATGGCGCATTAGCGTGTCGGGTGACCGTCACTCTGCAACCGTGCAACACGTTATTAATAGCTGAACCGGGATTCTGTTATCATTGCCTTTGAAATCATATGTTGAATTAGATGAAGTATTGGAGATTGCAAACGAATCTGACGTAGATTTTTCAACAATTACAGATGACAAACTTCCACGAATGTTTATCTTTACTGCATTAAATTTTTCTCTTAGACGACTTTTTACTATACAGGATGTTTTTTTCCTAGTTGGCGTTATAAGAAAATTTTAGAAAATATATATTTTTCCTAGTTGGCGTTATAAGAAAATTATAGAACATACGCAGTAATAACATTGCAATAATAAGTTATGATATTATTCACCAATAATATCATAACTTAATATTGCAATGTTATTTATTTCATAAGCACATTACAGATATGAAATCTTGAAAACTTACTTCTGCAGCTGGCCTAATGCCATCGTTATGCTTAGAAAGTTGGTTCATCTTTACATCATCACTTTTGGTTGCCATATCTTCCGTACTAAACCCTCTTATACTTCGAATCACTTACAATACGTACATTAAATCACTGATCTCATCTACCCCTCTTGGCCACGCGTCTTACATTCTCGTGTTACTAGAGTGGCTCGCGCGAGGGCTGCGAGGGTGGGGGCCTGAAATAGCGCACACGCAGCATCTGCCGGTATTAATAGCCCCCCAAAGTGAATGTAGTATCAAGGACGCGGCCGTTTATATCGCGAGATTACTAACTTAGGAGCGGGAAAGGACGGAGCGATGTTTGGGTAATGTAGAGGAATGGATTGTTGGGAAGATTATTCTTAAAAGTGCTTTCAGTGGCGAGAGTTGCCTGTTTTTTCTGTTCTGTGATTGTAGCTATATGGAAAAATTTTGGCCTATGTATAAGGTCTGTAGCACAAGCTAGTCCCTCAAAATGCCTGAGTCACCTATATATTTAGAACAAACAAATTATGATGTTTACGTTAACGTGTTTGTCAATGCTTACAATATTATTTTGATATACATAGCATGTAGGTATATGGTTTCTATATTTCTTTATCATAAAAAGTTATATTGGCATTTGCTATTTCTCCAGAGCGTTCTTTGGACATAAGTATCTGGCAATTCAATAACTGTAGCCTGTGTTTCGTTGTGAAAATCTAAATATCCTTTATGTAATTTAACAAAATATATGAACTTGATTTTTTTAATAAGTTGATGAATGCCGCCGTTTCTTTGTCCCAAAACCATGGACGCAGATTTACTATTTATATTACAACTTCCTTTACGTAAAACCCCTATATCGATACGAACATTTGGTTGGCAGTTTTTGCTCCAAACATTCCTATAAAATGTTTATCACCGATGCCTCGTTCACATGTGGCAGCAGCCCTCTTGACTAGAGATTATTCTAAAATTTCCAGATTGCCACCCCGGGCAAAAAATAAATAAATCCATAGTTATGGACAAAAAATGTCCCGAATCCTCGAGTAGATGATTACAATCCCCTTGAAATACAGATTTACAGTTATCGCTGCCATGAACCCTGAGAAGTGATCTGCCGTCATTTTTATGAGTGTTTTTAATATTTGTTTCATAATTCTTTCAGTGTGTGGCAATCATTTTATGTAAAGAGGGATTGAATAGTTTACTTTCAGTTTGATTGATTTCACTAATGTTTCGACCTTCTTTCGTATTATCTTTTCTATCAGTAATGTTTTCTGAAATATCTTTATTTTGTTAATTATTTTCATGTGGCATATTGTCTCTCTCAAATACCCTTACTTCTTTACTCCAAAATAATACATCACATTAGTGTGCGTAATTTAATTGCCATCTTCCTCATGTAGGCGTAACTATTTTGTTTATGACAGTGTTATTTGCATGTGTTGGTGCGATGCCGGGGGTGGCGCGGGCGCAGTCGACCCGCGGGTTATCATTTCCTGTTCTTATTTTAAATTTTACAACATAATATTTTTTGCTTACGGCGGGAAGCTGAAGCGCTGTTATTACTTTGTATCTGCTGAATGTTTTGAACGATCAAGAGGCTCGCGTTTGTATACGATTTATTAGAAAAGGAAAGAGATATTAGATATGAAAGGATATTTGGATCTGTCTTTTGCTTCGATATTTTTCATGAGTATTGTGACTAATTGAAGAATGACATTTAACGACATGAAAACATGTTCCAAGCAATTGTAGATTATAACACTGAGGGACCCGTTTAAATTCACGGCTACCTCGCAATTTCTCAGCTTCCCCACATGGATTGTCGGTACAGTCGATTCGGACGATAAAACAGCAAACAACAACAATTTTACTGTTTATACACGTAATTGTTTATTAGGGCGAGCTCGGTCGCCGGCGCCTTTTGTCGGTCGATACGTCAATATGATTTTATTACGCGCGATTCGCTGCGGCCGCGCCTATGTGTAAGCACCTTTAAGATTTGCGATTCGAATGCAACAATTGACCTAACCTGTTGAATGTTTATTGGTTTTATTCATTGTTTCTGTTCAGTAGCTTAAAATATGTCTTTCCTATACCAAAGCTCGGGGCTGACCATTGTAATTTTTTTGCCAGTGGTAAATTAGCTTATTTTTTTTGGGAACAGAGTATGCCTTTATATAATTTTGACGAAAAGTCTAGTCATAATAATCTCTATAGCATCTGGTGATTTAGCTATGTTTGTATATTTATTAGCTAGGTACCCTTCCTTTGCCTCTAATTGACTGAAACTAAAGACAATAATAATACAATAAAAGAAGAGAAAGTACCTAACATTCCAATAAAAATCTTAATAGCCCAATTAGAAGAAACCAAGCTCCATAATCAAATCACCCACAAACAAACAGCAAGGCGAATGATCTACTAAAGGAACACCTAACAATGGACATGTCAAAACATTGGTCCTTTGATCAGAGCCCAATTAAACATGTTCTAGGAAATCACTTAATGAGTTGCACGTAAACAGCTGTAACTTGTAGCACTTACTCTGGATGCACTTTCCGTCTGGAGACTAAGTAGAAGAGCAGGTGCTTGGTGTCACTGGCCCTTTTGGTTTGGTCTTTGTGGACGAAACTAAAGTTGATAAATATTATTATCCTTGGTTACTTTTGGATCTTAAAATTCTATACTATATGTTGTTTCGTGGGGCAGGACTGTTTGTTTTCTTCATTCAAAAAATTTTCTCGATAATATATAGGTATTCTTATTTGATACAACGAGCAGGACCTAAGTTAGGTGTTCCAACTGTTCTGTTTAAGATAGGTAGCTTATACAACTTATACTACGCTTACTATACTATGCTTATTTAGGTACTACAACTGCAAAAATCAGGCACCAAAAAGGTTCTTTTTTTTGGTTGTTGCTAAGCTAATATCAGTTTTAAATTCTACATGAGTCAACGCCATAGGGCACAGAAAGGGTTCGCTCGTCGGGATTAGACCACACTGAAACTTTACCTCCACCTATTAAAATAAAAGCACAATAAAGCCCAATCAATCGCTTGAGCACGCTTCAAGCGCTAGCCGGTAGCATACACGTCATCCTCACTGGAGCAGTGCGCTTGATTTGTTTAGACAGCGGCGATCACAAAGCGGCGGCGATCAGCCTGTAACGTTTCCTCTTTACGACCTCCCCAACTGTGGAACACTTTGTATAGTTATCCATTGTTTTATCAATTTCAATAATTTATCACTTGTGTCGAGAACGGAACGCGTCCGTCGCCACGTCGCGGCGTCGGTCGTCGGTACAACGTGTGATTCTTGATATTCTTAGAAATAAACATGCAACTGTTACAATTGCTCTTACGATTGCTGATGGTTTTTTTTTTATTACGTTTGGTTGCTGTAATCTTTCACTGTTGTGCAAAGAGTTTTGTCAAATATTTGTACCGTGTGTTGTTTACGAGCTTGCTATGTACTGAACGTTAGTTATGGCTTCAGCGTAAACAACGTGAACTAATACACATCAGGTTGCATTTTCTTGCGTAAAATTTTGTAGACTCTAAGTTGTGTCTTGCAAGAAATTATTTAACCTTCTAAATAGAACTTGAGCCGAGTCTCAAAATGATCACTAACAAAATGTAAATAAAAAGTTTTTGATATTCTTATTGAAAATATATCATTGTTTCAAATGGTAAGTGTTGGAATTAAAAGACTATCAAATAAGAATTGACAAGCTGAATCTTGCTTGACAAGTTCCAAAAGCAAAATTCCTAACAGACCGAAATCAATCTAATTAAAAATCAGACATTTGTGATAACATGAACAATAGTAGTGACAGGCGCGCCACCTAGGGCGTGGGGCTGTAAACGAAGCGCCATTAACGGACTGTTTATAGGCGCTTAAACACTACTTTAATTAAGTAAGTCGCTTATGTTATGTCGCGAGTTATAATGATGTAACGCTTGCGAACGCATTGAATTCCTTTATGTATTGTCACGATCTGAGCTTAGAAAGGGAAATTTTGAGAGACGAATAAATTTTATAGATATCCTAAGTGTAAAAGAGAAAGTTATATCTTTCTGTTCCATATTCTTTGATTCATTCTATGACAAGACATAAATATTTTCTTCTTCAAATGAGCAATATTCTTTATCAGGCAGGTAAAAACTAGATGTTTCTAGTAGTTGTATACAATTCGTAAGTAATGCGTTGTCGGGCAGTTATCTGTTGAAAACCATTTAACCCTCTTCTTAGAAGACTTTTACAACATAAGTGGGAAGATAAGCCGTTGATTGATTCCACGTTTAGTTTCATCACGTGAAAACAAAACGAATAGAATTGCCATAGAAATGGAGTTTCAAAAAATCATACTAATGAGACTGAGCGAGGTAGTGACAATAAAATCCAAAATATAAAAATGTTTTACGAGTAAGATCCCTCTTAAATATTGGTATTCAAAACGGTCTCAGGCAAAAATAAAACTCTTTCATCAATACAAATTTTATAGCAACAAAAAGATGTAAAACATATTTATTTTCTTTTTCTTAAAAAGTTAAAACCTTTAATCTTAGCTGAGTTTGAATCTGCTGTTAAACCACAAGTGTTTACACTTTCAGTAAATATTGACGATGAAATTATTGAATTAATAGATGTTACTCAGAAATTCAGAATCAAGTGGCGATGGCGGTTACGTTGGCTGGTCGGCTAATGTTGGCAAAAACGCATCTTGGGATTCCCGTTGACATGTTTGCTTACAACAATAATACGCATGTATACTTACATACGTTTTCTCTTTTATATGCGCATGCACATTTATTTGTTTTGTAGCCATTGACTTTGTAGAGAACAGATTTGTGATATCATTTCGTTTTCTAATACTGCGTTACTGTCTGCCTTCGTTTTAACTGTTCTAGAAGCTTTTTCTTTTGATTTTTTCACACGATTAATTCAATGATTTCGAAATATTTGCGACTATGATTACTTTATTTAAAATCATTGATTGATCAACACCACTGTAGCTATCTCTGCTTATTTGCCATTTCATTTTGCACCGATCATTCTCTCGTCCGTAATGGCTCTCGATCACGTTATGGTGTACCCGAGCCCGTCCAAACATTGAGCTATCACGAGCTTAATTACACTCACCATGAGGGGAGATCGGGGCAATCAGGAACTATTGACTATCACGTGTTAATTAAAATCGCGCGACGATAAATCTTCGCCCCGCGCCGTGCCGCCGCCCGTGCGAAACGACGAGTGTTGGCCAAAGGCAATTAGGGATGATACTTGAACTATCTGAGGGTAGCTTAAATATCTATTGTAATGAATGGCCATTATTAATAGATACTCACTTACTAATTTCATCCCACATTACTAAGATGGCAAAATTGTTATTATAGGTGAAAGTTTAATAAAATACAATGAGCTAGCTCTTAAAAAATAGCAACGATTGTAAAAATATATGCATAAAAATAGTTTTTTGTAACAAAAGCGTTATCTCCAAACTCTACGTAATTACATGTTCCGGATTGGTGCACTGATAAAGAAATTACTTGCCGATGGCATAATATAGTTGCTAAGGACCCGATCACACGTACCATAACCACGCCACGACGATACCACGTGGACGGACGGGCGCTAATTTGAATGAAAATGAATTTGTAGTCTATTCCACACAGACCACTTTTGGCCGTCACAATCAAAAGTGATGACGATACCTACCACATCAAGGCAACGTCGCAGCCACAACGCAATCACAATGAGACGACACTGTCCACAGTCGAACTGTCTGCAACCACTATTAAAGCCACAACGATACCACATCGCAACTGCAAAACGTTGCAGCAACACAATTCACATGTAACCACTGCTTGCACACATTTTGTCGCTGCGATGTGATGTGGTTGTGGTACGTGTGAATGGGCCCTGAGCCTGCACCACTCTGTACAATAATATCAGTTATAAGAATGTTAATTACTTAAGTATTTTTGGAGTAGATAGGTAATCTTAAAATGAGTTGAAAATGTGGTAATTATCCATTTGAAGTACTTACTACATTTTTTTTATGAAACTTTGATGTTTTATATTTAATTTTATCACGAGTGTTCCTCGTCGGGTGGATGCTAAAGTTAGCCCAGACACGCACGGGTCAGTAGGCCTATGTCAGAGGTCGATTATGAACGGACTCTCATTCATTTGGTAGAGTAAGCTTGATCCCAAAGCCACAAGGGTAAAAAGACAAAATATGTATTGTGTTAAAAATGCTATGTCTCATCTCTTTAGTTAACTCGTCTCATTTGTTCAAAAAGATGAAGCTATTAGAAAAGAAGTGGGCCTAAGGTTCACATAACCCAAAATTACCGAAAACGTGACTCACAATCACATACTATTTACACAAAAATGTTAAAATACCGTGTATTTAAAGTCGAACATTTGTTTCTGATTAGATACGTTTGAATTTTTCGTATCCATTTCATTGTAATTGCTTTGTAGTTTGTACTAAATCTTTATTGTAGTTACATCTTTCATCTCACCCAAATGGTGAATAAAAACTATTGGTGTCCGTCTGGCCCATTGTTTCACCGTTTCACATAATATTTCGTAGAATTGTGCCCAATAATACTCCGTATCTATTGACTTCCTTTCGATAATAAAGAATCTTCGACGTTCTATTGTTTGTACGACAAAAATAATATTTTAATCGTTATTTAAATTTTTTGCCAGAATTACCCAGCCGACCCAGTCTTTTGTTAATTTTTATTGCAGTTAGATGCTTGGGATAGTGAGTTTGGTGATAGTGGATCGTACCGCAGGCATTTTAGAGTTGTAAATTTTATTATGTTTGAAATTGTTTCAATGCATTTACTTATTCAGGTAAAGTGAGCTTTTAGAATTGACTAAAGCTTTCGATAAGGTAAATCACGGTGTTGAGGTTTAAATTTAAAAGTTTAAAGTGAAACATGTAAATACATATGTATATGAATTGAATTTATAAGTGATATGTTGATAGGTCCGTTCGAAAACCTAGACTAAGATCACTTGCTAAAATTAACTAAAATAAAAAAAAAAACACAAAAAACTACACTAGCATAGGCGAATCAAGTCTTTCTAAATAAACTTAAGGAAAAATCAACCGCCGTTAGTTCAAGGGTATGCTATCCGATCCCATAAGGGATGGCATGACGTCACAGGAATTTTTTCGGCGTCTATTCAGTGGATTCCCGAAATAACGGCACCGGGTCGGGCATTACAAAGAGCATTATTGGAAATGTTGTAATTTAAACAAAACTTGCATTTTTTGACGCTTATTGTAGATTTGTAGCTGTATATACAACAGAGACTATGTGTTATTAAATGCACTTGGGTCTTGGACTATTTAAATATTATTTTATTGATACCGGTGTTAAGTTTGTAGAACTTGTAGATGCAGATGATATTTTCAACGTTTTCCTTATAGTAGTATTTAGTTATTCCTATGCAGAACTTAAAAATGTAAATATCTTGACTCGGAACGTCATTAATTAATGATTATCTTTATCATGCAACCAATAACGAAAACAATAAAACTTTTTTACAAAAATACAACCGACTTCCAAAAACAACACTACAAAGTGAAAAATAACTTTAATTTCGGAAGTCGGTGTCTGATTAAATGTATTTTCGTTTTTGCCACCGACTTCCGAAATTAAAGTTATGTATTTTTCACTTTGTAGTGTTGTTTTTGGCAGTCGGTTGTATTTTTTTGTAAAAAAGTTTTTATTTTTCACTTTTTAGTGGTTCACATGTGCTTACCCCTTCACAGCGTACTGGCGTGATGTTATGTTATGAACTGGTGTAAACAACAAACAGACATGAGATTTCAGCAATCCCAGTCCATTAGCTATCATTTATTGAGGAGTTCCGTTGCCAATCTCAGAAGTTCTTCATCAGATCTTCACCAAATTGAAATGGGACCACTCCAAGAAAGTACTCTTCCTAAAACTATCCAAATCGCTTCAAGTGTGCCTATAAAATTGGAAGAGTTCTCTCTATTTCTCCAGGATCCCATCATCAGATCCTGACTTGATGATCATGGGACCACTTGGGAAGTATACCCTTTCAAACAAAAAAAAAAATAATCCAAATCGGTCCAGCCATCTTCGAGTAATCGGGGAACATACATAAAAATAAAAAATAAAAAAAGGTTCCGACGAATTGAGAACCTCCTCCTTTTTGAAGTCGGTTAAAAAAGCTTGAAACTTAGAGAGAATTAAGCCGCCTTTCCACTATGGGATATAATATAATATATTATATCCCGAGATATCGTATATCACTCGGTCAATCGAAATAGTAGATTATGAACTGGTACTACCATAGATATATGAAAGATATATTTCTATGGGTACTACATAATCAATCTCAATCTGCCTAGCCTTTTCCCAACTATGTTGGGGTCGGCTTCCAGTCTAACCGGATGCAGCTGAATACCAGTATTTTACATGGAGCGACTGCCTATCTGACCTCCACAACCCAGCGACTGGGTAATACGATACCCCTTGGTAAGACTGGTTGTCAGACTTTCGGGCTTCTGACGACCCGTAACGACTGTTAAAGATCCACAAATGACAGCCGGGACCAACGGCTTAACGTGCTTTCCGAGGCACGGAGGAGTCTCGGTATGTAAAGATGGTCACCCATCCACGGACCGACCCCGGCAAGCGTAGCTTAACCTGATGGATCGACCCCTGCGGCTGTTATTACTTAGCCACGAGGTCCTCTGGTACTACATAATGACGGTTAATAAGATGGCGAGGTTCTTAACTCACACTTTTAGGTAAACAAAAATTTAGATTTTTTTTTATTTATTGTCGTATTAATAGTCATTTCAGAAGCATAGAAAAATAGGAAAAAAAATCTTAGATTTAAGGTTTAAATTCAAGTATAATGAAATGTCATTCATTCTAAATATCGCCAATCGGTCTTCAATCGGTTGTAATATGTCAAGCAAATTGCGTTTGTTAATGATGCTTCAACCATTCTCGAATGGCACGGATTTTAATAAAAAAAAATATGAAAGAGGTGGTTAATAACACTAACCACCAAACCGGAAAGAGTTACGAGTGTTTTGATACCTAGTTATGTGCAGTCTCATAAACTGCTTTAACTACACACGAGTAGTCATGAGTTACCTTTATAAATAAAAAACCAAAGTTAGCAAAAAGTAAACAAACATAATAATGGCTCCGAAACCATCACGTACTTTATAGATAGAAATATGAAAAAGGGAAAGAAAACCATCGTGACGTGGATTACGTTATTATGGTTACGGAGTTATCATCGGCCAACCGCGCATGCTCCCTAGCGCGGTCCCCAGGCCCACACAATGATAAAAATCGAATTGAAAACTTCTTGGTCGATCCGAAGTGTACTTTATTAGGAAAAAAGTTATGTTATAGCATTGTCTTGTTAAGAAATCTGTATCATAATAAAACTTTTTAATTTTATTTCAGTTGTAGGTACAGACTTTATGCATGTAACATGCATAGTCTGTCATTACTCATTAGGGTACTATATTTGAATTCATAATCAGAACTCTCGGTGTAAACGGTTACATTTAAAAGTACAGTGAGCGATATCTATACAACGTGTCGTTTTGCATCCTCGTCAAATTTAAGGATGTGGTATAGACAATCAAACCGAACCACTTTTTCCAAGGCACCAATATCGTAATCGCGAAAAAATAATCAGCCGTCCCATACATTTGCGTCGAATAGGTATTGAAGTTTTCTATGGGACAGTTGAAAATTTTTTCGTGATTACGATGTTGGTCCCATGGAGAAAGTTGTTCGGTTTGATGTTTATCACACCCTGAAATTTGACGAGGATGCAAAACGACACGTTGTATAGGTCCTGAGTCAGGACTTCTCTTTTTATTTATATGTGTCGAACTTCTGACTGACTGACTGACTCATCAACGCCCAGCCCAAACCCTTGAACCTTGAAAGCTGAAATTTTGCACAGAGGTTCCTTTATAATGTAGACAAGGAGTAAGGAAGGATTTTCCGATAGTACGAGTACGTACTCGTACTGGCCACCACGGGAACCACGGGAACGTTCCCGTGGTTTATTTTC
This sequence comes from Cosmia pyralina, assembly GCA_946251885.1. Taxonomy (NCBI): domain Eukaryota; kingdom Metazoa; phylum Arthropoda; class Insecta; order Lepidoptera; family Noctuidae; genus Cosmia; species Cosmia pyralina. The sequence continues at coordinate 17,434,048 of OX276357.1, forward strand.
CGACATCCACGTGGGCGAAGCCGCGGCCAAAAGGTAGTTACTTTATATTTCGAGATGTATTATAAATTACATTATATCCCGTAGTGGATAGGCAGATAATAGTCTATTTTCCGAGAAATCCAAACAATGAATAGTTAACCCTTTGAATGCTCAATGGACCTGTCACAACATCACTAACCCTGCCAAATCCACCCGTATCAATTCAAGTGCCCGTATGACCAGATTCGCCCACTTTACCCCATTTATAAAGATATCAATAACAAGATATACTCGCCCCATGCAATCCTGTGACATTTCAATAGTAGGAATTTAATTGATTATTTGTGAAACGACGAAATAATATTGTGGCGAAATTATTATGGCACCCCTCATCGCTTGTACAATTACACGATTTCTGAAGGTCTGTTCAATAGAACAGACCCTCAGAAATCGCTCGATGGGGTTTTCGGTATAATTTGACAGGTCATCGCTAAAACTGTGCTACCGAAATGTTTTTTTGTTATAGTCCGCTATGATTTCCGTGAAAATTTTAGCAACGCTTCTCCTATATCCATTAACACCAAAATATTTAAGGGTTCTAAATGGTTCTGCTACTGTTAAAATGCGATGCATGAATTATTTGTTCATTCCGTCTCATATCTTCGTTTACGCTCTTAATGCGTGTTCTTGTGTCGTTGACTGTGGCGTTTATTGGTTTTCAATAGGTATAGCCGATGGTAAATTACGATTCTGTTAACCTAAATGTTGTTTGAAAACATAAATATATATCTAAGAATCTCTTTGTACTTTTATGTGTTATTTGCTCACAATTCACGCACTAATTTAAAACAGTACCTATCATTCAATCATCAATGTTATATTATAAAACAAGACAAATTCTCAGAATAGCCTTGCGCATTGTATCCACGCGTTTGCTATTTATAATTACAACTTAAAAAATTTCGTTCTAGAAAAGCTCATTTGTCTTGTTGGTGTACATAAATATGGTATTTTTCTCATTTGGAATAAAGTTCATAATCGTTTGAATAAGTCGATGTTGTTTCAGTTTAGTAAGCAGGTAGTAATTTTAAATTTCGAAGCGATCTCGTCTGGCGACAACCCCTGCGCCGCCAATGTCGATGGGGTGGAGCGGAGCCGTCTCGCAGCTCGCGCCATCCTGCTCACGCCTCGCCGCTCCGTTTATCTCTGTCTCGCCTATTATTGTCATATCAAGATTCGAACATTGCATTTTGTTTCCAATTTTCAATTTAGTTTATATCGGATGTTGGCAAGAGCAAGACGTCTGGCGTGCCGCCATCGGCTATACTTCATTGTGCACGTGTTTATGTCGCGCGCTCGACTTATTATATATTTGAATTATTAGTTCGCGGTAAATAATTGAGTTCCTATTGTTGTTTTGTGTGAGAGTTAAGGTACTTTGATAGTAGTACTATTAAATGAAATTCATGGATTTCTTCAACACATTCATGGAGGATCATCATCATCATCATCATCAGAACTCGCATAGCGACCCTCCGAAGATGCCGAATTTTTTCGAAGTTGATAAGAAAAAGGTTGGCTGTTTAGTAATTAATTATAAACAATTAATTAGTTATTTAACGCTTACGCATACTTTTTTTATATAATTATCGCTAGAGCAATATTTGTTTTTCTGTTTAATCTATTTTTTTTTTAGATTTAGCAGCAAACTTAGTTTACTAAAACTGTGCATGGGCAGTGACAGGTGACAGTTGACAGTGACAGTTCAAAATTTTTTGCGCAGTTTTTAATTTGCCAATACAGTAGGTAGGTAATGTATTGACTAGCCCATTGATTTATGTTAAAACTTATATTATTAATACTTTAATAACAATTAATTATAAGCCAATTCTAGGATAAGATATCTATCTACATTTACATGATAGGGGAAAAACTGTAGATATTTTTTGTACTATCAAGTAGCATTCTATTTCATCTGTAGACTTCCTCTTATTATCATCATTCCACTAATTTTGTATCATTTAGATACCCGTGTGTGCATAGCATTGCGGCGTATAATTTGTTTTATTATTATGATTTTGTTTATACGAACAATCGGGTGCTAACGACCATAACTGATTTTAAAAGTTAATTAAGGTCTCGAAGGAAAAGAAAAATGTTTGTTTAGTTTCTTAATTATTTATTTACATATGATTAATAATAAAACTAATTCTTAATTAGTTTATTCTAAAACAATAAAACAAATTCTTAATTAGTTTATTCTAAAACAATACCTATAGTTACCTACCCAACTATACAATGTTATTAAGTCGACTAAAAAGCAAGCCACAGTCAACTATGTTGCTCCAAAATAGCAGTAATAATTCTACAGTTTTATATTAGCACATAAAATTATATGAATCCCATTTTAATAATTCAAATATCGAACACAGAATGAGCTAACGAACGGGTTTCAATGGCTGATTTAAACAATATAAAATAAATTAGTAATAAAATAGAGGAATGAAGCGTAAAAGATTTATATGAATATTAAATCGCTTAATAAAAACTGGCGATCTGTTTAAAGGGACCTTTTTATGTGGAAGTTAATTATAGTTTTATTATAAAACGATGCCGAATTAATAACGAGAAGCGGACGGATTAAAAAAATGGATTCGATATAAATTTCGATTATTTATGGGGCATTTAATAGGCGTTTAATATCGTGTCATTATGAATTAAAGTTGATATACCTACTACAAGTTTCTGAATTTCTTTGTCAGGTAAACATGTTACTTACCTACGCAATGCCTATCAATGTTTTTTGCTGGGTGGTCTCCATTCTAATTCTAAGAACAGAGGCAGTCAGGGTTCCACCCATGGGGTTGCGTCTTGGTCTTTCAATCTTGGGATGTAATAGCAATTAAAAAACTTATGTGTTATCAACATCAAGAAAGAATATTTTATTAGTTTTTCTTAATTTCCCTGCTTTTATAAATGATCTTTGATGCCTCCGGCCGGCGTGTTATATCATGGGCAGAAGTCAATTATGCGTTTGTCAATCCTTCATTTAGTTAAACGTCTTTCAAGTTACCGCGCTCTGGAAACTTGAGAAAGAAAACCTCTTTCTTTATGCTTCTATTTTAAATTTTTCGGGTAATCGTAGCTATATAGTATCGTACTAGTTGCAATTTTCGAAAAGTCTGACAACCAGTCTTACCAAGGGGTTTCAAATTACCCAGTTACTGGGTTGTGGAGGTCAAATAGGCAGTCGCTCCGTGTAAAATACTGGTACTGGTAATACTGGTATTCAGCTGCATCCGGTTAGACTGGAAGCCGACGCCAACATAGTTGGGAAAAGGCTAGGCAGATGATGAAATACTCGTAGTTCCTATGGAGTGCGATGTTTTCCGAGCCTGTAAGCCTTTGAAACGCTAACCTCCCTCAAATACAACGTCGTATTTATTCAACGATGCGCCACCGACCATATCGCGGAAAATCCAGGCCACAGTATAGAATATTTGGAATCCTGCCGTTTTGCCGAAAAGATTTTGACAAAATTTCACTACCCAAAATTTTAGCAACCTTTTTTATACCAATGCAATATTTGGAATAATTTTAGTACGCGGCACATTTTCATTTGGTCAAATTTTTACTTGGCAGAATATTACCAAGGATAATGTCACTAAGGCATTTGGTCTTTAGTCAAATGATTTATTACAGCAAACAATCTTTAGACAGTAAAAGTTTGGTCAAATCATTTGTTATGACAAAAAATATATAGGTTAGGTTACGTTAAAACTGTGACCTCTTACGCACGAGCCGAGCGAGCGAAGCGAGCAGTGCCGCGGTAGCGGCCGGCGAGCACCAGAAACGACCAGATTATATAGAAAAAAATATGGAAAAAAGGGATTGTTTTTAGCAGGCTATCAAGAACCTAACTGGTTAGACGAGGTTAATTATTTTAAAAAAATGGTTAGGTTAGGTTAGGTTAAAACTGTGACCTTCTACGCACGAGCCGAGCGAGCGAAGCGAGCGGTGTCGCAGCAGCGGCCGGCTAGTGGCAGAAACGACTAGATTTTAAAGAAAAAAAAATATGGAAAAAAAGAGATTATTTTTAGCAGGCTATCAAGAACTGAACTAGTTAGACGAGACCAACCCACTATACCAACATTCGATTCATTCGATACCGATATAATTATTATCGGCCCGATGATATTGGTGAATATCCCCACTATACCAATATCGATTCGATACCGATATAATTATTATCGGCCCGAGGATATTGGTCAGTATCAATGACCATCGCGACGCACCAAACGACCACAGTAGATACTGTGTTTCGAAGTCGGCAGTGCAAAAAGTGTGTTCTAGTGAAAGAATGCCCGCTACTGTCACCCCGCACTGTGTCTTTGCAGGTAGATATCGTGCCGATATCGGTGTCGGTCGCTGTCTGCGACGGTATAGGTGACGATAACAACGAAATGTAATGCGTTTAGTAGGTACTAATCATTTATGCGATTATCTGACCGCCGATATCGTGTCGGTGTTGGGTCGGTGTCGTTATCGACTAATGTGTTGTGTTGTAACAATCAACTAATTTTATTAACGACACAAAGGCAGAAATGTATTTTCATACAAAACTAGCTTTTGCCTGCAGCTTCACCCACGTGGTGGTCGGAAATTATCCCACGAGATCATACTACCGGGATACAAAGTATACTATGTCCTAACCCAGCCGTGAAAATGTAATAAACAGACAGACTTATTTGATATATGAAATGAAAATGTAATAAACAAACGAGACATAATTATAGTTACTTTCACACAAAATTCATTCGCTGCGGGTTTCGACCTCAGGACGAGCTGCTTCTCACACGGACAACTGTACAATACGTCGCTTGCTCCCGCGTCACTAGTTCTAACTCTATATATATTTTGGCTGCTGAGACCAAAACTACAAACCTAGATTACAGAGAAGTTTTATAAAATGTGGCTGTTATTTTAGTTTATTGTGGAGTCAAAGTCTTTTGAGGACTACATCAAAAGCCTTTGTCTTGGCTTAATATAGGTACTAACCTAAGCTGAAAGTTTAAAATGGTTCTACTGGGTATCCAAAAAGTCACGCAAAATTTAATTTTTAACAGAAAATACCAAAGTTGTAATTTTGTCCGAAAAAAAGGAACTCTTGTACAAAATAGACCCAACGGTTTAGGCTGTGCGTTGTCTGACAGTGAATATAAGAATTTTATCAAGTAGGCAAGCCGTGCGCCCAATGGTATTTCCCATAGACAAAAATGGCGAATTTACATACAAACTTTCATTCCCGTTAGTGACTGAATTTTCAAAAATATTGAATATAAGATTTTTGTTAAGTAGGAAGGGCTGAAAATGGACTTACTGTTTCGCTTATACTGTAACCATATTCTTTTGTTTTTGATGTTTGCCACCGCTCATGAAGATCCGTAAGACCGTAAATATTGACAGCTACTTATGAAGGAACAATTGCCGTACCTTATTTTCAAGTGACGTACCTAATGCTGCAGCTATAATTTATCGAATTAGGACATCACAATTAATTTAGTACCTAGGTATATTAATTGTTAACCATCTCCGGTCATGTCGGATTGCCGTCCCATCGGACTATTTACCAAAACTGAAGTGGCATAGATGCAACTACCTATATGTTAAGAGTTCCAAACCAACAAAGATACAATATGTCATCCAAGAACTAGGTTTGCTTTGGAACATGGGCACAGAGTTATACGGTTATTTTACCGCCTAATCAGGCTACGTTCACACGGCGCTAATTTTCACTTAATTATTAGTTTATAACATCGACCGGACACATTGTATAATTATGTGTAATTAATGTAGGATATGATAGTAGAGAAGACAGTTCGATGGAAAGTGAATATATGTAGTATGGATGAATCTGATTAAAAAATTTCTTCTTATATGACGATAAAAAATTATACACGTCTCGCACTTGATTATAATATTTTTAATTTTATCGCTTATAAATTGTAAGATGACAATAAACGGTATCATAAATTCATAATGCATATAAATAATCACCAATAAAATAAAATTTTCCTAATTACAACACAAAATTATAATTATGAAAATTGTACTACGAAATATTCGTATTTTATAAGAATTAAACTGTTGGATTTTTATTTTTTTTTTTAAACTAAATTAGTAAAGTGATCTAAATCGGCTCGCGCTCCACGTTATTGAGGGGTCGAGGGTGACCTGTGTCAATTTTTTTATAAATTCGCTTTCCCTGCAAAAAAAAAAAAAAATAAAATAACGAAGAACACACTAGATGAAATTGCGACAGCTCAGAAAAATATATCTCATAGTCTATATGAATTAAAACTATAAACTGTATAAACTATGAGATTTATTTTTCTGAGCTGTCGCAATTTCTATCTAGTGTGTTCTTCGTTATTTTTTTTTTTTTTGAGCAACGGCAGGGAGAGCGAATTTATAAAAAAAAGGGTAGTATTTAAACGCACATCAAAAATTACCAACTTTTCCCAACAGAATACGTACATCAAAAATACTGTTTGCACATCAAAATTTGCACGTTTAAATAAATTAAACTTAACGTCAGGTCGACGGAGCCCCGCTGCGCGGGGCTTCTATTTCTTTCTGCAGGGTTTAAAGGAACCCAACCAAACCTAACCTCGGGGTGCCCAATAATTATTATTTGTACAATTTTTGATATCAGTTTGTTAACTAGTAGTGAAATAATAAGTTTTTTAGATGCGCATTTATTATTTTTGATGAACAGTTAGTATTTTTGATATGTAATTAATATTTTTGTTGTAACTTTGGACAAAAATTGATGTATAATAATGATTATTATTTGTAGAAGTTTTGATATTCAATTAGTTAATTAGTAGTGCAATCATTGATTTGGTGTGCATGTAGATTATTACAAGTAAAGCATTTGATGTATGAATATTTTTCTGGTGTGCGATTAATAATTTCCCTAAAAAAAATTGACACAGGTCACCCTCGACCCCTCAATGACGTGGAGCGCGAGCCGATTTAGATCAATTTACTATTTTTGTTTAAAAAAATAAAATAAAAATACAACAGTTTAATTCTTATAAAATACGAATATTTCATGGTACAATTTTCATAATTATAATTTTGTGTTGTAATTAGGAAAATTATTTATTTATTTTATTGGTTCACCAACAATTGTTTACAAACACAGGTTCTATGCGAAAGTGTGTACAGTGCAACCACTTACATGCCTAAACACAGGGAATAAACTTTGCATGAATAAAGAAAAATTAAACGAAAAAAGGTTTTGAAATCCGACCCAGTTTCGGATTTTCTTTTCATCGAGCAAATTGCAATTTATCATGTTTTGAATTTCCTTAAAACAAGGATGTACTTTTTTCCAGGACCTAACACTAATCTAACTATTATTATTTAAAATATTGATTCTAAAACAGGCAAATTCGGCCGTCCCGTTCAGATACCTAAGCGGAAATGTTGTCTCTGTATTAATAACGACAACAGAATTCAAATTCAAATTCAAATTCTTTATTGCGAACTAAGTGTATAACTTTGAAGATGTTAACAATAGTAGGTTCTTAGAACTTAGTTGCCTGTTAAGGCATTGCAATTTAAATTGCTATAAATATTTAAAAACATAGGTATACGTAGGTACTCAGTATTATAGTTATACAATTTACATTACATAATCAGCCTATAACGTTCCCACTGCTGGGACACAGGCCTCCTCTCTGCGAGAGGGAGTGAGCCTAATCCACCACGCGGGCCCAGTGCGGGTTGGCAGATGTCATAAGTCTTCGAATTTTTGATTCTAGGACATGCCGGTTTCCTCACGATGTTTTCCTTCACCGTTTTGAGAGCAGTGGTGATGAAATAATTTACACAAAGTAAAGCGCCTGCCTGGATTCGAACCTACGACCTACAACTTGCAAGTCGCGACCGTTATCACTGGGCCACCACTGCTCCTCCACAATTTACATTATATTAATTATCATTATTCAATTTTATTTTTTATTTTAACAGACTATTCCTACAATTTACATCACATTATTCAACAATCTTTTAATATTTAATAATTATTTTCTTCAAGGAATTCTTTTACAGAGTAATTTAATCAGGAAGTCTTTTAGCTTCCTTTTAAAAATACCAATTGAATGTAGGTTCTTAATGTCTATGGGTAAATTATTGTTATAGAAGAATTGATCTATTATTGTTTGGACGTTGGATAGTACCTATGCTTTTTTTGGAGGATCAGGTCAGGTAGCGTAGTCAGTAAAAATGTAAACCAAACCGAAATTAGTTCCAGCATGTAGGTTCTTAATCGTATCTTATCTAGTTGACAAAGTTGTACTGATTGTGATGTCAGGGGTGGTCAAACTCGCGCCCGTTTATTTTTATGACGCACCTCTATTTTATCACCGGATAATGCGAGAAACGGATCATTTTATAACGACAACATATCTTAATGATCGGATTAGAACCCTTCTTGATCCCCATTGATTTATCTCTACATATCACTTAAATTTTATTGGTCTAACATTTAACTGCTACATTTTTGAGTAATGGTGTCATGAAACAAGATTATCTGGAAACTCTGGAGTGTGTTACTCAAATAGTACATGTGCAGTCATAATTGTAGAGTCACATAGGTTCGTAGTAACAAAAGTATTGCAAATACGCCTGGAGCCGGGTGTCATTTGTATTTATACGTACAGCAGAGCGATTGTTGGGCTTGGTAAGAAATTAGCATGTCGTCGCTCAGTGCGGTGTGGTCATCCCCTCGCCCCCCTCCTCCCCCTGTGTGTGTACACTGTACAACTATGTTGGTGTCGACGCGAGGGTGTGTTGGTGATGCACACAGCCGACCCGAGAGCGATGACCGCGCGTTTGTTACACCTGCAAATAAACTGGAGTCCATTCGCGGGACCAATAAATGTATGTTTCCATGTAGTGTGTATTCATTAAGCACCTTATACGGTGAAAATCTTGGCTTTGTGAGCACGTTAACATGCGATCTTTATGTCTATGTGTTAATGTTGTACATACAAACACTGTATAGAATTTAGCACGTTCTATTATTTAGGCACAGCGTTTGAATAATTTGTTTAAATAGAAATCATTATAAATTATCGCCGGGACTTGTTTTAGATGTCAATTGATTTTTATAAGCATAAGGAATGGTCGGTAACGCGAAATCAATTTGATAATTTCTGTTGGAGGGACAATTATCAAGTTAGTTATCACCTTACAGGAAATTGGTCGGTTATTTACGATGCGGGCTGTTTACCTCTAGGTTTTGCACAGGCAAAGTATCCGATAATGTAGCTAGAATAAAATTATCGTTTGCATTAGTCATATTGACAGCATGTTGATAAATCACAAGCTTATCTCAATTGAATTATCAAATAATATCATCCGAATTATATTTATGCAGGCAGTATGTATAGGTACCTAATTAGATGAAAATCCAACCATCTTTTATTTTTATTTCTCTAAGAAACAACCTATTTCCTGTGCATCATTGCTGAAATTTGTCCTTTTTTTCCAAAAACTGAAACATTAATTTACAAAGCCCAATATTTTATTTAATCTGTAACTCCAATTCCTATCGTCAGATCGGTATAGTGCAGTCCGGGCCTTACACGACGTATGTCTGAATGGATGCGCGCACGCATGTGTGCGTCGCTCGTTTGCTAATGCCTCCGACACGCGCTGACCGACGTTTAGCGTGTTTCCCTATGCGAGGTGAAAACACGACGGGAAATATTGGAAAAATAATTGTATGGAACGTTGAAAACTAAGAATAAATAAGGTGAGGCTGAGGGTAAGCATATTTGCAATGTGCTGGAGTCATCTGTGGATTGACAGTTTCTATTTTTTAACCGACGAAAAAAAAGGAGGAGGTTCACAAGTCAACACGTTTTTTTTTATGTCGCATATATTTTTACAGAGTAGTCCGATTTAATTTTTTTTATTTTATTCGAGAGGGTATACCTCAAAGTAGGTCCCATATAAATTTAATTAACATTGCTTGGGTAGTTTTTGAATTAGCTTCGTAATAATAATACGTATTTTTTCCCCACTTTTTATGTGGATGATGTTCTAATTTTTTTTGCTGGGGAATTTGTGTTGGGTACCACAACTAAAAAGTGAAAAATAAAAACATTTTTTTACCAAAAAAATACAACCGAATCCCAAAACCAACACTACAAAGTGAAAAATAACTTTAAATTCGGAAGTCGGTGGCAAAAACGAAAACCAGATTTAACCAGACACCGACTGTTAAAAAGTTTTTTGGTTGGAACAATAAGAAGTTTCTTGAGGATTGTGAAATTACCCATTATTATTATTATAACTATTTGTGGTCTCTATATTTCAGTTTTCTATTAATTTATGCACGCACTGTGGAGTTAAATAATCCTTTTTTTATTTTAAATCTTCACGTCCCAAGTTTGATAACCACTGGCGTAACGTCAAAAAAGTATGAAAACAACGGATATAAGTAAAAATAACGCTTTCCGTACAAAATCTGACTTTCTAAATGATATGTGTAAAATTATTAATACTAAAGTAAAAAACTATTGTTATCGACGCGAAAACCGTAAGAGCCAAATCTATATACACAATAAAAACAATTGCCGAACATAAAATATGTACGCGCATCACTTCAGAACGGTTGCACTTATTTGCCTAATTCTTTTTTGTTTGTATCAAAGAAAATGTTTGAAAAATTGTACGCAAAAGTGAACATTTTTTGTTAAACAATCTCCATATAAAAAAGTAAATGAGACAAGACAGTTACATGAGAGGTCTTCAAACATTTTGACAGAATTGACAGTTACGTTTAGTTGTTCAGTTTCTTACTTTGTTTTATCTGTTAAATCAATCCGAAAAAAATGTTGTTTTGGTTGTTTTGTGAAAAAAGTAGTAAAAAAGTTGTAGAACGTTATATTATAGATACCTATATTTAAAAAAAAAAACTTTTTTACAAGAAAATACAACCGACTTCCAAAAACAACACTACAAAGTGAAAAATAACTTTAATTTCGGAAGTCGGTGTCTAGTTAAATGTATTTTCGTTTTTTGCCACCGACTTCCGAAATTAAAGTTATTTTTCACTTTGTAGTGTTGTTTTTGGAAGTCGGTTGTACTTTTTTGTAAAAAAGTTTTTATTTTTAAATTTTTAGTTGTGTACCTACCCCACACAAATTCTAATACCACTATCTGCAAAACAAACTAGAACATCATCCATATAGAAGTGAGGAAAAAATACGTATTATTGAAGCTAACTCAAAAACTACCAGAGCAAAGTTAATCAATTTTATATGGGACCAACTGTGACCCTCTCGAATAAAACAAAAAAAAACCAAATCGGTCCAGCCATCTTCGAGTAATCGGGGAACATACATAAAAAAAAAAAAAAAAAGGTTCCGACGAATTGAGAACCTCCTCCTTTTTGAAGTCGGTTAAAAATACCAGCAATATTAGTTTATAGAACTCAGTATGGTATCGTTGTGTTATCCTTATATATCACTTGATTGCTTCCGTCTTAGTTTATTTCATTGTTAAGAAAATGCCACATGTGAGGCGTCAAAATATCGGAAAGAAAAATTTGAAAATATAATTGGAAAATTCGGGAAAACTGAAAGTGCATTTTATAGGAATTTTGTGAATTATTGAAATTTGGACAGAATAACGTCTGTTGGGTCAGCTAGTAAAAGATAAATATGGATGAAGGAAGCTGCTCAAACAGCCAAGAAAATCTTTCATGGCGGGCAGGTACGGAGTGCTGTCAAAACAAATTGATTTTAGGGTTCCGTACCTCAAAAGGAAAAAGACTGAACCTTTCACTCGTGCGTCTGTCTGTCTGTCTGTCTGTCCGTCCGTCTGTCACAGCCAATTTGCTCCGAATTTAACGGACCGATTTAGTTGAAATTTGGAACACATGAATTTCTGTGATCCAAACACAGACGTGCAACGTATATAAATGAATTTTGAATATGGGGGTCACTTTTGGGGGGCAAAAACATAAAATAAATAAATGTTTTGCGAACTGTGTGACATATCAAATGATAGGATAGGGTCTTAAATATTTTTTTTAATAATTTTAAAACAAATAGTTTTAAAGTTATTTAAGAAGTACTATATTTATACATTACAGGAAAATTAATACGAAGTCTGTGATCTTAAAATAACATGGTAAATGTCTCAATATTGTGCGTACAAACTTACATTTGCAGTAAGTTGGAATGCATGGGAGAACAAGTTTTGTTAAGTTTGTTCTTGGGATAAATTCATCCCAAGTACGGAACCCTTCATTGTGCGTAATCCGACATGCACATGGCCGGTTTTTTTTGCTTGAAAACTGTGATGCCTGTATTACCTATATAGTACAACAGTCGGCAACAAAAGTCGATTAACACTTGCAGTTTTTCAATCTAATTATTAGGCGAAATATTTAATTCAAATCGGAACAGAAGTATTTAAAATTTTAAGAACACTAACTCTTAACAGTTACATGAAAAAAAAAGCAGTTTATCGAATCACTTTGTGTTAATTTAGATGATGGCAACAAGAGCAGGGTTAACCGACTTCTGTTGCTGACCGTACTACATTAGTTACTTTTAACATGAGAACAATGCAACTTTTTTTAATATAAATAAATGTATAGTCATAACATAACATCACACCTGTAATCTCTGCAGGGTTAGGCAGAGGTGTACCTTATAGTACACTCACATTTCCCATGGCGACCATATTGGCAAAGATTAGGCACAAATCCTGAATCCAGGTTGCTACTGAGAAATTTCTAATGGAATAACCCAATAAAGCGTTGCCCGACCTCGGAATCAAACCCAGGACCTTATGTTCAGCAGTAGCGCTTGTCACCACTAGACCAACGAGGCAGTACGTCAGTGAATGGATACAACATCACATTATAACTATTTTCTCATTTTCAACTCTATGACCGCTCATTTTATTTTATTTCACTTGCGTTTAATAGGTTTTCTATTGAAGGGTGTTAACTTATAGAAATGTCCCAACACTGGGTGTAAATCGGTCCAATTTATCGGTCAAACTGATCTGAAAGAGTTTCCTATCCGTTTTCTATTTCAAGATGTTTTTACGGATTCTTTGCAATTCGTTTTTACAATAAATCCATTTACCAACCAAAACCTTTACAAACCAGAGCTTTTTCTAGGTGTATATATTGATTAGTCTTTTATCTGTAGAAACAACCAATTATTAAATAAACATAGAATGATATTTGCAAAGTATAGTATATTTAAGAGCTTGTGGCAAAATAATAACAGCCGCCCGGGTCGATCGATCAGGTTAAGTGCCGCCGCGGTTGGTCCGTGGATGGGTGACCATCTTTACAAACCAAGACCCCTCTGTGCCTCGGAAAGCAAGTTAAGCCGTTGGTCCCGGCTGTCATTCGTGGATCTTTGACAGTCGTTACGGGTCGTCAGAAGCCCGAAAGTCTGACAACCAGTCTTACCAAGGGGTATCGTATTACCGAGTTACTGGGTTGTGGAGGTCAGACAGGCAGTCGCTCCATGTAAAATACTAGTATTCAGCTGCACCCGGTTAGACTGGAAGCCGACCCCAACATAGTTGGGAAAGTCTAGGCAGATGAATAATATTTAAGAGCGTGTCTAAAAGCTTTACGAATAACAGAATTACAACAAAAATATAATAATATCTTCAGTCATTATTACATCAATACTAGTTTACACTCGACCGGTCCGGTTCTAACCGGCTAAAACCAGCGACAACCGACTTAATCCCCGGTGGATAATTGCGGCCAGCAATACGAGGCTTTGCGGGCGGGCGGATTAATTTTCCCGGCCCTAGTTTCTGCCGCCCGCCCTACTGCCACGATATTATTTCAGATTGATTATTTTTATGAATCGCTTTTGTTTTCTTGAATAGAAAATGTTGTGGTAGTAACTGAAGGGGTTGCATTATATGAAATACTAGCTTTTGCCCGCGGCTTCGCTCGCGTGTAACTCGGAAATTATCCCCGGGGAACGTACTGCCGGAATAAAAATTATCCTATGCTCGTACCCAGGTCAAGGTCTATCTATCCGTTAAGGTGTGAAAAGGTAACAAATAGACAGACAGACAAATAATAAATTCAAATAATCTTTTTTATACATAAAACAGGTTTGTATGATTCCAAGGCCCGCTTGCACCAAAAACCATAAATACAGTTAGCGCTGAACATTTTTAAAACATCATTCCATCCCTGACAACTTCAAAATTAACAGAAATAGAACAATGTTTTCAAAACAACGTTTAGCGCTCAACGTATTTTGTGATTTGTGGTGCTAGTGGGCCTAAATGTTTAACATAAGAATAATACTTATTCATTTTATTATGATCACCATTAATTTTTGTGATTGACTACCACTGACCCCGTAGCCCGTAAGTGAATGAAACATTCAGCCATCTCGTTACCATAACACAAGCATTAGGTTGCTTAGCTTGGGGCTAGATGGCGTTGTGTGATATGTCCAAACATATTTATTATTTTTATTATTATTTATATATTATTCAACACACGTACAACGTGTTAACAAAGTTTTTTTTGTGACTATAAATTGTAATAACTTTGACCGAGTAGACCAATTTTAATATGACTATTACTGTATTTATAACCTTTAAATCTCTTAAAAATAAGTACATAAAAATATCAATATTACATGTGAATTTTAAAATCATTCCCTGTTTTACCCCCTTGAAAAAACGCTGAAACGCGTAATTCTTTATGCCTAACTTAACCCAAAAAAAAAACCCAAATGCTAGGTTTCCCTTACAAACTTTTATCCCCTATATCACCCCCTCTAGGATTATTTTTAAAACAAAAAGTAGCCTATGTCTTTTCCTAGGATGCCATCTATCTTTTTGGCAAATTTTATTGAAATCCGCTCAATGGTTTAGGCGTGAAAAGGTAACTTAAGACAGAGTTACTTTCGAATTGAATTTATCAAAATCCTATTTAAGCGGACGTCTTCATCATAGTAGCTCCAATCTTTAATTTCAGTTCAATCAGTCGAAAATCTAAGAAGATTTATACAAACTTTCATCCCCTATTTTATCCCCTTGGGGGTAGAATTTATCAAAATCCTTTCTTAGGGGATGCTTACGTCATAGTAGCTATATGCATGCAAAGTCCCAGCCCGGTTGGTTTAAAATTTACAAAGTTTCATACAAACTTTCATTCCCTATTTTATCCCCTTGGGGGTAGAATTTATCATAATCCTTTCTGAGCGGATGCCTACGTTATAACATCTACCTGCATGCCAAATTTCAGCCCGATCGGTTTAAAATTGACAAAGCTTCATACAAACTTTCATCCCCTATTTTATCCCCTTGGGGGTAGAAATTAACAAAATCCATTCTTAGTGGATGCCTACGTCATAATATCTACCTGCATGCCAAATTTCATCCCGATCGGTTTAAAATTGACAAAGCTTCATACTAACTTTCATCCCCTATTTTATCCCCTTGGGGGTAGAAATTAACAAAATCCATTCTTAGCGAATGCCTACGTCATAACATCTACCTGCATGCCAAATTTCAGCCCGATCGGTTTAAAATTGACAAAGTTTCATACAAACTTTCATCCCCTATTTTATCCCCTTGGGGGTAGAAATTAACAAAATCCATTCTTAGTGGATGCCTACGTCATAATATCTACCTGCATGCCAAATTTCATCCCGATCGGTTTAAAATTGACAAAGCTTCATACTAACTTTCATCCCCTATTTTATCCCCTTGGGGGTAGAAATTAACAAAATCCATTCTTAGCGAATGCCTACGTCATAACATCTACCTGCATGCCAAATTTCAGCCCGATCGGTTTAAAATTGACAAAGTTTCATACAAACTTTCATCCCCTATTTTATCCCCTTGGGGGTAGAACTTATCAAAATCCTTTCTTAGCGGATGCCTACGTCATAACATCTACCTGCATGCCAAATTTCAGCCCGATCGGTTTAAAATTGACAAAGTTTCATACAAACTTTCATCCCCTATTTTATCCCCTTGGGGGTAGAACTTATCAAAATCCTTTCTTAGCGGATGCCTACGTCATAACATCTACCTGCATGCCAAATTTCAGCCCGATCCCTCCAGTGGTTTGGGCTGTGCGTTGATAGATCACTATGTCAGTCAGTCACCTTTGAGTTTTATATATTTAGAAGTAATATTTTTTTTTATTATGTAACCTTAACATGACCATGACCTAATTTTGGGTGATTTACCATACTTGAGATATAATTTAATATAATATCCATATATGAAACATAGAACATGATGTATCGTCGAAACGAAAAGAAGATTTTAGATGATCTTCCAAAATTAGGTCATGGTCAATATGAACTTAACCTGTTATTTGCACAACACTTTTTTTGTTCGTAATTTTCTTAGTTGTATTTCGTTGCTCTTGTAACTTGTAGGTATGCACAGTAACGTAATTTAAAACTCCACAAATTATCTCCCATAAATTCTTGTCCACAAAATTATCTAATTTAGCACAGTTGGGAAAGTAATTCACACCCCTCGCCACGACCGGACGAGCACGAACATATTTATTTACAATCGGTAGCTCCCCTATCATACGGCAGATATGCGGAACCCCAAAATGTTCATCTAATTGGAGATCAAAGAGAGGGCGTGTAATCGTGTACACTTTGTGTATACTCTATAGTTGAGCGTACACTGATGTAGAGTATTCGGAAGCGTCAAGAAGCTTTGTGTTTCAATAGGTCTCCCCAAATCTGTTTCAAAATTAACCGTTTTGTTTTTATTTGCAAAAATAATGGGCACGCAATATTGTTTCGTGATTAATCGGTGTGTTTTTTTGGTAGCTCATTTTTTTAAAATCTTATTAAAAAGGATGAGGTTCCTAATTCGACTTATTGAATGATAATAGTATCGTGCAGTATCGTCGTCTCACCCGATGTAGTGGTAGAGTCGTTTTTCAATAATATTAGAAGATGGGGATTCATTAGATTCGATTTTAATTGCTTATCAATTATCTGATATTCTGTGAAACACAATCATCGATCTCACGTCTGTGTCCAATTTGTAGTCGTTATTATCAGTGCCGCAAAAGCATAGACTGATACATTATGTCCTCCTTTTCATCTGTCGTTTCCAGTGCCCAATAATCCTTGTCCACATGCGTTGATGACCACGCGCACGTATTGTTTTCGTCAATTACGCGATTACTTGCCCGGAATAATTCCACCAGAGGGCGCTATTCCACTCCCTGGACATAAGCCGCTCACTATTATGTAGTTTTATGTATATAATGTACTCTTCCGTGTGTAATTAATTGTTCAAAGACCCGAATTTATACCCGAGTTGTTAGACTGGAAGATTTCATTGAGCAATTGATCACTTTTACAGTTACCTATAGCATGCATTTATGAAAGCTTTCTCTTTTGTTAAAAAGAAGAACGACATGTTCTGTAACTTTGTTAGTTTATTGATCGCTGTATCAATTAAAATCTTCACTTTTCTATATAAGAACACACCGTCCCATCTATCACCAGTTCACCACTCTCACGAATTGGTATTTTAAAACCATTAATAATTCATATCAACATCAAACAAGTATAAATTAATCTAATTGTAGGTGGAAATGATAATTATACAAGTGTGTGCAACGTTACCTATCAATCCGGCGAAGTACTGGCCTCAAATGAGAAGTAATTTATGGGTAAACATATGGGATGGGAATCACTTAGCGCTTTCGTACTTGCTATCAAAGCGTACACCGATTGGGGACGACCCATTCATGAGAGAACCAAGAATTGGAAACTACTTTTCGTGTAAGGTTTCCAAGAATTCACAGATTCGAAATAGAATTTGGGTTTGAAATGAGTCATGTAAGAAAATAGTAATTTGTGCTCAATGAGCCATTGCAATTCGTTTAACTCAGGGTATTTAGTCAATGTCAATGTAGTTATTTTGAGTTTATAAATCTGAATTTCAGGAAAACGCTAAAAGTGTAGTCAACTAATCTGATAACTATAGTTCAAATTCTATACATACATTTATGTGTCGCAGTATAAGATGGTTAAAGCTGTGATATAGTTATATCCTTAGGGAATTATATTATATACCGTAACGCAGTTCGGTTCATAACTATCTTACTAGGAATATATAACTATGATACGAGCACGATCTAGTAATACATATATAACTACTAGGGCATTCCGACTAAATAGGTTAGGTTAGAACTGTGACCAACTACGCGCAAGCCGAGCGAGCGAAGCGAGTGGTGCCGCGGTAGCGGCGGGCGAGCGCTACTTCGAAATTGGTCGCAGTAACAAAATTAGGGCACTCCGACAGTTATGAACCGCTTTTATGTAACTATTACTATATTACGATATATAGCTATATTCTTATACTGCGATGTCCAAATAATGAAGAAGAAGAAGACTGTCCTGGTTGATTTCGATATAGGCGTTCCTGATAAAAAAAAAATAATCTGGTCAGTATTCTGACTAACATGCTGAAATAACTGTTACATAAACAGTTAAAAACTGCAACCGTTACAGTAGTGGTTCCATCCGCCATCACTGATCCTCCATTAGTAGAAGTAGACGCTGGTACACTTTGATTTCGACACTAGGCACTGCTATCAATTGAGGCATTGTTTTTGCGGCCAACGCCCTCTCGGCTACTTTGCTGTGTTTTACATATAATGCGTACATTAATACAAGTCATAGGCAAAAGCGTTTCACAGATTTATGTTCTACTTACTCATTTTAGTCTTGAATTCCAACCAGTACACATAACTTTATTTTGCGGAGCTTTGTAAAGATAGTGATAGAACCTTATGTTTATAAATTATAACATCCATCATATTTTTCTCTCATTTTTCGATGCGTTTATTTTTTTTCTATCACTCGCAAGAAGTTTTGTATCTACGTCACACTTCACATCTATATCGCCGAATATATCTTTTAGCATTTATAACACCAGTGTCAAAAAAACTGCAAAGACTTTCCACTTTTTCCTTGAATAGCATTTACTCGTTACATTTTAAACCAACTCAAAATTATGCAATTTCCAACATATCCTCACCAGCAAAATTAAGTGCTCCTTCTTTCTGAACAATGGAGGCAACTGTATCGCTGTCACTTACACCTTGTTCCACATCTCCCAGCGTTTGTTTACCTCATTACAGCTCCGGTTAAAACTGTGCTACACACAATACGGAGGCGACACCTGCCGGCTCTTCGACAACTCTCTCTCATTTCATTATTCTATTGATTTCAGCTTTTAACTGACTCACTGGTTGAGATCGGTTATGGTTGACTGTCCTTGTATTTGTGTTGTGGTTTGTAACGTGCTTGATTTCAAAATATTTGTAGACATTTAGCCAATGACATAAAGTTGGGTTTGAAGATGAAGAAAAAAATCTTTGGAGCTTTGTTTATATCATTACAGCTAATCTACGTATACAGTAACCTTTAGTAGGCTTGTAAGAAAGAATAACATTGATAGTAGCTGAAAATAGGGATCACTTAGTTTTGATACTAATAAAGCTACAATAATATTATCAAGTTTAATTCTGTTGCCTAATCTTTCTGATAAGTCCTTTCAAAATTGCATAATGAATTCTTTAACTGTTTCACTTATTGCAATAACTATAATATTAATATAATCGTGAGCTTCGTGATCCACCGTACATTTTGTGGTTACATTGCCTTCATGATACAGTGCAGTTGCATTCGTTAAAATTATTTACTATAATGATCTCTATCTAAATAGTTTTGTGTGGTAAGCCGATTAGATCTTACACGTGTCTCACGATCTTCTAAATGATGTATTTTAATTATTGAGTTAATTTTAGCTGCAATTGGCTTGTTATCATTGTAGGAAGTTGCTGGTGTATTCTTCTAATTTCTCATCATTGTAATCATTTGGGATGTCTGTCTTTTATTCTGACACTGTCTTGACCGTTTCTAGATCTAAAGGGGTTTGTCCATTAATCACAGTATCTATTGCTTCATTCTGATAATATGTGGTATTTGAAGGACTAAATTTAATGCTATCTACGGTAACACGCATTAATAAATACAAAATACCCGTTTTTTTATGTTCCTTCATTAGTATCGCCTCATTCTACTTCTACTTAGATACAAAGTGCTATCTCAGGTAGTACATACAGTGCGTGACTACGACAATCTACAGCAACTTAGCATTTGACACTTATCAATACATTTTAATTTATTACAAACGGAAAACTGCGGCGTCGCTTATAATTATAGCATTCGAGCGATATGCAAGCGATCGGTTAGTGTTTAGAATATGGGTCGCATTATCGTCATAATGTGCGCAAATACACGAGTAGACATTACCATTTTAGTGCTCTTGCTGATTGCAATGAAACATTGTCATTGTTACCTTCGACGCAATGGAAAATCAATTTCCTTGGTAGATAGGTACCTTTATGTGTTATGTTTTTCTTTTGAACTTACTTCGTAATTGCTGCTACTCGGTTATTATTGTTATGATAACTTGTTACAAAGTTTTGACTTAAGGTGCGATGAACATAAACAAGCGAATGCTATTTGAATTTCAGTCACTGCACAAATCAATTAAACATTGTAGATTGCCGTTTACGAGATCTATTAAAAGTTTATTTAATGTTGTAAAAAAAACGATAAAAGAACAATAAAATAAAAAGAAAGTGCAATAAATTCTTGACAAATTTACACCGTAATGTCCGTAATGAATCACGCTATAAATCGCAGACGTAAAACGCAAGCAATCTATTTGTTATTAAACAAAACACGAACAAACGTAGAAACTAGTCTAACACCAACCATATTGTATGCAAAGCGAAATTTATACAGTAATTTCTCCCGTAAACCATCAAAAGCAATAAGTATAAATCTCTTAGATTACCATAAACGTTGTTACTATTATGTTTAGATACCCACCACGAGTTTATTTATAAACGCATCCTTCTTAAATATTACGCCTTTAAATTATTGCAAGCAATTTGAAATTGTCTCGCGGCGCGGCGCGGGCGCATGCTTGCAGACGAGGCAAGGCGGCCAGGGTTCGTTCGCAGTCTAAAATGTTATTTAATGTAAGCGCCCATGTGTCGACAAGTGCTAGTGTAAATCGTATTGAAATTCATGAGAAGACTATATGAATCAGCGCCTCAGTGGTTACGAAAACGGAACTGATATGGATTGATGTTGGCCTGTATTGTGATTTGAAGAAAGTTGTACGCATTGTCTAGTTCAAACTTGTTTGTTTGACATACCAGTACCTGACTTTCGATGTAGATAAGATAGCTTTTACTTGATAGAGAAGTAGGGTAGATAACGTGTAATATACTGATCTGTAGCATTTCTTTTTTGCAGCTTATTACGCTGATACTTAATCATTTCCTTTCTGCCGTGTCAACAGTTACTGTCTTCAAAAAACATGGGACATCAGATAGCAACGTAGCATCACTACTTCAATGATGTTTATCATTCAAATCTCACATTATGTCGTTGCAATGAAGGCCTTTATAAGTTATAAAAATCTGTTCATAAATCTATCTTCGTACACAATAGTCTATCAGAGTGGACTCGCCTACGTGTCCAAATTGAACGTTTCCAATATAAATGTAATGGCGACTACACCTTGTAACATTTACTAGTGATTCAGTGCTGAACATTGATTTATATTAATCGATACACCAGTGCGTGGTTTGTTTGGTTCTTTTATACAATTTTGATTGTTTGTTTGTTTTAGGATTTGACTTGACATATTAGGACATCTTGTAGTTGGTTAGTTTTTCACAAGATTCATCAAATGCAAATATAACTTCATAAAAATTTCGTGTCTGTACTTTTGACCGTTGAGGAGTTCCCTCGTCTGAAGCCCATCCTGGATGTAGAATCAGGCATGCTTATCATAAAAATGCATTGTCTTCAAAACTGAACCAACGTGTAAAATTTCAACTCCGTAGGATAAGAGGAAGTGGTTTTAATTCAGCTTGCAAACAAACATTGCAAGTTGAATAAAAGCTTGAAAAAAGACACAGAAATGAAAGATATTTTGTATCTATATCAGACATTGTTGCTAAATTAGTATCACTAGACTAACCCAAAATCTAGATGCAAGTGTTAAGTAGTACATATTATTAAGCTTAAGGTAACTGAGTTTGCCATCGATTTCGTCGGCTTTACAGCATAATAACATAGAAGATTGATTTTAAAATCACCTTGAGCTAAAGGCCACATCGATAAAATTTGAATGGGGCCGATTGTTGACGACATCGAGCAAACAACAGTGATTGGTGCTTATTGTATTATTGTTGTACATAGGCAAGTCGATCGTAAACGCTGTTGCAACGACTAATAATGTGTGCGATCGATTCGTCTACTTTGTGATTCTAATCGATGTGTCGATATCGATAAAAATAATGCGATCCAAAACGGATGCGGTCTCTAATCCTCTATTATGTTAAAGCCAATTTGGTTTGTTTTGAAAGGGTATCGTCATTTAGAATTATCATGAAATATTCACTTGAATTGGAATGAGTTGCTTTTTCAGTATGAAACAGACCTTCGTAGGCTGAATAATAGGTCACTAAGACATATTTTTAATAAGAATGCATCCATTTTATAGTTCTATTTCTTAGAGTCCTCTCACTCTTCTTCGATTTGGTTTTAAATGATGCGACTGTCCAGAAGTTTCAAAGTTATATTTAGAGTTATCAGATTTATTAATCGATCTTGTCTTTAATTATCGAAGTATCGATAGATTGTCTGTTCGGCACTACACCAGTCACTAGTATACTATTTATGAACTTCATTGTAATCATAATTTTATTGTTTCAAAACTATAAAATAACACGATTTACCTATGTTATTTATAACTTTGTCCCATTTTATTAATAAATTGCTGTATTAATTCATGTCAAAAACGTCAATAGTAATTTTAAATAAATTGAATAACCAGGAAATGTGCGATGTGAGTACACGAAAATAATACAAAAACTATACAATTTTTATGTGTGAACTTTGACGCGGAGTTTCATCACATAATAGACTTCAAAATATTATGAGAATTACAATTCTTTTTTAAGCCGTGGCTAGCACGGTACAATGATCATGTTTTCAAAATATTTATTTATTTATTCAAGCGGAAGGGGAGAGGTCGTTAATTGGCACATCACAATAGAGATTACGGAGATTAGCCGGCCAGTTTTGTGATTCAAATATGGCGACGGTGGGCGACAGTATCCCGGCCCTGTTATGATAATATTCCCGTCATTTCCTACAATAATTTGTACGGGAATTGTTCGGATGGACGTTGTAATACCCTTATAACACTGTCTACGTCTGTTTTGCGATAATTGGAATGCATAATGTAGCGTCTTACCTCTTACCCTATGAGAGTTACGACTTACGATAGTTCGGGGTCATTTATGAGAAGATTCTTTATTTTGTATTGTTAAGAATATTTTCCGGTCTTGTGAAGATTAATCCTCTTTACTGTTTGAATTTTATTTTAACTTAACTCTGTACTGTTTCTTTTTTGTCGTAGAAAACCCGTTCAACTTTTAATATGATCAAAAGAAGCATAATCAATGAAGTATTCTGTATCTGAAACAGTAAATGTATTTACGTATCGTTAGTCACGTGGTTCCCAGGTGTTGTTACATTAGTCGTGTCGGTGTCAATATACGATCATAAGCGTTTGCGCGAGCGAGGGCTTGACTCTTAATAGCGGCAACAGGCGATCGCCTCTCGCATCAATCTTCTCGATCGTCACTGTCGACTCCGACTCGCCCCCCGCGATTAATCACCAGCCAGAACGTTTTCGATTAGCGCCGGATAGCACACACGGAATAAAAAAGCACGTTCCATTTACGAACGATCAACGTACACCATTTGTTTTAGCGTTTGGTCGCGGTCAAATGTGTCCCGCTCTCGAAGGGTTACTGTAATAGTTTTTTTTGCAAGAGTATCTATTTTTAATGAGTATACAAAGGTGTTAGACGGAAACAGGAAGTGTCAAATGGCGTTTCGTTGTCTCTCCACGGCCCAGTTCTTCGTAGCACTAAGTGCGTCGATGTAATTGCCCGGGCAATGCAAATAGCTCGGTGTTTGATCGTGTCTACGACGGCGCCGACATGTATTCGAGCTATGGGACACTTTTGCCTGCTCTTCAATGTAAACCGGACGAGTTGCGCATGATTGTTTAACGGGATTCCCTTTGTTTGAGTATGATGTCAGGATCACGCTTTCGCGTCGACATGTGGCGTTAATACGTTGATAATTTGTATAATAAATTAAAATGAATGAATAAGCAATCTTCGGATGAAGATAGTGTTTCATAAAAAATTAGTTATATGGGGAAAGTCAATTAGCCTCCTCCTCTTTTATACTCAAACACAATAAAACAAAAGAACTTCGAAGCTACCCAAGAGCAGTTACCAACATTTAAAACAAAAGCAGTATGTATTAATGAATACAATACATACTTACTTACCTTCTGTCTCCTCCTGACCAATCAAGCGATTCCGTTTTATCTGCGGTAGTTAGTGATACGACCGTGTTATCTGTATTTAAATTGCCAAGTGCATTTAAATGGCGGATATCAAGGTAATTATGTAGAAGACACGCCTTCTGCGGCTTTGAGTATTTCCAGGAGTCTTATCTGGAACCCCTGGGTTTCTGTATAATCGCTAAACATAATAACTATTATAAAACAAAGTTCACTCGCGCCCGCGCCGCGTCTGTCTGTCTGAACGCGATAAACTCAAAAACTACCGAAAGGATTTTCATACGGTTTTCACCAATGCTGCAATGGACGGACTCATTAATGAGAAAGGTTTAAGTGACGATGATTGTTGAAGATGTCGGAAAAAAACATGCCAACTGGGAGCTTTACTGGTATACGCGTTACGGTGATACGTCTCAGTGGGATAATTTCCGACCTCCACGCGGGCGAAGCAAGTTTAATAAGTACAGACGCCAGCACATCAAGCTACCCCAGTCTGTCAAATTTCTTTGATAGATTTTCAACTTTATCACAAAGGAATAAGGTATTCAATTGGGAAAATCAAAAGTACAGAGAAGTAAGTATGTAAGTACAGAGTATACTTACATATAAAAGCATATAAAAGCATGATTGCGAATTAGCATAAGCATAAACATAATTAGCCTATAATGTTGGTGAGAGGGAGTAGGTACCACCACGCGGGCCAGTGCGGGTTGGTAGATGTCACAAGTCTTCGAATGTTTGGTTCTAGGACATGCCATTTTCCTCACGATATTTTCCTTCACCGTTGATAGCAGTGATGATGAAAATAATTTACACAAAGTAAAGGACCTGTCAGGGTTCGTACCTACGACCAATCAAAACACGACCACTAAGTCACCACTGCTATATTGCGAATTAGGCGACGTAGTACAAATTGTAAAGGAAGTCAAATTAAATTGAAGAATAAATTTCTTCAATCCAATTTACATGTATTGGTTTCATAAATTACTCTTTTTCATCGTATTTATTTATTGTTTCATGATTTTACCATCCATTTTCCGTAAGTACTTTGTATCCTGGTATTTCAACTCACTTATTTTCATAAACTTGAAGATTTTCTTAACCTTCGGTAAATATTTTCATAAACTTCTGGTGGTTGAGTTGGTGTTCCTAATATACAATAGGTATTAGGTCCCTTTTCCCTTTCTTTATGGCGTATTTATTTATTTATTAAAACTTTATGCACAAGTAAAAAAATACTGTACAAAGGCGGACTTAATGCCTGAGGCATTTTCTACCAGTCAACCTTAGGGTGATGCAGAGAGAAAACATGGCAGGTGCAGCATAAGGGATAGATAACTCGAAAAAGAATAAATACTAATAAATAAATACATATAAACAGAATAAACTTTGTCAGGAGAAATAACGATAGGTAGAGGAGAAAAAGAATCCAGCAAGAATCAGCGCTGAGATGATTCTGCCAACTTTATACGAATATGTTCACGTGCCTTCACTTTGAACGATAGCCGACCGTATGTAATATATACCAGCTATCTATAAAAGGAACTTAATAGTACAATTTAATAGTCAGCTGAACATGCATATCTAAGGAATGAGAATTGAATAAGGTGTAATGCAGTTCCTATGTTTTCTGTTCATGCGGGTGCACGTGGTCGCGTCGCTCCGTTGAACATAGCTTCCTATTTGGAATATTAATATCTTCATTAGGTATTACAACTGTTTTATGTAAAAACGGTAGTTTTTCTAAGTTGTTTTAGTTGTACCCGCAAGTGGTGGTACATGAATTAGCTGATTATACGATTTGCACCTTGTGAGAATTTGACTGTAAGTACTCGTAACTGGATTAATTTCAATCCGTTGGAGTTCTTTGTTATCTTTTTTTTTCTCTCATCAGTCTACAATTTAGTAGATATTAATTACAAGTGGTCCGAGAAGGTTTTGTCGCTTTGCTATTTTGACGGATTGCGATTCTCATGAATTTGACCGATTGCTAATTTGACCATACGCGACGAAACGCTAGATATCACATTAAATCTCTCTGGGTCCCAAATCCTCTAATGTCCATATCCTTTGACATAACACTCTCTAAACTCTACAGCCATCTTCATTAAAAACTAGCTGACCCAACAGCTGTTGTCCTGTCCAAATTTCAATAATTCATACAAACCATAGAAAATACACTTTCAGTTTTCCTGAATTTCTCAATTTTCCCGGCAACTTTTCCAATTTTTCTCTTCAGGAAAATCTTCCTCGGAATTCAACAAATATTTGAAAAAAAAATTGCTGAATCGGTCCAGCCATTCTCAGGTTTTGCGCTTAGGAACACATTTAGCTATTCAATTTTACCCGACTATGGCGAAGCAAAAAGGAGGGTTATGATTTTGACTGACCGGTATGCATGTACCACTGTGTTCATTCATCTGTTCCCTCATAACTTCTAAAATACTTATTCGACAATTGAGATATCGTTGGAAGCGTCTTGATCGTCCGCTGGTATGACGTGTGGCTATGTGACGTCATATTAAATTGAATATGGCGCCCTCTAAAGGACATAAATTCATGAATTAAAAAAAATACTTTTTTTGATGATGTCGTGTTGGGTGTCAAATGAAAGGGCTTAATTAGCACATCTCAAAAATATATATACATATTGTTAGCTATAGCTCGCGGCTTTGCTTACCTGCACCCGATGATTGGGAATAATTTCTTAAAATCACGCCTTAGATGTGAGCCAAATATATTTTCGCTCAAACCTACCCAAAATAAATTATAATAATTATTCTTCCTTAAAAATGTAAAGTGGTTCTGCAAATACTTTATCACGATATTTTATCCCCAAAATAATTGAAATAATAAAAAGTAAGTTTAAAAACTATAAGCGTGATTTTTCAGTAGTCGGGTTTTAGTTTTTATTTATATAGATAGACAATAATCTCTTTCTTTTTTTTTACAGTTATACGAGATCAGCGATGATCCACAAAGAAAGGAATTCCTGGATGACCTGTTCTCCTTCATGCAAAAGCGAGGTAAGTCCACTTCCCACATTATTCATCCCTAAGGTTGTGACTGGAACTCAGCGGGAGCGGTGCCGCTGCTGTTGAGATTTTTATAGAAAAAACTGTCGACGATATTTTTCTGATGTCCACTGATGGCAAGAATACGGTTGTTGATATTATGCACGGTAGTGTCGAAGCCGATTGAGACATTTTAGTTCATTAAACAGCTATAACTCTTTAATTGCTATCGTCATCATCAATTATTTATTCACCACCATTATTCAGTTCTATAACTTCTGGTAACTGATTGATTTCAGATTTTGTTTCAAGCATAGAAATTATAAAATGTGAATGCGTCTACGCCGCTACATCTCTATCTGTAACCTCAGCCTCTACTTATTTTGATTAATCCTTTGTAACGATTGATATTCATTGTAATTTATCACTACTCCAAATGCTCCATTCACGATCATCGATCCGAATGATACGAAACAATCCAGTTTAGTAAGATATCTCTTCTGTAACAATTAATTATGAAACAGAGGTCAACCTATTATGGTCTTTAGATACAAATCAGATACAGGGTAATATCAGTCATTGGTTGTATAAACGGTTTTATATTGTGGAGATCAGTGATCGGGTGATAAGATCACGGGTGATGGACGAGCATGGTCTATGATGGTCGAACTATGAGATATTAATGAAGCTTAGCTACGAGATATGAACGACGTCAAATTAATAGGGGGAAATTTTAATCAGGGCATGATTGTGTTTAAGAAAATCGGGATTTATCTTTGCAAATTCTATAACTTCAGTGTTCTAGTGCAGAAGTATAGGTTTATCATCTCCGATATTAGTATCTAATTTAGTATAAGCGATGTCAACGATAAATATACTGCTGGCAATCAAAATCAAAACTAGATCACCAACGGAATGTCTTATTTGCTCGCACAGATAGTAAAAATACAATCAAGCAATCAACATTAATTTCTGTAACAAGCGAGTAAGTGCTAAACTACCAGAATACGAGAATTATAACACTTATTTATTGCAGCTCTCAATCATCCATTAAATTTATAGACGTGTAACATTAAAAACTGTGGGAATTCGCCATACGAGACTTATCCGTGGAGATAATCATTATATTTTAAATATCATAATAGAAATAATTAAGCGGGAGATCGTCCGATCGCTTCGGGCGTCGAGATCGTGCGCGGGCGCGTGATTGATAACTCGACACCTGCCTCTTTCACTCGCGTGTGTTTCTGTATTTCTGTTCTTGTCTAGCATTAATTGATCTCTGTTGTAAATGGCGCCGATTGTCGCTAGATAGATCATGTTGATATCTGACCGCCTAGTTGTTAGTCAAATCAATGGTTATTGTTGCAGTTGGTGCTTCGTTCCTGCCTTGTGTAGGATTTGATATTAATTAAGCATTTTCTAAAGTTATTAACTGAAGTTATTGGTTGTTTTTGCTCTTTGTTTTCGGAGAATTAATTCGTAACATTGATTATGACTTGATTGACTATTTAATATATGGGATCAAGTTTTGGTGTCTCTAAAACTTCCAAGTAAATTCTGATTATTAGAAAATCATAGTTTATGCATACTGAAACCTACATAATTTTAACCGAAGAATGAGTGTTAACAGTGCTTGACGAATTATAAAAGACCAATTTCGCTCTTCTTCAATTTAATTATGTCACCGATAAATAATTAGAACCATTTATAGGCTACCTATCACTTAGGGCAAATTTTCCATTTGCCGTGCAGCTAAGTTCGCAAACGTAATAAATAATTAAGCAGATGTAACTGTCAGCTGTACCTAACTGTAATTTACTGCCAAACCTGTTTACTTATTTAAAAATACGAATCAATTTTCTGACAATTCTCTGTTTTTGTTTCTTTTCTGTACAGTTTTATTTTAAGTTGAGAGGGATCATTGAAGTGAGAATTAATAAAATTTAAACGAATCTAAGGACGTTGAAAATATGAATATATATATATGTTGCAGATGGTGAAAATCTAAGCCCGTATCTTCCACCAAAATAATGTTTCAGTTCTATATCAGTAATTGTAGTCGGCTCAGCATCTTGTTTTTTTTTGTTCACAACTCTTGTTGATAAGGGTAGGGTTGGTTCTCGTATAAAAACCCGATAGCTTCATCAGGGGTTGGCATCGGGGGCGGCACCATTCGCTCCGCAGTTTGTTAGCCCCTGTGTGTAATTGAAACAGAATGTTGGGCGCACCTCACACCGGTGCCGGTGTTCTGTGACGAATGTAACTTTTGTAACACTGGTTGGTACTCGTTGAAGGTTCAAAAATCTTGAAGGTTTAAAAATTTTTCTTACCTTTTTGGTATATTTTTCTTACCATTCATAACTATGAATCTTTTAGAAGATTGTAAATATTTTTCAAAATTTGCAAAATACATTTTTTTTTCTGCGCGTAGGCGAGCTACGAAAGTGCTACGACAGATACTTATATTTATACTGTAGTTATTAAAACGATATTTGGTATCGAATTGTTATTTACGCCGCTATTAATTTATATTACTCGGAGGTTATTATCGACTTTGGATATAAAATTGTAATAAAACTACAATTTCGTAGCCCGTCGTAGCACCGTCTACGAAGACACTACGAAGTTTTTAGGATATCACAATATTTACCGATTTCACTTTAATACGATAAGCTCAAAATTATTATAAATATTTTTATGATTCGGTGTAATACGTATCCACTCACACGTTGAGAGTATCAAGGCGCGCGATCTGAACGCTGCCTTATCTTGTTCGGAATAAATTATTATTCAATTTATCATTCTGGGGAACCGGCCAATAAACTTCTGGTTATTATTACGCGACCAGATAACACAGGAAACTAATCGCATAAGTCTGATTACGATTTGTTGGCCAGGCCACTAGAAATCTATGTTTATACTTTAATCAAATATATTCAGTTTCAATTCTGCATTAATATATGTACATTTATTTAATTCAAAACCTACAAACTGTTACAGCCCGAGGGAGGAAACAACATTTAATAATTAGAATTAATTTATTCGACGTAGGTTAGCATGTGAGCCATCAAACGGAGTGATCTCCTCGTATTAATAATGTTTTATCATTTATTATTGCTCGTGAGTAATGAAAGTTAGTCCGCCACGCCCCGCGCCTTCTCCGCACTCTGTCTTCGTCTGAGTTCAAAAAAAGAAATTAAAACATTTTTTTAATTTTATCGAGAGACTCGGTTGTAATGCGAGCGACAAACGTTTATGTAAATGTTAATCAAAACGCTGCATACGTTACACGCCTCGCGAAGTGGGTGTTCCAATTTGTAAATAAATCGATTAGTTTTTTGAATCGATTCTAATGCTGCTATTGCAAATCGATGAACGAGTTTGATTGAAGGAAAATTACTCGATAATTTGACAGCGATTGATGTCTAATTTGTTATTGATGATTTAAATGTAGTTAAGTAACTAGCAGTTAATTTGTTTTTATTTGGCATACAATGCAATAAACTCAGAAGTATAAAAGCTCCCGCAGACTGGAGCGACGCGACTAGTAGAACAATTTTTATGAAAACTTAATGGAAAATTTTCTCCCAGAATCGCGTCGCCTGTCTGCGGGAGCCTTAAAAAGCCTGTCAAGATTTAAAATAACCAATTTTTTATACAGGTGAAATAATAAATCCTTTATAAATTTGATATTTTGGTCTATTTGTCCGTCTTATCGCCTAATTATGATAGAAGATATGGTAAGTGTGTTGGATGCTGTGACCACGTGACCGGCTCGTTAGCAGCTGATTGATCGGCCAGCGGCCGCTCCTTGCCGTCTGTAACATACAGGGTGATTTTAAACGTCTATCTTATTTAAGTATTTTATCTAATATTTTTTATAACGTTTATCAAAAAAGCTACATCATTTCAATCAAAAGATATCTTATTTTTATTAGTGATATGATTGATATGTATTTCCTTTGGATAAGCATGACAAGTATTTTTCATATCAAATGTGTCATTTTTAATGTTCCGGAATTAAGATTAATTTCCTAGATAATTGGCCTGTTCTACATAGAAACAGACATTTAACATATAAAATGTCTTATCGCGATATCGATCAAACATTTACTAATTGCAAAATAAACGAACGTTAATTTGTTCCTGTCTGAAACAACTATTAACGCCATATCATAATTATTAGTGCTGAATAAGTACTCACATTAACAATGCAATTTAAATATAAAATAAAGTTAATCTCCGTTTAACGATCACCATCTAAAGTCGGGCTATTGTTTCACTTGGTAATAGCGAGTGTGGTATAACTAATAACATCTCATTCGGATTCATTTCCCGTGATTAATTATCTGTTTAATCGATATAAGATGTTGTGCCAACAGCCTTCTCGAGTTTCTACACCGAACCCACCCTTTGATTTTGAACCATACCGTTTTGAGATAGGGTGTTATTTAGGTTGATGTTAAACAGATTATAGATTACGTTAAAGAGTTGATCTATCAAATTTTTTTCGTCTCATTGAAGATAGCCTTTGTTGGAGGTTTAATTGGTGTCTTAAACATGCATGCGGTTAATTCGATTTCGAGTTTGGGCTTCGCTCATTTGTTTTTGTCTGTTTAGTCTTTAGTTTAGACGAGTGTTAATCTAAAGTTGATTGATTAGAAGCGACTTCGATGTATTAATGGGCGTGTATCTTATTACGTTTTGAAAGTGGATTGTGGATTTAATATGAATGAAAAAAAAAATGTAATTTTGTTTTTGTTGACCTAGATGATTTGTTTTTGAGTCGTTGTCTATTGTCTGAATTGGTTTGTGACTGATGGCAGGTAATCGAACTTGAGGTTTCTGTCCACAGATTGGGTAAGATAAACTTCTTAAGGGGGATGCGCTAAGATAGCCCGCGAAATTCAAATTTTCTTACGTTTTTTGCAATTTGCAGGTCAGTGTCAGGTTGTATGTTGATTAAAATATGATTCGCGGCCGTAACTAATATGGCTTTACAGAATTTCATTTCAGTTAGAATTGATCTAGCGATTTCATGAAATCATGAGGTTCGAGGTCAATTCTAATTTATGGAGTTGTATTGCTAATTCTAATGATTATAATTCTGTAAAGCCATATTAGCTACGGCCGCGTCTCCTATTTTAATCAATATACAACCTAACACTGACCTGCAAATTGCATAAGAACGTAAGAAAATTTGAATTTCGCGGGCTACTTTAGCGCATCTTCCTTAATATTTTTTTTATCGAAGTTCATTGGTGAATCATGCATGAATAGTATAGACGTATATCTTTTCTTTTTGATTCGAGATTGACTATCGTTCAGAAGCCAGGGCCTAAAATTCAGACATTTTAAAAGCAAATGAACATTTTAATATTCAAAACCGAATGTGTCCTATTCGTCACGGCCACGTTTATTGAAGTAACAAGTCTAGGCATGTCCCATGCTTTAAATAACCAAAGATTGATGGCGAAGAGTCCCCGATTAGGACAAGGGGGAAGATTAATGGTGTTAGAGTTAGTAATCATTGTCAAAACGCTGTGCTATTGAACATTGTTATAGATTTAATTGAATTTTTGTTTAAAGAATTGGACTCTATGATAAAAATTGCAAGGATTGAATAAGTACGAGATATAGTTTCGAAAATAAAATAGAATGCAGGTAAGTATAGTTTTTATTTAAATTAAATTAGGTGTTTACTTTATTCAATTCAATTCACTAAGAGGGGCTTGTGGCTCAGTACCTAATAACAGTCGCACGGGTCGATCGATCAGGGGTTGGTCCGTGGATGGGTGACTATCTTTACATAACAAAACACCTGCGTTCCTCGGAAAGCACTTTAATAAGCCGTTGGTCCCGGCTGTCATTCGTGGATCTTTGACAGTCGTTACGGGTCATCAGAAGCCCGAAAGTCTGACAACCGTCTTACCAAGGGGTATTGTATTATCCAGTTACTGGGTTGTGGAGGTCAGATAGACAGTCGCTCTATGTAAAATACTGTAGTCAGCTGCATCCAGTTAGACAGGAAGCCGACCCAAACATAGTTGGCAAAAACCAAAAAACCAAAGAAAAGCAGAACCGTCGCTGTGAAGCCCTTCCGAGGGAACCGATACAACACTGTCCAGCAAAGCAAGAGTGTGATGAGGATGGCTTCACCAAAGTTCAGCAGAAGAAGAAGAAGAAGCCTACTTGTCGCAATCAATGCGGAACTGGACTGACAGGACCAAATATGCTGCTACGTCCAGCGATACCTACGACGTTGCTATATGTGTCCGACTGCATCACTCCACGAAGATTGAGGAAATCGTGGAGTACATGAAGGTGAAGACCAACTGGACCTTGAGGGTCGAGAAGTTAGAGCCGCGTCACAACACCAAATTCAAGTCGTTTGTGGTGCGGGTTCCGACACACCATCTCGACACGTTCCTAAAGGAGGAGTTTTGGCCGAAGGGTGTAGTCTACCGACGTTTTCGCGGCAGGCTATGCGACACCGCGCAGCGGAACACGACGCCGTCACTTCGTGTGTCTTAGTTTATTATATAAGTTTTTTTTTTGTATTTGTAGAAAAAAATAACGAATTCTCGTTTTTGGAAAAAAATAACGAATTCTCGTTCGTCCCCCTAGGGGGACGAAGTCAAGGGTACGATCGGGAATACATCAACACTTCTGCCTCTGATTACAGAAAGATGTTGGAATGTCACAAGGTGCAAACAGGTAGTCAGATTAACTTAATTCTATTTTTTTTTACTTAGCTTATTCTGTCCCACTGCTGGGCAAAGGCCTCCCCATAATTCCTTCCAGGAACTCTTTTGCCGCGCCACCTTAAACCACCAGCCCTCACTAATTCTATTATTTGATTATATTTCGGCTTATCTTTTGATGGCACTTTTTATACCAAATTTCCATGTAGTCACGTACCGTCATTTAAATATCGATGAAAATTTGCGGATATGACTTAACAAACATTTGGCTTTTATGATTAACTCGACTTTAAGCTTATTTATAGACATCAAAGCCCAGGTTCACCGCCTCCAGCTCTAATAATAACGCTATTGAGTTCAATTCAATCCAGAAAATGGTCAGAAAACGTTGGATCAAGTTTTTCATTTGAAACTTGAATTTTACCAACTGAATATTATACCGGATGACTTTTTTTACCGTCTTGCAAAAAATAGGGTATTATTATATATATTATATATTAGGTGAACGGAGTAGAAGCGTATGGCATACCTAGTTTTTTTTTTTAATAGCTTAGTCAGAAAAAAATATCTAAGTATCAATAAATACTACAAATTCGATGTAAACTTTTCATTTTAGAACAATAAAAACATAAATTTTGAAAAAAAATAAATCCATTAAAAATATCGTAATTCAAATCATATGCTACCTGCATTATAAGTTGAATTTTGATTTTTTTTAATTAAAAAAAAAAAAAATGATGGGCTTCCATGAAACTTTTCTGCAGTTATAGATACTTAAGCCGAGATCCAAAAACGTTACTTAGCACGTACTTTGGCTAATCGTTAATCCTGTCGCTGTCGCACAACTGTCCAACTCAAAGTGCAAAATAGAGACAGCAACATATTTATGTTTAAGCATGTGCTAAGTTATGTTTATAGATCTCGGCCTTAAGGCGCTACCCCGACCAAACGACCTTGAGTGTTCGGTCCTTCTCTGTCCTGCCGCCGCTCAGTCTCGCTCCCTGCACACGTCCCTTTATCATAGAATTCACAAAATTTTTGGAATAATAATTATTTTATAATTTGTATTTTAATAACTGGTACCTCCTCATCATTTAAAATTGTCTAAGGGGTCTCTGCAAGTTGGCATCGGCCCTTCGTACGCGTTCCAAAAGTCCGAGACCCCAGGGTCCCGAGGTATGTCAAAAACAATTTAAATAATTTTATTAAAAAGAGAATAAGTAGCTATCTTGGAAATAAAATAAAAAGTGATTTCTTTAGATTGTTAAATTATAGGTATGTCCATTACAATCCTCGTAAGATTAGAACGTCACCTTTATCAAAAGATGCATGCAATTAATAATTTTAGGTACTTTTTACAAGGAGAATTTAAATGTATAATTATAACAAATAAA
The DNA here is from genome assembly GCA_946251885.1 of Cosmia pyralina. NCBI lineage: Eukaryota > Metazoa > Arthropoda > Insecta > Lepidoptera > Noctuidae > Cosmia > Cosmia pyralina. The sequence continues at coordinate 17,469,706 of OX276357.1, forward strand.
ACAAATAAGAACGTGCATTGTGATGATAGGATATCGAACATTAATAATGTGCTTTTAGATGTAGTTTATTACTCTTAATTAATGAGTTATTAGCCTCTGAATAACGCACAATCGCAAGGTTTTGGTCAGGGTAGCGCCTTAATTTGCATGTCGCACAGAACTAGCGGGTGTCCCAAAAGAGGTTTCTCTCAACATTTCCCTATCCCAAATAGTCCTTACTCCAATTCCCCAATAAACTGACAACACAAGGTGTTAGGAGGGAGTAAGTGTACATCAAACAACATTGTGACGGTCATCTAGTGCCAATAACGGTCCGGATATCGCTGCGTCACGATGGGAGCCCCGCATCACGACGCGGTTTATGACATAGGCGGAAGCGTCTCTGACGTGTACTCGTGTCGGCACGAAATATTAGGCCCACTTACACCACAAACCAAACCACTCGTTGTTTTTAAAACATTGCTCTGTTTCTATCAATCGTTTGAAGATGACAGAGACGGAATGATGTTTTAAATATGTTTAGCGTTAAACGCAGTTATGCCCGGTTTCTGGAGAATTCATAAACGGAATTTTAAACTCTTCAAAGCTATTGATTCGACAAAATTATCTATTTACGCGAATTCCTTCCTTATGCTCGGTTTTCGAGGTCTCAGATAAACCTTCGATCGTAATTCACTCGACTTTTAAGCTAAATTCTTCCTTAACGAAGCGTTCAGAAACACGATTTCGAACCAATAATCACTATTGAATGGATAAACTCCGTTTAAAAGCTGTTCAAATTCGTTTTATAGTGGTTTTTAGAACGGAGCCCTTATAGGATCACTTCGTTGTCCGTCTATCTGTCTGTCAGTCTGTCAAGTCCCTTTTTCTCAGGACCGCGTAAAGATAGTTGAAATTAATGTCTATTACGTAGGTCCATGGTCCCATGGAGCTCTAAAAAAATCAAGCTTCTAAGTCAATGCAATACAAAGATACGGCCATTTATGCGACATATTTTGATACTCACAAGTAAGTCAAAACCTAGCGTATACTTCCCGTTGACCTAGGATTATGAAATTTGGCTGTGACTTGTGAAGTAAAGGAAAAAGTCCGAAAATCGTTAATTTGTAATTTTATCACATTTTTTTTGGGATTACAATCTTAAATTTGTAATTGGAGAATTGACTGTGACGTATATTAATGTATGGGAGAACATGTTTTTGAACTACAATGTTAGGTTTGTTTTTTCAACTACGGAACCCATGAAGGGTTCCGTAGTTGAAAAAACAAACCTGTGCGTGGTCCGACACGCACTTGGCTGGTTTTTTTTAACTTAAATGTCGCTTATGCTTATAACTTACACCATGTAAGTTGTATGCAAAGACCGAAGAGGCAACACTATCGAACTTTGGAATGAATGAATGACTCGAAAAAGGTTGTAACTGTATTAAATTTTGTTTTTATAACTCGTGGCTCTATAAATAAAAAAAGGCAGACTCGTTCATTCAGTTAAGGTTGTTGTCATTGAAGTTGACCAGACAATATTATTAAGAACCTAGTATTTTCTTTAATTAATTATTCCAATCACATTCTGTACATGAACGGTACCCAAATATTCCACTACATACATAATAATGACGACATCTAACATCAAGGTATGCGCTTTCCCAATTAGCCGACTTTCCCTGCGTGTGCGTTTGATAATTATTCCGTTTACACAAGTCTAGTAGCCGCTACTGGTTTGTTTGTTCATCTCTCATTCTATGTTCATCGAATAACTCACTCGTTCAACATTATTTTGATAACTGCTTGAATTTATAAACCATCTTTGCGTTATTTTTTGTTTTAATTCAGAAACGTTCCATTTTCAAAAGCGATGTGAGTGTGCCAGATTAATTTATCGGATTGCTTATTAGACTTCCATTCGAAATTCAAAAAAGCATTTCATTTATTTATAAACAACAGACGATCTAAAAAGATTTTAATTAAGAATACAGCTATCTCGTTTCTTAGAATTCTTCAAGATTATGATCGATTATTTTTGTCGTGTTTTCGTTGTGTCGTGAAAAATGTTAGCGACATTATGTCGACGCGCTCTACGGCGTATCGGGATCAAAAGCTCGGTGCCAGCTGCTTGATTCTTATACAAATAAAAGTGGAATTAATCAACGCACTGCTAGTGTTGGGACAGTTTCTATTTTTTTTATAGAAAAAAGTGAATGACCGGAGAAAAAAATTACTAAGTGAAAAAAACAAAAAACCGTGTCCTTCAATTAAAATTTGAGTTTGTCCATGTCAGATTTTCTAAGACTTACTTTTTTATTACAGCTAATTTAATTTTCGCGATATCCCTGAATAGTTTGTAAGTGCTAGGCTCAGCACTAGCGGAGGCGTGGATGAGCGGTTGCCGTGGTTTCCTGTGCGAATGCGCCGCGGCGGCGGTCGGTGGCACATACGATGATAATCTCGCGCCGAAACGTGGATTAATATATCAAAGTCGCGGAATGTCCGACTTACACATTTTTAATTTAACGAAATCGTCCCGCCAACGTTTACCGCTCTATTAATAATTTTTATCGCGTCTTAAACGTTCCTTTTGTTTTTGCTACCAATAAAATTATTTTATTAGTCTTTATGGGACGCGCTTTGATCTCGGAAACGCTATATATCTGTTTCCATAACGCATTTGAATGTTACTTTTTATATTGGACACTGTCATTTGTAAGTTTTTATCGGATACAAATTACAAAGTCTGAGCGTCGTTCATATTTACGATCGCTTAATGAACCGGTTTCTTTCATAATGCTAATGTTTATTGTTTCACAAATTCGGTTCTCTTAAAGGCCGATCCGTCAGATTCTCAGAGGTTAATATTTATTCTTCGGACGAGCTTGAATGAGTTCACCTTGCATATATTTAGTGTTCATTAATAAAAGTCAAAATATGCTAAGGGTCGCGGTCACGACGCGGTTAAACTTGGTTTAACTTGGACTTCCAGGGATTAAGTTATTGTAATGTTAATAGCACATGTCGAACTTTTCAATTTGTAAATAGCGGCATTCCCATAAAGTTGTCTGAACCAGTTTCTTAAATACGAAGAACTACAAAAAAAACTTGAGAATCATAAATAATAATAACGTCGTCACATCAAACCGAGAGAGAACGGCGCCAAACTTCACTATAACTTATAATATTTTCATTTATACATCAACACCGCGTCAATTCACACTATAAACTAGATAAACATAATTTTCCTGTTATAAATCTTAGGATTCTATCGACATAGCGAGCTGTCACATCACAAGTGCCGAGTTATGCCCGGGTTACACGAGGCTACTTTTTCTAGCTAGGGTATCAAGATTGTGCTAGTAAGCTACTCACTCTGGCCTCGTGTATACAGAACATTCCTCATTTTAGGCTAGTAGTAAGCTAACGACAAAAATAGTCAGATTTTCATCATCTGCCTAGCCTTTTCCCAACTATGTTAGGGTCAGCTTCCAGTCTAACCGGATGCAGCTGAATACCAGTATTTTACATGGAGCGACTGCCTATCAGACCTCCACAACCCAGTTACTAGATAATACGATACTCCTTGATTGACTGGTTGTCAGACTTTCGGGCTTCTGACGACCCGTAACGTCTGTCAAAGATCCACGAATAACTGCCGGTACCAACGACTTAACGTTCTCTTCGAGGTAAGGACGGGTCTTGGATTGGTATGTAAAGATGGTCACCCATCCACGGACCAACTACGGCAAACGTAGCTTAAACTGCTCGATCGACCCGTGTGGCTGTTATTACTTAGCCACGAGCCCATCAAGATAAGATAGTCAGCTAGTCTGATAGTTTAATAGTATGGGGTTCTATTTTTGAGCTAGTAGCGCCCCCCACCACTGATTATTATCCTGGCTTTTGTACTATTAGCCTCGTGTGACCGGCAAAGCTAGTGCCCAATCGGATTATTGTACTCCACGGCCTATGTTACTGCATTGCTACTGGCTTAAAATTTCCTAACATCGTGTAAACAGCTCTAGCATGTGCTAAGCCAGAGTAATAAGCCTGGATGTTACTTGCTTTCTATCCTAGCTTTGCTATCTATTAGCCTCGTGTAACCAGTAGGTTACACGAGGCTTGTTTTTGAAGCTAAGCACCCCGACTAAATGGATTTGGTTAGGTTAGAACTGTGACAAACCACGCTCGCAGCAGCGGCCGGCGAGCGCTGCTTCCAAAGGCTAGGCTGTTAACTAAACGGCTAATTAAGGCTGAGACATAACCATTAGTTTACTGAGTTCAGCCTATGTTTATTCTGTCACTTGCAACGATTCGATCAGTTTAGCCTAGGCCAAACTAGTTAAGCCTAAAGTATTCAGGCCAAACTAGATTGTCCTGGGCTAAACTAGTATATCCTGACACGCATAGGATAAACCGGTTTGGCCTAGTACATACTAGTTTGGCTTGAATTCGAGTTTCGCCGGCAACATAGACACGAAGTTATCAGATTGCTAGCTTACTATCCTAGCTTCAAAAACTAGCCTCGTGTAACCTGGGCATTAGTTCGTGGTGCCATGGACTGAAGTCGGGACCATTCCGTGGGTGTGGTATATATCATCTCGCCAAATTAATACTGCGAATAAATCAAACAGAATGAAAGAAAACAGTGTTAATGCATTATTTTAATGACAAATACAGGAACTGAGTAATGTGTGCGAATGTTGAGAATGTGTGACAATAGTTTTTTTTTCTTGAATTTAATTTAGATTGCGGCGACATTTATAGATTGATATCAATTTGAAAAGCTTTTGGGTTCAGTACCTACATTGCTCTAAGAAATGGTAAATCTTCATATTGTGCATATTTCAAAATGTTACAGCTGTTCATACTTAGTTTTCTTTTGATTATAATCGCCTGACTGAGTACTAAACTATTAAAAGATTAATCTGTTAATTTATGAATCTTTTTGTGTGTCCTAAATTCTCTTCAGTTACGGTACTTCTAGAAAGATTAGGACAAAAATATTTAAAGAACAGCTGTCCATAGTTTTTCTAACGACCAAAGTCACCTTACAAAATCTCAGTAATTCAGAGATTTGCATAAAACAATAGCCGTTTATAACACACAAACATACATGATTCATAATATACTATATTCGTCACATGACTGGTCCTAATTCTGCCAAAAATAATCGCGAGTCGAAGCCGCATTGTATTCGATCCCAGCGCGTGTTTAATCGATTATGTTTAGGTATCGAATTCGGACGGCGATATTTGTGATTTAATTGACCTTTCGACATTCGAAACTTGTGATTTTCGTTTTTAATTTTTCTTTTCGGTAACAATGGTTGGCCTCTTAACTGGGCTGCGTACTCTAATTTTTTAAATTGATTAATTTAGAACTCAAATGCCTGAAATTCAGTGTTATTAAAAAAAAGAAATATAAGACTATGAAAGAAGAAGTACGTAGAGTATTGTAATTGATTGAAAAATGTGGTCATTGACAAGCATAAACGATAAAATGTAATAATAATAAATTGCGGTGTGGTCTCCACACGACAGGAAATCGTAACCAGTCATAATGAAAGTGGTGTAAGGTTAACTGACACTACATTTGAATACTCGATTACTGGCCACCTTTCATTTCAATTTAACACAATAAAAGCGAGCGATAAAAGTAATCGAGCATTTGTTTCCGAGAAGGTAATAAAAAAAAGTTATTCAGGCCGAGTGGGGGGAGTGTGACCGCATTATATTATAATACTAAAACATGGCCCGAGTTTCTGCCCCGCGCCAGTCTGTACCAGCCTATTGTTGTCCGTCTGTCCATCCGCATCAAATACGCCCGTAAATCATATTCGTCGTAAATTCGATACGAGTTACAATGAAAGATCTGTTCTTATTTTGAATCTCAACGATTTTCGTGTGTGACATTCTTCATAATTGTATGAAAGCTTTGGAGAGGACGCGTTCTTTAGGATTCGGTACGCAAATTACGGTGTATAAGAATTGCAGTGTAAACATATAATGGTGAGTATTGTGAGATGTTGAGTTTAAACATACCACACAGCCCGAAGCTGCCAAAATCGAGAAAAAATAAATGTTTTTTTTCTGCTGGTAATAATTATGGTGTATTATAGAGTAGAATCACAAATTGCACAGTAACTATTGTTGCGTGGTCGGCCCCACACATCATTGCGTGTTTACGCGACAAGCACGTACGTTTACTTTGTCGCCGGCGACATCTGCTGTACTCCGTTAACTAAGTTGACGAATGATACACCTCTATTACAAGGTGATATGGTTCAAAATTGATGAGGTGTGTCAAGTGTTAAGAGGCTACCCTAGACGTGCGGTTAATTCTATAAACTTACAGTGTGTAAAAGGAATTTTATTGACTTTATTTAAAGCTTTTCTTGTATGAAATTGCAGTTTTATAAGGTTCCGTACCTCAAAAGGAAAAAACGGAACCCTTATAGGATCACTCGTGTGTCTGTCAGTCCGACTGTCACAGCCAATTTGCTCCGAATCATTATTAAGTTGAGATTTGGTACACACATGTATTTATGTGACCCAAACACGGACGTGTAACGTAAATAAATGAATTTTGAATATGGGGTCACTTTTCAGTGGCAAATGAAAAAAAAAGAAAAAGTTTTGCAAATTGTACCGTGTGACATATCAAATGAAAAGGCTTACTTACTGTGAGGGTCTCAAATAGGTTTTTTTTTTATAATTACAAAATAAATTATTTGAAAGTTAGTTAAGAAAATAGATGAAAATTCCGACTCCTAGAACCTAAAATTTAAAAAAAATATATAGAAAATAGCTCTATAAGATTACAGGAAAATTTATAAAAAGTCTGTGGTCTTCATATAACATGGCACGTAAATCTCTCAATATTGTGCGTACAAAATTACATTTGTAGTTGGAATGTATGGGAGAACATGTTTTTCAACTACAATGTTAAGTTTGTTCTTGGGATAAATTAATCCCATCTACGGAACCCTTCATTGTGCGTGGTCCGACACGCACTTGGCCGGTTTTTTTTTTCATCTGGATGGCCATTGCTGTAAATAGTATCGATTCAATCAAATCGATTTCTAAATCGATATTGCTCTATATTTACAAGTGGCGTTATAGCGTGAACGTCTTCATCGGAGGTCTTGTAAAATGACCAATTTGCTATCTAACAAAAACAAATACGTGACCACCTACACAATATTAGTCTGAGCTCCACCCAAAAATCAACTTTAGAACTGAGAAAATTAAGTCCAACTTACTTTGAATATTTCTACACTCTGACAAAAAAGTGATAAGTCCTTTGTAATCCTCCTGACGCCACGGAGGCTTACTCAAGTTAATTGCTTTGAAATAGTTTTTTTTTAACTTAAATGTTTTATTATTGTATTCCGTCTACCTGAATTGGTGGAGACAGTATCACTAAGCTGCAATAGATACGTAGACGTCGAAAAAAGTCGATAATTTGTCGACTGAGTCACGATTCAGCAATGTTATCGATAGAAGGAATGTTTTTATCGAATTCTGTTTGTTTTGGTTTGTCGTAAGTACTTAATTAAGATATTCAGTTACTTACTATGAAGTGTAACTGATAGGATATACTTAGGTATGTTAGGTAATGTTATGTAATTTTCCATTTTCATTTCAGTCGGTCAAAAACGAATTTTGTCTAAAATACAAAATGTCCTTTTCATTTAAATCTACTTTGACAACTTTTCGTCTCTTTTGCATAATTTTAATAACTTATTGACATAATATAATATGTCTATGTAGATTAACAAAAACTAAGTCTTAATATAGATGTGATCAGCCCTATTTTATGATCAGCCATTTGGGCCCAGACCCCAGACGTCCGCCGGGATTTACCCAATGACAGCTTTTACTTATACCGCCATTGTTTATCATTTGCTTCTCCACAAAAATCCCAATTTCTTTTCAATGTATACACAGCCCCTATAAAATAAAACGAAAGAAAAACTTGCCGGTCTTAATTTTTTTTACAGTTCTTACATTTTAATGTCGTGTTATTTTCTAAGAATTTGAAACGGCGTTCTAGAATTTTATAATTAAGAACAATGTGTTCGAATTTCAAAATTCATTATTGTTTTTTTTTTGGAAGTAAGTAGACGTTTATTGACAGTGTTTGCTGGAACATAAAATTCCCCATCCCTATTCTAAAATTGTGTTGTATCAATGTAAACTAATTACAGAGAACTATTTAAAATGTACGTGCTAACCAAAATAGGCTTCTTACGCAGCCGCCTTATTGAAGGCAATAAGTAAGTACAGTTCGTTCAAATAAAACGTTTCAAGTTATTAAACGGCTCCACCACACCCAACAAAGGACTATTCTGGTAATGTCAACACGAGTTTCCGTCGCAAACGAGGCATAAGGAAACAAATGAAGTAAAACAAATGATTCGCAACTTTGTTACCGATTCATGAGTCGATATTGGACTGTAATCAACGCCTACTATTGGTGTTCGATACGAATAATTAATTATTGTGGTTTTACGAAAAAAAAAAAACTTTCAGGAAGAACATTTGTAACTTTTAAATATTGCGATTCATATAACGATTTTCTACAATTCATCTACAAATCATTAGCATCGGTATAAATTCAAAATTATTTTGAAATTAACATAGACTGATAAAACCATAAAAACTTCTAAGAATCTTGCAAAGTAAACACAATTTACGCAGGTACTTACAACAGAATTTTATTGGCTTTTAAGAATCTTATTAGTATCATTAGACGAACCCAAGTGGAGTAAAATTTTCCTCCATCTTGACTTAACAACAATTTCCAACAACCACTCTAGCGCTTCATTTACAGCTAGCTAGCCCTTCCCGATATCGATCGTGTTTGAGATCGCGCCGCAATTTGCCGATCGCTAGATGACGTTTCGCGGAAGCGGCGCCCGACGTCACGCTGCGCCCGCGCAACCACCATTGCTATATAATTTATTGGCCATTTCGCTGTAATTGTACCCTCGCCGCCCTCTGTTAAATGTTTCTACTTCTTAGCGTGCCTCACAACAATGTTATAAGTCTATAATTTTATCTACGACTCTATTGAGTTGGTCGCGTTTTGGTCCATTGGTTAGGGTTGTAACAAATCGAGTTTGAACTTTGTAATACCAATCAGAATAATGCGCTATTCTTATTGGTTAGCTGAATGACATTTAGAAGAGTTTTTGCGTCACTTTAGTATCTAGCTGTCACGCACGGCGAAAAGTGTGACAACATCGACACACAACCTAATACAAAAAAAAATATCTGCTGTTTGCTACAAAACTGCAATACCTACCTACGCGATAAAATGTAATTAAATTAAAATTAATAATAATAATAATAAATAAAAATAAAATAATAATAAAATGATAAAATGTTTATTTGCACCTTCAAAATTAAATAAAGAAAACAGGTTTACATAAAATAGGCCAAAAGTTAAATTAAATTTCTTTTATTTCGGACAACAGTGATCCATATTTTGTTAGTATTACAAAGACTTAAATTCTAGTGTTAGTAGCACAGATTTAGAATAGGTAGGTAGTTAAAAAAAAAAAAATACAGGAATTTTTTTTTTTATATAACCTATGAAAAATTTCAACGCATTCAGAATTATGTATGCATGGTAAGAGGTTGCGCATCGATGTCCATGCCACAGTACCACCCTGTATATCCTATTAGAAAATAGGTACCCATACTTCTTTAGATCAGATATGTAGCAATTATTGGAGGAGCAGTTCTACTCTGTTCCAAAATATCTAAGCTCTAATACCTACATAAAAAGGTTGACTTTGACTAAGGATGCATATCTGGTACGGCTCTAATAATTCTTCCATATCCTAAGGGCACGTACACGTCTTCCCTACCATTATCGCGCTCCCCGGTCTACTCCTTGATATGCAATGGTCTCTGTTGCACCATGTAGCATGAGGCTGCAGGGGCTAGTGTGAAGGGTTCATTCGAGTAATCGAATCTGGTCAAACCACGCTGGGGTTGGTGCATTTCATTAATTTATAAAAAGTTTATTTTCGACTAGAAATTGCGATTCTACATTAAATTTTCTTTATTAATTCTCTCTTTATCACACTAATATTATAAAAGTTTTTGAGGGTGTGTGTGTGTGTGTGTGTGTGTGTGTGTGTGTGTGTGTGTGTGTGTGTGTGTGTGTGTGTGTGTGTGTGTTTGTATGTTTGTTACTTCTTCACGCTCAAACGGCTGGACCGATTTGGATGAAATTTGGTATGTAGATAGCTTAACACATAGGCTACTTTTTATCCCGGTCTACGTGGGTGAAGCCGCGGGACACAGCTAGTTGTTTTATAAATTCCAACACCAGTTTAATCGATAGCCGTATGGGGTATTAACTATTTATTGTGTTGTTATAACGTTTATCACACTATCAAACTAATATTATAAAGCCGAAAGTTTGTGAGTGTGTGTGTTTGTATGTTTGTTACTTTTCACGCTCAAACGGCTGGACCAATTTGGATGAAATTTGATATGTAGATAGCTTATTAACGTAGATTAATAACACATAGGCTCCTTTTATCCCGGTCTACGCGGGTGAAGCCGCGGAGCGCAGCTAGTAACTTATAATCCATTCAGCAAATCCAGATATTGACCAACTCATTATAATTGGATGAGTGAACTGGGTGCCAGTACTCGACCGCTAGTAGTCACGGTACTTAACTGCTAGTTGTGCCGACAAACATGGCGTCTGTCGCAGGCGCAGGCGCAGGCCGGTTCCTAATTGTTTTCATCGGCTTTTCTGTTGATCGTGTCACAATATTAGTGGAGCTTTATCGTAATATACTAAGTAGATACTCTTTGCAATGGACCGTAGAACATATAAAGTTAGCTTTGCAGCCAATGATATTATAAGTAAAAAAGACGAAGATAGGTTACCTACCCAAAATTCTATGTTCAAAAACGGTACAATGTCGAACTATTAGATGACAAGTGAAAGTAGGAAGATATGTCGTAATTATCGGGAGTGAAAAAGAGACAAGACGACAAAAATCTGGGTAATTAGTCAGATTTTAACGTGCCACTTGCGGAGCGTGTATAACCTAGGCATCAACCTCTTTTTACTTCTATTATATCATTGTTTGCAATCAAAAGATTGTTTCAAATTAAATTAATGGGAAGTGAAAAAGTTGACTAGAATGCTGAAAATGGCCGACTCTTAATGTTTTTTTTGAACAATATCCTCAGTAATAAAAAGTCAAGTTGGAAAATATAATGAAAAGGCAAAATAGAGTCTCGTAAGTGCATTTAAGTAGTCCAATCTAGACCATCTATTTCATATAACATTCACCAGTAATTTTAACACCATTGTGGTGAATCCCAAGCGAACAGCGGCGGGAAACAATTGTGTGGTACTTAATTAAAATAATTGTCCAATTGTCGTGGCGATTGCGACTGCAGCTCTGATGGATAACGTGCGAATCACACCTTACCATCTTGATTTGTAACTATAACTGTGGATATATGCAATTTTCAATTTACAAGTACCTATGCGGTCTGACACAAATGACTTTATATGAGTAGATAATTATAGCACGCAACGTTCATTTATTGTAGGAACATGGTCTGACATTTTGTTTAACTTTACTTATGGTTCAGGTGTAATTATCTTAAAAAGAGGAGTAAAAGAAAGTTGGGCTGTGAAAAAATTATAAACACAGATGCGAAGGGAAAGGTTTCTTATTACTGGACCTCTCTATCATCATCATTCTCCAGCCCTTATCCCAATCTATTTGGGGTCGGCTCAACATTGCCTTTTTTTCCATACTTCTCTATTAGTCGTCATCTCGGTAGTCACCCACCCCCTTTCTAACCATATCATCTTTTACACAATCCATCCATCGTTTCTTTGGTCTTCACCTACTCCATAGCCATCTCCTAGCCATTCAGACTCAAATTTCCTCACGACATTTTCCTCACTCCTCCGCATCACATGCCCATACCATGACAACCGATTTCGGCACAATACTGGAGCTCTCTATATGCTATTGAAAATAATTTGAACCGGTTTGATCATAATATACAAGTTGTAACTCAAATAACACACAACCTCTTAAGAGGTCATTATGAAAATTATGTACTCATCATTATGAAAAAATGTTACCATGGGACCAAATTTGAAATCGCGAAAAAAAATTAGCTGTCCCCTACATTTTGACGAGTTTTGCAAACATAAATGTAGGAAATAGCAGTTTTTTTTTGCGATTTCAGGTTTGTTCTCATAGTAAAAGTTGTTCATAATGATGAGTACAATGACCTTAAGAGGTTGTGCGTTATTTAAGTTACACGGTTACACCTTGCATAAAAGCCTTCAGCTTTCATGAATACTCCAATATAACTCCCGGAGTTAATGATTCAGGAGTATTTACTGAAACTTTATGTATGTAGGTAGTTATACATCAAAAGTATTCGAAATAGTTCCACCGACAAAGACTTAAACAATTTTGTTTTAAAATGAAATCAAGATTATTATTTAAACATAACATGAATTTATAAACTGTACGAAAAACTCAGAATCGAAATAGTCCAATGTTGTAATGGTCTAATTCCAGATAAATGGAATGATGTGGAGGTCATGCGGCTGGTTCTGAATCGCCACATATTGTGACTAGGTAACACGACACTGACATCTCATTTATTCTGACTTTAATGTACGTTATCACTGGTGAAATTGAAATGTATTTTGATAGCTAAATATTTTCAAAAAATTCTTTCAATTAATTTCGAATATTTTCAGTGACCGGACTTAATGGAATCTGTGACAGTATATTGTGCCGATTTAGTTCGTGTTTTCACATTCCAGTGTCTTGTGACTTTGCACGCACATTGTGGTTGGTATCAAGTGTTTACCCATTGGCCTATTTTGATGTCAACAAACGATGATTCCCTCCTGCCGGTGACTAGGTTATAAATAAAAACGGCCACGATTAGCGTGTGTCTCATTAATCATTCAGTGTATAGTGTCACAACACGTCCACGCACTCTGTGATCTCGGTACCATTCAAAAATTACACTTTCCAACGTTCTCTTGTGTTATAACAGAAACGCTGGAAGCTAATTGCTTTTAAATTGTGTTTCTTTTATTTTTTTTCTTCACATGAAATAAGTAGGACACTTGAACTCTCTTTCAATTCAGTTTGTCACATAAGATTAACTACATAGATCGTTATTTGTCGTATTATAATAATTACGTGACTCCGGTGTCAACTCTTCTACCTTGACGACATCGTTCCAGTACCACATTTCCACACAATCAAAGTACAATAGTTCATATTTATTATTGGATTGCGGAAACGTGTTTGGCTCTGTTCCATCGTTTGGTTATTGTAAAATTTCCACGGGCTCTATCAAACACACGAAGGTATTACTCAAATTGTACTTCTGAACCAAATGGTTTTGCATTTGCTAAGCATGCATCATTTTAATTTCCTTTACAGTCATCATTACAGCAATAATGATTTGATTTAGTTCAGTTGAACACAATGTCTTATCCAGCATCTTCGGCTACGTGCCAACATCCATAATAACAACACTTGCCCACAATTAGCCGAGTGGTGGATGATAAAATAATTTGCCATGTCTCACCCATCGCTTTATGTGTAGCATTGTTCCAGCATGATCTACAGCCGCTCTCTGATCAAAGGCGGCTGCACCCGTTACAGTTGTTTCGCGAGAATGATATTAATCAAACACATTTATTGCGGTCGCATTCAAAATTAACAACCGTATATTAAATTTAAGTTCTGAGAACTGTTGGCTATCAAATATTTCCTACAATAAACCAGTTGGGCTGCTGTTAAACTTCCCAGATTCTTGTGCCATCTGAACATTACAACCACAATAACAGCGACGTCATATTTCTGGATTGCAGCCAATGCTTTATGGACATTTATTATGGTTAATATAATAATGCCATTTAGCTCTAATGATATGTCGTTGTTGAACATTTGGTGCGCAGTAGAGTCAGGGATCAACCGCACCTATTGTGATACGATTCGTAACGCGCTCCTGTTAAAACAGATGTCGCTCTCGCTCGTGCTTCTAATACATAAAAGAATTAAAATAAATAACAAAGCACCAATCAAAGAATTCAGCCGGCAAACAAGAAGACATGAAATCTCCCGCGACGGCTGTCAAATTAGCATCACAAACGAAAATAGCGTCATTCTAATTATTTTGATGACTCAACCGAAATACAATTAATCTTGCCGCTTCTGTGAACTGTCCAAGTGACGGACGGACGAAAATATCGTCGCATTTCGCGATAAATAAACTTGTGAGTCGAATATCGGATTTCGATTCCATCGGTGCTGCGTATCAAAGATTTTATACGCGTGTTGGATGCGGGCAGCGGAGCGCAATGCCGGACGCCGCGCACCCGCCACCCGCCCGCGCGCGCGCATGCCGCGTTGCGTTAATACACAGCCTGCCAATACTAACTACATACACGAAAATAATTGAACGCATTCTGTTAACAGAAACTGCAAAATTCAGCCACAAAATTCATCAGATCAGCAACATCTGCTCATTACGCTGCCAACATAATTTTAGTAACAATCTTCATTCTGACAGGATTGAATCGGAGACTTGGTGCTATCTAGTGCTCGCCGTATCTCAGGCCGGAAATCAGCTGTCGTATCCCGATTCCTAGTGGGAGATCGGCCAATGCGTCTGAGTCTACGATTACATTAGATCGAGTTGGTTCCTAGAGTTCTGATTGGAAACTTGAGACGGCTTGTGTTCACCGGAACACTGTCTCGGTTAATTAGAATGCTTTGTAAGAATAGATTTGCCATCGACTTTCGAATCTTGCTCTACAATGATTCATCTTGTCTGCAATCATTACATTTGTTACTATTATCTTGATCGGGCGGAGCGTTTAATATTATATTTCTCCACTTGTCTGGCAAAAAGAAAACAGTAAAAAATATAGTGTTACAAAAAAACTCTATAATCAGGCAGGAAAACACAGAAAAATGTGAGCGTTGGATTTTCCACCATTAAATAGTTTAGATAAGGTGTTTAACATTCAGATTGTAATGTAATAATTTTACAAAAAGCGATAAAAGTCATCAAATATGATGTAAACTTGAGCGTAGAGCGTGAGTACAATATTCGTCACACTTCGTTTCGGTCGTAATCCAATTTCAGCCTTCGACTTATCCCAATCGATATCCTTGACAAGTATAAGGGGCGTTAATGTTACTATTTCATAGCTAGTCGTCATCACGGTGGTACAGTCAACAGTGGCTCATTGTGTGCGACTGCTGCGTGACGGCGCGTCTGCGCGGCGTCTAGCGTCGATCTTGCCGCTCGTAAATCACCCGCGCCACAAATTGGAAACCCACCGCTAAACAGCTCGCCACTATAAAAATCTCAAATAATAACTTCGGATCTAAATCTCATAAAAATATGATTTCCAGTATTTTCGAGTGGGTTTTTAATCCCGTCGTGGTTTTACGATGTTGTAAAATTTGATTAATAACAGTTGTGTGTAGGTCTACAGAGGTGGGACATTGTTGCGGTGACCCATTTACGGGGCGTGATTGTGCCGTATTTTGGCGGTGGCGTTCCCCAGACCAAACAAGCCGCTGTGTGGCGTGACCCTGTAACATGACTCATTTTAATCAAGGCCTTGTTCTCTTGCGTAATGAGAAACTGTTTCTAAACCCCTAAAACGACTATCGCTAGTAGTAAAGTTATTTGACTGTTTGAGTTAATAACCATAAGTATTATAAATTATCTGTAGTCACAAAATTAATCCATCTGTCACTAGAAATATTTATGCGCTTGTATCTGTCCCTTTTCTGTGAGTTTATGTAAGTACATATTGACACAAGTAAAGTTAAACTTAATTTTATTACAGTGAAGTATAATAATCATAATTACCAATAAACTTCTTAAATTAAGAATATAAATCTGTGTTACGTCGTCAATTCTCCACCCTTGACGTAATTAGATGTACCTACATTGCATTAAAAATAAAACACGGCTATCGTGTGTAGGCGTGACAATAAGTCATTATGTATGTAGGCACAGCCGTCAATCTACGTCCGCTGTCACTTCAATTTTTCTATTTTATTTTTCTCCTATTTTCTGTTGGATTTCCACATTGTGGTGCGTCTGCGCCGCGACGTCGGATGCGACGTTATTTCACGATCCGTCACATGATTTGAACGGTATCGGATTTAGCTCGTGACAATGAAGGGACGTTACCGAGTTCTTTTTTATGATTACTTTGTTCGATATTTTTAGATTTGATTCCATTTTTAAATTGGATTTGGTTGTAACGAGTTTTATAATTCGGGATGTTTTTTGTTTGTTATGTATTTTTGACAATCGTGTGTCATTGTTTTTACGTAACATCGAAGCAGTTACCAGACATGTGGAATTTGTTTCCAGACTATCTATAATTACAACTTCTCTAATCCCAAACAAATTAATTGCTCCATCTATAAATAAATCATCTCCCAAAATTAAACATTACACCAATAATATTCGTCTCCAAATATTTACACCATTTCCTTATACATTGATAACATAACCAGTAATGGGATGCCTCGGCCGATACATCTCGTTACGAATCGAATTTATTCATCGGCATATATTTTATAGTGTTGGCCTTGGGCCCAGGTCCGCCGCGGGGGCCTATAAAATCACACGGATAAATAAGCACACGATCGGCCCGTAATTAAAAACATAACTTATTAATATCGTTTATTAACGCTCGCGGGTCGTACGCGCACTCGACTCGTCCCGTGGCTCGTTTGGACGTCTCGCACCTTCTTCTGATAAATCTACTATGTCTTCAATTTCATTATAATTGTCTTATTTATTGCCTAAAGCTTGCTCGTAATCGTGTTTGATTTAATTTGATTTGTTTAGGTGGTTAGTTCGTAAAATGTTGCTTTATGCCAATCGAAAATCAGTGTGCAAATGACAGAATGGTACAACTAATATTAGACACTAATTGACAGTCTAGAATTTTGAAATTGATTGGTTTTGAGAAATATTAATTACCTGAAATCTTTCGAGTGTGCTACTTGTGCAATGTTGAGCTTCGGGCGCTTACAATATTGTATGTTGTTACATAATTATTTTGACCATTGCTACATGGGGTCGAGTAACATGTTTATACTCATTGCCTGGTCCAATAATGTTGTGAATTACTAGAGGCAGCCCGTCGCCAAATGCAATATTTATAAGACCACTAGGCGCGTGCTGTTCTCGATGATTTGTAGTTGTTTAAATACGAAATCTGTACCTAGGTATTACATTGATGACAATTGGTTATTCATAACTCGTATTGCAAGAGGTGTTGCTTCCTTAGTATTTTTTTTCCCTTTTTTACCAAAGGTTCTTGGTATCATAGTGACAGCAGAACACTGACTGAGTCACAGGATCTCCTAGTTTGGGAGTCAGTGTTTACTCTATCTGTATGACCTTTATTCATTGAAATTCATACGATCTAGTTTTTAAGCATTGTCGAAGGTTTTTGTATAAAATAGTTTATTTTTTTTTTAATCCGAGAACTAAAGGGTCCAAATAATAAATTGACTTGCAAATGCAGTTTATGTATGCTACACGCTCAGCGCCATGTGTATATCCTCATATACACCCTAATGGTTCTGTCCCGGGCCAGTGTATAACTGATGATTCACGGCTAGGGCAGGGGCTCGTGGCTAAGTAATAATAACCGCACGGGTCGATCGATCAGGTTAAGCTACAATTGCCGCGGTCGGTCTGTAGATGGGTGAACATCTTTACATACTGAGACCCCTTAGCGCCTCGGAAAGCACGTTAAGCCGTTGGTCCCGGCTGTTATTCTTGGATCTTTGACAGTCGTTACGGATCATCAACCAGTCTTACCAAGGAGTATCGTGTTACCCAGTAACTAGGTTGTGGAGATCAGATACGCAGTAGCTCCTTGTAAAATACTGGTATTCAGCTACATCCGGTTAGACGGTAAGCCAACCCCAACATAGTTGGGAAAAGGCTAGTCGGATTGATTTTGACACGGCTAGAACACAAGGTACAACTTCACAGGGCGGGGCATATTGATTTATACACCGTAGCACGTTTTACATTTCATATGTATGTACGATTTAAAAACAAGCCAATTCTGCAAAAAAAAAAAATGAAAAATCCACTACTTTTGCCTCAAAGGTCGCTTGGTGCTGAGCGTGCTAATAAATTAAATAGCTCGGCAATCAGCATCATTGGCATGCTCGCTAATTTTATAAAAAACATACATAAGTAGGTACCTAA
This sequence comes from Cosmia pyralina, assembly GCA_946251885.1. Lineage (NCBI taxonomy): Eukaryota > Metazoa > Arthropoda > Insecta > Lepidoptera > Noctuidae > Cosmia > Cosmia pyralina. Next base: position 17,488,002 of record OX276357.1, read on the forward strand.
TTTCCTAGTTCCTGCAATAGACTTAAATGTGATTTCACTAGAGTAGCCGAGACTTGAGAAGTCAAGACATGTGTTACCATTGCCATTAGCAATAATAATATTAACATGTACCTATCAAAACAGTACAGAAAGCGCATATTCGCTCCCAAAACAACAATACTTAGTCGCTAAGGCGAGAAGAGAACAATAAACTGGCTGATTTATTTTAATAAAGTAATTTATGGGGCCCTTACAAATTGGCCTCATGACGGCTGCCTTATCGAGTGGCGAGAATCGATAAAATCGTTGGCGATGTATCGATACAAGATTATTAATGGTGAGCTTATTGTACTCGGTAATGAGATAACATTTGTTTTGTAACTACTTGTTGTTGTATTCAAGTCGATGTAATTGTTGTTGAATGTGCGTTAAAAATTTATCAAATCCAAGTACAAAGGCCAGCACATCAAGCTACCCCAATTTATTAAATTTTCCCAATTGAATATGAACCTTATTCCTTTGTAATAAAGTTGAAAAACTATCAAAGAAATTTGACAGGTTGGGGTAGCTTGATGTGCTGGCCTCTGTTGTGTGTTGTCTGTGTCTTGTTTATGAGATTAATACTTACCAAAATTAAAATGAAGATTATACTAAAATAAGGAATAGATTAGGTACATTCGATTAAAATTCAATCGAAAATCGGCATAAATGACAGCACATACGTTTACAAAAATGCACCCACGTAAAACGCAGTAAACCGTAGAACAGTGTGAAAACATTTTTTTTTCGTCAATTTGCCGTCCCATAAAGCAATCGTATCGACGATCGCTGATAACTCATGTGGCTGGATCGTAAATCGGAACGGCGTCCATAACTCGCGCGGCTTAATTACGAATAAATAAATAAATAATTGAATGTGAGCGGCCGCGGGCCTAATCGATCGTGTTCCAAGGTGTCGGAGGTGCTAACAAGGGCCCGCCAGCATTCGAAACGTTTGCTTTGTGATCGCGGACGAGTCGACAGCGAAGCGAAAATCCCGCTACCGCACGAGATAACACAATTGGATGCAGCAATTTATTGTTATCATAATCTGGATGCGTTAATTGATTTAGCGAATATTCCTTTTTTGATTTATATAAATCGTGCAGCGTTTTCCGTTGTTAGTATTGTGCCAGATGCTAACACACTCATTGAAATCCGAATACTACACGTGGGTCGTTCTAATTCAGATAGCTCCTTATATCTTCCATTCAGCTTTTAAGAAGGTCAGAAGTCAATTCCAACGGTCCATTGAAACGGACACCATCTAAACATAGCAGCGCGGAAGCCGCACATTGTTCTTTTCATAACGTTTTTTCGTGTGTCGGACGATTGACGCGTATCCATTTCCTCGGACGAGAATAGTAGCCACCTCCGAGCCGTGCTATAAAATAAAGAGTATCACTCAACGACCACCGACCATCTAGATATTAGGAGATGTCGCTGATTGCCGCTCGTTAGAATCTAATTAGCCCACGGATCACTCATCGCGTCTATTTCAATAGTTGTGGAAAATAATTTATATTTGATTCGGCCTTCCCACTTTGTTTGTTATTCGCGAAAAATCAAACGTCTGTCGGCGTGTCAAGTTGAAATGTGCAGCCTACGCGAATTCGATCTGCTCATGTGACCATGCATATATTACCTAATATGCAATGTTATTATTGTATGATTGAGTATATCTAAACGGTACATGCCTATGTATGTATGTTCATAATAGTAATTGTCGTCTAGCCAAAACGGTTACGATTTTTACAAAATATAAGCTGTCAATCAATTTTGCTTATAGAGAATGTGTTTTGTTATTATGAAACAATTTTCAGTATTTTGTTTTTATTTCTATACCTTAATACTAGGAGGGTCTGCAAAACCATCTCATTAAAATGCAAGAGATTTTAATAGAATTCTGCATTATGCTAATGGACTTGACATGAGCTTTATTGCACGAACATCAATCAACATTAACAGTATCTGTGTTAAAGTTGTCAACAACACAGGAACTTACTTTTATGGTTTGTTAACATAATCATTATTTATTTACAGACCACATACATTATTTACAATATTTTTAGCTGTAACAAATATATCATCCATGTATGTTCATACATTAAATCCGAATAAATCCTTGTCCATTAAACTGTAAGATTTTTAAATATTCTTAATTGAATGCTAAATCCAGGTCGGTGCGAAGGTGTGCTTGATGGATGAGCAGCTAAATTACCTCTCCCCCCCTCGTCCCTCGCACTGGTTTCCCCCACTAACGACCGGTTGGCCAAAAGTGATTATTTATACCGGTGATGACAGCACTTCCGGCGTTATAACCGGTGATTAAGACGCTGCCCGATTGAAATCTAGGACTATTCTAATAGACACAGGTGCTGAATATATTCTGAATAATAAAATATGACTTGTGGTTGAAATTGTAGATGTGGATAATAATATTACGGTCGTGAGGTGTCGTTTTCGGAGGTGCTTCTAGGAATGTCTTTGATGACAGATTTTTGACAAGACGAATTATCGAAAATTCTCATGTTATATGATTCTCAAAAACTATTATTCATAGTTGTTCCCTAATTATTCATACCTGTTATTATTTTACTACTGCATTAAAAAAAAAATACTTCAGCTTAATAATTATAATGGTCCAGAATTATTTAGTCATTTGAACCAGCATAGTCATCATTATAGCCAATTACGTAAATCAAATATTGACAGTATTAGTTAATATCCGCCGATCGACTAATCTAAAGGTGCCGGATACCCGTTATCTGCGTACACATGGCAACACAGCTTGCTTATGGTCTATGGTCACAGTACTTAACTTTAGTGGACCGGTGTATATTATTATCTCATATCCGCGAAATGCAATAATGTGTGTCTTTCCCACGGATGTCCACGTTTGGGCATCATTAGCTTTAGTTACTATTTTAATTATCATCAGATATCATCTATACAGTTTACTAATATAATAATGCTGAAGAGTTTGTTTGTTTGAACTCACTAATCTCTGGAACTACCAGTCGGATTTGAAAAATTATTTGTGCATTTGATAGCCCAATTATTGAGGAAGGTTATAGGCTATGTTAACTTCACGCTATTTGTTATTGTTGCAATATTCAGCATTGGCTACGTAAAGTAATGACTTATCCTTAAAATTGCTTTGCACAAAACTGAGATGGTTTTTCTTTTGTCTACCTAACCCATTTATAGACACTTTCCATCATTTACAGCAATATCTACAATATTGTAACTGTTACTTTGAAAATGTAACAAATAATTTATTACTTCTATGTAATTTAATTTATTATGTGTACCTACTACGAACTTAATTAATTGATAGAGCGTAACACGGGTATTCGGCGCCGGCCCGCCCTAGATCCCGCCCGCCCTGCGAGCTGGGCGGATCTCGTAGGGGAAACTTATTGCATTTATAGGACTATTAATTTGATAGGGAGTAGGAAAGAGGAAAGGAGGAAATAGGAACGCTATGTATTAGACAAGTAGGTATGACTACGATGTCATTGATAAACGGAAAGCTAAAGTCAAAACATAGCTCAGCCGTCTCGACAGTATAATCTATATATAATAGTATACGGGAAACATGTCACAATCCCTTTAAGGCGAAAGCGCCAGGGTAGCCCGCGAAATTCAAAATTTCTTACATTTTTTGCAATTTGCAAGTCAGTATTAGGTCGTATGCTGATCTAAATCTGATTCGCGGCCGAATCAAATATTTATTTATAAAATTATAATAATAAAAATCGTCAATACAACTCTCTAACCCCCCCCCCCCTACCCTATTGAATGACTATTTCATGGAATCATGAGATTTGAGGTCAATACTAACTTATGGAGTTGCATTGCTGATTCTAATGATTATAATTCTGGAAAGCCATATTAGTAACGGCCGCAATTCATATTTCAATCCACATACAACCTGACACTGACCTGCAAAATGCAAAAAACGTATAAAACTTTTAATTTTACGGGCTACCTTAGCGCATCTCCCTTAAGTGGTGAGTAGAGGTCATTAGGATTGAAATGACTCATGGGTACACGGGTCAAAAATGAACGACCTTCGAGATATTTAATTTTTTTGAAAAACAGTAGACATATAAAAAAATTATTAAAAAAACTAATGGATACACAGGTCAAAAATGAACGACCTTCGAGATATTCTATTTTTTTGAAAAACAGTGGACATACAAAAAATTTATTAGAAAAACTAATGTAACTAGTGGTTTTTTTTTGTTTTTATAATTAGTACTTGTTCATCACTAACAATAATTCATACAATATAAGACATGTTGTACCATACTTAAATAATGACCCCAAAATCGTAACAATTTCATCGAATTTTTTGTCTTTCGTAAGAAATTTCAAGTTAACTACATAAAATTACCATGGAGCTTTATCGGCGTACTTTTTCATAAACATTTAGGTATGCTCTAGTAGCTGGCCAAGGAGGTATAAACAATTTCGATTCGTTCAAAAATGACTGAATAAACTAGATTTATTCGGAGAGAAAAATCAATCAAATTTCATGCCCACTGTTTTTTGAAGAAACATAATAAGTATCTCGAAGGTGGTTAATTTTTGACCCATAAGTGATTTGATACTTAATGACCTCTTCTATTACCCCTTAAAGGGATCGTGACATGTTTCCAATACCTAACCCTGTATCTTCTTATATATAAAAAACAATTGCGGTGCATTAGTCTCACTAAAACTCAAAAACGGCTTAACTGATTTGAATATTTTTTTGTTTGTTTTGTTTGTTGTGTATAGGGGTGGTTTAAAAGGAAAAATAAATAGGAAAAAAAAAAGAAATAGAAATTTTGAGAGGACAACGTCTCATGGGTCAGCTAGTATCTATTAAGATCATTTACGACAAACTAGAAAATGTAAATAGAGAATTGAATGAAAACAAAGAATATAAAAATGTTAAAGATACCGAACACGAACACTTTTCAAGGAAAACACACCCACTACTCAATCAAAATATCAACAAATATCAACCCACTAATACCTACCGACGGAAATCAGTACGCAACAATATCTACACGTATCTAAATGTAATCTATTATATAGATATAGATAGGGTCGAGGCGGGGCGGCAGGAAGCGGCCGATATAACGCCACGATAAGCTAAACCTATCGCTTCATCGGATTACTTCACAAAGAATATCGATCCATCTCAGATACAGAATATAGAACTCTAATTCGATTGTTCTAAATGTCAGAGTTCAGGGAAGCCAATTTCGTAGTGCACGATGTTGCGGAGGATATGATGACGACATTTTCAAAAGATATAAAAGTTGGTGTTTTGAGACTAGTTGATTAAGTCAATGAAGAATCAAAGTAGCGATCTGAAAATTAACCTGGAATAGAGAAACGTAGATAAGAATAAGGTTCGTAAAATAATCTGCAATAGTAACAAGGAGCAAAGTTATTTGGGTGAGAACGATCGGATCGTGAATAAAAATAATCATACAACATCAAATACATATAATTTAAACGTATCATTCAAATTTTAATATCACTAAACCAACATCCATCAAAACCACTTCCAGATAGTCAGCCCCACTAACAATATTCATGAGAGAATCAATAATAATAATTGTCCTTTCTTCTCGTTTATAAACCACTGTCGAATGTCACCCTGTGCCTTCATCCCATCTTCCATCCATTTATGTAAATGCAGCATTGTGGCAGACACCTCATTTGTTCTATGTGCCAGGCACGGCCATTGTCAAAACTTCTTGCCCTTTGACTCCATTGTCTGTTTTTTGTCAACCAACACCAGATTATTTTATTTCCGTTATATGTTATTCTTATTCTTTGTTGGCTCATGTTTATCAATATTAGCTTCAATCACTTTTTATTTTGTTTTATTGTGATAATTATGCTAATTTATTATTTTATGGGCGTGGACCGTTAAACTTGGTTTCGAGGATGACATTACCACAATAGATTTATTGGACTTTCGGGTTTTACGTAATGCGTGTTTCTGTTTCAGTTGGACATCGCATATTTATACACGCTGCTTTTTTATTGGCTAGGGAGCTGCTACGATAGTGTTGTATTCATCATTAGGTATGAACAACTTTTACTAGGGAAAGAAATTTGAAATCGTGAAAGAAAAATCTGCTGTTTCTTACATTTATGTTTGCATAATATGTCAAAATGTAAGGAACAGCTGATTTTTTTCACGATTTCAGGTTTTGTTCACGATTTCAGGTTTTGTTCCATGGTAAAAGTTGGTAAATGAGTACAAAACTATCGTGGCAGCTGCCTAACCAATAAAAAAACAAGCGCGTAGATATAATGTGAATAATATTTTTTCAAATTGTGTACTCGTAATTGATTCAATCTTCATAAAACTAATCCAGAAACAATAATTATGTCCCAAATAATTTGTTTTGGGTTATTAGTAACCATATTCTGTTGAATAAATGCTGTAGGTGTTGGTTCCAAATCTGCTCCGTCATCACCGGGACGCCGTTCCACATTGTAATTTAAATTGTCATTCAAATTACCATTGAGAGGAGACAGTAAACGCGGTGGCACTCGAATTCTCGACACCTTCGTCTAGACACGTCCAAACATGATGGTTTTATGAATTCAATTATTTGGGTCCAACTGACGTGAATATGTAAATATGTATTATCTTGAAGATACATTTTTGTTAATAAGGAAGATAATTCTGGAAGAATCAAGCTTAGGGATAATTCCTAACCCCAGGAGGTAGGTACTTGAAACTTTTATAGGTTTTCTTCAAAACCAATCTTTGCCTGGAACATCGTAAACAAAGATTAGCAACAGTGTATTACAACAAAAGGAGTGATACACAAATTAAGGGTTACCGATGATATTTTACGATAGCCGTAAGCGACAAAACGAGGGTCATAAAAGAAACCTGCATGTAGTGAGTACAGATTGCGAACTTATGGAACCTGCACAATAGCTGCCAAGCCAGACTAGATTCTTCAGTATGGGACTATGAGTCAGATTAAATCTGCACACGTAAAGTGTTTGTAGAATACAATTTGATTAAGAACTACGCCATAATAATGCTTGTCGATGTGCATTTTAATTATGCACAGCCGTGGAAAGAACATTGTAAGCAGACTCGTTTTGTCGGTCAATTTTCTCCGCACCCATAAAAAGCGCAAACATGACTACGTTAATAATAAATTACATACTTCTCAGCCATAATATACTATACTACCATTCGGAAACAACAATTGCTAATAATTAGTTTTCAGATTTTAAATGTTCGAAGGGTCGAACAGTACTCAGCTCTGCGCGATTCGAAACAATGCATAATATCGATCGTCTTAGAGACTTATTGAACAATAAATCCGAGAGACTTCTTGAAATACAGTTCATCGGGTGCATTTTATATCTGGCGAGTTTGCTCCGACAGGCGTGCTGCATTAAACCAACATTTTACGGTCTACATTTATATCGGACGTCGCATAGCTACTAGCCCAGAAAAATTCTTATTTGATGACTTTTCTCTAGTATCATTAGTTAAACCGGTATGTGTCTTCGCAAATGACCCTATCGATAATTTTTTACTTTTTGGAAAAAAGTGCCCATCTCTGTCTAGCTGTATCTTCGCACCCAACAGACCTAGAGCGCTTGAGTTAATCTCGAATTGTACCAAATTTAGTTTGCTTCACCAAAATATAGAACAAAGATAGGTACTTAAAAACGCTTCCTTAAGGTATATTTTTCAAAAAAACTGAAAAGTGCCAGAATTTCGCAGTTTTTCGAGCACCATAGGAGTAACACAAGGTTGTCAGTGTTGCACACTTTGTATAGACTACTCTCAGGGGACCTAACAACATATAAAAGAATCGTAGTTACATGCGTGTTTGTGATGTTTGCATTTTTTTGTGTCGATTATGACTGGGCTATACGTTTTCCCTAGATTTATATTTCTCCCGCAAATAGATGAAATACAGTAATAGTATTCGTTCGTTAACATTGTGTGTGCATGCGCAGTTTTTATTACAATTACATTAAGTTGGTATTGTTCGTATCTGTCGAGTGTCATAACGTCGGCTGCGTCGCGCCGGATAGCTCAACTTTACGGCCGTCGATAGTTGCACCTTCGTTTGGAGGATTCCATTGTTGCATTCATCGCAATGATCCGGCGTAGTCGCATCGTCGTCTTTCAGCCGCATCCGACATTTCCATTGTTGCAATTTTATTGCCGGTGTTACCGTGCTGGCGGAGATCGTAAACTACGCACCAGCGCTCGATACTATCAGCGGCGGGCTGATGGCTGATGGGCCGCGCGACCGCACCGCGCCGCATTATCGCGCGCCACCGCCACCACAGCCGCGATTTTCATTCGTTTCTAATAAATTGATACGAGTGCTACGCGACGCGCCATTGGTCGACTCGCTCCCCGGACTCCGATCCTCGGACCCCGACCGTAAATCAACTTTACAACCTTTAATTACATATATTTGCCGTCTCATGTGAGCGTACGGGATATCGGAGGGCTGTGCTCGCGAAAATATAGCATAATAATGGGTATTGACCCGTAATGGCTCGCCTGTAGGTACTATCGGCCGCCTTTGTCTTGATTGTTCGAGCGAGAGTATATTCTTTTCTGAATGATTGCCAATTACATCGAATGGCCTCCTGAATTCCACTGAGAGCGATACTTTAATCTTTCTTGGTTTTGATTTGCATTCGAATAAAATGATTTATGTGTTATTGGGATCCAGAGGTTTTGTTGTGACGTTTTTTGATTCATTGATGGTTTTTAATGTTGTCAAATTTCGAAGCGGAATCGTGCTTACCGCGAGCAATGATTACAAATTGAAATAAGTGCAGTAGTGAGTGCAATCGGTGTAGATGGTGGTTGCGCCCGCGCCGGGCCGGTGTGGTGCGCGGGGCGATGGCTGCCACATTGTTGCACCGGATAGGGCCGACCGGCCGCTGTTTTAATGTCTCTCAGACGGAATTACGCTGGATTGTTCTCAACTTTATTGCTCCCTTCATGATTGATCGTTGTATCCTCGGCCTTATGTCATTTTCGCGCCGTATCTCCTGGAATTTGTACTACAAGCAATAAATATTACATTGAGTTATGGTAATTTCGCAAAATTATAGTATATAATATGACTCTTTTACTGGCATTGTGTATTGTTAGTGTATTATTAGGTCTTAACATTAGTACCTATAAGAACATATTACGAATATTAATCAATAATTATTAGCTCTTATTAAAGGAGGGTTCGTGTGTGCACGTGTTTTGTTCCGAAGTGTGGAAATTAACACTAGAATGATCGTATTTCTAAATTAAAACCTCGCTCTGCAGAGCAATAAATTCTTCCGCCCATAAACTTATAACGACTGTCTAAATAGAGGTTAGCTGTCGTTAATAGCCTTAATACTCGAATAAGAAATAAAATAAACACATGCACTTATGTTTTTGATCCATTTTGCACACCTTTTTAAATTGCGAATGATATTAAAATAACATGAATGTTTAATCGGAGTGCTTTTACGGCTTAATTTTGTGCTTTTTATTTAAAAGTAATGGGAGTTTTAATTAAAAATCTCATATAAATTGGAATGAATTTTCCAGTCTAGTCCAGTCTAGTCTGTTGTCTTTAGATACTTAGTACAGACGCCAGCACATCAAGCTACTACAATCTGTCAAATTTCTATAATGGATTTTCATCTTTGTCGCTTATGCATTAGGTTCAAGGTTGATTGGGAAAATTTGACAGTTTCGGGTGGCTTGACCGGCTAGCGTCTGTACATATTTAATGATAGCTTCAGATACAAGAATCAAGCAAGAATCAAGATCAAGGATCTGAAGCTACAGACGATATCTGTAGTTAATGTCTGTTGTGAAGTTCTTAGTGTATACGTTTCTTTCCAGTACCAGTTACTGATGAATAGGTATTTTACTTTGAAAGATTTTTACATGTGCACCATTCATAATTACTTATGGAAATTATTCATAATTAATGTAGGTTTATTTGTTACATTAGCATTAATTTATCTACAATCGTAAAAGTTTTAGTGTTATATAGGTGAGTTTTCTGTACGTTTCTTAGTACCTATAGGTATGTAGGTAGGTATTATACGCGAGCCAGAATAACCGATCCTACTTAACTACCCATATATTATTCTCTTGTAGGTATATTTCATTACTATTAGCGCTATTTTGTGATTAATAAAATAAATTCAATAATAAACATTGCTGCTATGTTCCACCACATTCCTTGGTATATCACGTTTTATTATAGTACAGTCCGAACACACTGTATAAGATTTCTACCTAATATTTATTGTGCTAGTGTACGAATTGTGAAACAAATTCCCTGAAGTTAATGTGCAATTAAACGCGACTGAGACCGACCACTTGGAGTAGTACCAACACTCACGAATAATTGAGATTGATCGAGTCGTGAATCGAGTGGGGCGGTGCAATCAAAAGCGTATCAGACCAATGAGCGGCCGGGACGGGCTCGCGGACGGCTCTCATTGGTCCGCCGCGGGGTTGTCGGGCACCAAGGCCCTTGATACTGCTCTCGATAAGCGGGAGGCGTCGAATGTCGATTCGATCGATTATCGCCCGTGTCGTCGCGCTCGGGCGCCCGCGACGCGCACTCCGCATGACTTCTACACTTGACATTTTGATGACCCTCACCGCGTCATTAATACGCTTGTGTCATCACATCACACTACTTTATCACCGTATTTATTAACCAAATCACCATTTTACACTAATAAAACGTCGCTCAGAATTTATTAACGCACCTCAACAAAATTAAATTTTCAAATTAACTTAATCTGGCTGTAAAACGGTGCGCAAATCAAAGTTGCAATCTGCAACACTTTAAGAGATTAGTCGGCTAATCGAGCGTTATTTACAATCCTTTATCAGCACTCGGAGGCGTTCGGTTAGACGATTTACGACACTCGCGAGTTGCCAGCACAAAAGAATTAGCCTTTCTAAGCGACACCGAGTGCCAATAAATATTTGGCGAGGTGCGAATAATCGCGGGCAACACTGTAGCGGGCAACACTTGGAATTTATTCCGTACGCAGTTCCATAAAGCGTGCGTTAGTCCATAAAGTGAAATTCATAATACAAATTTAGCGTAAGGTTTCGTAGGAAAAGCAATAATTTGTCACAATTGGGCGCGATTAGATTGGCTCCGCTGACGATTTGACATAGGTCGTAAATAACGCTTCGGGCGGCCGAATTGAGTGAGCCGTCAGCCGCGCTACGTTGTGTGGGCCTTTATAAATGGTACGTGTATGCAAATAGCGAGCGCGGCTCGGCGCACGCGCATCGAATCGCGCGTTTTCCGCCGCCGGCGAGCCCGTGCGTTTTGTGGAAATCGTTATTGGGGTGATTGCTTTCATAAACAATAGCTTTTGTCCACGAGTTCTTGTAAACGCTGTGTTATTTAGACGGATAACGGGACTGTTGGCGCGCTCCGCCTGATAACGCACCCAGCGTTTATGCAATGTCTTTTAGAAGCTATTCGATGTTGGAAATCGTGCTTTATCTATACCATGTTCAATTGCGGGTAATTTGTATTATGTATTTACGATATTCTCGTAATTCACCGTAACCACTGACCCAGAAGTTTTCTTGCCTCATTTACCTGTGATTTCATCATTATTTTGTAAGCTAGCAGGTACTTACAAACTACAAAGTAAGCACACTTTTCTCCGCTACTTGAACTTTCCTCTTTGTACTTAGTAACCACTTTGACTTGTCATCTCTACGACATTTGTCAGTTAATTTGAATGTCCATATAATTTATGACTGCAGCATATCATTAGTATTTATTTAGGCGACCTTAACACTGAGGTTTCACTTTATGGTGACCATTACAAGCCATGGCATAGAAAAGTTACACATAATCTTGCACATCAAAGCGAGGTGCACTATCAAAAGATGACCAGCGTATCTTGGCCTTTGTACCCTTTAAGGTGTGAATCAGAGTATTGAAAAGTCACAGGTCATTTTAGTGTGGGTGAAATGTTAGCCATAAAAGTCGCTATCGAGCTCAAAGCAACTTAGTAGGGTGCAATAAAGGTTGTCAACGTGCTGTGACGAGCGTGGGTGGCGAGCGCAGAGCGAATCGAGAGAGAATCGATAGTAAGGATTAGTGATGCAGGAATATTGATTTGCGAGATGCAAATGGTGCCATTTTTACTGCTATTGATCCATTAATACTAATCTCTCTACATGATTTGGTCTCTCGGGTTTCATTTTAAAATTAACATTCGATTTTTAAACCAATTTTGCACATAATTGCAATGTAAGTTTAATTTCTTAAGAGGATACAACGATAATTTTGTGTTTTTAAAATTCCTATAAAACCATTAATGGATATGGTTAAATCATTTGGATTTTCCATGTTATTTAGCTATATTATATTTATTATTATTGACTGGTAATTATTGACCGATACATATACACATGATTGTACTCATGATAAAAAACAACTTTTACTATGGGACCAAACCTGCAGTCACGAAAAAAAATCAGCTGTTCCCTACAATTTGGGTAATGTAGGGAACAGGTGATTTTTTTTCGCGATTTCAGGTTTGGTCCCATAGTAAAAGTTGTTTGTTGTCATGAGTACAATCATGATCGGTCACTAATCAGTCACCCTAATATACTGTTGTACTAAAACCGAAACATGATTACTAAAATTTTTTCGATAGAAAAAATGGCAAAGTACCGTCTATTTTCTGTTTTAAGTATACGATTATACATAAACAGTTCCTTATTGTGCAATAAGATTTGCTTTAAATCAAAGCTATATAAATATGTTAAGAATTTACTAAACTAAAAATTGATTTAAGTATAGCATTTTTTCATAAATCTACATTTAAACGAAGCGCGTTTAGTTCCGGTGCGCGTGAGAGTCTTCTATCTCTCTCGCGTCAAACTAGACAGCCATAACGCCATTTCACTTACCACACTGAGCTAAACCACACTTCAATATATCCTCTTAATCATCAGCTCTTTCTTTGCTAGATGTTCGTACCTATACTTTTTATGTTTCGACCGAAATACATACTTGCGAATTTCGAACTCTGCCTCACCTCACTATCCGTCAATATGAGTCATCTATTGTTAGGTAGCGTTTTATTATTGACTACCGGTTAGATGGCTCAGTTTACGTTATCTTGTTAGTATTTATGTGCTACCGTTAGTCACAGCCTCTTGACGATTATCGTTTGGTACATGGAAATTCCGATCTTTTCTTATTGTATTGTATTTTCGTCTCTGTACTTTCCGTATTTGAGTTGGTTTTTGTGGTCATGAATGTCACGATAGATAGCTATTGTAAATAAGTTTTCTGCAACGTGATGGTTATTAATTGAATTGTTATCGGTAAAGTTTCTGTCATGTAAAACATTGTTGATCTCTAATTGTGTAGCTTCTGCTGATTTAACAGAATCTAATGAAGCTTTTGTTCTGATTCTAATGATGGATTGATTAGTCTAGTGTGCTTGAGTTACAAGGAGTGCTCTCCAGCAAAATGAAAAATTGTATTGGAATCGCAGTCAACTAAACATACTTAAAAGCGGAGTCACTTGGTCAAATGGTCTTGATAGTAAACCATGGCGGATTCGCCTTACTGGTTTTGAATTGATGTCATTTCAGCTTTATATATAAATAAATAAAAAAGCCGTTTATTCCATATTTCTAAGTTACATTTCAAATGTTGTTAGTAGGGTATTAGTAAGTTTACTTATTGTATATTGTTAGTATAGTCTTCTTTTATTGAAATATGGACTCCTTTCTGGGTAAAGGCCTCCTACAGCTTTTTCCACAAATCCCTGTCCTTGCCTGTATTTGTCCAGTCATTTCCTGACACCTGAATAATGTCATCAGCCCACTGTCTTACACGTCTACCAGAATTTATCTTTCCCTATGGACCTTTCCATCGTGTGGTTTCTATGGTCCATATTTTATACATGTAACGTGTGATGTGTCCAGCTTACCTTCAGCTTTATGGTAATGATAATTAACCACTGTTAATAAATCAAGATGTGGTAGGCTGGCCCCGTGAAAATGGCCCCGACTTATAAGTTGTTGGTCATGGGTTCGAACCCAGGCAGGCGCTATACTTTACTGAAAATAATATCACTACCACTGCTCTCAAAACGGGGAAAGAAAACATCGGAGGAAACCGACATGCCCTAGAATCAAAAATTCGAAGACATGTAACATCTACCAACCCGCACTGGGCCCGCGTGGTATAGATTATAGCCCACTCCCTCTCGAAGAGAGGAGGCCTGTGTGCTAGCAGTGGGAACATTATGGGCTGATTATGCTAATAGATCGACAGCTCATGGCTGCCAGCCCATCTAATAACAAAATACCAGGTATCTCACACAAGACCAAACGAGTACTCTAAATACTCCAATTCTGCGCATCATGTTGCTCCATTTACTCTTCAAACGTGGCAATTAATCTGAACGGGTGACGTTACCACCCCTTCAGCCACCACCCCCGGACACCCCGCCTCACCCCCGCTTACCCCCGGCCCAGATAACCGGGGGAATGATTAACTGCAGACAGGAAGACGGATTGACAAATAGTCGTTTAGGTATTTCGCTAATGTTTCGCTCTCATCAATAAACGATCGAGGCTGTTACATGGAAGGGCTGTTCTTGTTTCGGATGTTTGCAATTTGGTATTCTAGAAGGTTTATTGTCGAAATTGTATAATACCTTGTACTTACATATATGAGTACAAGTAAAGCTCCTATGTAAAGGCTCCTATGATAAATCACTATGACAGTGCTACTATTGTAGACATATCACCAGCTTAATATGGCAGATGCCTCTTCAATTGTAAATGACTGGTCCCGATTCTCAGCCAGCTTCATCCCTTTATTTTCAAAGTTCATATTTAGAAGATAAGAATTAAGTACCTACCAATTGATGACAGTAATAGTTAAGTATAACATTTTAAACTTTAACAGAATTGTGTGCCATAAAAAAAATATTCGTTTTTTATTACTAAAAGTTTTAAATTGGACTTGAAGGTTTTTTTCTTATCAACATAAAATAAATTCTCCAATACTCATGGGACCAATCGAAACATTACCATACAAGAGCAACCCGTAATGTGGGGCGCCAACTGAGACAGCTTGTAACTCGATATCGAGCGCGCGGTGACTGTGCAAATGTAACGAATTGTTTGCAACAATCATTTAGACAATGTTGATTGATTGCCGCTGCCGCCATGTTCAAACAAGTCAAATTGAAATAACTTTCAGGAGCTTGCGTTGGAGATTAATGAAATGAATTTGGAATAATTGGTGATGTTCTATTGTTTTCTAATATCAAAGTGTTTATTAGTAATGCCTTGACGGCCATTTGAGACAACACTGACGAGACTCTAATACCATTTGGCAACAGATTCATGTGATTATCTAGTGAAGAATTAACACTTCCTAGGTGGTAATTTGACATCCATCTTAGTAACAAGTGCGAACGTAACTCCGTCTTCCGTCGGCGAAGTAATGGGATATAAACACTGTTGTTTTCTTGTTCGAAAGATGTAAACATCACAAGCTGACAGTTCCACTGTCTCTCAAGCGTAACTAAGTGGCTAACAGTTCCTTATTGTAAATCGCAGTGTTAGCGTTGTCGGTACGGATTCGTCACGTCATCGGTTAACTTAACAGCCAAATTACAGTAAATCAAATAGTCGCAAACTAGCCACATAGAACAAACGGGGCTGGCTTCCGTGGCCACACGGGCTGTGCTAAATCGGTGCCACTAATGCTGTGCGCGCGCATCGTAAAAGCGCGATCTGACTCGCTCGCGCCCGTAAATCATCGATCGTGCGATGCGATGCGATTTAGCACGCTCGCCTTGTTGCCCACTTGACGCGTGTTGTCCCAGCAAGCGCTGTAAAGCGTGATTTGATAGATTCATTGTTAAATCTAATCTGGAACGTTTATGTCCCTTTCTCATAGAAAATGTCATGTCAAGCGCTTTTTAGCTAGATTTCATAGCTTAATTTGACAGGCATTTTTATCCAGCACGCAGCATTGCCTCTAAAGGCTGCAGTGGTGTTGTGAGATCACATTAAAGCGTGTAATGTCGTCGTATAAAATTGTGATTAATGTCTTCAAAGGGATACAGGTGGCGATAAGTTATGGTTGTCAACATAATCAGCTTTTCTTCTCATTTTATCGTCTCTGGCTGTTAGATATGCGGTTGAAGCAGTAAAACAAATTCTATTCTTCGTATAGCTTTATTCATATTGGTGGAGCATGGATGAATAAAAAAAAATTATGAGTACGATCAAATTCTCAACATAATTTCGTATGAATTTCAGCTTTTCTTCAGCTTAATCTAGCGCTGTATCTGTTTCTATATTCTTATATAGACGTTGTATGTTTTTACGATCATTATGAAGTACGCAGTAAAGGGATTTACAACTTGCAATAGTGAGGGAAATGTACTACTCTCCTCTATTCGAAGTTATATCGTGATGAACATGTTTCTCCTGTTTGTAAAGACTCTTTTGTTACATTACGATATATTTGCTATCCCTGATTTTGAATTGCTGCTGATGTATTTTGAGAAATTTTATTGCTGACGGAAGTTTCAAGTTGATGTTCTTATTACCAGTACCGTGGTGTTTAAGTTATCCCTATTTCAGTGCCTAGTTAGTTTGGTATTTTAAGTGTAGTACTCATGCTGCGTTTTTGATGGCAATTCTTCATTTCTTTTGATTCTTCAAGTTAATGTCGTCTCTTCTACACCTTAACATGCACAACAGTTTTAACTTCTTGAACACTTCTTCAACATATTTTGTTTGTATATCGTCCATGACTACTTTTAATAACCCCCATACTAATTTCAAATTATCTTTGTTTCAGGCACTCCAATCAACCGGCTACCGATAATGGCGAAGTCGGTATTAGACCTGTATGAGCTGTACAACCTGGTGATAGCTCGCGGTGGGCTGGTGGAGGTCATCAACAAGAAGCTGTGGCAGGAGATCATCAAGGGACTGCGACTGCCGTCGTCCATCACGTCAGCTGCCTTTACGTTACGCACACAGTGAGTGAAACACTAAAATAAAAGCCTTTTAAGCCTAACCCACTAAGAGAGCCATAAATTTCGATACACATTCAAAATAATGATCACAATAGGATAAAAAGACGGAAGGAGTAGCGTTTAACTTGTAGATCGAAATTATTGAGTTTAGTTCAGTTCTATAAATGTCTGATAATAAAATAAGGGCATGATTAGAGGACTCCTAGGAACTACAGCTTAAAAGATTTACAATCGTTCAAGGGGGAGATTAGAACTTTTTGGGCACGTGACACAATATTCTCAAAATGAAATCCTTTCGAACAGCTTTCGTTCTGATGGCCTCATCCAAATCAGTATCCATTATCCTTTTAATCTAGAACATGATCGACAAAAGGTGTGTCTGTGTGGTCCTACAAGTCAGGAGCCCGCTCCATATTCGACCTGCTTTGTATCATATCCTCATTCAAATTCTCACGAGGTGGAGACAAAAGATGGCCCACAATGGCACTACGTGAGCGTCGGACGCGACAATATGACAACTTCATAATTAATAACCTTAGCTCATCTCAGCCGATATAATTTCCCATTTATCTCTCTAGAGTTCCTTCACCTCGTCTTTTGTCGGATGTCATAAAGGTGGTTTACGTTTATGATTCAAAATGTACGACGGTTACGCACGAACCGATGATTTCGAACGCAGCTTCTTTTATTTCGATCTGTTTCTGTATGCGTCTCGTTACGTTAATTTTCATAGTGTGTTTGGACTTTGAAGTGATTTTGTAACTAAATATTTCAAACGATGTCGTAGATTGTTGTCCTAAATAGGTATTGTGATACTAGAAAGCTGACTATTGTTTGGTTTGTACTCATTATTGCTTCATTAACGCAAATCATTTCAAAACCGATGTTAGCTAAACATTCATTTCCAAGAATCGAGTCTTTTATTCACAATTTGTCTTCTACATAATGATTCCTAGTTTCCATGCTGTAAAACATTAGTCATTCGTCAAAATTCTATCGAGACAAAAGTGTTCTAATGCCAAACCTTACATCTAGCAACATTCATAAAATTAGACTAACAGTAAGTGACGAATGTCGTATATATAGATCGCATGTGACAGTTTTAAAGGTGGTGTTTTTATGAGACGGCGGGTCTCATTGTGTTACGCATTAAATATGTGACCGCTTAATATGACATATGGAACGTACACGCGACAATGGGGTCATATAAAATTGACACGTTACATAATAGGATTAGGATTGTAATAGTACGCATTATACTTGAAGGATAGACTTTTGATAATAACTGGGCTTGAAATATGATTTATAAGGTTGTCAGGCCGCGGGCGGAGCAATAAAGTTATTATTAGATATTCGTTCGTTCTAAAGGATTGAATGGTGACATCTTTTGATTTATTTTCGAGTTGATAGATACGAGGATTATTTTGAATGATAAAAGCTCCGAAATGAGCTTCGGCGGTGCCGCTTTGCCATCAACTGATGTCCTTAATTCTATTTTTGTGAAAATTCCATATATTCTGTCAATAGCTATTCTTATTGTGAGACTTGGTATCTCCTCTACAATAAAAGTGTTCCCCATTAAGCACCACTGTTACATTTTTGTGATCTATGTATGCTCAAACAAATTCAGTCACATAACTATATGATAAAATATAACAATAGCTCCACTTGAAAAAGCTACAGAAAAATTAATTGGTTGTCTAGCTAACATTTTTGTGTTTTCTTTCCAGGTACATGAAATACTTGTATGACTATGAGTGCGAGAAGAAGAACCTATCCACCAGGAGTGAGCTGGACGCAGCTATTGAAGGCAACAAGCGTGAAGGTCGCCGGGCGTCTGGACAGTACGACGCACAAGCTGCTTTAGCTATGGTAAGTATTACCGAAGCAACAGATTTAGAAGTAGGTATTTAGGTCAATCAAGTAAGACCAAAATAACATAAAACTATTATTTCTGTATTTCTGCACAGTCGGTAAAGCGTTTACTCACTAAACGATCAGAATATTGAGCCAAATTCCATCTGTCCAATTGATGATGTCCAAGTAACATGATGTTTACGCTCCAAGTTAGCAAATAGTGTTTAGGCGCAAGGGCTATTATAGATAAATGACTGCCAATAATTTCATGAATTCATACGAATTTTCAACGGGTTATTCGCACTTCGTCCCATTCGCACTTCGTACCACGTTCGCAGTTGGTCTCATTCGCACTTGGTCCTATTCGCACTTGGTGCCATTCGCACTTGGCCCCATTCGCACTTAGTCCCATTCGTACTTAGTCCCATGCAAGTAGGTAGTTTGTAAGGGAAGAGGTAGGTTTGTGGGCCAAAGTGTTATACTATAAAATCACGCTACGACTAATAGGAGCGGAAGATTAATGAAAATGTTGCAAAAACTTGAGAAAATATTTCTTTTGAGAGCTTCCGTGACTTAGAATCATGAAATTTGGGAAGAAGCAATGTCATGTAGCACAAGCAAAGGAAAAAATCCGAAAACTGTCTTATTACATACCTACTTTGTACGGAACCCTCGGTGCGCGAGTTCGACTCGCACTTGACCGGTTTTTTATAAATCCACTTTGGTCCACAAACCTACCTCTTCTCTTACAAACTACTTGCATGGGACTAAATGCGAATGGGACAAGTGTGAATGGGAGCAAGTGCGAATGGGACCAAGTGCGAATGGGTCCAAGTACGAATAGGACCCACTGCGAACGCGGTACGAAGTGCAAATGGAACGAAGTGCGAATAACCCTTTTCAACCTCTTGTCCTTAATCCAATTTATCTGGGGTCGGCGTTATTTATTCTTTAATCATCTCTAGCAGTGGTCATTTCAGTTGGTATATACTTTCTTTCCTACCAATCATCTTTCACACAATCCATCCGTTTCTTCTGAGAATGGAAATATAGAACTTCTAACATTACTTACTTAGATAGTCAAACCAGTGGTGCCATATCCTCATCACTTAACGTCCCCGTCTTCTTGCAGCCCCCACTAAACCGCGTGCCCGCGTCTCTCGCGCAGCTGTCGCAGCACATGCAGCCACTGTCGCTGTCACTGGGGGGTGTCGCGCCGCGCTTGCCGCCGCTGCCGCCGCACGCGCCGCATCTCGCGCAGCACGACATCGAGTACAGGGTACGCGAGTATATGAAGATGATACAGCAGCAGAGGGAGCTTATGAGAAATGGTATGTGTATAAATAATAAACTGTTATAATAGGAAAGTTACTAGTTGAGCTAAGTGAAGTACTATAGTCAAATGTTTCATAAGAAAATACCGATATTTGGTCATAATTATTATGAGATTTTCATTCTGTGTTAGCTATTCCATTGTAGGATATATATTATGATCTGTAATTGCACAGAACTGAGGTTGGTTCTTATTTATGCAGAAGTCGAATTTAATGTTGGCTTTTGCTTAAACCTCAGTGCAGCAAAACTATGGCCATCAACATTTCTCTGGAAAGTATTCTTCTTCTTATTTAGAGTTCGGAATAATGTATTTTCGATGAAGCCAATTCTTTACTTGTTTGTTCAGTAATTATATTGACTAAAAATAGTCTATTCTTTCACAGGCTCCGAATCGCCACCCAACAATGGCCCAGCACCAATAATGTCACCTCGTGACGCAGCCGCCCTTAGTGCCATCGACGTCTCCCGCCTCACTCTCTGGTCACTCTACAACAATAACAACAACAACAGTCCACAACCGGACCTTGAACCACAACGGTAAGTTGACAATACTTTAAACATTTTTTTTATCAACATCTTTATCTTCTAATTAAATTCAATATGGGTCCCGAGATAGTTCCCTGGGGTACACTGTGCTCTTTGGTGATCTTGAATAATTTGGAAATCACAGAGTAATTACTTTGTGGGATGTGTGAGACTGGATTAGGTATTTGAATAGATTACAATTCTAAATTCGAGACATACAACCTAGCCGTAGCAGTGTGCAGTTCTTTTGTGAATCGAAAGCAGTTATGGGATTGCCTAAAGACAGAACCTATTTGTGCTAAAAATGCAGTATGGCATTTGTTCTTAGAATTGCGATTTCTTTTTTATAGTTACGTTTATTATAAGGTCAACCGCTGGTTGACAAATTCTGACACTCTCCTTATCCTCAGTATGGGTTACAGCGAGGCTCTGAACCTGAGCGAGAGCCCCAACTCTCTGTCGAGTGGCGGCAAGCGCGAGGCGTGCCGCTCGCCCGCACCGCCCGCCAAGCGCCGCACGCCGCACCCCGCATCGCGGCCCTGCTCGCCGCGCACGTCCTCGCCGCGCTCTGACCTGCACGAGCCGCCACAGCACCGCCACACCCGCAGGGACGCCACGTCCCCGCCACAGATCAACGGCATGCCCAATTCCAACGGTGTCAATGGAGCTGCCTTCAAGATTACTACCAGAGGCAAGCATTTACTGATATTGTGTTGTGTCTGCGACTTGTGATACACTAAGGTCTTAGACTACTGATTCTGGTTGCCTTATATATCCTATGCTTTTTTGTTGAAAAAGATCAAGGTCTCAGAGATACACGAAGATTTAACTACTGTTTGTCAAGAGACGCTCTCTCTTATCTCTCTCTTATTTTACAAAAACAGCACTCTAGTTGCGTAGGTAACATTATCAATCGGAATTGGTTTCACTTTGAAAGTTCAACAACATTCATTGCGTTATTTACTTTGTAGAGCAAACAAATTTTTCGAACATATGAAGCAATGTATTAGCAATTTATTTCAAAATGATTCAAATTCCGATTGATAATGTGTTACGCAATTAGGGTAACAAACACACCTTCCTCTATTATTAATTCTAATTAATAATTTTCTACTCCCCCAGGAGACGCAAGCACAGGTGACCAGCAACTGGTAGTGTCAATAGAGCTGAACGGAGTAACGTATGAAGGAGTACTCTTTCCCTCCGGCAACGGTCAAAATGGACACAGACAAATGGTGTCCTAAATACACACACACACACACACACACACACACATTATAGCGTAGTTATTAGCTGCTGCGGTTTCAAGCATCAAGTATTTACTTCTTCAATTAGGTACAGCGCAAAATTTTTGGCTTCAGGGAAGCAGAACTGTTGTTTTGAACGTCATCTTCGTTAAAATAAACTTAAATACTGCTTTATTTATCGCTTTGAGGAAGGTTTTGCCATCATATGCAGATTGTTGACGAATTGTCCATGTTTAGGAGTTGCGTTGAGTGAGGAAGACGTGGTCACTGTTAATATGGGATACATAGGACATGATCCTGAACTCTACAATCCTATTTTTTTACTACCATCATGAATAAAATATTTCAAGATCATCCCCGTTCCATTTCTCTTCGCTCTCCTCTTCAGAGCATAGGCAGTGAGTTTCGTGATCAGACTGTGTATTACAGTTGAGTTTATATCTTAGATTGCTATGCTAATTAATACCTAATCAAGAAATGAGAATAACTTATGTAAACAGCACATAACTATTTTCTACTATTTTCAGAATAGTTTTTGAAACATCTTAAAATTAGTCTGATGTGAACTCAGCAGAGACGAAGCCTACAATTTAATTTTTCTCTGGCGTTTAATATTTTTTCATTGTAAATATTCGGGACTTGAAATCGTAACTTACAAAAAAGTATTGTTTTAAAGATTGAACTCAAATTATTCGAGATAAGTACAAAATTTTCACTTTACGGATCATCCAATAAAGATATTATCGTATGTACTTAGTTATTTTTAAATGTGATTAAGTTTTTTTTTTGTATTTTTTTCAAAGTATTTATAGTTCTCTAAAAAAATTACACTGCCTAAGAAGAACGTGAAATTATTTGTAAATAAAAAAATAATTTCATTGCTGTTCTTTAATGGATGTTTTGTATGATAATTTTAATACATTTTTTATGATGTCATACAGTAATGTAATGACAATTTGTGTAAATATAGTTTTTAGTTTTTACGTTATTTATAATTTGACAGACTATGTGTGATGAGTGGTCGGGGCGTCTGGGGGGCTTGTGTTTGCGTGGTGACGGAACCTATTTAGATTATGTTATGCTACGTATACTCAGCTGCAGAAGTGAGTTAGCAAATTGGAAATGTAAAGTGCCATTGAACGAGTTAACTATGATGTATGATGGGTACTTAATTTTGTTCTTATAATTTGTTTCCTTATTACTGCACCGGCAACTTAACTATTAGTTGTAGTACATTATAAATCTATTTAAAAACTCATTACTTAAAGTGATTTTAAATATAATGTGTTTTGGTAACTACAACGTGTTACAACTAATAATGCGGGTTATATTAAGCCTATACTTAGTTAACGTAATCTAAATGTGTTTGTCGTATTTGTATATTATTGTAAATAGAGATATTATCGTATGAAGTAGTACAGCGTTTCATACACCGTATCGTACGTTTGTGATTCTTGATTCAAAAGGTGTATATTTTAATTTTTTCTATGAAGATGTCAGTATTGTACTTAGTGAGTAGGTATTTATAAATTGTGGATTGAAACTTTGTGTACTTTGATGGAAAAGTTGATTGATTGTGCTGATGTACTGAGATGCGTCTGTCAAGAAGCTATTTCGACATAATCCTGCAAAGTGTACCTACGTAGATATTAAAAATGTAGACGTTTATGAAAATAATGAATGTTACTAAAATCTCTAAAGTACCTACGCTTTTTTTTTATTTCAACTTTGTCACAGTTTTTATTTATTAACATTTACGGCTGAAAAGTTGATGAATGAAAACTGTGTCTTACGCTGAAAGTAATTCTCGAATAAACGTTTGAAATAGTCAAACCATTATTATTATTTTATTGAATAATTCAGACAAAGGTATTATTTAGACGAACCATTTCAGGCTACTTTTATAGTTCACAAATAGTTCGTTTAGCATCACAACATGCCATTTTATTAGTTTTAATTATGTGTAATTTAAGTAACTTTGTCGAAGTGATTGAATGAGTCCATTGAGCTGAGCAGTCGTGAGGCGGAGCTATGGCAGCTTGCCCTATTCATAAGTTTTCATAAATTATAATAATCGTAGTGCAATAAGCAATATCCAAAATTACGAAAAAAAAATCTCCAGTTAAAAAGAAAAAATCTTATCGTAGCATTGTTGTAAAAATATTGAAAAAATGTTTTTATTTTTGTAAATGACTGATTTAATGTTTTATAATCTTAGTTAATTTAATGTATTGTATTTAATTTTAAAGATTATTGTGTAAAATTCAAATAATTGTTAGCCGCATTATTGGAGCTAAGTAGTGGTAGATGTTAGTACATTCCTGACGATGTACAATACTTGTTAAGAGCAACAATATATATACTGGCCTACTTATATACAGGTAGTCAGGCCAGGGGATTACGCATTAGCGAATTTCGTATTACACCAAAAATTTTTGATGTATTCAAATAATTATACACAAATAAATAATTATGTATTACGAATTATATATTTTATTAAAACTCATTATCCCTACAATTCCTGAATCAACAGTGATCGTATTGCATTAAATCTTTAGGGGTCCAAACGTCTTGTGATCAGTGAAAAGAAAAAAAGAAATATCGAGGGAATCCATGTACATACCTAAAGTAGGTATCTATTTAACTAGATATATACGGGCGCTCTCTCACCGGGAGATTCGCCTGTAAGGTAACCTAGCCGTGTTAATTCCACCTAAGTACCTATATAATTACTTAACCTGCTGGTTTCAACTATCTCTCTACACTACCTGCAGTTGGCAGCCTGCGCAGTCTACTTGCAAAGCCTAGCCGTTACCAGTGGAATGTTGGATTGCTACATTATAGGCGAATGCTCCCAGTATGGCCAATGCCGTATTTTAAGATCTGGTGCCCCAGCCATTATGGTTTGCCAACCCAAAATAAAATAAATGAGTACGAGCGAAGTGAGGTCGAAAATTTTAGCACCTCGGATAGATTAGATTTTGTATTGACTGTTCATGCAGATAAAGAAGTTTCTTTGTCGACTTATCCATAAAGGCCTGAGAACCAAGGTAATTTAGGATTCAAGAGCGAGCAAAGCGAGCTCGAAAATTTTAGCACCCTTTTAAATTTTTGTGTACCTACTATTCATACCTTGATAATGAAGTTTACTTTGTTGACTTATGTAATGCATAAAATCTTCAGAATAATAAGGACGCAAAAAGAGAGCGAAGCGAGCTCAAAAATTTTAGCAACCCGCCTCAGATAGATTTTTTTTTACCATTGATAAAGATTTGAAGTTACCGGGCGGCAGGCGGCAGAGGTGGCATGCTATAAGATGAGTAGTGCTTGAATCAAGAAAATCAGGCAGACAGCAAAGGGCGACTTGTGCCGCCCTTAGCAGTCTGTCGCTCTGGGCCATCTTGTCCATAGAATAAATACGCCACTGTAAGGGAGCGCCTATACAGGGTGTCCCGTAATTAATAGATAACCTCTTAAGGAGTCGTTGTACTCATCATTATGAACATCTTTTACTATAGGACCAAACATGAAATAGCGAAAAAAAAAATCAACTGTTCCCTACATTTATTTTCGCATAACTCGTCAAAATGTAGGGAACTGCTGATTTTTTTTTCGTGATTTCAGGGTTGGTCCCATAGTAAAAGTTGTTCATAATGATGAGTACAATGACCCCGTAAGAGGTTATCCATTAATTACGGGACACCCTGTATAGTTGAGCCTATAGAGTCCATGGCCGTCCCTTGAATCTGCTATGGTTAAATATTCATTCCTTGTAATAGCAACGCTACAAACAAAATCAATCCGCTTTAAAAATGTAAATTTACCTATGATACTAGATGATAAAGGCATGTTCACAGAAAAAACATTTAGCGTAGGTACCTATCTCTCGCAAAGAATCACCAATAGCACTTAATAAACTTATCTACTTTAGAAATATCCAGAGTGTTGTTTCGGTTACATATCATAACGCCATCTATATTAGAACTATGAAACTCAAAATGTTAGTACTACTAGCGACATCTGTACTTGACTAATAAAATGAGAACGCTACGGCTAGGCATTGATCCGCGACTGTTGGCAACAGAAGGCTATCCAGTGCTGTTCGAGGGTTTAGCAGTTTTCATAATTTAACTGTAGATGGCGTTGCAAGTCAGATCAGAACAATTTATTTTGTCACAATAGCAGAACAAATTAAATTGAGTTATTTTATTCCAGTAACCAGATAAACAGACAGATAATTAATTATTTCAGTGCAACGACATACTAAACTCACAAAAACACGAGACATACCTATTACTTAAGTACACTAAATATAAAATAAATTAAAAATTGATAACTACCTACCTACATACACAATTTGCTAAGACTGAGCCAATGTAAAAGACTTATTAAAAAAAAAAACACCCTACTTCGCAACGTGCGATGTGTCTCAACTCAAGTTTGCATCAGTCCAGCTCAGCATGTGTGATGTTATGACTGATGTGCCAGACATTAATATACCTGACACTGATATTCTGCTAGATGACCATCTTTACATACCGATAAGTGTATCGGGGTCTCGGAAAGCACTGAGGTCTTGTGCGAGTTTTTATACTTACTCGATCGCGTTTACGTTAACGTTACCTTATGTCAATTTGTATGGAATAATTGTGTTTCCCATTATAGTCACCAAACGGCGCTTATTCAATTTCAGTACAAATTGAAGATTACTATAACGTGATCGAGTAAGTATAAAAACTGGCACTAAGGCCTCTGTGGCCTCAGTGCGAGTTTTTATACTTACTCGAACGCGTTGACGTTCACGTTACCTTACGTCAAATTGTATGGAGTAATTGTGTTTCCTATTATAGTCACCAGACGGCGTTTATTCAGTTTCAGTACAAATTGAAGTTTACGTTAACACGATCGAGTAAGTATAAAAACTCGCACTAAGGCCTTTGGTCCCGGCTGTCATTGTAGATCTTTTATTATGTGATCATGTTGTCAGTCGTTACGGGTCGTCAGAAGCCCGAAAGTCTGATAACCAGTCTTACCAAGGAGCATCGTATTACCCAGTAACAGTTGTGGAGGTCATTTAAGCAGTCGCTCCATGCTAAATACTGGTATTCAGCGGCATCCGGTGAGACGGGAAGCTGACTCAGCTACAGTATTGTCTCTCGTTCTGTAAAATATCGCTTTAAGCGATAAGACCGCCCATTTGTGTCACCTTAGGTTTAGGCAAGGAAAAGTCTGGCCCAATATAGACAAAGGGTTAATATTATTTAAAAAATAACTGATAATATTTTAAATTCCATCACAGCTTTCGTTACTTTTCAAAACTTTGCAGGAAATATTTCAATTTACAAGATTTTAAATGAAGGTTTACTTAAATGTAATATAAACATAACCTAAAAATAACAAAATTATATCCTAACATAACTAAAACTATTAAAAAACTAAAATATGGCATCGAAAAATTCCTCCGCATCGTGGTCGACTGGTAAAATACCCAAGAGACTGGCGGCATTGCCACGTTGTATGGCAATGCTAAGCCTCTGGCCAAGGTAAAAGCCAGCCCATGGGTCATGGGAAGTGTCAACCAGCCGCTTGGAGATTTCGTTGAATAAACCATGAGCACTCGGACCCCATGGCCCAAGGGTTTCAACCACAAACGGCTCGAAAATATAATTACCGATAAGGTTATTATACTTTCGCCGCTTGAGGTTTTGCGCAGCTGCAGCAGCAGTGCTAGGACAGCACGCCGATTCACAAGATTATTATTTTGATTCAAGGATTCGGGGAAATCTTTATGTTGCCAGTTTTGGAATATATAGATGGTAGGTAATAATTGACCGTAACGTATGAGGAACATGTTATTCAATTACAATGTACAAAAGTTTGTTTTTGGGATATCATCCTAACTACGGGACCCTTTATTGCGCATGGTCTGACACGCACTTGGCCGGTTTTTTAACCGACTTCAAAAAGGAGGAGGTTATCAATTCGTCGGAACCTTTTTTTTTTTTTTTTTATTTTTTTTTTTTCAATTTCGACCTCGCAATCCAAGAGCGACGCGACTTTTTTCAGCATAGTTCAGAAATCGAATGAGGCGTGCGCAAATTTTAATGATACACCTTCAATTGAATCCCAGAAACGATCAATTGAAATTGTCAATTTTTACGTGATTGATACACATTGATGCGCAAATTGAGTCTACCAAATGCAATGAAACGATTGACAATATTACTACGATAGAAATTGATAGCAATTCATCAATTGCAATTGTCAATTTTTACGTGATTCATAGGTTCTACATCGTTCCTGACGTGGCTTTAGTTGTAGTTTCGTGTTTTACATTTTTCAGTTGATTTCCAACAATGTTATAAATTACGAAAAAAATATTAACGTAAATAAGGCGCAGCTGATTTGAGCGTTGTCCTCTCTCTCGACAGAGCGACGTGTACATTGATGCGCAAATTCATCGTCTACCAAATGCAATTGAAGCGATTGACAATATTACTATAATAGAAGATGATGACAATTTGATCAATTAGACCGATTTAAGCAAAAATTGTCCAACCCACAACCCAGACAATTTTGAACTTTTGTGACTTATGTACTCCAAATAAGGTATATTTTAACATATCAAAGACTCATAATTCTCTGTTAATAAATTGACGAAAGTCCATAGGTTCCAACCCACAGCTGTCATGTCGAAGACCATTTTTTAAAATGCATAATAGTGTTTAGACACTAAAATATTTTTGACACTAGAATATTTTTTGCATTTTCTTGGTTGCCCTGACAATTCAAACTACTTGGAACAATTATGCTTTCTAGACAATATGGAAAATATTACAAAAATCATTCTGCTTAAATGTTCCAATAGCCTTGAATGATTTTAACTCAATTCCAAATAACATGCAACTACAGAACTATACTGATTCCTTGAATGCAATCATCTATCGATACTAATATTATAAATTCGAAAGTAACTCTGTCTGTCTGTTACCTTTTCACGCCTAAATCACTGAACCGATTTCGATAAAATTTGGCAAGTCTATAGATGGCATCTTGGGGAAGGACATAGGCTACTTTTTGTTTCAAAAATACATAGTAAATATATTTCTACAGGGGGTGAAATAGGGGATGAAAGTTTGTATGGGATACCTAGCATTTCTTAAGTTAGGGATATGAAAATTCAAATTTATGCTTTTGGTAAGAAATAAAGGAATATGTGGGTCAGCGTTTTTGGAAACTCATCCCCTAAGGGGGTGAAATACGGGTTGATTTTAAAATTCACAAAACTGCACGGATATCGATAAAATTTGGTAAGGCTATAGATGGTATCCTGGGGAAGGACATAGCCTACTTTTTGTCTTAAAAAGATTTCTACAGGGGGTGATATAGTTTAAAGTTTGTATGGACAACCCAGTATTTCTTCAGTAACAGATAAAAAAATTCAAATTTATGTTTTTGATTTATGAAAAAATCATCCCCTAAGGGGGTAAACTAGGGGTTGAAAATTCACAAATAATATAAATAATTTTGTGTACCTCTTTTTAAGAGATTTAAGGGATAGGAAATGTAGTCATAGTACGTATTTTGAAGTAACATGTCTTAAATATATATTTTTTTAATTCCCACGGGATATGGAATAAAGAGGATGTAGACTATCGCTTTTCAAAGGCATGCAAGTTGGTAATTTTCCGTTCTGTACTATTGTTATGTTGTAGGATTTATTATCCTCCAGCAATCATATTAGTCTTTACCTATGAAATTGCCGTTCTGCAGTACTGGCCATTTCAAATCAAAATAATTTTTGTTTGGCTAAGAATTCTAATTTCAAATTAATTTTATTTTAGAAACATGGATTTTTTTTTCCAAAAGTAGTCATTTGTTTATTGATTAGTGTTACATTTTCATCGCATTTCAATCTTTTTCGTCATCATGGATACGTTAAAAATTCGAGTAATTATGGAATATGAGTACCGTCGTGGCAGCAACGCGGCACAAGCGGCACGCAACATCAACGACGGTTACGGAGCTAACACTACAAACCAACGCACCACTAGTTATTGGTTTGCTCGCTTCCGTTCTGGAAATTTCGACCTGAAAAATGAACCTCGCGGTCGTCCGAAGACTTTGGTCGACAATGACGAATTAAAGGCGATTGTGGAAGCTGATGATACACAATCTACGGCTGAATTAGCAGCAGCTTTCGACGTTAGCGTCAAAACAATATTGGTTCATTTGCGTCAAATTGGCAAGGTAAAAAAGCTTGACAAATGGGTGCCCCACGAACTCAATGATCGCCAGCGCGAAGTTCGCGTCGAGACGTGCCTTGCACTGCTCAACAGACACACAAATGAGGGAATTTTGAACCGCATTGTTACCTGCGATGAAAAATGGATTCTGTTTGATAACCGCAAGCGCTCAGCAAGTTGGTTGGATCCTGGTTCAGCACCTAAACAATGCCCTAAACGAAAACTTACCCCTAGCAAAGTGATGGTCACTGTTTGGTGGTCTAGCGCCGGTGTGATTCATCACAGCTTCTTACCAAACGGGGTGAGCATTACTTCAGATGTGTACTGTGAAGAACTGAACAAAATGATGGAGAAGCTGGCACATCTCCAACCAGCATTGGTAAATCGCTCGTCTCCGCTGCTCCTGCACGACAACGCGCGACCTCATACTGTACAGCAGACGGTCTCCAAGTTGCAAGAACTGGGGTTGGAAGCTCTCCAACATCCGCCCTACTCACCAGACCTTGCGCCTACAGACTACTACTCTTTCCAGAATTTGGATAACTTCTTGGCGGGAAAAAAATTCAATACCCGAGAGGCAGTACAAAATGCCTTTGAAGAATTTGTTGCCTCCCGTCCAGCTGATTTCTTTAAGAAGGGCATCAATAAACTGCCACTGCGTTGGCAAAGATGCATTGATTGCATGGGTGATTACTTCGATTAATACAAATAAAAAATGCATGAAAAAAATTCGTTTAAATTATTTCATACAAAACGGCAATTTCATAGGTAAAGACCTATTATATCAATCCGCGCGCCGCTCCTCAGATACTATAAATAAGCAGTGCGAGAAGACATTGTTTACCTGGATTACTACTTGGGTACTTTTAATCCCGGTAGTACGTTACCGTGGGATATTTTCCGACATTCACGCGGGCGAAGCCGCGCCCAAAAGCTAGTGCATATTATAAAATAAAGTCGCATTTCGTGTCTGTCTGTGTGACCGCGTTGTTCTTCTAAACTATGCAACGGTTTTTGATGCGGTTTTCACTGTCATTTAGAGAATTTATTCCGGATACAATAATATTTAACTTATACAGGGTGTTTGGTGCATCGTTTGCCAAATTGAATTGGCCGAAAGAAGAGGTCATTTGCTATCGCTTCAGGCTCAAGTACTCATTTTTGGCCACACCGGTTTTTTTATTACAACTTTCTAATTTTTATTTTGAAAAAATCCAAAACTCAGCATTAAAGCTTAAATTAAAAAAAAGTTTTAAGTGTAGTCGTCAAATTTCATTTTTATTTACATATGTACTGTTGTATGGCTCTATCAAATTTAAAATTACTTGCCAGTTACATCTAGTTTTTTTTTAATAAATCACAAAGTTTTTGGAAAAATAAAAAATGAACTTAAAACTCAACTTTAAATAGCTATAAAAAAAAACTAAAAGCGATCGGGATCTTCGAATTATTTTAAAAAGTTCTCTAGTCTATCCCCTTTCCAACGGTATGCAATGTGTTAAAAAACTCTTTTAATATCTTTAATAATTAGCTAAATGTGTAGTCGAGACACATCAGGCTGATATTGGATATTACGTTTAAAACACTAGTTTTCGCATAAATTACATGCTATTAGTAGATAGATACTGTTATCTCACGTCTTACGTAGTCTCTTATCTCGTTCTTACATAAGGAACTTTCCTCGAAATTGAAAAAAAAATACATTATTACAAAAATAATCATTTATTAATAAGTAATTTAATTACATACTAATCTTACAAGTCTTGTTCAAACTGTCTACCACTATTGCGTATGCACGCGCGACATCTTCGTCTTATCTCAACTGTAGTGGTGCGTAAACGCATTTCTGCTTTGATCGTCATGAAAGCCGCCTCAATGCGTTGGACTAAATCATCTCTTGTCTCAACTTCCGTGGCGTAGACGAGTTCTTTGGCCCGTCCCCAGACGTAAAAATCCAACGGAGTTAAGTCTGGAGAACGTGGAGGCCAAGGAATAGGGCCATCCCTCCCAATCCATGAGTCCGGGAATGCATCATTCAAGTACTCCCTGACGGTTATTCTCCAATGAGCGGGACAACCGTCATGTTGGAAAACAAAAGACCTGTCTTCACTGAAAATTGGCAAATCAGCTAATAATAAGGGCAACTCTGTTTGCAGAAATTCTAATTCTTGTAAGATTAGTATGTAATTAAATTACTTATTAATAAATGATTATTTTTGTAATAATGTATTTTTTTTTCAATTTCGAGGAAAGTTCCCTATGTAAGAACGAGATAAGAGACTACGTAAGACGTGAGATAACAGTATCTATCTACTAATAGCATGTAATTTATGCGAAAACTAGTGTTTTAAACGTAATATCCAATATCAGCCTGATGTGTCTCGACTACACATTTAGCTAATTATTAAAGATATTAAAAGAGTTTTTTAACACATTACATACCGTTGGAAAGGGGATAGACTAGAGAACTTTTTAAAATAATTCGAAGATCCCGATCGCTTTTAGTTTTTTTTTTATAGCTATTTAAAGTTGAGTTTTAAGTTCATTTTTTATTTTTCCAAAAACTTTGTGATTTATTAAAAAAAAACTAGATGTAACTGGCAAGTAATTTTAAATTTGATAGAGCCATACAACAGTACATATGTAAATAAAAATGAAATTTGACGACTACACTTAAAACTTTTTTTTAATTTAAGCTTTAATGCTGAGTTTTGGATTTTTTCAAAATAAAAATTAGAAAGTTGTAATAAAAAAACCGGTGTGGCCAAAAATGAGTACTTGAGCCTGAAGCGATAGCAAATGACCTCTTCTTTCGGCCAATTCAATTTGGCAAACGATGCACCAAACACCCTGTATAATAATATTGAAACCTTCATGTTTTGTCAAGTCATAAAACCGTGCGAAGCAGGGCCGAGTCGCTAGTTTGGTATAATTGGAATAACGATTTCAAATCGTTTAACTTCTTTTTGTTAATCAGTCGACTACGACATTGGTATTCAGCTGCACCCGGTTAGACTGGAAGCCGACCACAACATAGTTGGGAAAAGGCTAGGCATATTGATTGATTGTTGGCGCTAGTTGGAAACAAGTAGTTAGATCGTGAGGTTTGATTCCCAGGTCGGAAAAAGTGCTTCCAAGTGTATCCAAATCAACACCTTTAAGTTTCTTTTTAACATTCAGTTCTTTGTGAGGACTCTCATTGAACGAAGTTCTCATCTCTTCACGTCTTTTTTGTGATTAATACTTCTTTTGTTTTGAGCCAGTTTACTTTGCTCTTATCAAATGCAATTGGAGCGATTGATAGTATTAGTACAATAGAAATTCATGGCAATGGCAGCAATTCTCGCAATTTATCCCGCTTGGCGGTGCTATTGTAGATGTAGACCTGTCACATACTTTTCATGTCAAATTATCCTGCCGTTACCGTCAATCATCAACCTAAATCTCCATGGAAACCAGATACGTAGTTTCCATGGAGATTTAGTACAATACGATTATAGTGAATAATGTCAAGTTATAAAATTCAAAGACAAGAAAGTATTACGTATCGTAATGTAGAGTAAAAGAGATGGGTATACAATTTCCATCCATTCAATTATAATGGATTACGATTCTCGTTATTTATCCCGCTTGGGAGCGCTACAGCGGTAGATGTAGATCTGTTGTCAAATTATCCTGCCGTTGATTAATTTCAATTGTCAATTTATACGTGATTGATAGGTACACATTGATGAGCAAATTGATCGTCTACCAAAGCAAACTATAATAATAATCAATATTGTAATTGATCGTTTCGGGGACCTCTTACAGAAGTGCACAATGTTAAAACTATGCTGAACAAGGTAGGCTAAGCTTTATGGTTCCTGATTAAATTTTGTTTATTATTCTACTCTCAGTATTGTAATGTTCATTGGATATGTTTCTAAACTATTCAAATCGAATCAGTTCAAACATTCAAGACACAATTAATAAAGATACAAGAACCTTGTGGTCCTACCTCAAACATTAAGTGCCATTCCGAAAAGCAAAACACAAACTTCATCTGACTTCTACCACACCCTGAACTAGTAAACTTCCAAATTGTGTACTTCCAAGGGTCCAAAATTAACATTTGAATATGGCTTAAGTAGTTAAGTTGACCCGTAGTAGTGGGCCTTTGAACTAGGGGCCAGGGCCTGCTGTTAGCTTAGGACCTTTGCTATATGGTTCAGGGAGTACATACAGAATCTCATCAGACAATACAGCTACTGTTATTACAAGAATGAGGTGTTGATTGAACGTTATTATTACGGTAGATTGGTTTTAAAGTGGTGCTATAAAATTATGTAAATGCGAAATGTAATATTTCGTTGGTACCCTCAACAGTTTTGGCTCTTTCCTTGTGCCACCTTGAACCAGCTGTCGTGGTATTCTGTCAGCTGCTTAACTGAGCAAAAAGATTGGTGTAAGAGTATTTGGTCAGTTTCATTCATGCAATCTTTATCTTAGCGTGTCGATGGCAAAAATAACTCGAAAAAAGAAATCGTTTTTTAAATTTGTTTGGCCCAAAATTTAGCAACGTCGTCATTCATTCAGCAATATCGTTCGCTGACGTAGCCGTTAGATCCTCACGTGTGCAGGTGACCGGGCATGCATTGCAAGGAGGTGAGCCATTGTCTGTGGAGAGACGCAATTAATGCAATGAAAACAAAAAGAACAATTAATTATTATTTTAACAAGTAAATCTTAACCACAAGTGATTGAAGCCTCCTTTTAAGCAGATAGGTAAGCCTGTGTTAGGAAACTCCACTCTTCCATAACTTAAATAAGTAAGCAATACTTGATATTTACTTGCCTTTTATAAGTCCCTATATTACATTTTGTAGTTCTGCCAAATCCCAAATCCAGACAGGATCGGAGTCGTTATGGTAACAACACAGTATATGCGTAGGCGTCGTATTTATAACTAAATATCATCATTGGGATCCTACAGCACTACCATGATAAACAAATTTCAGGTTTACGTATTTTTCAGCCACACATATTATTTAATTTATGCATTTCCGTTCAAAATCAAAATATTTTATTTCACATAAACCTACATGGGCACTTATGAAACGTCAGAAACTCCATGGTTAAACCACCGGAAACCTACCGGCAAGAAACTCCATGGATACTCTTTTAAAAATAATTGGCATTTACAATATTTTCAAATAACAGTGTAGGTATGGGAGGACAATGTAGGCCTTTCAACAACTACCAGGTACTTAACAAAATAGAAAATAGTTAACAAATGTACTACTAATGTGTGTGTAATGTGTCTACTAGGCCTGCAACGTTCTCACATTCACAAACTAGAAAATAATCTATTATGATTAATAAAGGAATAAAAATAAAAATCTATGACATGACCACAAATAACATGATTGCCATTACAACTACACAAACAAATCTGAATAAATGTTATCTATCATCATCTGCCTAGCCTTTTCCCAGTGATGTTGGTATCGGCTTGCAGTATAAACGGATGCAGCTGAATACCAGTATTTTAAATAGAGCGACTGGCTATCTGACCTCTACCACCCAGTTACTGGGTAAAACGGTACACCTTGGAGCTTCTGACGACCTGTAATGACAGCCAAAGATCCAAGAAGGCCAGCCGGGGAGACATGGAGGGTCTTGTAAAGATGGTCATCCACGGACCAACCGCGACAAGCGTAGCTTAACCTGATCGATCGACCCGTGCGGCTGTTATTATTTAGCCACAAGTTGCGTTATCTCTCGTTGCGTGGATATTTTTGAGTGGAGTCCGAAAATGAAAACAAAAATAGTTTTTGTAAAGCACTTAAACACAAACACATAATCCTATCAATCCTATTACCACACAAACACATACATATTCTTCGCTTACTTCACCACTACATCATTCACACACATTCCTCTATTTCACCACTCATACACACCTCATATCTCCAAGCTCACCAACAAACCCTCGCACTCTCTAATGATACAAAGACGAAATATACTGACTGGTAATTAGTGACCGATACTAAAACACATGATTGTACTCATGATTACAAACAACTTTAATTAGGGGACCAAACCTGAAATCGCCAAAAAAAAATCAGCTGCTCCCTATATTTTGACGAGTAATGCCCACATAACTGTAGGGAATAGCTGATTTTTTTTCGCGATTTCAGGTTTGGTCCCATAGTAAAAGTTGTTTGTTATCCTAAGTATAATCAAGTGTTTAAGTATCGGTCACTAATTACTAGTCACTCTATAATATGGTACCTAGTGACACAAAAATGTCCTAAGATAAATATTAGAATGTCAATAGCTGAACACTACCTATCCCCTGAGATAATGGTTCCCGCCTAGTTCAGAGGCTAGGGTCAATACTCTGTGCACCACCAGAAAAAAGTTTTAAAAGTTGTAGTTGTAGCTATTGTAATACTTGGTTGTTGCCGAGTTCAGAAAATGTGTGAAAAATTTCGACTGAGTCGTGTGGCGGCAACTGTTCTAAAGTCGTCCAGCCCTATGAGCTCGACACAGCGACGGCATACTCAACTTATACAAGACTGTATTAACATTTTTTTTGTTTTTATTTCACGTTGTGACGATCCAATCGCAATTCGTACGCCACTGAGACTCGATGCGATAAATCACTGCGAATTACTGTACGGTTACATGTGTCAACGACGGCGCAGATTTCGAAGTGTTGACACGGAATAATTGATTGCACTACCGCACGATTGAACCAGATTGATGCTCTATTGGATAACTCTAGTTATATTTCAGGAATTTGAAATGAGCGTGAGGTTTTCCCAGTTAAAACTATTTACCAATATTAGGTACGACGAATTTCAAAAGAACCAGTCGTGTTAATTTTTTGCCTGAGTTTTAACTTTGCTGTCATAAGCTAATATCGCATAAGCTATAGCTAGATTTGCACACTAAATTGCTGGAAAACATCGTGATGAGGAAATCTGGATTTTTGTTTTTTTAAATAGACAACGACTAGCCTCACACATTGAACAACCGTGACGACGAAGGGTCGCTCCTCTGAGATGAAAAGAGACTCCCAAGAGCCTCTTTTCTCCTGCGGTGGGACAATTTAGTCATATTTAGTCCATAGCTGCCACAAAGCCAGGATTGGAAATACCGAAATCTGGCAGACTACCTAAATATGTAGTTCTATTTTCGAGTTATCCTTCTGTTACAATTTTAGTGAAAGAATTTTAAATAAATGTCATTATTTATTTTTATTACGTTATAAAGCGAAATAAGTTCAAAGTAACATTAACGTAGTGCGTGCCAATATAACTTGATAGGTAGGTACAGCAACAGGGACAGAGCCACACCGCGATGTCGCGCATTCCGCGCCGGGGGGAGACCAGAATGTTTCACAAACAACAACAGTACCAAAATGGAATAAAAATGTTTTTACTCAATTTATTTTACCTTCCGGAGATATCTGAAATCCATCTATAGATATAAATAAAAATGAATGGCTAAATGTCTTGCTAAGCGCGAAACTCGAGAACGGCTGGACCAATTCGACAAACTTTAAAAAAAAAATAATCTAAGAAAATTTAGTCAACATCCCCATTTCCTAAAGAAGCCAATGTGATAAATATGGGCTTTTGTAGTCCACAAACGAATATGATGTGACCTTATACTTTTCCAGTTGATGGTATTTCTTACCTTCCAGATTCCGTATCGCGTTTCTCGTAAACTCCGCAATCAACAGGTTCTTAGTATCGCAAGACGATATTACAAAGTAATAGCCTTCATTTGAGAACTTGAAATTCTTGAACATTTTCATTGCTTTCCACCCCTGTAAAGTTAAACCACTTATTATCTAGACATATTATAAACTAGCTCTTGCCAGCGGCTTCGCCCGCGTGGATGTCGGAAATCATCCCACGGCAAAGTACTACCGGTATAAACAAAAGTAACCTATGTGCTATTCCAGACTATAATCTATCTCTGTGCCAAATTTCATCCAGATCCGTTCAGCCGTTCAAGCGTGATTAAGTGACAAACATCCATCCATCCAAATTTCCAACTTTCGCATCTACGAGTATCTATACTTATTATAAAATAAAATTGCTTTTCGTGTCTGTCTGTGTGGCCGCGTTGTTCTTCTAAACTACGCATCGGATTTTGATGTGGTTTTGACATCATTTAGAGAATTTATTCCGTAAGGTTTTTATGTATAAATATTTAACTTATACATAATAAAGAAACGTCGTAAAAACCGTGCGAAGCAGGGATGGGTCGCTAGTTTATAATATTAGGAAGTAGGATAGTAGGATTGAAGTCACTTTTCGTGTCAGTCGTGTGACCGCGTTGTTCTTCTAAACTGCTCTACATGTTTTTATTCGGTTTTCACCATAATTTAGAAAATGTATTCCGGAAGGTTTATGTGTATAATTTTTTTTCAGAATACACTTTTTTTTAATGTAATATAAACATAACCTAAAAATAACAAAATTATATCCTAACACAATAAAAAAAAACTAAAATATGGCATCGAATAATTCCTCCGCATAGTTGTCGACTGGTAAAGTAACTGGCACTGCTAAGCCTCTGGCCATGGTAAAAACCAGCCCTTGGGTCACGGGAAGTGTCAACCAGCCGCTTGGAGATTTCGTTGAATAAACTATGAGTACTCGGACCCCACGGCCCAAGGGTTTCAACCCCAAACGGCTCGAAAATATAATTGCCGATAGGGTTATTATACTTTCGCCGCTTGAAGTTTTCCGCAGCCGCAGCAGCAGTGCCAGCACAGCACGCAGCAGGCACGCACGCAGCAGGAAGATGGGATGGCGCAAGAGTATCGACACACGTTGCATCCCACACTAAAGGCCTTCCCACCTTCCATAGAAATAAAGACATGCCGTCCGGTCTCCTACCATCGTCGCGTGGCAAGCCATTGGGTTCTAATACAGCTGGAATGCCGACGGTGACAAGGGCTCGTCGGATGATGTCATTGATGTTCACGTGCCGTACAATGCGACCCGCACTTCGGCTGCAAGACAGGCCGTGGTGTCCGAGGCTGTTGACAACTTCACCACAGTTACAGCGATGAGGAGAACACGAAGGAGCTCCTAGTCGCAGTGAAGCAGCGAGGCGGAAAGTAGTGTCGTCGAACAAAGTGCTTATGTTCGACGACGGTAGTGCATGAAGCCACAGACCCGACTCCCACTTACCCACAGCCAGCAAGCGCGCACGCTCCGCAGTAGTAGCAGACGTATCAAGTAAATTGTTCTGTACTACTCTGCAGAGCGGCTCATCCCACCGTCTCTGGGAAGATGGATTGTCTGGTGGATCTGAATTCGGGCAAGCGAGTCTCCAGGCATCCATAGCCTCGGTGAAACAAGGCACATCAAAATTAACCAGTGTGGAGGCTAGGATTTTTCTGATTAATTTCTCTGTACCGTGGTCCGAGGATATGAATAATGATA
The DNA here is from genome assembly GCA_946251885.1 of Cosmia pyralina. Taxonomy (NCBI): domain Eukaryota; kingdom Metazoa; phylum Arthropoda; class Insecta; order Lepidoptera; family Noctuidae; genus Cosmia; species Cosmia pyralina. Next base: position 17,527,779 of record OX276357.1, read on the forward strand.
GTAAACTAATACTAGAAATTTTGCGGACGCCGAGGCCTCCCATACGAAAGGGAAGAGTAGCTTGTGCCCAAGCGCGGTCGTCCATGGCCACATTTAAGATCGAAGATAAAGTATGCCGGATATGTATATAATACTTTTATAATAAACTTACATCATCATCTGTCTAGCCTTTTCCCAGCACGTTGGGGTCAGCTTCCAGTCTAATCGGATGCACCTGAATACTAGTATTTTACATGGACCGACTGCCTATCTGACCTTCACAACCCGTTACTGGGGAATACGAACCTCCTTGGCAAGACTGGTTGTCAGGCTTTCGAGCTTCTGTCGTACCATAACGACTGTAAAAGATCCACGAATGACAGCCGGGACTAACGGCTTATCGCGCTTCCGAGACACGGAGAGGTCTTCGTATGTAAAGATGATGGTCACCCATTTACGGACCAACCGTGGCAAGCGTAGTTTAGCGTGATCGACCGTGCGGCTGTTATTACTTAACCACAATATTTAACTTAAATACTCGTATACCAAAGAAATCTCGATGTTTGTCAAGTTGTAAACACCACGCGAAGCAGGGTAGTAGGGGGTAGGGGTGGGTAGTTATTGTATAAAGAGCTTTTCAACTATCCTCAATAAGGATGTGACCTACCTTATGTAGTTTTCCAATGCAAGGCGAAAGCCTCTTCTCGTACGGAGTAGGAACAACCAATGATCATCGACAAGTTATCACTGAGTGATTTCAGATAGTGGGATCCTGATTTCGTCACAATAGGGATGGAGTGCATAATAAAGAGTATTCTATCTATCTATCGATCTAGATTATTAAAAAATATTGGACACATATTTTTTTCTTTTTTAAGTAATTATAAGATTACGGCGATACATTGAGTTAAAATGCGGCATGACGTCACTCCTTGCTACATTTTATACGTAGTTTGTTATTATACCCCATTCCCCAACTTTAATGCGAATATCATCTAAGTAATTTTTTATTAATAACTACCTTATTATAAAGCAAAAAAGTACGTGTCTAATATATTTTTATTCGGACTAAATAGAATTTCTTTTTTTTTTTACCCAGGCGTCATCCCTATTCTCCTTGACGGAACAGTTTGTAGTGATGGATTGTAAACTCTAATATTAAAACACTGTCATGTAAGTATACAACCTCCATCACACATGGTATGGTACAGTTCAGGACTTAGAACCTGTAACTTGGCCTACGACAGCCTACGACGCTACGTGCTACGGCGTAGCAGCTACATCCCTTTTTTTCGTAGCACGCCCTTTTTTGCACGAATAAAATTTTTTCATACCATGTTTGAGCACTTATTATTTGTATATCTACAAAATATGGTTTGCGAGACTTTATTTAATTTAATTTTGTTTTGTTTTTGACGAGTTTCAGTAGAAATTTATCCCACAGAGAACAATGATTGGATATCATTCTCAAACAACTCATTGTGCTCCAGTTCAATGCGAATTAGTCATAACTTGAAATCTGACACTATTTCCATACACGTGTCTACGTATGTCGCAACTACGGGCGCGTATGAATGTGCTAATACACACTGAATATACACGCATTTCGTATGGATATGTGAAATATTCAAGTAGATCAGTTTGATTCGGTGTTATAGGTTAATAGATGATTCAATTGTAGGAGATTTTGTCCAAAATTAGTTATATAGTGTTGGAAATAATTCGTAGGCTAGCTGAAAAATTCAGTCTTTAACCAGTCAAATGTCGTATGGAAAGTGTGTCATTTTTTTTTAATGGAATCCTTCTCTTGGCATCCATCTCGCCTAATGGAAAAAGATGGATGAGACAAATTCAATAATATTAATATTAATATTTATTAATTTGGGATTTGAAAATATTCCCATTTTTTCTTGACACGAGTGTATTTATTTATGATCCATCATGACCAACGACTTTTTTTATTACAATAAAATATTGACCCCTACCCATTACACACCCTCAAAAATAAATAGAACAATAGGCATTTTACTACCAAAGAATTTGTGTCAGAACGGAATATAAAAAAGATTTCAGAGTGTGTGTTGTCACGAAACTCCCGGAGGATGCCAATTACTACCTCGGTCGGAAATCAGGGAATTGGTGGAAATTGAGCACGAAGATATTTTATACAAACATACAAGATAGTAAAGTGTTGATGTTTATTTTGTAAATATAAAGCCCTTAGCACACCTCCGCCACGAAACCATACCAGTGAAACCGCAGTAGTTTATTTCATCTGACTCGCATGATGTTTCGCTACTCGAGTAGCGGAACATTTGGTTTTGCTGTTTCGCGGTTTCGCGGCGGAGATGTGCTAAGGCCCTGAAAGTCGGCTTTAATCTGATAGTTTTTATATGCAAAGTAAGTTTTGTTTATGTGTTTTTAATTTTTAGCACACGAATATATTTTGATAGCCAATTACATAATCGGTATCGTAAAGGATAAAATCAAAATCAATCAAAAGTTATTTATTCAAATTAGCCAGTCCCCACAAAACGCCCGCCCTTCACCACTTCCTAGTGCTTTAGCTGGGAAGAAGTAGCGCAACAAACTCCCCAGCTAAAATATTGTGAAGTACATCATGTGTCCTATATATTATGTGTATGTCTTTAACACTTAACTCGTATTTATCTAAGATCCTCATCTGTTTCTGAATCTCCCTAAAGCATGGAAGTATGAATGTATTACCATCTACTTACTACTTCTGTACGCCCCCCAACTGATCCGTTGGTCTCGTGATCGTAAGTGCGACTGCCGAGTATTTGGGATCGATTCCCAGGTCGTGCAAAGTGTTATTGGGTTTTTTCATTACGAATTTCTTAGTAACGGCCCGAAAAGCGTGTTAAGCCATTGATCCTGCACAATCTTCCTCCGGTCGTGTCGGATTGCCGTCCCGTTGGACTATGAGAGTGATGGAAGGGAGAGTGCACGCACACTTGTGCACTATAATATCTCCTGCGTCAATGACTCCAATCTCCGATAACATTGGCCGCCATGACCGGAATTCGGTGTGGAGGACTATTATTATTTCTATACCATAAAGTTTTCTTCATCACATTCGTAGTGATTTTTATTACGAAATCTTTGGATTAATTATTATCCCAGTTCCAACAAAATGTCCTGAAACAATAACATTTTATTTGACTTGTAATTACAATTTTTATGTGAACGCGGCGATTTGTCCAGCCCACGCTCAGTCTGCCACAAAAAAATATCAAAAATAACCAAAAAGATTTATTTTTTAATGCTTTTCTTTGTTCTTTATTAATAACAAAACATTATATTTTTATTCACAGGCTTTGTTTCTTGATTAAGGCTACCAAGATCTTTTTTTTTCTAAGTTTGTATCGGTTTGTATACAAATAAGACACAGTACAAATCCGCGAAGCCACTAACTTCTAAAAGTGAACAACTACTTACTGATTTAAATAAACATTAAAATTCAATATATTAAAGTTTCTTCTCAAACCAATACAACTTTTCCAGAAAAGAAAACACTTGTAAGTAGATCATAAAAAAACGTTACTAAGTGATGTTACCATGTTACCAATACATCACGCTCTCAAGTCATCAACACACTATTAGAATTAGCATATTAATGAAACAACAGTATTAAAAGTGTGTTATACTAGTTGGTGGTTATGCAAACGTTTTTCGCTTGGGCGGTGGCGAGGTGATGGGCGGGCGGGGACTCGTCGGACGTCGCCACTTCGCCAGTCGTCATGCACCCGCGGCCGGAGGTGCACGTCGCGTCGTTCGAGCCAAGCACCCTCCAACATCGCCGACTCGTCTGAGTATCAGACCTCCCCTGCCTCCCGCGGCACATCCTCCGCAAGGCGACAGAGGGAAACGCGGATTATCACAAAAGTACCCCGTGAATGGACGTCGTGATTGTCGAAAATTGACGTTTCACGAAAACTAGAGTTGTGTATTTATTGTGTTTTTGTGTGTTGTGTGTGAATTAGGTAAGTGGGCGTCGTTTTTATTATAATGTTGTTTATTTTGACGTGTTTTTGTAGTCAGCTGATTGTTAGGAATTAAGTTTGTAATGGACACGTTGGAGTTAATCAAGAATTTAATTAACAGAAATAGCGATTACATATTCCTTCATATTCCAAACTTCTTCGGTTAATCTTTAAACGTTGAAAAACAAAAAAGTAAAATAATTGGTAGCTTTTCTTGAGTCTCAAGGAAAATCCGAGAGAAACGTTCGCACAGTGTAATCCCGCCAAAATTAATCCAAGTCTTATGTCATTGTTGTTGGCAATCCAAACAATATGTTGTATTATATTTTGTCATATTTCAAGTAAAACTGGAGCAAAGTCTGTTATCTGGGTGATAATTTATTACGATGTTCTTGGAAACTATTATATACTGATATCACTGTTTCTGCTCGATTTGAATATGTTTTAGAAATATATCTCTATCGACTCGGTTACAATATGACTACGAAATCGATGATACTCTATAAAATTAAACATTTAATATAAAGGGGAATTAGCTCAATAGCTAGGGCATCGAACAGGCGAGCTGCAGGTCATGAGTTCGATCCCCATCTGTTGCATTATTGACATGAATACTCACTCCCATCACAAACATCTTAGGTGAGAGATATTCTATCTAATGTGCAAGCCACTTAATTAATTATTATCTTCGTATTAGAGATAAAACAAGGCAAATATAATAAATGTAAGAATCCACGTAATATGACCAGTACTTTCGTTCTTATGATTCCATCCGGTGATATTAAATAATTTATATCTTTTGCTGGAGTATACAATCTTTAGCTTGGTTTAAAAAAAATCTATTTAGATTTGTATATTACATACATACATAAACTGTCTCTCGCCTTCTTCCCATGGGGGCACGCAGAAACTTCAGAACGCCACCTACTACGATCCTTACTTCTTTTGCCTCGTTTATGTTCATCGATTCTTTTTCTATAATCGCTACAGCTTCGAAGTGACATTGACATCATCACGTGACATTTCGATAGCTTATGTCAAACCCATATATTTTTGGCTTTTCTAGCGTCATCGCTAATCGAATGTTACTTTGTCTAAGCCCTCTGGTCATAACATACGCCAGTTGCGAGTACTACGCACCTGACCTTTCTGAAGAACATCACCAATAAGGTCACTATATTTCTTCCTAGGGCGTCCCCATTCTGCGTTTCCACTCACATCTGCCTTGTAAATACCTTTTGTTAGTCAACTTTCATTCATCCTTTCAACATGACCAAACCAGATTTATATATTGTTTATAATTTTAACTGAAACATACCATGTATGTCAACTTATTGTTCACGTATTCTTTCAAATATTATTCTTATTCTGATTTACAAAACACAAGCTTCGATGCAGTACTCGAATAGTCGGCACTGAGTTTATAATTGAATTTGAATCGAAAATAAAGCAGTTAGAACATCATCATAATCAGCCTGTATGTGCCATAATGTTTCCAATGCTGGGACACAGGACTCCACTTTTCGGTAGAGAGTGGGCTGTCATCTATCACGCGGGCCCAGTGCAGGTTGGGGATGTCGCATGCCATGGAATTTTTGGTTCTAGGACATGCCGGTTTCCTCACGATGTTTTCCTTCACTGTTTTGAGAGCAGTGGTGATGAAAAAATTACACAAAGTAATGTGCCTGCCTGGGTTCGAACCCATGCCGTACGACACGTAATCCGGGGCCGTTACCACTAGGCCACCACTGCGCTCTAGTACTAAGACAGTATTATCAAAATCTCATTATAAAACCCTGTCTCCTAAACTAGGAAATGGGTATTTCCTATCATCCAGTAAATACATAATACTTGTCTGCCTCGTTGGTCAAGTGGACGCAAGTGCATGAGGTGAGGTGCTGAGCATGGGGTCCTGGGTTCGATTCCCGGGTCGAGCAAAGTGTTATTGGGTTTTACTTCCTGGAATTTCTCAGTAGCAGCCCGGAGTCTGGATTTGTGCCCGGTTGATGGCAATAGGCTCGCCCCCTATTACATTGGTGAAATGTGGGAATATAGGCCTACACTCCTGCCCAACCCTTCAGAGAAACAAAGCGTGATGTTACGTTATACCTAATGGTTGAGTTACAACGCGATTCCTAAGGCATTTCTACTTCTAGTAGTACTTAGTAAGTATTAATAAGACGACTCAACGTCTACGCTGGTTATCTTAAAACATTTAAGCTGTAATCTTGGAACGTGTGGAATGTTGAGCACCTCACTATTAGGATAGGCAGAGAAGCGAGAGTTAGGGCTAATTTTCCAATAATCAGATAAGTTTGACAAATGTGTCAAACCGCCATATTTATTCCCTAAATAAAAGTTATCTGACGATTGAAAAATTAGACCTTAATGATTTATACTTTACTATTAGAATAAGGTCGATCGATCAGGTTAAGCTGCGCTTGCCACGGTTGGTCCGTGGATGGGTGACCATCTTTACATACCGAGACCCCTCCGTGCGTCGGAAAGCGCCTTAAGTCGTTGGTCTCGGCTGTCATTCGTGGATCTTTGACAGTCGTTACGGGTCGTCAAAAGCCCGAAAGTCTGACAACCAGTCTTATACCAAGGGGTATCGTGTAACCCCTAGTAAGTGGGTTGTGGAGGCCAGATAGGCAGTCGCTCCTTATAAAATACTGGTATTCAGCTGCATCCGGTTAGATACGAAACCAACAAAAAAAAAAACCTAGGCAGATGATTCGAAAAATCAGGATTAATTAGGATGTTCCCTTAAGCAGTGATTCCTGGATAAATCTATAACATAATATATACGTATATTCACAAGTCCGTCTACAAAGCGTCGGAATTAGGGTCAATTTTCTTTGAGCAAACGTTGCAGAAATATCCATTTGGAAATCCATGTTCGGCCACTTCCTTGGGATAGTTACATGCTACTATCACCATCCATTTAAAGATTTGTCACACATACCCTTTAGGTCCTTAAAAACCTTTCAAACCGTAAGTACCTAACCTATTTTACGTTAAGTACCTATTATTTTATTCTTCACCAGCAAGTTACTCCGTAATTTTTAACTGAAGAGTGAAGACTTAAAAACACTTAAGCTGTTTTTCGTTTTAGGGCTGATTGTTCAATAGGTTGATAATTTTTACCTGAAGAATTAATGTGACAGTTTGACATATTTTCTATACAAAAGCTGTCAAACCGCCATATTTATTCCTCTGATAAAAATTATCTGACTATTGAACATTCAGCCCTTACAGTAATAAAAGAGGTAGCCGAGGATAAAATCGTTTTCCCAATGTTTTTTATTTAGTGGATGCTGTTTTTACTCAGTGGATACTTTTTGTGGAGCAACTTTTCCAAGTATTAACTAGTGGGCAATAATGGATAACAAAGAGTTATTTAGTAAAACTTAATAAAAGTTATAAAAAGTTATTTAATATTTCATGTTGCAAAATGTTGCTCTATAAAAAGTAATTACGATGTGGATGCACCTATAGTAAACAATCAGTTCGTTGGGTTTTATTGTCTCGCCTCGAATTGAGTAACTAATCTGCTTTACTTGAACGTCTTCATAGTAGGGTTCCGTATCAAAATGGTAAAAAGGAGCCCTTATGGTGCGACTCAGTCTGTCTGTCTGTCCGTCTGTCACACCAAGAACTAATAATGCTATCAACATGAAATTTCATACAGTTTTAGATAACGTTTGCCAAACTGACAGCGATGCGGATGAATTTTTTGACGTCTTGTTTTAGTTTGTGAAAAGTTTTAGTTATGTTAGATATAATTTTGTTATTTTTAGGTTATGAGTTTATGACTATTTTGCAAATAGGAAAGAATTTTTTTTTTGCAAAAGGGCCTGAAAAGAGGGCTTAAAATTCGAAGTAGGGCTACTAGGGCCGACTTTTGATGAAAAAAAAAAATACCGTTACAGCTCCCCTTATCTCCCCGAAGTTTGCATAGAGAAAAATCTAAAATTATTCTATGTGATAGAAGTTTACTTAAAAATTACAGGAAAAATAAAACGATGTCTCTAAATAGGACACTTTTTCAGAAATCATCAACAAAAATTACTTAATTTATGATGCTACGAAACCCTCGGTGCGCGAGTCCGTCTCGCTCTTGTCCAAGTTTTCAAATTGAAATGAGACTAGATTTTTCTTTAAGTATTTAAATTAATCTATTTTTAATTAAGCTACAAGAAAAAAAATCAGAATCCACCGATTTTTATGTCTGCCTATGTTGTATGTGAAAACTATTTTTAATTTTTAACCGATTTCAAAAAGGAGGAGGTTCTCAATTCGTCGGAACCTTTCCTCGATTACTCGAAGATGGCTGGACCGATTTGGATTTTTTTTTATTCGAGAGGGTATCACAGTTGGTCCCATATAAAATTGATTAACTTTGCTTTGGTAGTTTTTGAGTTAGCTTCAATAATACGTATTTTTCCCCCACTTTTATATGGATGATGTTCTAGTTTGTTTTGCAGATAGTGGTATTAGAATTTGTGTGGGGTAGGTACACAACTAAAAAGTGAAAAATAAAAACTTTATTACAAAAAAATACAACCGACTTCCAAAAAGAACACTACAAAGTGAAAAATAACTTTAATTTCGGAAGTCGGTGGCAAAAAACGAAAATACATTTAACTAGACACCGACTTCCGAAATTAAAGTTATTTTTCACTTTGTAGTGTTGTTTTTGGAAGTCGGTTGTATTTTTTTGTAAAAAAGTTTTTTCATATTCATACAACTCCGTTGACACATTTTATGGTGCACAAATCTTTCAATACATCCACTCAATTATTTCATCTAATTATTCCCATTTTCATCAATTATTTGACTCGCAGTCAGAAAGATCTTGATGACCGCCCCAAACGCTTAACGTATATCTCAATGTTCATTCATCCGATGTACCCCGTTCCTTTGTGGCATTGTTCAATAGACACATAACAAAAGAAATATAATATACTTCATAAAATTCACTTACATTCCATTATCGGAGGTCGTCAACCCTTCCATTGTTGGGAAAAGATTTTTTAAATCAATTTCTACGGCGATCGGGAATATAAGAATCACCGCGTATCTGTTTTTGTGTCGAAAATTCTGGATGGTTATTTTGACACGTACTGAAACCTTTTACTGCTTAGTAATACCGTGAATAATGAGGCTTTTCATAAGGATTGAAAAGGAAACAATGAATTGTAATGGAGGAAAATAAAATTCTGTTCTTTATTGCAGGATTCTTTTTTGAATTTGTTGTTGATAACGTTTTCTTTAAAAGCTTAACTGCAATATTTTATACATATCTCACGATTTCTTATACTTTTACAAATTATAATTTACCTATGTAAGTGCCTTCTTTTATATTAATGGCAAGCGCTTGCTCTAAAAGGAACATAATGAGGAAGGATAATTAACAAAGCATTTATCAAATTACAAGCTATACGAAAAGAAAAAAAAATCCACCAAACCGACCGTACGTACTGGTGAGGAGCCCAGAGGGTTTTTGAGCAAGCATATATGCAGGTTGAAACGTTGATAGCTGAGTAGACGCAGCATTTGTAGAGGACACCGAATATATATTTGAAAAGTTTCAGATAGGAGGCCCGCGGTCAGGAATCCATTTTCAGATTTCGAAAAAGGACCAAAAATAAAGTGATCTTAAAAGCCGTTGATTTTTATATATCGTGTGCGGTTGAACCCATAATTACTTAAATCGGCAAATATGACGAAGAAATTGTGGGCTTTCCCTAAATCTGACTTTGAAAACTCGGATTTGGACAATTTTTAAAAGGATATTCAGGGCGAATGAAGGATATTCTGTGTAATATAGTGTTGCATGTCCTGATAGTGAATATATAAATATCTGACGGATTGATGGAGCCTTTTGGCAAATTTTACGAAATTTCTAAGTTAAGAATTTCATACTAAGATAGCTACCGTTCTAATAAGAAACGTATATACCGGGGTTGGTCAGTGGATGGGTGACCATCTTTACATACCGAGACTCCTCCGTGCCTCGGAAAGAACGTTAAGCCGTTGGTCCCGGCTGTCATTCGTGGATCTTTGACAGTCGTTACGGGTCGTCAGAAGCCCGAAAGTCTGACAACCAGTCATACCAAGGGGTATCGTATTACCCAGTTACTGGGTTGTGGAGGTCAGATAGGCAGTCGCTCCATGTAAAATAATGGTATTCATCTGCATACTGGAAGCCGACCCCAACATAGTTGGGAAAAGGCGAGGCAGATTGATTGATATACCGAAATAAAATATTCTAGATTATTATACTTATAGAATATATTCATTGGTAGAAATAAAACCGTAAAGACGTTACCTACGTCTCAACCCATATCGTAACACTTAAGAAGAAGGACAGTCCAGCCAGTGACCCACGCATCTATCATTCATACTGACAAATAACTTTCAGGGTTCCCCGATGACCCTAGCCTAAAGTTGCATATACACGAGTAATTTTATAAAATTTGCCCGGAAAGTCGATTCATATGTACTTTCTGAGTCATTCATAGATATTAGGTACTAATATCGAAGAAGGAAAACATCGTGAGGAAACATGTTTACTCGAAAACATACTCAAAATAAGCAAGCTCATTACGTCGTGCTTGGAGCATGAGATGGCGGAAGGGTGTAGACACAGGTTGCGTCCCACATCAGAGGTCTACCCATCTTCGATGGCAACGTCATGCCTTTTATATTCATTGTCAAAATGGAAGACCTCTTGTCAAAGTGGCGCCAACTGGTGGCGTGATTTTTTATGAAATTGTTCATTGTTTATTGTGTTGGTTATTTCCTAAAAAACTGGTTTCATTGCTTTCTGATTACTAAGTACCACTTGCCTATAGTGTGTATGTGGTGTGTCAATATAATTTCTAGACATAATTGCGACGTGTCTGCATCGCAATAAATTGCTGGACGAATTTACCAAAATTGTCCGGCATTTAAGTTGCCCGTGTAGCGATTTACACGAAAAGACGGTTTGGAATACGTTTCTATGGAAGCCCAATAGTTTTCCCTAAGGTGACCGCTCTTGAGTGCTTTTCCTAACCGCCCGTCCTTTTTCTGTCGGCGACAATTTTCAAGGATATATACGTTAGTCTTATTTTTAACCCCCGACGGAAAAAGAGGGGTGTTATAAGGGGTGTTATAAGTTTAAAGGGACTATAATTGTGTGGGGACACAATTATAGTCCGCTAGCAGTCCGCCGGCAAGCGGTCATTCATATAAACAGTTTTATCTGTTTCAAATAAAACAAAAAAAAAAATTAAATCGGCTCAGTCGTTTGGGAGCTACGATGCCACACACAGATAAATAGACAAAAAAAAAAACAGATTTTATCTGTTTTTATGAATGACCGCCTGCCGGCGGACTGTTAGCCTACTGTAAATGTTCTGTGTATCTGTCTGTAGAATCGTAGCTCCTAGTGCTATTATTGATCGAAGCTCCTAAACGACTGAACTGATTTAGATTTTTTTTTGTTTTGTTTGAAGGTGACTTGTTTGAGAGTGTTCTTAGCTATGATTCAAGAAAATCTATTGAGCCGTTTGAAGACTATCAGCTCTTTTCTAGCCAATGAATGGATGTGAGCATCTTCCACAGGTCTGATCGAGTCATTTGGTATTCCCTTGAACTGATGCTGCAGCATTATCTAGAATTTGCAGGATTGCAGGATACCCAACTCCCTCACCAACTTACAGCAGGTATCGTGTTTGGGCTCATTGGAATGGTCTCAATGAATATGTTATAGATATATGGCAATCAGGGTCTGATGATGGAGTAGCAAAAAGAAATTTGGGTGTGTCAATTTTTAAATTTAACTTGTACAACAGAGGTATTGCAAAGACATACGTAATGATTTGTCTAAACAAAGATTATTGTCTTGATTTCTAATGTAATCATTGCAAAAAGGACTAACATATATAATATATAGATAATATTTATTTATTATATTCTAGCAAGTTAGAGATGCCAAGTGCTGTGAAAGACAATCCAATGTTTATAGATACATAATTATGTACATCAGCCGGGAATCTTCCTCAATCTAAATAGACTTTAGATTTTATATTTTAGCATTTTATACTAACCATCAAAACAACCGGTCAGTATTTAAAAACAGTCATAATAATCATTCCTACCTAATATCCACATGAATGAGAAAATCAAGAAATAGAAAATAAACGACTTTGATTTTTTCGACTCGGTGAATTTTCCATTCATATTCAAATTCATCCGTCTCGAATTTTCCACGACTTTTTTTACAACTGAATCTCTAATCAGTTTATAGGAATTCCTGTTACTAGGCGGAACGGAGTTGTCCAATTAATCCATTAATCTTCTTTAATACAAAGGGTGTGTCTAAATCTACGCCCTCTTACAAATTAGTCTGCTAGTTCCCTGGTATCCCTGTAAATCTCTGTGAGGACAGGCAGAATAGGGGTTGAGCCTGTATTTTTGTTTTTTTTTTTAATTTGTTTTGCACGTTATTGCAAATATTTTTGTATCTACCATCTAAATTAATATTAAGAGAAAAGATTTAATTATATGTTTGTTTGTTACTTTTTAACGGCTAAACGACTGAACATTGTTGAGTTTTGGTATGGAGGTACTTTGAGCCCTAGGGAAGGACAGGCTACTTTTTATCGAAGCCGCGGGTGGAAGCTAGTTTTATTTTATATAAAAGTTTATCTCTTGAAATCTGTAGAGTGTACATTCTAAAGTGTGGACCTTTTGAAGAATTAAGATTATAAGTAATTTAGGTCAATCAATCTGCCTAGCCTTTTCCCAACTATATTGGGGTCGGCTTCCAGTCTAACCGGATGCAGCTGAATATCAGTATTTTACATGGAGCGACTGCCTATCTGACCTCCACAACCCATTAACTGGGTAACACGATACGATACCCCTTGGTAAGACTGGTTGTCAGACTTTCGGGCTTCTGACGACCCGTAACGATTTACTTTTCCGAGGTACGGAGGAGTCTCGGTATGTAAAGATGGTCACCCATCCACGGACCGACCCGGGCAAGCGTACCTTAACCTGTACTTAGCCACGAGCTCCTCACTTGAATTTTTTTCACCCTTTTATGAAAATGTAATAACATTAAATAAGATTTCAGCAGTCAAGTAATACTCATCATCTAACTACTTTAAGAAAAAATACGGATATTTTCCATTTCTTTAATCGATAGTAGCCGCGAAACTAAACCAAACTAACTTAACCTTTAATTAATCTGACTGGGGCAGTCAATAGGTTAATCATAAAGATGATAAAAAAACCAGCCAAGTGCGAGTCGGACTCGCGCACGAAGTGTTCCGTACCATTATCTGTAAAAACGGCAAAAAAACACTTTTTATTTTATTCTGTTTTTTAATATTTTTTGTTATAGCGGCAAAAGAAATACATCATCTTTGAAAATTTCAACTGTCTAACTATCACGGTTTATGAGATACAGCCTGGTGACAGACGGACAGACGGACGGACAGCGGAGTCTTAGTAATAGGGTCCCGTTTTACCCTTTGGGTACGGAACTTTAAAAACAGGACCATAACTTCTGAAAACATCCTGTAAAAAAAAAATTACTCTTTTTAAAAACTTACACATACTAATATTGGCTACACAAATCGACCTCAGGGACAATGCATGTGTATTCCTGATTGATTAATTACTTTGCATTACCAACCAAAAAAATAAAAATCGAACCATCTTTAAATAAAATAGGACAGACGACGGTTTGATTTTTGGAAAGTTTTTTCCTCTGTGACCATTTACAAAAAGCCCTTCATCAACAGTAGGATATTTAAGACAATATAGCATAGTCAAACATCCAGAAAAGAGAACCAACAAGAACACACCTATATTTTCCTTCTAACCGTCTAGTACAGCTAGGGCAAATACTCATAAGTTATAGCGCAGCACACACGTCGATCGAGGCCAAGCTAACTATTTCGTCATGCTGACGTTTGTTGACATAACACTCTCGGGACTTCCTGAATTCATAATATTTGCCTGCAAGGCGGTATAGCACTGAAGGATATTTCAACCTTAAAGGCAAGCAAGCAAAGGAGCTCGTGGCTAAGTAATAACAGCCGCACGGGTCGATCCATCAGGTTAAGCTACGCTTGCGGGGGTTGGTCAGTGGATGGGTGACCATCTTTACATACCGAGACTCCTCCGTGCCTCGGAAAGCACGTTAAGCCGTTGGGTCTCGGCTGTCATTCGTGGAGAGGTCAGAAGCCCGAAAGTCTGACAACCAGTATTACCCAGTTACTGGGTTGTGGAGGTCAGATTAGCAGTCGCTCCATGTAAAATACTGGTATTCAGCTGCATCCGGGTAGACTGGAAGTCGACCCTAACATAGTTGGGAAAAGGCTAGGCAGATTGATTGAGAATCGGTAATACACTCCATATTTAGTTAAATCCTCAAATGTCAAGATTTCATCAAATAGTCATGCAATAGGGTAGGTAATATCAAATTAGAGAGTTGTATTGACTATTGCAATGACCATAATTATATCTATAATATAAATTTTAATCTATAATACAGATTTTTTACGGGCGCAAATCATATTTAGATCAACATACAACCTGACACTAACCTGAAAATTGCAAAAAAAGTAAGAACATTTTAATTTCGCGGGATACCCTGGCGCTTTAGCCTTAAGACTGAGATGATTATTGAACAATCATGTTGCATATAAGCGTTCACAAATATAAAAGATACAATACAAAAGATTTTTACAAATATCTCTTCGGCTGTCATGAAAATGAGTGAAAAAATACTCTTTACGAAAACACACCAACTTATCAAATCAATCTGCAAAGCCTTTTCCCAACTGTGTTGGGGTCGGCTTCCCATCTAACCGGATGCAGCTAAATATCAGTATTTTACATGGAGCGACTGCCTATCTGACCTCCACAACCCTGTAACTGGGTAATACGATACCCCTTGGTAAGACTGGTTGTCAGACTTTTGGGCTTCTGACGACCCGTAACGACTGTCAAAGATCCACGAATGTCAGGCGGGACCAACAGCTTAATGTGCTTTCCGAGACACGGAGGAGTCTCGGTATGTAAAGATGGTCACCCATCCACGGGCCAACCCTGGCACGCGCAGCTTTACCTGATGGATCGACCCGTGCGGCTGTTATTACTTAGCCACATATTACCGATTCTAATAATTGTAATTCTGTAAATACATACATATTTAGGCTACGGTCGCAAATCATACTTTAATTATGACACACCCAGACACTAAGCTTCAAATTGCAAAAATCGTAAGAAAATTTGAATTTCGCGGCTATTGGAAATAGGCCTTAATTAACATAAGATTTGACAGCTTGTTAGTTAATTTTTTGGTTGGCTTTTCAGAAACATCCCATACACTTTGAAAAAAAGAATGCAGCATTGTGCAAACATTGCAGCATTGTTATCTGCTCCTAGACTATAAAATTATCGAGTTCGTATTTACCTACATAATTTGTTATGGAAAAAATCTCTTTTATCATAAACACCAGTTAGTGCGGCCATATAAGTTTTTTGTTATATTCTACACGACAGTTACTTAATTATATTGAGGAGCTCGTGGCTAAGTAATAACAGCCGCACGGGTCGATCCATCAGGTTAAGCTACGCTTGCCGGGGTTGGTCAGTGGATGGGTGACCATTCTTTACATACCGAGACTCCTCCGTGCCTCGGAAAGCACGTTAAGCCGTTGGTCCCGGCTGTCATTCGTGGATCTTTGACAGTCGTTACGGGTCGTCAGAAGCCCGAAAGTCTGACAACCAGTCTTACCAAGGGATATCGTATTACCCAGTTACTGGCTTGTGGAGGTCAGATAGGCAGTCGCTCCATGTAAAATACTGGTATTCAGCTGCATCCGGTTAGACTGGAAGCCGACCCCAACATAGTTGGGAAAAGGCTAGGCAGATTGAGTTACTTAATTATATTATAAATGTTATTTAAACACGACTATTTGTTTGTTTGTCGCTCACACTCGTGATATTGACTGAGTCTGTTTTCTTATTATTGTTTTACACTGATAATACTTTTCTTTCTAGAGATTTTGAGATGAGCTACCTGTCGAATATAATCGCTAGCAAATTCGCAAAAAAAAATATTCGTCTATGATTTTTTTCTTAGAAATATAAGCAAAAGCAATTGCCTCTCGGACCTCAATATTTTCACTTATGTACCCAATAACAGTAATAAATTATATCCCATTAAACTTTCGCAATCAAACCTTTTCAAATATTCAGAACTTTTGAAATACAACTTTCAAAAAAGTTAGAAGTACATTTCTACCCGCGGGCTACTGCTTTTTGCGACTTTGAATTTACTGAATTCCAAATCAACTGCAGACGAGAGGTGTCAGAAAACATTAATATTTAACGAAAGAGAATAAAATAAAAACACTTTCAGTAACTTCAAAATAAATATAGCAGGTGAAAGACCTTTCAGAGACTAAAAAGTTTAAATAGTTTTAAAACATTTTCGAATAACTTTTTAGACCATATTATTTTTAAAAGCTTTAAAACCTTTAGTGGCCAGCGTACCTAATGTAAAAATATCAAGTGTTTTTTTAATCAAAATAGTATAAAACCCAAACCTAATATTAGTCCTTCACCTCAAAGTGCTCTTCTCTCGGTAGACTACACAAGAATATTATCATTCAATGCTAAAAAGATTGACTAGTTATAAAGTTTTGTAGCCAGGATTCCCAAGTCATGTATTTTCATTTAGAAATACAGTTATAATGATTACAACAAAGCATGAATCAAGCAAGTCTATAGAAACTAAACGAAAACAAACCTTTTTGGAAAACATAATTTCCAAAGACACTGAATCCAATGCAATACTAGACACGACTACAGAGCATGTGCGAAACTATTATCCTTTTCACAAAAATCCGTGCCACAATGCCACCATTCAACAGGTAGTAGGTAGGGGGCATTAGTTCTAATACAATGTGTATGATAAGCGGTCTCATCATTCGTTATCACAGCGATAAATAAAGATAAGGGGGGTACGGAGCACTTAGCCGAGTTATCTCACCCGGGTCACACTAGTCTTAAATAAAATAGTTGGGCAATTTGTGACGCACGGATAGAGGATGCGTTACTTACTGTATGTTTTATTTTGGAACTGTTGGATTATGGGGCTTATAGATTGGATTTTTTTTTGGCTTCTGACTTACTGAACACCAAAAACTTTGAAGACTGGTACCTATCTAGTTCTTCTTATCAATCTGCCTAGCCTTTTCCCAATTATGTTGGGGTCGGCTTCCAGTCTAACCAGATGCAGCTGAATACCAGTATTTTACATGGAGTGACTGCTTATCTGACCTCCACAACCCATTAACTGGGTAATACGATACCGCTTGGTAAGGCTGGTTGTCAGACTTTCGGGCTTTTGACGACCCGTAACGACTGTCAAAGATCCACGAATGACAGCCGGGACCAACGGCTTAACGTGCTTTCCGAGGCACGGAGGAGGCTCGGTATCTAAAGATGGTCACCCCATCCACGGACCGACCCCGGCAAGCGTAGCTTAACCTGATGGATCGACCTGTGTGGCTGTTATTACTTAGCCACGAGGTCCTCTTATAGCTATCTAGTTCTTCTTATACATATTCAAATATAATTAGCCAGCGAAACTCCGCAGATGTGATAGGTATCGATATCTTAACATGATAAAACAAAAAATAAATTGATTTGATAATTTATTTTGTGGGGTCATTAACCGCAGTTGGTGTAGTCACTTGAAATATCAGTTATTAAATAGTTTTTTTTTTGTGTAAACTTTACAGACGTGTTCGATATTTAAACACGACAAAACAAAAAAGATTTTCTCAACTCATACTTCAAGTACTTACCAGCTGTCGTCCACAAACTATTTATAGTTCTTTGACATCAAATCTTTTTTAGGGTTCCGTACCCAAAGGGTAAAACGCTACCCTATTACTAAGACTCCGCTGTCCGTCCGTCTGTCACCAGGCTGTATCTCAAGAACGGTGATAATTAAACAGTTGAAATTTTCACAGATGATGTATTTTTGTTGCCGCTATAAAAACAAATTCTAAAAAACAGAATAAAATAAATATTTAAGGGGGCTCCCATACAACAAACGTGATTTTTTTGCTCGTTTTTGCTCGATATTGATAACGGCAACAGGTAAAAAAAATAAATAAACAAAAAAAAAAAAAAAAATATCAATCAATTTCTGTGAAATATTCCATACAACAAGCGTGATTTTTTTGCCGTTTTTATCGATAATGGTACGGAACCCTTCGTGCGCGAGGACAAAAAAAAAACGGTTTTATTTAATTTTTATTTTATTATGTTTAGATATCGATACCTACCCATCACGTTTACAGTTTCATTAGCTAATTTAATTTGACCCTGTAGAGTCAAAAGTACTTTTTATATTTGTTAGGTCCAGTAGGTTGCCACGATAATAGCAGCTGGAGTGTCCCAAGAGCCCACAAACATGAACTTTGAAAGCGACTGGTTTACAATCTACTTCTAGCGGAGCCTATGGTGTAATCCTCATGCTTAGCTGCATTTAGTTAACTTGGAAGTAGACCTTAACAAAGCTATAGTTGGAAGAAGCAAGGGTGATGACAGAGATAAACAAATATTGCGTAAATGTTTGGAAAACTGACGATGATCGAATCCTGCAGTCAACAAAATCTAGTAAGTTTGTTGACTGATGATGTCGAATCACAGTCACAATATCACATTCCAGATTGATCTTAGAAACGATGTGTGAAATATTATAATGTTTAAGAAAGAAGTTAACACTGAGGCTACGTTATTTATAACTGCTAAAGATCAAAGGAAGTAAAATATATAGCATCAGTTCAAAATTAAATATAGTAAAATATTAACGAAGAACTTTTGTGCGTTTGCCTGTTGGTCTGGTATGTTCTGGATTGGCGCTAAAACGGCTGAACGGATTTGGATGAAATTTAGCACACAGATGTTTATAACCTGGATTAACACAGGGTGCTTTTAATCCCGGTAGTACGTTCGCGTGGGATTTTTCCCAAAATCCACGCGGGCGAAGCCGCGGGCAAATCTAGTATGAAATAGAATAATAAGGTGGAGTGAAAAATGGCCATCAATCGACAAAAACGAGCAGATCGGTAGTCGCCTCTATTTTCAACTATTCGATTTTAGAACTTGAGTTTCTGTTTGATAAACCGGTATTATGATTAATGTATTTTTTATCTTTATAGCCCTAATGTTAGTGTTGTTATGACGTGCGTGTTATAATTACTGTTGTAGGTACTCAAGGATTGGTGGCGATTTTTAGGTTCTTTATTTGAACTCAAACTCAAACTCAAAGCATTTATTTCAATGAAACCAATTACAGGCACTTTTGAATTGTCAAGGGGTCGGTCAGTCAAAAAGATGAAGCTAGGCGCCCATTCCAAAGCATAGTAGGTACCTATGGAGAAGAACGGGCAAGAAACTCCACGGACACTCTTTTAAATCAAGATATGGTTACAAAATAATGGTTACATCATTCATGTTGAAATTTTACATGTGAGAACGATGCAGAACGTTAAAAGCGTCCTTAAAAAAAAAACAATTCAAATATTTAAATTAAATTAAAATAAGCCGTGGCCGCTAAGGTATGACCAGCCTTCACTGACAGCGCTTGTTCACGAACCTGACGCATGGATTAGCTAACTTTTCAAGATGTATGTTCAATTGTTTTGAAAGCTGGTTCAGTGTATAATAATAGTAGTCTATGGTTTAGTGCCGATTTGATTTCTTCTGAGATGGATGTCACATCTATACAGCGCATTTAGGGGGTTCGTTCCTTCTGACCTGTTAACTAGATCTTAGAAACATTTTTTCAGTAAATAGAAGCAGATCAATAGACTAATGATTGCGATTTTTATGTATATGATAAGTTATATGAAACGATGGATGTCAAAGAAACATCTACGGGCATTATTTTTATGCATAGTAGATTATTATCGAACCGAAGTCTTCTAAATTCGAATAGATAAACCAGAACACAATTTTTATTAGAAAAATTCTCATTTGCAGCCAGAGGTTTCTAATAAGACCTCCCATAAATGGCAATATGGCTGGCCTTATTATATGGGACCCATCCAGACCAAGACTGCCACCGGCATGTGTGTTCCACCTCCAACAACTGTTTATTTCAAAGAAAAACTTTTTACAAAAAAAAAAAAACAACCGACTTCCAAAAACAACACTACAAAGTGAAAAATAACTTAAATTTTGGAAGTCGGTGTCTGGTTAAATGTATTTTCGTTTTATGCCACCGACTTCCGAAATTGAAGTTATTTTTCTCTTTGTAGTGTTGTTTTTGGAAGTCGGTTTTTTTATTATTTTTCACTTTATAGTTATGGTACATACCTACCCCACACACATTCTAATACCTGCAAAAAAAAAATAGAACATCAGCATCCACATAAAAAGTGGGGAAAAATACTTATTATTGAAGCTAACTCGAGGAGCTCGTGGCTAAGTAATGACAGCCGTACGGGTCGATCCATCAGGTTAAGCTACGCTTGCCGGGGTTGGTCCGGGATCGGTGACCATCTTTACATACCGAAACTCCTCCGTGCCTCGGAAAGCACGTTAAGCCGTTGGTCCCGGCTGTCATTCGTGGATCTTTGACAGTCGTTACGGGTCGTCAGAAGTCCGAAAGTCTGACAACCAGTCTTACCAAGGGGTATCGTATTACCCAGTTACTGGGTTGTGGAGGTCAGATAGGCAGTCGCTCCATGTAAAATAATGGTATTCAGCTGCATCTGGTTAGACTGGAAGCCAACCCCAACATAGTTGGGAAAAGGCTAGGCAGATTGATTGAAGCTAACTCAAAAACTACTAAAGCAGTGTTGATAAATTTTATATGGGACCAACTTTGAGGTTTAATCTCTTGAATAAAACATTTTTCAAATCGAACTACTCTGTAAACAGTTATGAGTGGTCATACATAAAAAAATATACGTGTCGACTTCAGAACCTCCTTTTTTTCGTAGGTTAAAAATATGATTTTAGAGACTAAGAATTTGTAGTAAAAAAGATGTAGAAGAAAAGCAATGAATGTGGAGTAAACGTATTGGAATTTGATTTAGTTCGGGTACACAATATATTCAGAATTCCATACATACTGAATGAGATAGAGATATTCCGTTCTATAAAGGGCTGGGCTGTTATGTAGGATTCTAGAATCGAAAATGTTTTATAGTTTGCCGTTTTGTCCATTTTGATTTCTCAATCAATCTGCCTAGCCTTTTCTCAACTATGTTGGGGTCGGCTTCCAGTCTAACCGGATGCAGCTCAATACCAGTATTTTACTTGGAGCGACTGACCTCCACAACCCAGTAACTGGGTAATACGATACCCCTTGGTAAGACTGGTTTGCAGACTTTCGGACTTCTGACGACCCGTAACAACTGTCAAAAATCCACGAATGACAGCCAGGACTTAGCATGCTTTCCGAGGCACGAAGGAGTCTCGGTATGTAAAGATGGTCAACCATCCACGGACCAACCCCGGCAAGCGTAGCTATACCTAATGGATCGACTCGAGCGGCTGTTATTATTTAGCCACGAGCTCCTCATTTTTTTGATTTCTAAATAATAATAAAACCAGCCTATTATTGTCCCACTTCAGGACAAAGGCATCTTCTCATACAGAGAAGGCACCAGCATTGATCACCACGCTTGCTCAAGACTGGTTGGCGATGTCAAACTTATTTAGTTACATAAGTCTGACATCGCCAAGCCGTCTAAGTCCAGGTTTCCTCACGATGTTTTCCTCCGCTGATGTCAGTAATGTCCAAGATAGACATATGAAGTACATGATGAATTGTAAAAGTCACATTGTACTTGCCCTAATTTGAATCCACAACCTTGTGCATGAGAAGGGAGGCCTTGACTTCTGGGCCATCACTGATTTCAAAATCTAAAAGTTTTGTATAAAATGTCTATTTAGAAGATACTGTTATATTTTTGAAGTAGGTATCCATATTCTCTCGTTAATACCAAAGTTGTGTTAATTATTAAAAATCTTACTAAAGTTAAGTACGATACTTTCTGATTGTGTTAACTTAGAGATACTTATGGGATCTTGTTGAATTTTGTTTCACAATTTATATTATGAAGTTTCCTGGTCAAATATTATTTCTGCTTGTACGTTTAATCTTGATCTTTGATGTCTTGCAAATAACAAAATTGTATTGACTCAAAATGAGAATTTGTTTACTTATCTACAAATCCAAATCCTATCGTAATTATACCTATTATATTATTCTAACTATCCTAACTAACATTATAAATGCGAACGTGAGTTTCTTTGTTTGTTTGTTACGCTTTCACGCTAATACGGCTGAACGGATTTGGATGAAATTTGGCACATGGGTAGACCATGACCTGCATTAGGATATGTAATACTTTTTACCCCTGTACTTTGTTCCCGTTGGATAATTTCCGAACTTTTCGAACGGGCATAATCACTACTAAATACCGGAAATTTACTTATGGAAGAAAAAGATAATTCCTGCAGATAACAAACTAATATTATAAATATGTATGTATGTGTTTGTATGTTTGTTACTTCTTCACGCTCAAACGGCTGGACTGATTTAGATTAAATTTAGTATGTAGATAGCTTATACCCCGGATTTAACACATAGGCTACTTTTTACCCCGGTCTACGCGGGCGAAACCACGGGGCGCTGCTAGTAGGTATGCTTATAATTTTACTACTGCGTAAAGCAGTATCTACTTCTAAAATCAATTAGTAGTTCAAAAGTTTTATTTATAATCAATCATCATTCAACACAAGAACATGCATTATCGTATCTTTGCATTATCACACTCTTTACGAGTACAGTCTGCCGTAGCCAACAGTCAGTGTTGCCATAATAACAGTTTAAACACAGCTAAGCATTTCATCGTACTGCTGCAGTAGTGACGACATCCATTTTTCGTATGGCGATTCTAAAATACACCACTGACGATGCTCTGACGTCATTTTATAAATAACTTTCGCTATTGAGTTCGTCAGACATTCAATGCAATTGAACGAGAAAATCGAGAAGATATGAGTTTAGAATCGATTTTATTTGTCTCAAAATGAACTGTAATTATTTGAAGGCGAGTTGGAATCGGTTTTATTTTGAAGTAAATGACCTGTAATTATTCGAAGTTGGCATTGAGCATTGATTTTATTTGAAGTTGATTGTTAATGATATTGTTTTGTGTTAAAAATTACAGTAATATGTTAGATACAAAACAATATTTCTCTCTATTCTTGTCTACTTTATTATCTGTATAAAGATAAACATCTGTTTTACTCTATAAATATTACGTGTTCTAGTCTGTTTGTCTGTGAAATAGACAGCGAGAATAGAAGTACTATCGCGTTTGTAGTTTTTTTTATTTGAAGTGAACTGCATGGTTTTTGCGCTGTCAAACAGTTGAGAGCATAAAAACAGACGCGATATCGAAAACGTTTTATATGGAAAGTTCCAATCCCCAAAACTTTATTTGCACTGCAGTGTATGATTCGACAAATCGCACTTTTTATTCACGGTACGAATTTGGATAAACTGCGTGAATCAATCTGTTTATACTCAGATTTTTATTTTCATCATCTCCATTCCCTTATCCCTTGTTACTTGGGGTTGGAGCAACACGTTTTTTTCTTCCATTCTCCCCTGTCAACCGTGCGCTATCATTCGCTCCCTTCTCTTTCATATCTTTCCTCACACAATCCCTCCATCTTGGCCCTCCATCTTTTCTTTGGCCTTCTTCTCCCTCTCCATCCATCAACATGATTGTAAGTATATTCATCAGTCTTTTAGTCACATGCGTTTCTTCCCTCCTCATCACATGTCCCATACCAAGCTCTCTCGATTTTTAATTTACTAGACTAATGACTAAAATGTCAAAATAACAAAAAAAGGTCAACCGCAGCTGTTATTTTGGCCTTTTCCCAACTATGTTGGGGTCAGCTTCCCATCTAAACGGATGCAGCTGAATACCAGTACTTTACAACAGAGCGACTGCCTATCTGACCTCCACATACCAGTTATTGGGTAACACGATACCCCTTGGTAAGACTGGTTGTCAGACTTTGGGCTTCTGATAAACAGCGTGAATGCCTTACTTTTATGTGTGAACTAACCCTTATCACAACTTTTGATTGCTTATATGATTTGCGAACGTTTTTGCCAGCGGCCTTAATCGGCCCCAATTTGATTTGCCCTGTATGAAGTGTTGATATGTGTTTCTGCAGTTGAATGCTCTGGCGATTGCTTCCATGGTGTTAAATATATATTCGGAATACGTCAATCACAATCTCTCTGTGAATCGGACGCTTTTGGGCACCATATCTGATTCGAACATTGGTGCATATGTATATGTAGCCTAAAGTGCTTTTTTGATTAGCAGAATTTATATCAAAGCTGTACACAATATCGACTATATGAAAATAAACCATGAGATTCGATCGAAACAGTTTTTAATTACTACATTTTTTTTTTGTTCCATACTAATGCAGTTATACTCCTACAACATGTCCCAGAATTGAATATAGAACCGCTTAAGGGGTATCATTATGAACAACTTTTACTGTGGGACCAAACCTGAAGTTGCAAAAAAAAAAATCAGTTGTTCCGTACATTTATCTACAAGATAACTAAAAAAAAAAAATAATGTGTGTTTGTTTGTGTATGTGTGTGTGTATCTTAAAATGTAGGGAGCAGCTGATTTTTTTTTTCACGATTTTAGGTTGGGTCCCAGAGTAAAAATTGTTCATAATAATGAGTACAAAGACCCCTTAAGCGGTTGCGCATTGTTCTGGAACATGTTGTACATCCCATATTCTGTTAATTTGTATAAAGAGGCATTCCCAGAGCTTCAGCCATTAATTTTTTTTTGAAAATATATTCCTTGAAAAATCAAAACGTTTATTTATTTATTAACTAGCTGACCCGACAGACGTCGCCCTGTCCAAATTTTCTTCATATTTTTAGTTATTCTGCTATTCGCGGCGGAGACAAATCCAACAAATCAAATATCATAAAAATCGGTCGAGCCGTTCTTGAGTTGTAAATGGTGTAAATAACCTGACTTTGTTTTGGTATATTCTCCATGCTCTAGAATACGAAATACTGAAACAAAAATAGAACCTAGCCCTTTATTTATTTGCGCAACATGTCTAAATGCCTTGACATCTAAACATGAATGGAACCTCAATCCCTAATATGAAATGCTAAGCACGCAAACAAGCGGACAGTTACATTAGTCATATTGTAATTAACTTTCGTCGTACGTGTGACTGGCATTAATTGATCGTTTGGGGCCAATCACAGGTGTCTTTTGGAAAAATTAAAACGTGTGTCTGACTGACGTCACGTTCGAAGTTACGAGTATGCATGGAGAGTTTATCGGAGCGTTTCATCTTTTAGCTGTGATTCGACTACTAATGAGAAGTGCTTTCGGCAGTGAACTGCTGGTCAATTTTATTTAAAAATACGTCCGGTTGGAGTCACTAGGTGGTTTCACTGGTCTAACATTTTAACTGCGGTGTACGCTATTTTCTTAAAGCTTGTTCTGATAGCCTGCCGGAGATACCCCCCGACGGAAAGGGGTGCCATAAGACCAGACCTGGACCAGGCCCGGGTCGACGGCGCGTTGTGTTCCACGCGCGCCTCAAAGAGATGTCAGCAGTGACGGGGTTCAATAGGGCCGATGCCGCCGGGGTCGCGGGTAGTTCGAAAGAAATGGGCATGGGCAGGCAGAAAAATGGGCCCTGGCACGGGCAACTGAAGGAACACGGGTGGGTAGTGGTGCTATAAGCTTAACGTGTGTATCTGTGTATCTGTCTGTGGCATTGTAGCTCCTTAACGACGGAACCGATTTAGATTTTTTTTTGTTTTGTTATAAAGGTGACTTGTTGGAGAATGTTCTTAGCTATGATTCAAGAAAATCTATTCAGCCGTTCGAAGATTATCAGCTCTTTTCTAGTTGATGAATGGATGTGAACATCTTCTACAAGTCTGTTAGATAGAGTCGAAATTTGGTTTATTTTAATTACGAATAGATAGATGGATAGATAAAACTTTTATTTGGTGCACACAAAATTACAATTTTAAATGAATATAAAAACAAGGTGCCCATAAAAAAAAGAGAAGAAAAACATATATATATATATATTAAAAAAAAAAAACAAAGTGACACTTTGACATACTTAAATTAAAATTAATAACGAATATACACAATGCGGTGTGCTTCCAAGGTTGCACCAAATGGGAGTCCAGCTCAACATGTGTCAGGAAATTATACCTGACGCTGATATTCTGCTGGATCCATGCAGAGATACGAACTGATGCTGCAGCATTACCTGGAATTTGCAGGATACCCAACTTCCTCACCAACTTACAGCAGAGGTATAGTGTGTGGGTTCATTGAAATGATCTTAATGAATACGCTAGATAGATGGCAATCAGGGTCTGATCATGGAGTAGCAAACAAAACGAGGGAAAATTTGTGTCGGGGGTTTTTCGAATTTTAAATTTAACTTCTAACTTGTTTCTATGACCTACTGTCACTGTTTAGAATCTATAGGATTGTTTAATTGATAATCAGCGCAATTGATACCCAGTACGAATGCGGTGCTCCTGACCAAACATTGGAGTGTCAAAAGTGCATACAGCTGCACTTCTGAGGACCTAAAAAACGCCACTGATGCCGCGATTGGCATGCCCAACTACTGGTTGACTGTAAAAGAAGGAGAAGACCATTTGTTGCAAAGTATTTGCATTCAAATGCAACAACGTGTGTCAACGTAATATCGTAATGTCAACTTTCTGTAGACGCAATTGCACATACATGCATATATACTTGTGCACACAAGTAAACATATACATGCATATGTGTGCTTTCAACCAGCTTATCCTGGAACTGCATCAAACAAGATAAATCATTCCTCTAGTTCCCTCATAACTCTTCGCTTCATCGGAGTATACTCGTACTAGTAGTTCCGTTGCATCGCGTCATCGTGAATGAACACCCCTTATCTTGTATGTACACTCGCGCACATCAGCCTCTGTATTTTGTTGTATTAGGCGATTATCATACTGCACCGCGCTCCGTCGCGTAGCGCGGCGGGCCATAGAAAACAATCTGCGCGCGGGGAGCGCATCCCGCGATGAAATTGTGTTTTCATACTAAACTGCCGCCCCGCGCTACGCGACGGAGCGCAGTGCTGTGTGATAATCGCCTTAAATATTGAACTGCGCTGACTCATCTATAGAAACCGTGTTTATTGCGATACTGCTTTAAAGCCTTTTTTATTTATCAGCTGTGTGTATGGGTAGCATCTAACTGTAGATATTTTGATAAATGAATAGTCGTGTTACGGCATTCAGTTTTAATAAGAAAATGAATTGGTTAATTTTAAAATGTACCTATTTATAAATAAGTATCTAATTTAGCCGAATATAAGTAATGATTCTTAAAGTCTTACTTCTGCAATTTTTAAAGTTTTGCTGCCAAATTAAATAAACATTAGATTTTCTCTTGAGACTAAAACCTAAACTAAAAACATGCTAATCAACAATCAAAGGCAAATAAACCTCAAGCCACCCGTATTTTAGTTTAACCATCAAGTTCTCCCGAGACCCTCTGGTCATAACAAATATTATAATAAAGCTACATTATAGTAATTAATAATTCCAAAGTAACCTTTGTCAGCCATGACAGCGGGTTAAATCACCATTTTGTACAACTAACTCAAACAAATCTAATTGAATTTTCCTCTTTATAAAAACTAATTTACGGACAATTTTCCTTTGAAGTAACATTACATAACATACATGGCATACATCGCGGCGGCATCGTACATGGCTAAAATCGAAATCGTACGATGAAGTTGAATGTTTAATACAAACACTAAACAACGGTTAGTGGAAGATGTCGTCATGCAACATCTTCCGATCCCAAGACATGTCGTAGGGCTAATCCAAAATCCATACTAAAACTTCAAGCTCTAATCCCTATCACACTCCATAGTTCAATCACTTCTAAAATACATCAACACCTACCGCACCAACCCTCTCCCCTCACTCATATCACGCATACCCGCACTTACTTCATAGCCTCTTACTCACACCAAAGACACATACGCAGACTCACACACACTCATGCACACACGCACACTCATGCATACACTCGCACTAACATACGCACTAACATACTAACATGCGCACTATCACTATGCGCGCGCTATTAAATTACCCAATCTTCATTTCTTTTCCTTTTTGTTTAATATATACTCCTCCTTTAAATTGGAGGATTTGTCTACTTATTTAAAATTCATTATCATAATTCAATAACTTGTATACGACAATGTACTGTATTTGAAGGGCGGAATGTCCTAGCACAAGCATTTATCTTGCTTAAAGGGTCATTCCTAAGGTATAAATGTAACTACTTTTTTTTTTTTTTTTTTTTGTGGATGGGAAATCATCAAATGACTTCTCCCGCTCTGGGCAGAGGCGGGAGGGCGTGTCAGACTTTTACTGACTAAAACCCACCCATGTTCCTTCAGCTGCCCGTGCCAGGGCCACGGTATCTCTTTCGAACTACCCGCGACCCCGGCGGCATCGGCCCAATTGACCCCGTCACTGCTGACATCTCTTTGAGGCGCGCGTGGAACACAACGCGCCGTTGACCCGGGCCTTGTCCTTACCGGACGGCGAGCTGCCCATTACTCGTCTTCCGCAAGCCCGCGCCTACGGTGGCCGGGAATCGGCAATCGATTCCCGCCGCCCAGGGCGTCTCCTACGGCGGCTAGGGGCGCGAGGGCGCGGCTGTTGCCTCTCCCTCACGCGTTCCGCTTCCTCCTTCGCGAACATTACTGCTTCGCAGAAGGAGGTGACGGCTTCCCATGCACTCTCGCTCCGCACCATGGCCTGGACCAGGTTTGGACGCGAGAGATCGCCGCCGCCGATCGCCTCCGTGAGAACAATCGGCGGCGGCGAAGGCGATCGGCGGCGGCGATCGATCGCCTACGATACCCGCGCATTAGGGTTCCGTAGTAGATAAATGTAACTACTGTAAGTTATTGTAATAAACATTTTTTTTTTTTTTTTTTTATAACATCACGCTTTGTTTCTTCGAAGGGTTGGGCAGTGGTGTAAGTATATCCCCACATTTCGCACGTTATCTTTAAGTCCCATATAATAGGGGGCGAGCCTATTGCCATAATCGGCACAAATCCACACTGCAGGCTGCTACCTGCTACTGAGAAATTCCCGATATAAAAACCCAATAACACTTTTCCCGACCCGGGAATCGAACCCAGGACCTCTTGCGTCCTTTGACGTGTTTGTGAAAAATCGGTGGATAGGTTTTCCCGTTAGTTTATGAGTGCTATTGGAATTAAGAGGCCGTGCACGAAATTCTGCCAATTTCGCTGATTTACGTGATTTTAATTTTATTTATTTTATTTTATTTATTTTATTTTATTTTATTTGGGAAAACAGACAATCGTACATTGTATATTTGTTGTATTTGTGATGTAATTATTTATTAGTTTTATTGCCTATCTAGTGGCACTCATTAAAATATTTTCTTATGTTAATATGCGGATAATGTAGTGGGCTGCAAAATTGTTAATATTTTGTATTATCTTTTCTCTATTTCAACACATATTGTAGCTGTTTATTGTCCCTGAATAAAATAAAATAAAATAAAATATATTAAATCTAGATACACAGTATGCTATAAGTAAATGTACAATCCACTACGTTTCCACATGTTACTAGTTTAAAAAAAAATAAGATACAGTGTTGGGAAAATTAAGCAAAATTAAGCAGTAATTAATTAGCTATTACGTGTCTAAATAAAAGGTACAAAATAATTAAAATTTATGAGCAAGGCGCTTAATAATTTAATACTGTAACTACTGCACTGTACTGTACTGTGTGTTATTTTTTAATACTGTATTTCTAAAAGTTTTAACACAACATGAAAGATCATTCCAATTATGATCTAATGAATGTGCTACTTTTTTATTTTTATTATTTAATTTTGATTAATCGACCTAAACCGGCGACTGGTTTGTGAATTTTTGATGTAAGAGGTTTAGAATATCACTTATTTACAAATCGTTTTAACATCTAAAGGGTATGGAAAAATTACAATGTATTCTTGTGAAAGTTGTCTATGCAATGTACTTTTTACCACTTTCAAATAAAATTTTTGAGTAAAAAATATTTGACTTAGTTTAATTTTAGACAAAAATTGGCAAAAATTTGCTTTTGATTTCGGCTACGTAGAACTCTCGCTCATATAATTATAACAATAAAAATAAACTTCAGTTCAAAATCAATCCATTTCCTGAAAAAAAAAAAAAAATGCAAAAAATTAAAAACTTAAGAGATCTTTTAAAACAATCTAATTCTCGCATTAAAAACTGGACGCAAAATAAAAAAGTAGCGCATTCATTAGATCATAATTAAAATGATCTTTCATGTTGTGCATTACAACTTATAGAAATACGCAAATCAGCGAAATCCGCAAAATTTCGTGTACGGCCTCTTAATAATCGGGAAAAGGCTACGTAGATTGATTCTACAAAGTGTATAGTAACTAGAGTTGCTACAGATTCACAAATCTATTTTCAGTGAAACATATTACCTACATGTTTGGAGTGACTTTGTACACCACAATTTTTGCCCTCAACTTCTTTTTTTGAAAATGGTAAATTTATTTATTTGTATTTACAGACATCAAAAGAGATATCTAGGCAAGGTATACTAACATAATCTGTATGTGAATTGCTTGATGTTCAATTTCGTGACAATATACAATTTTGTGTTGGTGTGTTACAATGTAGGAGTATTGCAAAAACAGGGTAATATATGTGTATATAAAATTGAACATGAAGCTATTCACATACAAATATGTTACTCTACCCTGCCTAGATATGTATTTTGTTGACTGTACATGGTATACAAAAAAGGAGGGGAAAAGATCATAGGGCATCAAAAAATTCGTCCGCATCGCTGTCAACAGGAAAAGTGCCCAAAAGGCTGGCAATGCTGATGAAAATGGTTGATGTTTTCTCAATAACGTTAATATTTTTTCCTAGAACGCAGAAACGCTTAGTTAGAATTTCATTTGGATCAGTTGTCCTGAAAGCTTTCACAATGAGACTTTTATTCTGCAGGGTTTCTAATTTTTAATTAGAAGGTAAGTATTATTTTTCAATTACTTATCTTTTTTCAAGAACTTTTTATTCTTGATTACTTTCATAATTGGAACTACCTATTCGACTTCCTTTGTATACAAAGTTGGAATACCTGAAGGTCAATTCTCGTACCTAAACACGTTCAAATTCAAGTCGCAATCTCATGCCAGCGACAATCAAATGTCAAAAATGTAGGTAAACGCTATACAATTTTTGACAGATGGTGACTGAGATGAGATTACGAACGTTGTTAAAAATACGGGAATTGCCCGTCAGTTATTAGATATATAGACTCTTGTAGACTATTGTGTGTTTTGTGTGAATCACATAATCCTCTAGAAACTCTTAGTATTGTGGCGGCATTTAGACCAGACTCAACACCCGTCTGGTCGGAGGATCCTCGCTTTTCTATGGAGGCTGAGTGAGCTTTACACCTTGTTCCTCATAATATCTCTATTTATAATATCAAATAATTAAATAATTTATCAACTGTTTTAAATATTATTAAGGATTGAAAATACTAATATTATAAAGAGGTAGTTATTTGTGAGTTTATATGTAGGGGGTTCTTCGTAACTACTGATCCGATTCCAAAAATTCTTTCACTAATTAATGGGAAGATAGTATCAGGCAATGCCGGGTGTCATAGGATATATTTTATTTAAAACATGAAATACGCGGATGAAATCGCGGGCAGGAGGTAGTGTTTGATATTTAGCTACGCAAGGAAATACTTACAGAAGTATCATTATTTTACCGTGTAATGTCTTCCTAAATACTTGACCCACAGCCGAACTCTTGAAGCGAAGCTACCCTAACGCAACGTGTACACCTTATCCGTCATCGGCCGAACTGTGCTCGTACGTCGTCGGCTAAACTCGGGCGTTCGAACCAAACATAATGTAAAAGATGGTGAGTGCGTACACATGGCGTACACGAGTTGTCGAATGTCATCGGACGATGTCGGTCGAAGTAATGTCCGTAGGTACTCATTGTCGTACACTATTTCATTCACTTTGTTACATTATGTTCGGTTCTCGTTCGGTTCGAATGCCCGAGTTCGGCCGAAGACGGATTAGATGTATCCGAACGTTTAGGGTCAGTCTCCACCAAGCGGAAAAATCCTCGCGGATGCTCGAGCACTTTTTATATTTCACTGAATAAGTAACTGTATCAATATTGTCTTTAAGTATAATATTCGACAAAGACATCAAGCGTTTATCAAGCGCGATGTCTGCGTCGAATTTTATACTTAAGGCCTATTTCACGATGTCCGATCATCACTACTTACCTACCGAATAAATTCAAAAATGGAACTGAATTGTTATGAAATTATCTAAAGCCAAGTAAATTAATAGGAACTTAATCGTAGGTGGTGAAACAGGCCCTTAATGTCAACATTGATACAGATACTTTATTCAGTGGAATTTAAAAATTGCTCGAGCATCCGCGAGGATTTTTCCGCTTGGTGGAGACTGACCCTTAGGTAAAACGTAGATGTTTAAATAACTTATGCAAACCTATTTATTGTCCCTATTCAAAAGGGATTACATTTAACTGTATAACTCGATTGGGCACTTCAATTTGCGACGTTATTTTAGTTATCCCAAATTGTTCAATGGAATTATGTCCTTCAGTTTTTGACTTGATTAAATTAATTCGGTGCCTTTATTATTGCGATGGTTCTATGATTTCTTTAATTTATTCTAGTGTGAGTGACGTTTAGGGAAAGGCTGAAATTATCTGCCTAGCCTTTTCCCAACTATGTTGGGGTTGGCTTCCAGTCTAACCGGATGCAGCTTAATACCAGTATTGTACATGGAGCGACTGCCTATCTGACTTCCACAACCCAGTTACTAGGTAATACGATACTCTTTGGTAAGACTGGTTGTTTTGACTTTCGGGCTTCTGACGACCCGTAAGGACTGTCAAAGGTCCACGAATGACAGCCGGGACCAACGGCTTAACGTGTTTTCAGAGCCACGGAGGAGTCTCGGTATGTAAAGATGGTCACCCATCCACGGACCAACCCCGGCAAGCGTAGCTTAACCTGATGGATCGACCCGTGTGGCTGTTATTACTTAAGGAAGGATTTTTGTTCCCGTGGGATATTTTCCGACATCCACGCGGGCGAAGCCGCGCGGGAAGACGCGTCTAATTTGGGACAGCGCTCCTTGATGGGCGAGTTCTATTACTGGGTGGACGTACGACGCGTTGCGTGAGCTGAGCACAGACCACGCAAGCTAACCACTCAAGGTCGTTAGCATATATCTGCATCTTAAGAACAAAACAGATCCGCAATTTCCTCATTAAACACCGATCTGCCTCACCTTATAGCTATAAAATTATCAGCTAAAACCTTCAGCCTAGCAATTTTCTCACTAAACCGAATTATTTTGAAATAATGGCCTCAAGGGAAAACGAAGGAACGAAGACATCCCTCCCCTAATACTCTAGAGCTGCCCCCGTAATTAATAGAGGTGTGCTGACTGGAACTAATGAAGTTGTCTGGTCAATCGAGATGTATTGTCAATCGAGTGGATGTCTTAATTGGTTGCATACAGTGTTGTTTGGAAAAAAAACGATTGTATAGTTAGTTTATTTTTTTTTTATTTTCCTTTTGTTTCATGTATATATAAAAACACGTATGCTAAAATATAAGATTATGTTTAAAAACGGTGCAGGTTGCATAAAAATACGCTTGAAATTTTTTGCATGATTCTCAATTTTTTATCCGCGTTAGTCTTAGCTTTACAAATTAATTACACTATGTAGATTAAACATTATCTAAAATATTCACATATTAAGTGGATGCTCTAATTTTTCCAAATCATTAACTACATACTCGTTTAGACGTGATTTTAAACTGAAGAGTTTAAAATAATGAAAAGTCGCTTACCTCTTCAAACAAAACAACTTTTTTTTACAAAATAAAACAACCGACTTCAAAAAAAAAAAAAAAACACTACAAAGTGAAAAATAACTTTAATTTCGGAAGTTTAAGTCTTTGGTTTTGTATTTTCGTTTTTTGCCACCGATTCCCGAAACTAAAGTTATTTTTCACTTTGTAGTGTTTTTTTTTGGAAGTCGGTTGTTTTTTTTTTTTAGAATAGTTTTATTTTTCACTTTTTAGTTGTGCATTGTATAGGATTTCCTTACAATGAGAGGTCCGTGTAAACTAAAAAAGGATAGCTTGATGTGTATGTAGCCCTGATTACTACCCCACACACATTCGAATACCACTACCTGCAAAAGAAATGAGAACATCATCGACATAAAATGTAGGAAAAAAATGCGTATTATTGAAGCTAAGTCAAAAACTACCCAAGTAACGTTAATACATTTTACATGGGATCAATTCGAGGTATGGGTTTCCCGAATAAAACAAGAATCTTTCAAATCGGACAACTTTGTAAAAAGTTATGCGTAGTCATACATTAAAAAAAAAATGTGTCGACTTGAGAACCTCCTCCATTTTTTTTGTCGGTTAAAAATGATCCTTATGTAGTAAAACTTTTCCACCATTCTTATTACGATTTATCAAAGGAGTTTCGTGTGGTTCTGTGGCCAGTCTTATTTCAGGCTATAAATTACAACGATAGTCGCAGTAAACGGTCCACTTTCCCACTAATTGGCCACTTCGTACTGTGCAGTTTTAATTAGTTGTAAATCATGGCCGTCAGCTCCTCAAGGATTAAGTTCTTGGAATATAAAGGTAAGGCTATATTCCATTTGCAATAAGATTAGACATTTAAGCAAACCTTTTTATAGTCTGTTCTACCGATTTTGACTTCTATTCCGTAAGCTTAAAGATGGAATTAAAGGCAAAAAAGTGGTTACAATACCAACTGTTTACTGCAGCTGCCATTTGTCATGCCACCAAAGCAATAGAAGTCAAAATCAGTTGAACGGACTGTAAAAAGGTTTGTTTAAAATGTCTAATCTTATTGTAAGGAGTATAGATATTACCGTGAAATGTAACATCGAAACAGAACCTAATTTTAGTATTTCACAGATGAAACAAAAAATGAATCTATCATTTATAACTAACTAACTTCTGCCCGCGACTTCGACCGCGTGTAATTTCTTGATTTTCTTGTTTAAACATAAAATATCCAATGACTCTCGGAAATTCTGTAGCTTCCCATAATTGAAAGTATTTTACGAATCCCTGAAACCGCGAAAAAAAGTCAGCTGTTCCCTACATTTATGTTCGCATAACTCGTCAAAATGTAGGCAGCAGCTGATTTTTTTTCGCGATTTCAGGTTTGTTCCCATAGTAAAAGTTGTTCATAATGATGAGTACAATGACCTTTTAAGAGGTCCAGAACGATTTAAATTTAACCTTGTATATAATTATTTGCATGGTATGTCATTGCTCAATCCAACCTTTTCATTAATGACTAGAAAACTATTATGTATATTTTTCGGTACCGATTAGTTTTGTCAACTTTTATATTATAAATTCTACGTTGTGACGGATTATTAAATACTCCCTCATTCTTGCCACGGAGCCCTAAGGGCGTGTCCAAAGAACACTTGACCGATTTTCATTATTGCTTGCGTAGGTTACAATCCGGTCCGTGTAAGACGGGAAACTCGCCATTAATTGCCAGAAAAGTGGGCCATGCAAAGAAAAACGGTAGAAATGACTACAGAAAACTGCAAATACGAAGTGCATGAAATCAAAATCAAAAGTAATTTATTCAAACTAGGCTGAGAATCAGCACTTTTTAAACGTCAAAATTACAAGAGCCCCCAAAACGCCCGCTCTTCACCACTTCCTTCCCCAGCAGCACAGCTGTCTGTTCAGTTAGAAGAACTTGATATCATTCACATAGAACACGAGTTCAACAGTACATAAGTCCACATGCAGTCTATTGTGCTAACTGCATAAGCACACACTGGTGTATTTCTTGCTAATAAACTGACCTGGGCGGCAAATAAATGTTCTAGAACAAATGTATCAGTCTGCGTCAACACTGGCAGTAGCTGCGACGTTCTCTGTATTGATGAGGGGAATCTATCTTGCAAGGTACCGGGTTATTTTTATTGGCTTTTTAAACTCAGTAAATTGTGGAGATATTTTGTTACGTGTTGGCAAGAAGGTAACAAAGAATCATAATAATAAGTACTAATACTTGGGCCTGCTTGCATCACTAAATCACTAAATACGTTACATTAAATACAGTAAATAAATTATCTATTTCTTTCAGTCGTTTCGCATTGATAGAGACAGAACGATGATCAAATAGTTTAGTGCTAGGTAAATGCTAAGAATGGAATTTTAAATTAGGTAAATATTGGTGCCGATTCTCTTGTACACCGAACTGAACTAAGGATTTTATAAAGGGGGACCAAATGTTCATTATTTTTGCGATAGGACACACCGTTTTCGAGATATAAGCAAAAGAAAAAAAAAATACAGTACTGTTTTTGCACTTAAAGTCAAGGTGTTGGTGTGAATTCTAGTTCATGATAACTAATTTTATTCTACACCTTTTTAATCGCGATTAAAAATAGTCTGATTTACTTTCACAATTAAAATTTTAGGTGAAAACAGTGAAATTCAGAATAGCAAAATTGCCATTTTCACTAAATTAATAACTCGGTACAATATTAGTGCTGTCAAACTAAAATATAGTTAAGTTCTGTCACTTTAGTTAATTTCAGAATGGGAAATCGTCGTTTGACAGGAATAAACTAAATTTTAGTGATTTTTAGTCTAGTTTAGAGGCATTTGTGACAAGAGAATCGGCACCATTATCTCGGACAATTAAATAAAAATATACTTATTATTAAGATAACATAAATGTACCTAGTAAGTGGGCCAGTTTATTATGTTCAGCACCCTAATTGAGTAACACACTATCGATTGGAATGTGAATCATTTTGAAGGAAATTGCTAATCCATTGCTTCATAATGTTCGAAAAAATTTGTCTTCTCAACACCGTAATAACGCAATGAATGGTGTTGAACTGTCAAAGTGAAACCGAATGCAATTGTAGTGAGTTACGCAATTAGGGTGCTGATGTGTATTGAATTCCTTTGACTTCATGAAAAGTAGAATTGTATATTAATGTTTAAAATAATTGTTCATTCTTGAGAATATTAATACTGTCGCCTCCAAAATATTGATTACCTTAGAATATTGGGATTTCAACCTTCATCAAGTTTGTAAGTAAAAGCAAGTGCCAACCCTGAGAGGGCTTCACCGCAATACTGTCAATATCGGAATTCAGTACAATATTCTACCGTTATTAATAAGTATGAGCTATGTTATTGCACAGTTTGTAAACCTTCGCTCTCTGTGTTTGTTCGTAAGATCATTTTGAGTAATAGTGAGTTATACAGGGTTATTTAAATTGGCTAGATAAACTCCACAGACGCGATAGGTATTGATATCTAAACATGACACCCAGTAATAGTGAGTTATACAGGGTTATTTAAATTGGCTAGATAAACTCCACAGACGCGATAGGTATTGATATCTAAACATGACACCCAGTAATAGTGAGTTATACAGGGTTATTTAAATTGGCTAGATAAACTCCACAGACGCGATAGGTATTGATATCTAAACATGACACCCAGTAATAGTGAGTTATACAGGGTTATTTAAATTGGCTAGATAAACTCCACAGACGCGATAGGTATTGATATCTAAACATGACACCCAGTAATAGTGAGTTATACAGGGTTATTTAAATTGGCTAGATAAACTCCACAGACGCGATAGGTATTGATATCTAAATATGACACCCAGTAATAGTGAGTTATACAGGGTTATTTAAATTGGCTAGATAAACTCCACAGACGCGATAGGTATTGATATCTAAACATGACACCCAGTAATAGTGAGTTATACAGGGTTATTTAAATTGGCTAGATAAACTCCACAGACGCGATAGGTATTGATATCTAAACATGACACCCAGTAATAGTAAGTTATACAGGGTTATTTAAATTGGCTAGATAAACTCCACAGACGCGATAGGTATTGATATCTAAACATGACACCCAATAATAGGACTCGCTTAAAAAAAGTGCTTTCCCAAATTAGACGCGTCATTAATTTATTACACATAAAACAAAAGGTATTATATTAAAACACGTATATACTAAAAAACTTTTTACAAAAAAATACAACCGACTTCCAAAAACAACACTACAAAGTGAAAAATAACTTAAATTTCGGAAGTCGGTGTCTAGTTAAATGTATTTTCGTTTTTTGCCACCGATTTCCGAAATTAAAGTTATTTTTCACTTTGTAGTGTTGTTTTTGGAAGTCGGTTGTATTTTTTTGTAAAAAAGCTTTTATTTTTCACTTTTTAGTTGTGGTACCTACCCCACACAAATTCTAATACCACTACATGCAAAACAAACTAGAACATCATCCATATAAAAGTGGGGAAACAATACGTATTAATGAAGCTAACTCAAAAACTACCAAAGCAAAGTTAATCAATTTTATATGGGACTAACTGTGATGTATACCCTCTCGAATAAAACAAAAAAAAAAAAAATCCAATCGGTGTAGCCATCTTTGAGTAATCGGGGAAAATACATAAAAAAAAAAAAATGGTTCCGACGAATTGAGAACCCTTTTCCTCCATTTTGAAGTCGGTTAAAAAGTAGAATAATTAAATTATCTTTAAAATTCGAATTTTAAAGGTAATTTCTTTCTCGAATTTCGAAGGTTTCGTAAAAAACGCTTGATAGTTTTTGCGTGATTCTCAGTTTTTTATCCGTAGATGCTGTTTTCTTACAAGCTGGTTTTCTATACAGGCTGTACGAGAAATGTTGTAGTCAAAAGGGTGTGGTACGTACCATCAAACAACAACTTCCTCCATGGGACCAACATCGTAATCGCTGAAAAATAATCAGCCGTTCCATACATTTGCGTCGAGTAGGTTTTGAAGTTTTTTACGGGACAGTTGATAATTTTTTCGCGATTACGATGTTGGTCCTATAGAGAAAGTTATTCAGTTTGATGGTCTGTACATTACCCTTAAATTTGACCACACCTTTCTGGTACACCCTGTATACAAGTTGTAATTTAAATAGTTGACAACCTCTTAAGGGGTCATTAGACACATCATAATGAACAACTTTTACTAGGGACCAAACATGAATTCGCGAAAATAATCTGCTGTTCCTTACATTTATGTTCACATAACTCGTCAAAATGTAGGGAACAGCTTTTTTTCCCGCGATTTCAGGTTTGGTACCATAGTAAAAGTTGTTCATAATGATGAGTGCAATGACCCGTTACAAGGTTGTCAGTTATTTAAATTACACCTTGTATGTGTAGTCTACTAAGCTTTGTCTGATAGTCAATCAATCACGAAACAGTATTAAATCGTTGCTTTTAGAAAAACATCAGCCGTTTGCACCAGGTAACAGAAACTTAGACAAAAAAATAAAGAAAACACGGACGGGATCAATTTCAATTTTCTCAGACGAACTAAAATTCGTGTAGCTGAGCTGAGATGAAAAATACAGGGATTACGAGATGAGGGAGAGTGACGTTCATCCAGCACTTGACCCACTTCTGATAAAAATGATAAATATCCTTGCTTTTGAATGTGCCCGGTATTTTTATTTTATTTTATAAAATAAACCGAGGTGTTGGCGGAGCGATGGCCTGAAATGTGTTAAGGTAATTTAGACGTTGTTTTTCGGTATTTTATTAATATACGAGTATTGTGTTCTAAGCTGAATTTTTAACGAAGTTTAATAGTTAATTATATAAACTATATACAGGGTTAGTTTTCAATGACCAGCCAAATTTTCACAGGTCGTTCTACCCGTGAATATGAACAACTTTTACTATGGGACCAACTTTAAAATCACGAAAAAAAAACAGCTGTTTCATACAAAAGTTACCTACTCGACCAAAATGTATGAAACAGCAGATTTTTTTTTCGTGATTTCAAAGTGAAAGTTGTTCATAATCGTGGGTAGAATACCCTGTGAAAATTTGCTTGGTCATTGAAAACTAACCCTGTTTATTCTGGATTTAGTTATAACAGGATCATTACAGCCATGGAGCTGATCAAGTTTCCCATAGGGATATTCCTGGAAGGGAAATCCTTCAATACCATTTTCCCAACAGTTGACCTTACCTATCCAACTTGTTTTTTATATGAGTAAAATCAATCTGCCTAGCCTTTTCCTAACTATGTTGGGATTGGCTTCCAATCTAACCGGATGCAGCTAAAAATCAGTATTTTACATGGAGCGACTGCCTATCTGACCTCCACAATCCAGTTACTGGGTAATAATTATGAGACGCCTTGGTAAGACTGGTTGTCAGACTTTCGGGCTTCTGACGACCCGTAACAACTGTCAAAGATCCACTAATGACAGCCGGGACCAACGGCATAGCGTGCTTTATGGGTACCTTTAAACAACAGCTGATTACAACGTCAGCTGTTTGCAGTGTGTAGCTGTAGGTACCTACATATTTACTTTACTTTATTAACGTCCCGGTACAGAAAATAACCCGAAACGTGATCCTGAAATGTTGTAGAACGTTTTATAATCATATTTTGTGCATGCATAACAAGTCTGCAAGATAGGTAGGTAATGTATGTACCCTCGAGCAACGACCGACGCGACCTAATTGTCTACGTTACACCGTTACACGTTGTGAAACAATTGAAAGCTCGGGTTAAAATAAAAACAAAAACCACGTTTACACTCTCTGAATTGTTTTTATCTACTTTGATTAAAATGACGATGTATGAGCAATGTTTTGGTAAACTCTTTTTATTAAAACAATGTCACATGTCTAGACAAGAGTTACGACTTTCCTAAAGAGAATTATCCAATTATTAATGCAGCAACTATTGCAGCTAAATGTTAAGAGTGTTATGTTATGACTCTAAATTGAATTGATTATGTTTCCTATTACCTACATTAATTATGCCTAGACTCTATGAAGCAGTTGATTAACGAAACATTTTTCTAGTAATGAATCTTATTGTATTATTTTTTTGGGTCCTTGTTATTTATCATAATATCAACATAAATAAGGGTACCCAAAGTTGTCTCAATGAATTAGAGAGATGGCTTACATCTTTAGTAAGCCATCGCCTTGTTGGCTGACTAATCTATTTTCTACCGACTTCAAAAAGGAGGTTATATTTTTTATCACTGCATGATCTATGTTTAAATGCTGCCGATATAAGAAAACATCTGTTAAATTATTTTCAATAGACTTCCTCGAAAACTGGTTCAAATCGTACAATATATTTCACACACGTGCGATTTTTCATTTTCCAACATGTATGCGGGAATAAAAATTGCCACAGATAACTTATACTATACTTAGACCTAATTGGTTCAATGCCTCTATTCACACCGTCTCTATTCGGAGGTGAATGTTTTTTTTTAATCTCGGCAAAGAGATGCGTCTTTACGGCGTTAATAATTTTTGAATATTTATATAATGTTTATAAATAGAATATCATCAAAAACCATGAGTATTACAGTAAAAAAACGTTTATGAACAAATTAACATTTATTTGTGTTCTAAACTTAAAAATATTTGAATTTTCTATTTTTCATATTAGGCTGTTTATCGGCTATATACCTTTGCTTTTCCTTCAACCTGGCCAAAGCAAAACGCGGAAAAAAAGAAAATTTAAATCATAGGTTCCTAATAATTCATGACATACCTAAATATTTTTCGTTACTTTATGTTATTTCTTCAAAAGTGTATTGAAAAACGTCGTTTGATACACGTTGACATTTGTTATTGCAATTCTCGGCTCAAAAACAACCTCGCCTACGGTTCCGCCTCGAATGCAATAT
The DNA here is from genome assembly GCA_946251885.1 of Cosmia pyralina. Classification (NCBI taxonomy): domain Eukaryota; kingdom Metazoa; phylum Arthropoda; class Insecta; order Lepidoptera; family Noctuidae; genus Cosmia; species Cosmia pyralina. The sequence goes on from OX276357.1 coordinate 17,569,851, forward strand.
CAAAATTCTCCACTTGTATTAAAATGTACTTACTATTCTGTCTCCATACAGCAAAAACAACGCCAAGTGCTAAACAACACGATAAATGAAACTACATACAAATTATGAGATACTTATCAGACAACTTGTAAATCAAATTACCTCGATTGGCTTACAGAAACAAAAGCGGTACAATCCTGTAAGATAACTTTCACACGTCATGTTAGAATTCGCGCGAGACGTGTCGAAGTACAATAGCGTACCGCCGCGTAGCCGCCGACGCGTCGCGACGTCGACGCGTCGGTTTATTGTGGTAGCGGAAACATGCCACGCGTTGAAAAGGATACGGTGTGAAGTGGATAGACTAGAAAATAATAAAATGCAGACGATTTAGTTAGTGAGATATTTTGTACCAGGGTTGCATTAAGCATGTTTGTATTGCTACGTCGTTATTTTACTCTTTTACATTCATCTATTCTCCATAAGACAATTTTTAAGCTTATCGTTTAAGGCGAGTAGAACTAGCGCCACCAATGAGAAAAAATAATAAGTCTGGAGATATGGACCATTTTGAAATATCCTATGCACACATTTTTAGTCAGAAGAGGTTGAATTTTTTGTAATACCAAAAAAATTAACATTAAATCTCCTTGGTCCGAAGTTATAGCAGTTAACGCCAAAAACGACCGTTTTGTTAAATAAAAAATTCTACCTCATCTGACTAAAAATGTGAGCATAGGAAATTTCAAAATGTTCCAAATTTCCAGACTTATTATTTTTTTTCTCAATGGTGGTGGCACTAGTTGGCAGCACTACTCGCCTTAAGTTTTGAATACTTATCATACAGGGTGTAAGATTGACTTTTATTTTTAACCGACATCCAAAAAGGAAGAGGTTCTCAATTCGACTGTGTGTGTTTTTTTGTGTGTTTGTTACGCGATTACTCCACCAATTATGAATTGAATTTGATGATTCTTTTTTTGTTTGGAATGTCATACTTCAAAGGTAGTCCCATATAAATTGTATTAACTTTGCTTTGGTAGTTTTTGAGTTAACTTCGATAATACGTATTTAATCCAGTTTGTGTATCTAGATGATGTTCTAATAGTTTCTGGCACTGTTGTTTACATAGCATGTAGTGGTATACTACCATACCAAAAAAATACCATAACAAAAAGGTGAAAAATAAAAAGATTTTTACCAAAAAAAAAACAACCGACTGCCAAAAAACACTACAAAGTGAAAAATAACTCAAACTTGGCAAAAAACTAAAAGACAGATCCAAAGACACCGGCTTCCGAAATTAAAGTAAAGTTATTTTTCACTTTGTAGTATTTATTTGGTCGGTTTTTTTTTTCGTAAAAAAGCTTTTTGGTGTGAAAAATCGTTGTTTATCGCAGCGCACAAAGAACCTACACTCCATTTGCAATAAGATTAGACAATTAAACAAACCTTTTTTACAGTCCGTTCAACCGATTTTGACTTCTATTCCGCAGGCTTAAGGACGGCATTAAAGGCAAAAAAGTGGTTATAATACCACCTGTTTACTGCAGCTGCCATTTGTCATGCCACCAACGCAATAGAAGTCAAAATAGGTTGAACGGACTGTAAAAAAGGTTTACATAAATGTTAATCTTATTGCAAATGGAGTATAACACACATAAAACTGCTCTTTTGGGTGCATGCAACGGTACAGATCAAAATGATCACAATGACGGGGAAAACAAGCGCCTCTGCTTCTTTAAAGGGTTTTTTACACCCGTTATTTCAAACAAGTGTTTGATAATTACTCTCGAGTCTCGACCCTTTAAGACCAAGTACAGGTGTTAGCACAGAATCTAACACGCGTGTTAGAATGCACTTTATGTAACGTGTCGAGGCGTCGAGGTACAAAAGCGTCGCTGTCTCGACGAGCCATGCAGTGGGTGTAAGGAATTAGACGACGACACTACGAAATGTAGTTTTATTTTTTAATAGCAGTTCGCCCGCGACTTCGCCCAAGTAAATGTTGTGGATGGATATAACTTCCGTAATTCGCCATATCTCCCTCGACGCCTCAAGGCACTGGGCTTTGCCTGTGTGGGAGAACCCTGTAGACCAATCGTAAATATCTTGTTTTGATATAGTACCTATAGTGAAAGAATTTTCAGAATCGTATCAGTAGTACCGATGAATATCACCTATAGGTGATATATTGTATATTTGTTTGGTTTGTATATATACAAACTCACAAATACCTCTTTAAAATATTAGTATAGATTTATATGAACACTAGCTTCTACCCGCGACTTCGTCCAAAAAATTCATGTTCCCCCGACCCACCCCGTCGCATCGCATCGCCTGCCCGCGCTATTACTTTGTTTTTTTTTTCTTTTTGCTCGGCTCCTAAGTGCCCTAGCGTGACGTTAAATAGCATATAGTCTTCCTAAAGAATTGGGCTAACAAACACACAAGGAATTTTTCATAGTTCCAGAGATTAGCGCGTTGAAACATACAAACTCTTCAGCTTTATTATTAGTATAGATAATCCTGAAAGCTGGGAAACTATTTTGTTAAATGACAACTCTGCATTGATTACGATTGTATGTATTATATCAAGGGCCTATTTCACGATACCCGAATAGCCACCACACACCGAATAAATTCAAAAATGGAACAGATTTTGTATGAAATTATCTGCCAAGTAAAGGAAGGAACCGACCGATGACCGATGACCTGAAGAAAGTGGCTGGGGCAGACTGGATGCGGAAGGCGGAGGACAGGGTGTTGTGACGCAACCTCGGAGAGGCCTATGTCCAGCAGTGGACTGCGATAGGCTGAGTTGATTTGATTTGAAAGGAAGGAAGAAGGAACTTGATCGTAGGTGGTACAACAGGCCCTTATTAGACTTGTGAAGATAAAAAGTAACTCTACATTAAAATAGAAGTTATTGAAAGTTTAATATCACCAAATTACCAATATATCCACTGGCAAATGAATTTGTGTTAGGTATTTAATTTATATACCATAGTTCAAACTTTGGATTAGTTTATAATCTTTATTCCAGTAGTTGCCACACTCATACGGTGCAAAAACCGCATTTCCTATCGATCGGCCCCTATAACACATCTACTAATGTAATCTAATTCGTAATTAGAATATAAACACTTAATTAGTCCAATTAGTTGAAACTATTTTTTTTTTTTTTTTAATGAGTACGACTACCGCGGATTTGGTGGTCCGCGCCATTTTTTATTGTTGTATTTTATTTGTGTGTTTTTTTAACCGACTTCTAAAAAAGGAGGAGGTTCTCAATTCGGATGTTTCTATTTTTTTTTTTTTTTATGTTTGTTCGCGCATAACTCCGTCGCTTGCCAACCGATTTGAAAAATTATTTTTTTGTTGGATAGGGTATACTTTCCAAATGGTCCCATTTTTGTCAAAATCTAGTTCTGATAATGGGATCCTGGAGAAATCGAAGGAACTCTTCAAATATTATAGGCACACCTATAGCGATTTGGGTATTTTTTATAGTAGCTCGTGTATTTGCTCTCGGAAAGCACCACTTGGTGAAGTGGAACTGATGATGAAGACCACAGATGGCTACCGGAACTACACAATAATAAATATTTCACGGGTTGCGATTCGATTACTTTAATATGGTTGCTAATCAATTTCCGCTCGTCACACAATGCGTGTGATGAGTGGTTGTTGAGGAGTTCTCCTGGTTCTTACCAGCAGAACTCCTCAACAATTAACGTCCCAGCATCGGGAAAAGCAATATTTTGTAACATGTGATGAGCAATTGACATTAGACTATTGTAACTTATACAAATTATAAACAGAGCCACTAAAAAGCGAGAAATAAAAACTTTTTAACAAAAAAAAAAAAACCGACTTCCAAAAATCACTACAAAGTGAAAAATAACTTTAATTTCGGAAGTCGGTGGCAAAAAACGAAAATACATTTAACCAGACACCGACTTCCGAAATTAAAGTTATTTTTCACTTTGTAGTGTTGTTTTTGGAAGTCGGTTGTATTTTTTTGTTAAAAAGTTTTTAAAATCTATGGTACAATCATAAACTCCTCTCTCGGGTACTTACTCTAATCTTAAAATCTACGTGAATCCATCCATTTTTTTAAATTATTATTATAATTTTTTTATTTCATACATATACACATGCTCATGATTAATATAAGTATATATTTTCCATGCATTTTTTTTTTTATACGTTTTACACAGGCATTACAATTTATTACTATCATATGTTATCTTATTACTACGTTATTATTTTATTATTTTACACAATTATTTACGACTTATTTACATTACTTTTATTTTACACAATACAGTTGAAACTATTAGCTTAGCCCAGTTCACATAATAGACAGAATACACCTTTGATAATATGCACGAGGCCAGGAGTGCAATATCGATTAAATAATTAATAAGGGAATGGAAACAAAGACTGGAGTGATAGCGTATTTCTGAATAGAAGCATAATGGCTTCGTGTGTCCTGGGAAAGAGACTGTCAAATTTAAACTTTATTTATTAAAAATCTGATGGATTATGTGAATGGAAGGGAGTGAATGACAGCGTGACGGTTGACAGGGGAAAATGGAAAGAGAAAATGTGCTGCGCCGACCCCACGTAAAATGGAATAAGGGCAGGAAGATGATGATTTATTACAAAACAGATTGTACAGGAGCAGATTGCACGGTGACCCTCAAACTAGATTTGTATCTTGGGGGTCGAAATTGTGACATTTTTAGAGTTAAGGGTAGTTTATTACATAGTTATAGATTATTACATTACAGGTAAACAAAATCAATCAATCTGCCTAGCCTTTTCCCAACTATGTTGGGGTCGGCTTCCAGTCTGACGGGATGCAGCTGAATACCAGTATTTTACATGGCCTATCTGACCTCCACAACCCGGTAACTGGGTAATACGATACCCCTTGGTAAGACTGGTTGTCAGACTTTCGGGCTTCTGACGACCCGTAACGACTGTCAAAGATCCACGAATGACAGCCGGGACCAATGGCTTAACGTGGTTTCCGAGGCACGGAGGACTCTCGGTATGTAAAGACGGTCACCCATCCACGGACCGACCCCGGCAAGCGTAGCTTAACCTGATAGATCGACCCGTGCGGCTGTTATTACTTAGCCACGAGCGCCTCATACATACATTACAGGTAAACATAAAATAAAATCAAAAACTAAAATCAATCAAAATAGAGCGCTTTTTTCGGTGTCGTGTAAGTTATGTAAAATAATTATTACGATTTGTGACTGTCCTGCCGATAAAATACGGGGTGAGTTTTTAAGGCGGAACCTCAGGTTGAAAACAGACAAATAGAGCTCCGTATTCCGCGTCCGTATATGAGACAAAGGCAGGATGAAGAAGAAGTCCTTACCTATCTTCTGAAAAAGCACCAGGCTGATTATGGATTCGAACCCTATAATGTATGCAAAGAAAAAAAGAAAAGAAAGAAAAAACAATTATTTGGGACATGCACAGGAAATATAGTAAAGAAGGAGCATAAAAAAGTAACAGAAAATAAACATTAAAAAAACTTTTTGACAAAAAAAATACAACCGACTTCCAAAAACAACACTACAAAGTGAAAAATAACTTTAATTTCGAAAGTCGGTGTCTAGTTAAATGTATTTTCGTTTTTTGCCACCAACTTCCGAAATTAAAGTTATTTTTCACTTTGTAGTGTTGTTTTTGGAAGTCGGTTGTATTTTTTTGTAAAAAAGTTTTTATTTTACACTTTTTAGTTGTGGTACCTACCCCACACAAATTCTAATACTACTACCTGCAAAACAAACTAGAACATCTTCCATATAAAAGTGGGGGAAAATACGTATTATTGAAGCTAACTCAAAAACTACCAAAGCAAAGTTAATCAATTTTATATGGGACCAACTGTGATGTATACCCTCTCGAATAAGACAAAAAAAATCCAAATCGGTCAGCCATCTTCGAGTAATCGGGGAACATACATAAAAAAAAAGGTTCCGACGAATTGAGAACCTCCTCCTTTTTGAAGTCGGTTAAAAAACTAAAACAAAATCCAAACTAAAAAAAAAGGCCAAAGATTTGCATAAGTTACACCGTTCCCTAGTCCATTTTCAATCCATTATTTACTGTTTCATGGACTCCACACGGTACTCATTAGCTTATACACAGAATAAAATTTGATAAATTCAACGGAAAATAAACGCAGCGAAGTTTAGCTCGGTGCATAGACAAAGTAATTTGTCATTCGTTTACATGCGTCGGGAACGCATTTAGAACGACTCAATGTATTTTTTCTTCAGCAAAAATTTCAAAGCTTATTTTCGCTTTCAAAACTTGCTGTTTATATTGAAGAATGAGGACTCTTATTCCGGTAGCAACTAGAAAGTAAACTCAACTACTAAGTCGACGTTCGCACGCACGTAAAAGTATCGCGGTGATTTTTTTTCGCACACTGAATTTTCAACGCTCTGCTTAGCGCCGAGAGTTGAAAATCCAACATTGTGTTTTTTCGATGCGCTAGAATGCACTGTGTTATTGTTAAGTTGGATTCTCAACGCTCGGCGCACCAACGAGAGTTGGAAATCCAGAGCGCTATAAAATCCCGCCGCGATATTTTTACGTCCGTGGGAACGTCGGCTAACTGAAAATAATTCAAATGATATTTTACAACATTCAAGATATTCTAAAATATTTTTCTATTTATTTTCACAAAATCTGAGTCATATTCCTAATTGGTGACAAATTAAATTATGCATACGACTTGAAACTTGGCAACGTCCGACAACCACAAATTAGCGATTTAACTAATTCCAACGTCCGTCACATTTTATTAATTTTAACTCGAATCCAGTCACTCATAATTACTCCACATTATTTCACAAGATTTAAGCCAGCGACACATTTGTTACAGAACACGCGTTCCTATTGATCGCGCAGAAAATTGCGATCGCGATCGGAAAGCAAATTATATCGCCTCTTAATTATATCTTAGTGGGTGTGTGCAGACGAGCTACTGTGGTCGAAAAGACCATAATTTGCTAGGTACCGATGTTTATGTTCCCACTGCTGGGACACGGGACTCCTCTGTGTGAGAGGGCTCATCAGGAGTCGTCTGATTCTGTGGTGTAATTATCGGCTAATCGTGTAGACCGAATAAAGTGTCGTGTCTGGGAGAGTCACTGCCAATTTATCCCGCTAGGAGTCGCATCGTCACTGGTGTTGTTTACCTATCAAACACCGTATTTTTTTGGGGTGAAAGCGCGTTTATTTTTTAATATCCTTGAAAACCTGCTACAGCTGAGGGTTACCAGTGAAAATGGCGTCATCTAAAATTGCTTTGCCTGTTTCTTCCCACTATGGAAATATAAAACTTACGATGAGACGGAAACGTTTCTAACAGCATAAATAAAATATGTTTCAAAATCACACCATTTCTCTCACAGAAACAAACCACACACATACACGCACAGACGCGCTAACTCACACCCACACACACCCACACACGTTCACATACACACACACCCTTACATCCTCATACATACACACACTACATGCATACTAACTTTTACAGTCGCACTCACTTACCTTTTAGTAAAATAATGTTTTTATCTTTTTAATAATATTTAGTTTTTCCTTAGTTACACTATGTCACCAATAATAATAATATTGTAGTAGAAGACTAGTTAGTGTTAAGCCACATACTGTGTACAATTCAATTATAATACCCAATGAGGACTGGCACTGTACTCCCTTATACAGGTTATTCTGGGTTATTGTATAACCTAGCTGGGAATGCAGCACCTCACCACCATTTCAGTTCTAGTTTTTTTTAGTACACTAATTTGTCTACCTTTAATTTACCATTTACTACAATGCTGTTTGTTAAATAAACAATTTGATTTGATTTTGATTTGATTTGATAAGAAGAGAAGTCAGTAGTAACCTTTTTTACCTTTTGTAAGGTGGTTGCAGCTAAAAGGTTGAGATTTAAAGTAGTGTTCAAGGCATTATTTCTGAGCTGATATAATCAGCCTGCTCGCAACCATCTTAAAATCACATCGAAGTTGTGAAATACAATAAAATCTCACCACTGAATACAGATCTCTCATAACCGCGTATCTTGATATAAATGTGTTCCCACCTTTTCTCGCTAATAATAAAATGTGTTGAAACGCGACAGGTCATGACGTAGGTCGTCAACAACTCAAAGCTTTTTCTTTATTAACATTTAATTTTATGTTTGTCTGTGTGCCGAATGATTTCACTCTAACGACCAGTCTAGCGTTTGATGATTCTTTTTATAAGAAATAATTCATCAATTTGATGCAGATATTACACATTTTTTTTAATCAAAATAGAATGTTTCGTGGAAACTGTTATTTGTGCGAAATGTGGCTGAATTCCTGAATTAGGGGAAGTGTATATCTGTCAACAAATAATGTAGCGTGTATGTACCCGTTTATAGAAGTTATTACGATCGTGCAACATTGCACTAATAAAGAATAATGCAATATTTACTCGTATGTTTCATTTCAATTTATTGTGGTCTATTGCTCTTTGTAAGTCCTGGAAGCTATTTCAAGAATTAAATAGCGATTAAACCTGTGCTTAAAGTATTCCTAAGAGATCTTATAAATATCATAGGAAAACATGAATCATACCTCAAACTGCTGTCACTTTCATGTCATATTTTTTTTCAAAAATATCAAAGTTGTTCTAAGCCTGATGATCTGAAAAACGTAAGTAGGTACACACGGCTACACATTAAGCTATACATTTCCAGTTTACACTGACCTCTCATTGTAAGAAAAACCCTATACAATGCGAGATCAGCTTATACTGGAAATGATCTGATCAGATCTGGCTTGATCTGTAGCCGTGCGTACCTACTATTAATCATTATTTTTCGCCATAGGCATATTAACGATTCTCTCAAAAGAAATGGCTCCCTATCAAATTCGTAGTGAACGACAGGTTTATATCACTTCGTGGGCGGTCTCCACTCTATCTCTAGATTGACAGCTAAAATAACAAACACCTCTCTTTTACACCCACCATAAAAATTTAATTACGAATCACCATCACAAATGTAACGCAAAGAATCTGAATTTACTGCCAATAAAATTGTGCAAAGAAAAATATATCACGTATTAATTTAATCTTAGTGGGTGTGCAGAGTAGCGACTTTGTCGCACAGACGTACCGATTATTATATGTATGATTCTGCAATCAGACAGTCTTCAGAATTGAGAAGACTTGAGCAGACATACTGCTTAAGTCTACTCAATTCTCGTCTCTGAGTGTAGGAAATTGTGACTGCATTGTTGTATTGGGTAATATAAATAAAGTAAAATAAATAAAATAAACAGTAAAATAAATAAATTCTGCGAAAAAGCGTGAAGTTTGTGCGTTGGGAAAAACAGCCCATGTGATTTTGATGGTTTAAAAAAAACAGCAGCAACATTTCAGGCACAGCCGGCCTGTGCCATAAAATTGAAGGGCAATTAACTGCCACCGTCTAAACAACACGTACAATTTTGTTGCACGATACGGGCAAGTTAGTTGCCGTTCAAATCTGGTACATGTGTAAACAGCACGTACAATAAAATTGCACGTAAAACAAAATCGCATTCAATTCTGGCATGAAAATTTTCTATCATTCTAACATGAGCGAACGAGGTGTAAGGCGCATGCAATTTTATTGAATGGCAAAACTTACATGCAATTATTGTAAGTATACCATTTTATGGTAATGGCACGCGTGTAAATACTTGCATGTAATTCTTGAATAGCCATAAAATTTAACGTGCTTTATGGCATGCGATTTGATTGAGCGTTCCAGAAACTTGCGGCGTAAAAGTGGAGACCGATAAATTCGCCCATTGTGCGCTATTTTATTTTCTAAACTGACGATATTATCGTAGACGTCCACGCCTACAAAATAAAAAAGCGCACTTGAGCAAAGAGATTTTTTCCATAAACCAGATGGGACTCATTGTTTTTGCAAGTTGATTGGTCATGGTCTGATTTAATTACATTATCTTAGCACTGACGTTAACAGCTGAAGTAATTAACACTTTTTTCTTCCATCAGACTGGAATGTTAAGAAAAATTCAGTTGCGGATTATTATGATAGGAAATGGAGCTTGCTTGCGTCATTGTAAAATTCTGTAATGGGTAGTAACGCCGCCGCTTGGTGTCAAACTGTAGACTTAAGGGGGAAGCGCACGGAGCACAAAACCAGGCTCCGTGGGGAAACGCCAGGGTGGCCCGCGAAATTCAAATTTTCTCACCTTTTTGGCAATTTGCAAGTCGGTATTAGGTTGTGTGTTGATTAAAGTATGATTCGCAACCGTAACAAAAGCTTATGAAAATTTCAAAATCGCGGGCTACTCTGGCGTTTCTTGTTTCATTAATTTTGCATCTCCCTAAATCAAATGAACTATTTTCCTATTTAAGTGGTGTGTAGGAAAAGTGGTATTTAGTTTTAAACACAAAACAATGCCATGTATGTAATTATTAAAAAAAGTTACTTTCTATTTTAGTGGGCCCATATTTTGAATGTGTAAATCATGATTAGTGTAATATCATAATAAATCTATTTCATACTCGCCGATAATTCGGCGTTTTAGCCCGTAAGAGGTTGCTTGTAGAATATTTTACTTTTATAGGATTCTGCCGCCGAAGGTAGATTTGATTTCGTAGAACCGAAGCCATTGCTAACACGCTCGACATTGTTATAGAGTATTTGAAATGATAAGATTCTTCTTGGAAGGACGTAATTTGTTTCTCAGCATTTTTGATACAGGTATATCTCAGGTACATATTTTAGTCGGCTTGTCAATGTGGTTTGACACTTTATTTATCAATTATTTGAACTAACTACTACTACAAATTATTTTAAAAGTAAAGTTTTTACGACTTTTCTTCTAAATATTGAGATTTCTTTGTTATGTACACATGCCAGTAACTTGCACAAAAGTAGGTATGCAAGAAGCTTGCATGCCATTCTGCCATAGCCACTTCTGATTGGTGTATATCGCAAAATGGCATGCAAGCTACTTACATACTTTTGTGTAAATTACTGCCATGTGTATGCCTATGTTAAATTTAATATAAATGCATTGTATAGGTATATGAATCATCCGGAATAAATACTTAAAATGATGATGAAAACTGCATCAAAATCCGTTGCGTAGTTTAGAAGAACAACGTGGACCAACACGAAAAGCGACTTTAATTTATAATATGTGTTATGAATGAAGCTTTTTGTGTTCAATATGACATTACAGTATCACGCATGAATAGGTATGTTTTACACAAAAAAACATGCTGTTCAAAATAGGGAATGAGAGAGGGAATCAGCTACATAAAAGACAAAATTACTCGATTAGGATGGAAAATATAAACAGTACATTTTCCTTCTTTAGCAGACGTAGTAAAGAAAATGAAGCGTTTAATATGGTGATTTGATAAAGACTTTTCCTCTATGTATCCTGTTAGAGGACAAAGTAGTATCATAATCATAATCATCATTTTATTATCAGGCATCTAGGCCCATCATTGTTAAAATACACAATATTATCTTAAAAACAATAATAAACTAATACATAATAAAAAATCTTATCATAACTATAATTATACACGTAATGTCGGCGTCGTGTTTCGCTGCGTGGTGTCGCGTAACCGTCCTCGGAAACGTCAAAATATGACACCTTTCGGCCAAAAGTCCTCTTTTAAAAAGGTCTGTACATGGTGGGTTGGAACTCGTACTACGAACGACGTAAACACGACGTACGTCGTATCAAGGGCCCATCTTCCTAAACGCTTTCAAGGACACTAAACGGCCATAGACGTCATAACAATAAAACTTCTATTGTGTCTCGTTAGGTGTCCTTGAAAGCGTTAATCAGAAACTGTTTTACTGCCTCACAGTTGGTTGTTTTTAAAGAGGGACTTGTGGCTAAGTAATAACAGCCGCACAGGTCGATCAATCAGGTTTCAAGCTGCGCTTGCCGAAGTTGGTCCGTGGATGGGTGACCATCTTTACATACCAAACCCCTCCGTGCCTCAGAAAGCACGTTAAGCACTTAGTCCCAGCTGTCATTCGTGGATCTTTGACAGTCGTCACTGGTCGTCAGAAGCCCGAAAGTCTAACAACCAGTCTTACCAAGAGGTATCGTATTACCCAGTTGTGGTTGTGGCTGTTGGGGTTGTGGAGGTCAGATAGGCAGTCACTCCATGTAAGATACTGGTATTCAGCTGCTGGTATAGACTGGAAGCCGACCCCAACATCTTTGGGAAAAGGCTAGGCAGATGAAGATGAGGTGGTTGTTTATTTAGATGTATGTCACCATCAATTCAGCTAAAAGTCCACTGCTAGACATAGGCTTCCCCGAAGTGACACTTCGACCGGTCCTATCCTTCTCGCATCCAGCGGATTCCCGCGGCCTTCACAAGGTCATCGGTCCACCTTGTGGGAGGCCTTCCAACGCAGCGCCTTCCGGTACATGACATACATAGACACACGTAGCTGTAAAGCATACGTATAAGGAGTCCTATTGTAACTTACTGGGGCTGCCTCAATTTATGTACGACACAATATGTTTAGTAGAAATAAATATTTTTGTATTTTTACCCGATTTTATGTATGACAACCATGTCTTACCAAGGGATATCGTTACTACCCAGTTACTGGGTTGTGGAGGTCAGATAGGCGGTCGCTCCACGTAAAATACTGGTATTCAACTGCATCCGGTTAGACTGGAAGCCGACCCCAACTAGTTGGGAAATGGCTAGGCAGATTGATTGATTGATGTATGTATGTGTGTATGTTCATCTGTTCCCTCATAACTTTTAAACTACATATCATAATTTGACAAATGAGGTGTCGTTGAAAGCGTTTTGATCGTGCGCTGGTTATTGATTATGTGACGTCACATTAAATTGCGTAAGGCGCCGTCTAGAGGACATAAAGTCATTATCTAAAAAAAAATTTTTTTAATGATGCCATGTTGGGGATCAAATGAAAGGGCTTAGTTAGCAAATTTAAAAATTATGTAAACCTATTGTTAATTGTTGCTCGCGGTAGAGTTTGCACGCGCCCGATAATTGGAAATAATTTCTAAAATCACGACTTAGATGTGAGCCAAACATAAATATTTATTTTATTTTTTATTTTATTTTTATACAAAGTACATAAATATTTTTGTATTTTGTACATGTTATCAAAATACATAGAGAATAACATCTCAAATTATATTCAGTACATAGCTGCAACTTTTTAAAATCGGTTTTATACACAAGTTAAATGTCTTAAAAATACGAGCCTTGTGAACAGGGATCAAACCACCGCTGCTGGTCTGGGGCACTTTATTTGTTGACTCTCTTACTACCTCCGGTTATGTTCCGGATAATTAATGTAGGTATGTGTCAGATATAAAAGTTCAGTTTCATTTTAAAATAATGTCAAAATGCTTTCTATTTTTATTATTTATTGCAATTGTGCCGATTGTCTCAAATTCTACTAATTTCAGATGTGATTCTGGAATATGGAAATTAGTGACTATACGGACTGTGAAACTGTTTACTGATAAAAGGCACACGCAACCACGCACACGCAACCACACAACGCAACGCAACCTAAGAAGTCCGTTTGGACAACTATCAAAATGCTTTGTGTAGTAGGTAGGTACTGTGAAGCCTCAAGCTTCACAGTAGGAGATTAACTGAACTAATAAATAATACTAGAGAGATTCCATTTAACTGGGGCTGAAGCCCTCTATGTTTAAAGCTCAGAATAAATTATAAAACACTCCTACTAGGGCCGAGCCCTGACCAGATTCTCTCTCTGTCATTCTGTCAAGAAAACCAGGATTATTTTCTTGACAGAAGATATTCCATTATATCAACGAGGCTTGATCATAGCATCAATCCTTACAGTACCTAATGGAAAAAAACCGGTTGCTTTGAAAATCGGTTCTCGTGACATCGATTAACAAGGGCTAATTATTAAATAGTCAGATAACTCTTATCTGAAGAATAAATATGACAGTTTGTGATATTTTCTTTACAAAAGCTGTCAAATTGAAATATTTATTCTTCAGATAAGAGTTATCTGACTATTGAAAAATTTGCACTTATAGTTTGTAATCGACAATTTATCTACATTAATTTCTTCTGGAAGGTTTATGTATAATAAGTAACATTGTAAGTATATTATGCACTAGTGGCGTACCTGTTAATTATTAAATATCAAAATAAAGCTAAAAAAATATATATGTGATTAGATTTTTTTTTTTTAGGTTTAAACATTTAATAATACGTACAGTATTTATACGTTTCTCTCTTTTCTAAATTAACGTTTGTAAAAGTATAGATTTTTTAGAACTTCAATTTTATTTGGTCAAATAAAAAAAGGCTTAGAACGGTCACAACACTGCGGCAACGAACCCAAAGACATGACACATGACATTGTAATAACGTCCTGTCTGAATATTAATCAACGATTAATTCGTGGTTTTCAGTGCATTTTTCCAATATAAAGTGAAACTTGGTGTTTACGAATGAAACTCATTGTTATAGTGTATGGATAACACAGTAAATAATTAGGATTACGAATTTGATTTTTCGATTTCTTACGTAGACGTTCGTACAAAGTTATTGCTGCATGTATAATGAGAAACGTCTAAACGGCCTTCTTAGATTGCGTTGATTATAAACAGTTTAAACGAATCGTGTAGGTACGGTCAGCAATATAAGTCGATTAACACTGCTACTTTTACACATTATGTAAGTTAATACAAAATGGTTGAAGAGTCTAGTAGATCTTTAAATTATTTTACTTCTGTTCCAATTTTAATTAAATATTTTGCTCAATAATTAAGATTTAAAAAACCGAAGTCTTATTCGACTTTTGTAGCTGACTGTACATGATTTCTTGGACAGGAAGTAGCTAGGTTATAAATCTAGCTAAGTGTCAACGACATTACAAAGGCAAGGTGCCTTATCAACAAAACACATTAACTTAACGTGCTTAGAATATAATATTATGTTGTCCAGTAATTTGATATAATTAATTAAATGCATTGTTTTATTACTTCTAATAAAAGGTTTGATGAGACGTGCCACGGACTTAAATAGAAGTTATTATTTATTAATTATTGATTAGGTACATTGTACCACAGAATAATAAAGCTACAGTAGTTTATCTGGGCAGTGACCTTGAATTAATTACCTACGGCCGCTCGGTAGATAAATACGCGTCTGTAAGCCCCCGTTCCGACGGGCGTAATAAAATCGCGGCGGGATTTTATCGCGCACTGGATTTTCAACTCTCGTTGTTGAGCCGAGCGTTGAGAATCTAACTTGACAATAACAGAGTACTTTCTAGCGCGTCGAAAAAACACACTGTTGGATTTTGCACTCTCGGCGCTAAGCAGAGCGTTGAAAATCCAGTGCGCGAAAAAAAATCGCCGCGCTATTTTTACGTCCGTGCGAACGTCGACTAAGTGCGTAATTGCCGCGCGCTCGAACTGTTGCGTACTGAGCTACTGAGATTTCGAAGCGCGTCGTTTCGGCCGTTTTCTATGAAGATGTAATATTGCTTTCTTTATTATACTGTGATTGTAGGTAAACTCTGACTACAATAGTCAGATAGGAAAAAAAACAGGTTTCATATCTTCTATAGGTACAAATATTCTATTTCACGAAGTCCCTTCGGCTTTGATTGTAGTAGTGACGTATCCCGACAAGCGCGCTTGTGTGTGTAAAAGTGGGTAACGTTAGCAAAGAAATCTGATATATATTCAAGTCGAGATTTAATAATCGAAATAAAATTTTGGTTTTAAAAGTACCTATACACTTTTTGTAAATAAATTAGATTAGGTTGCAATAAATACAAAAATATTAAGAAGATGTAGGCATTTAATTAAGCATTGGTATTACAGAATGGAAACGAAACAAGTAGGACTATTCAGTATTTTCAATCACTATCAAATAAATTTTCCATTTCCGATTCCGTTTTCTGTCGTCAGAATCATCTTGTACATTGATTATCAATTCAAAATTGAGATCAAAAAATTTCAAGTAGTCTTTTTCAATTTTTTCAACATGATCACAAGTTTTCTGCCACGTTTCACTGCTAACTTCGCCCAAACGTTCATTGATCAGTCTTTCCGTATTCGTCATGTTTTGCTCGATATTTTTAGATGCGACGTAATTTTTAACGATCCCCCAAATATTTTCAATCGCATTTAATTCTGGGTGATAGGGGGGAAGGCGTAAGACATCAAAACCCTTGCTCTTTATAAAATCGTCAATCTTGTAGATTACGTGTTGGGCTTTGTAGTTCTTTATTATATCGTACAATTCCAATTTAAGAAGAGATTCATCAAATGCTATACCCTTATCCCTGAGCCATTGCTGCATATCGGCTTTCTTTCTAGATTGCGTCGGTAGTCGTTCAGCCCATGTGTTGTGAAAAGATGCATTGTCTAAGACAATGACAGAGCGCGGAGGTAAATTGGGTAGCAATTTTTCATTTAGCCACTTTACATATTAGTTATCATAGCTCATATTTGAATGATAATCACCAGTTGTTGAATTGGCCTTATAAACCAAAGAAGCATTTTCAATAAAACCATCCTTGGTTCCCGCGTGCACTAAAATAAAGCGAGTGCCTGTGCTAATTTTTTTTAAAAACGGAGTGCTTTCCTTTTTTTTTGCCCAGGTGTTGTTTCGCACGTGTGTCGAAAGGTACCATCATCATAGTCATCGGTATAGGTATCGGTAGGTCATCGGTGTAGACAATGGACCGACTTTGAGAGCGGTACTCTGTTATCTTTTTTAAATATTTTAATCGCCACATTTGTATATCATGAATTCATGACGCTCGTTCACTTGACGCTTGTTCTCTGTTTTGCGCCACTTGTAACCTAATTTCAATAGTAACTTGCGAACAGTTTCTAAACAACCTTCGAATCCGATTTTTTCATTCAATGCTGTTCTTAACTTAGCTAATGTTGGAATTTCTTTATGGACAATATGGAAATCTTGTGTATCATTTTATAAATACTTCTATTGATATATTAAGTATCTTTGTATAAAATTTTAATTGAAAACGTATAAATAAATATTACCTCACTATGGACAACTCTTCTTCGTTTTGTTGCCATGCTGACCTTACCCCGTGAAACAATTTGGCGCGAACTAAAAACACTACTGCAGTGCTATTCTGTACAAATATCACCGTGAAAACTTAGGTGAAGTGAGCGTGGAGTGAGCTTTCAATAGTGTCAATCCCTAGCATCAAGTAGAATGACAACTCACTTCACCTAGGTTTTCACGGTGTGAGTTTTATACAGAATAGCACTGCTGATCCGGACCGTGTCCCGATCGACACTGAGCGCTCTCGAGGTTACGCACACAAAAATAATGTGCATGTGCACGCTTGACAACATTCATAGCCAAACGGACTTCGTGACATAGAACATCTGTACCACAATGCCAGGCCTTGTGCCCGTGGGCCCTCCGAGACCAATGTTGCCGAATTAAAATGGTAATCTCGAAACGGGATTAGAAAAAAAAGAAGTACCTACCTACCTACTCCGCGCCATGCATATCGGAAGTGAAGCACAGTAAGTATGCCGAGACCGTTTGTACACACTCGCCTCACGCACACATTTACATCATAGATGCCGACCGTACTGGTAATTGATAAAACAAAACGTGTACGGTACGGTCGCCAACAGAAGTCGGTTAACATTGCTACTTTTTGACATCATCTAAATTAACAAAAAATGATTCGATAAACTGCTTTTTTTCGTTTAACTGTTAAGAGTTAATGTTTGAATAAATGCTTTGAGTTTGAGTTTGAATTCAGCAGAGCACAGTTTGGTTTTCCGAAAAGTCTTTTAATAGCCTGTACTGTCCCACTGCTGGGCAAAAGCCTTCCCCAACTCCTTCCAGGAATTCTTAACCTGCGCCACCTCGCACCAGCCCACGCGTTACGCGTCTAGGTCACCTCGCCACGTCTTTCTAGTCTGTCTGGCTTCGGCGGCGCCATCCATCTTCAGGCACCCACTGTGTGGAGACTCGCGCAGCGATCATCGTGTATTCGGCTAATGTGCTTGAACCTCGAAAACTGCACGGTTATTCTGAAGTTATAACATTACTCCACGTTTATCAATAAGAAGGTTAAAGATTATAATTGAGCTTTTTGTTGAATTTTAAATTATCCTACTAATATTATAAATGTGAGTTTGTATGTTTGATTGTTTGTTACTCAATCACGCAAAAACGGCTGAACGGATTTGGATGAAATTTGCTATACAGATAGTTTATAACCTGGATTAAGACATAGAATACTTTTCATCCCGGTAGAAGGTTCCCGTGGGATAATTTCCGACATACACGCGGGCGAAGCCGCTGGCAAAAGCTAGTCATTAATACCATCCCATACCTCGGAAAGCACGTTGAGGGCCTATTTCACGATGTCCGAATAGCCACTATACTCACCAAATAAATTCAAAAATGGAACAGAATTTGTATGAAATTATCTGCCAAGTAAGTTAATAGGAACTTAATCGTAGGTGGAGGAACAGGCCCTAAGCCGTTGGTACCGGCTGTCAGATCATAGACAGTCGACATAGGTTGTCAGAAGCCCGAAAGTCTGACAACCAGTCTTACCAACAAGGGGAATATATCGTATTACCCAATAACTGGGTTGTGGAGGTTAGATAGGCAGTCGCTCCATGTAAAATACTGTTAATCAACTGCATCCGGTTAGACTGGAAGCCGACCCCAACTTAGTTTGGAAAAGGCTAGCCTAAGGCTAAAACTATACCCCTTGGTAAAACTGGTTGTCAGATTTTCGGGATTCTGACGACCCTTAATGACTGTCAAATATCCACGAATCACAGCCGGGATCAACAAAGGCAAGCAGGAGTCTCGGTATGTAAAGATGGGCACCGATCCAGGAAACCAACCTCGCCAAGCGTAGCTTAACCAGATAGATCGACCCGTGTGGCTGCTATCACTTGCCACGAGCCACTCTAATCTGTTAAATATGTTCTATAAAGAACGACCAACAACATCATAATATAACTATACTATACACATACAAACAGTAGGTCTATAGTTCTATACTACACTACAGAAATAAAACCATTTCCGTGTTACTCTCGTGTCTACATATCAGGGGTCATTACTCGACCCATAAACAATTGCGCGGTGCGACACTAGCCCGATATTATCACATCACTACGTTTATTTTGACTGCAAAACTGCGTCTTTCGAGATAAAGTTACTCAGCAGATTTATGGATTTATTTTATGTAAACCTGTTTTTTTTATGTTTAATTTTGAAGGTGCAAATAAACATTTTTATTATTATTTATTATTATGGATGATCCAGATTTAAAGTTCTCGGTTTTGACTTGTCTTTCTACGAGAAAGACATTTTTGGTTAACATTGTTTTACATGAGTGCCTGAGACTGAAAATCACTACGTTATTATAATACATATAAATATTGAGTTTTAGCTTTGAACAGTTCTCAACTTACCTACTGGAGGATGTTTACCAAAAAGTGGAAAAATTCCAGGATACAAAGAACTATCTTTTCCTATTAACTCTACATTTAGGTTTTATACAACACAAAAAAAAAACACATTGTAAAAAGTGCTAAATTTAATAGCTAGGTACTTACTTACATATAAATGCTATCACAAACGCAAATTATTTTTCCGTCACGTAAACACATTCAGCACTTTCTCGTATATCAAATCAACAATCAGTAATCACCACACATCTCACCACGTTGATCAGATAAATATCTACATTATTCGACAACTTTGCATTCACCTCCTCCACCTGAAAGCCGTCCATCATTTAAAATAACTCTAGAGAAACCTCTTCAGAATAAGATATGAGAACAATTGTGCAAGATATGCTTAATTCTGATAGGACCTTGGCACGTGAGCCTCTGCCCTTACATGTCGTGTTTACAGGAATATACTACGCATTTTAATGGCGTATTATAGTGTGGACGCTCCTTTAAAACAGCTGATGTTTTTGACATTGTAAGGCTCAAGTTTGATCACTATCTCCTCTGATGTTAAGCGATTAATACTTGACGATTGCCTAATACATTATGTGGCAGTCATGCTTAGGTTAAACGAGAAAACCTATGATAATGCACAATGTCTTTATATACTCATGATTTCCAAATAAGTTTTGTTGATTTTAAATACTAAATATAAAGATATGTAAATATAAAGGTATGTGATTTGTCTCAAATGATTTTGTATCTGTGTATTCATGAAGTTTAAAAGTATCTCATTTGACAGTTACCGCCAAAAGTACTGGTTTTTTCTAACGGAATCGAATGGAAACATAATGTTTGGAAGGACGACTAGTTTCTAGTTAGGTAGTTCTCTTCGAGCCTCGGAACCCAAGGTTGTCCTTAAGAAATCTAAAGTCTATAATGATATTTTCCGAGTGCCTAGTTAAATAGCTTATTAAATATTGCTGTCCTATACCAAGTTTGTATGTGTGTAAGAATATAAATACAGAATTATTCGTACTGAAAAGATTTATCATTGCTAACCTGATTCAGGCATCGTTGATTAACTAAGTCCGTCTATATTTGAAGAAAACTATCTTCCTAAACTTTATAGTCTAGCTGAGACTTATACTCTAGCAAAATTCTACTTCATCTCTGGGGGTTCAACAACTCCATTCACCTTCACGATTTTCCATTTGGGTTGCATTGACCACAGTAACCAGAAACGCCAATACCTGATTACGCAATGACGTCATGACAACAAGGAGTACTGGTCATCCTTCCCAAAAATAATACCTTATTCACCTTTTAAAATCTATTTGTGGCCCAGATCACACGAGATCGACCAATTTCGGGCGAACATATTGAATTTTCATTAATTATTTATAAATTCTTGGTACCTTTCGGAGTTGTAATTGTAACTTTTCACAAAAGGTTGATTGGGTAAAAAGCGTTTACTGGCGAAAAAGCCATTTAGTTTTGTACAATATTTATCAGTTGTAACTTTTAATAGCTACAGAAAAATTAAAAGTAAATCTCACTACTTTTTTCTGCGTTTTGTCTGTTTGATGAAGTTGGAAAAGATTGATTATTTCGCTACAGGAATAAACTATTTGTAATACCCGTGAAATTGCAATGAGTCTGTTTATAAAGCATCGTGTATTGAATAGCCATTAACTATTATCAAATTCTTTTTATTACGAAACTAACTAAAATTCCGATAACCTCACGAGCGTTACTTCAGTGGTTCTCATGATTAGCTCACAGTATGTATCTACTACATAAATATTACGACATATTATATGTATTATGTATACGGATATTTCCGTAAATAATAACCATAGATAAATTAAGTAACATCAGTCCAAATCATTGACACACTTTAGCTAAACAAAAAAACAAAAGACGATTTCGCGGTTACGCTTCATAAAGATGGCGGCCGGCGGGAATACATTACAATAAGTATAGCTGTCAAAAAACAGATGTTTTAATTTTAAAATGCATGCAAATTGTTGTAGAGTAAGGAAATATTGTAAAAATGTTGTTATTGTCTGAAAAATGCGGAAATTTCTCGGTTACCGTGTCATATTGTTGTTTTAATCGCATGATAGATGTTTTCGCTCACATTATTGAGTTTTATAGTAAGTAATTGGCGTGGCCAATGCTCTAATTTGACAGGCGTGACGTGGAACAAGGTCCTTGACATACTGTAGTGTTATCTCGTTGAGAGGTTCACTTATGTGTTCGTGATAATGTGCTGTGGCGTTTTGTGTTTTTATTATTATATAAATTCGGGTTTATGCTAAAGAGTGATCAGAATCTAGCATTGTTTGTAAGCATGTCACAGACTTTTTGGTTGGGAAGTAACCATTAAACAACGGGTTCAACCTAGGCTATAATGGTTATTCCTAATACTGGGATTGTCCATATAATAGAAACCAATGCTTATTCCTGAACAAGAGTGTCTCACGCAATCCTAGTTTAATTTGGCTTATACAGAAGAACCAATTAATCCAAACGCTAAGCTGAAATCCAGCAAGCAAAAAATATGAGCTTTATTTTAATTATTATCTCAAATCATTCCACCGGCCATAGTCAAGCCGGAGCCGGCAGCAGTCCCGAGTGACACTCGTTTCATGAGTGACGCGTGATGTAGGTCCACTTAATGAGCTCTCGAGTAATGGAATATTAAGTAGAAAACTCTGAGTATGTGAAAGATACTAGCTGTTACCCGTAGTTTTACTGACTTTCTAGGGAAACTACTTTTTTTAGTTGGATAAAAATTAGCCAGTCTTAAGTCAATACATGGTCAATAAGTGGGCTAAATTTTATTTCAATACGTTCAGCCGTCTAGGGGCGATTGAGTAACAATTAAACATCTTCACAAACTTTCACCTTTACAATATTATTGAGAAAAAAAAACTTATAATGATTAAAGTATCTGGTAATAACATTAAAATCAAAGCAGCATACGAGTATATTAAACGCAAAATGTTTTGGAATTGGTTCGTAAAACTGCTCGTAACATCAATCACTAATCGATGGTTCGTGGGTATAAATAAAACTAGCAGAGACTATGATGGCGCATGGTAGAAAGTGTCCCAAGTATGTATTAGCTTAGATATGACTGTCACATTGTAAATATCAATTTTATAAATGGATGAAGATCGGTGGCTTAATAAACCATTTTCTACGTAGCACCTGTGGCCAGAGAGAATAATTTACTAAGCTGTCGCAGTTACTGTGATAAATCAGGCCAGGCGCACTCCGCATTTTAGGTACGAAGCTACAAGTACGCGGCGGGCTCGACTTGTCGACGCTAATTCAGTGTGGGCAGCCGCACATCGGCCGGCTCGCACGTTAGTTCGATACTCGCTCACGCGGCGCATTGTAAAAGAAGACAACCCTAACGAGTCAGAAGGTATAAGAGTTACACGATAGAAAGAGAGGCAACTTCTAGGTGAATATAAACTGTAGATAATTAACGCTGTGTGACCTGAATTGCACTTTATTGTGTCGTAGCAAGAGTCGCTATTTGTTTAAATGATTTTGCGGATAGAATCTTCTGTACTTGTACTATTATGTTGTATTCTGTGTGTAGTCAGCTATTTTAGTGTTTATGCCTTTTATTAGTTCTGCATTAGCGCCTGTTATTATGTAATGGCAATATTCGCATTCGCTAAAGGTGTTTTCTGTTATTGACAGGATGTTGTTTTTACTATTTGCGCTTACTATACATAGCCTTTGTTTTGTCTTCAGCTGGTTGCTCAAGATGGCTTCAATGGATACTGGATGGTCCTGGTATTGTGAGCATTGTGTAACAGGAGTTATGTTATCGGTTTCAGGAGAACAATTATTTTGGTGACAATTTTTGTCCTCAGACAACCTAACTGTGGATTTAGGACTGGTCTGAGCGCATTGAATGGAAATTGAAGGAATCCATTAGTCGACGTCTGGCACTGGATTTTCGTGTCGAGCGCTGTACTTTACGAAGTGAAGATAAGGGACTCTTGCATATTTGTTTTAACATTTCTATTTGTTGAGAGAGTTTAGCTAATTTTGACTTCAAGTTTATATTTTCTAATATAACATTTTCTAACTCTTGTTGTGTGCTTTGTAAGTTCGACTTAAGAATATTTACTTCCTTATTCCTTTCCTCTCGCCATAATGCAAGAACGTTGGTTGACACGTCCAAACTTTTGCCTAATAATTCCTCTGAGTCTGAGGAATTCAGGGAGATGCTCATATCTATTGTCTCTAAGGATTTAGATCTCACTATCGGCCTTCTAATCGTTACATTGTTCATTTCTGCCATCTGTGACAATCTCCAATGTCCAAAAAGAGATCTCAAATAGCAGGGCTCAAATTCATGCGGAGTGGTCCCTCAAGTCAACACTTAACACATTTTAGTTTGCTGTCGTATTATTTTTATAACAGTTCTTGTGGCTTTACTATTTCTTCCTCCAAAGAGTTCTAAAATTATTTATTTCCACCAAATACTAAAATATTTTTTAAGTGGTATCCCTAATCGTTTGTTTAGCGCTCCCTGACGTCAAGTAGCTCTACTATATTGGTTCGTCTATTCAGCGCGCGGTAATGTGCTAACGCTAGCTGTCGAACATTCAACAAAGTCCAAAGGTCAAGTTTTGAAATATTTTTCTTAACGTTTTTAATATTGTCGTCTTTTGTAATTATGCACTATTTTTACTATAAAACTGCACTCATCTTCACTATTTGATAGAAACTAGGATGATGTTGTAGTAATTTGTTTGTTATAACACTGTATTATTTTTTATGAAGTGTTTTGAACGTCACATAATATTGTTGATTTATTTTATACATACACTTGTTCTTAACAGACACCAATAATGACACTTGTAAATTATAGTTATTGCACCGGGTTCACGCCTTTTTAGCCGCTCACAGGAGCGCGGTGTGAATCGGGTCCGTACCTAATATTGTACGTGGTATGAGTTCTATACCAAGAAAATATTTTTTTATTATTAACGTTGTTCCATCACTATTAAGTACTAATATCGAATTCTATGCATTTAATTTGATGCGTTATCTATTTCCGAACGATTTAAGATACGTCAACACTGACTGAGACTCGTCTATGACATTAAAAAATATTTTTTTTCTGACATGTCATTGTTCGGTCGGTCGACTGTGAAAAGTGTTTTACTCAGTTAATAGTTTAATTGTACTGTGGTAAGTGAGTTTATTTATGTTTCATGTTAAGAATTAACACACCATGCATTTTAAACCTTAAAACATATAGGTCATCGCTTGTTTTTTCTTACTAGAGCCATTTCTTTGAAATCTGAAGCTAAATTGTCTTTGTTCGTCTTTTTAACCATTTCTAGAAATGTAAACAATAACAAATTCAAACGAAACACAATATAATAGTGGTTTAGTCATAAGGTTTCCAAAGAAACGAACTGGAGCTACAGAATTCTTAGAAACTATGCCGCTAGCGCATTATGTAAACAAACGCGCGCCGCGGGCCGAAGGACGTCAGCGGGTGGTACACTCGACTAGTTTTTTAAGCGGGCGTACCTGCCGTGTGAGCGGTTAGTCAATTAAGAATGTACTTTATATTAAATTACAAATTTTAAATACGCGAGTCTAATAAACATTGCAGTGTTGCCACTTCTTTTTCTCGAACTGCCACTTAAGTTTTGCAATTCTTCGGCTAATGTACGGTTACCTTGGTTCTCCTGCAGATTTCTTCATATCTGGTGGTCTACTCAAGTCCGTCCGTCCGTCCGTCAGTCTGTCCTTCTGAAATAACGATCCATCAAAAGAAGTATAAAAGTTAAATTTTTCGGACGGGAAAAAACACATCGGGAGTAGGGACAACTGTCAAATCGTGTTGTCATTCATACTTCGGTCGAGCCCCGAACCAATTATCCATCCGTAGGTGATACGGAGTAGGAAACGCCCGTAACAAAGGCCGAAACTACGGGCTTTGTGCTTAGGGAGTAGACCACCTGATTCGATCACGTAGGGAAACTCCAAGCATACTCACCATCTATAAACAGAAGAAAATTCTATCTACCCAGCATATCGCCAATCGGAGTCCACTATTGGACAAAGGCTGTTTATAAATTACACTTCAGTTTTGTAAAGATACAGGTACTTATATAAATAACTTCAATTAAAATCCTCCAGATAATTTTAAAAGCGTTACTTCTAAAATATCTCAAAGTACACTCCGTCCATTAACATTGCTCGACAGACAAATGGACAGATTACACTTCTATTTAGATAAGGCACAGAGTAACCAAATTTTAAAAGAAAAAGAAATAAATAAATTTGTTATACTCTTCTACAGTCCGTTACTGTGGAAGCCGCAAATAGTTATGATAACAAATTGATGATGTCGGTGACACTATTCTAAGTGTTTATGTGGGTAGTACCTTTTAGGCGGTATAAATCTTATGATACAATAGACATTTTGTCGCTATCAATTCCATATATCCTAGTGCGAATGTGATTCGCCTACATTTCAAGTGTGGGTGGATTTTTGTCACCTTTTGCACAGAATACATAATAGTACTAGTACAGAAGTTTCACTCCGCAAAATCATTTAAATAAATAGCGACTCTTGCTACGACATAATAAAGTGTAATTCAGATCGCACAGCGTTAATTACCTACAGTTATATTCACCTACAATATTTCTACCGCGTAACTCTGACTTATACCTTCTGACTTGTTAGGGTCTTCTTTTATGACGCGGCGCGTGAGTGAGTGTCGAACTTACGTATCGAGCCGGCTGGTGCGCGTTAGCTCACACTGAATTAGCCCGACAAGTCGAGCCCGCCGCGTACTTGTAGCTTCATAAGTACCTACCTAAAATGCGGAGAGCGGCCTGGCCTGCCTTTTGCCCACTTATCCATACTCACATTATTAAAATTTTAAAGTAACTCTGTCTATACTGTTTCATGCTTAAACCACTGAAGCGATTGTTATATTTAACAGATAGGTATTGCCTAGGACCAAGAGAAGGGCATAAGCAACTTTTCATACGGTACTGAATATTTGTATTAAAACATTCAATCTGCCTAGCCTTTTCCCAACTATGTTGGGGTCGGCTTTCAGTCTAACCTGATGCAGCTGAATACCAGTATTTTACATGGAGCGACTGCCTATCTGACCTCCACAACCCAGTCACTGGGTAATACGATACCCCTTGGTATGACTGGTTGTCAGACTTTCGGGCTTCTGACGACCCGTAACGACTGCCAAAGATCCACGAATGACAGCCGGGACCAACGGCTTAACGTGCTTTCCGAGATACGGATGAGTCTTGGTATGTAAAGATGGTCACCCATCCACGGACAACCCCGACAAGCGTAGCTTAACCTGATGGATTGACCCGCGCGGCTGTTATTACTTAGCCACAAGCTCCTTGTATTAAAACATTATAAAATATAAAATACACGCAGACTAAGTCGCGGGCAACAGGTTGTATTTTATAATTTATGTGCCCCTAGAGTGCCTAATGGTTATTTTTTTTTTATTAAATCATACATACATATCATTACATCATTATATATTATTTTATGATTACATATCATTTTACTTTAGTTTTTGTTACGAACAAAACTATTGCTGATCAAATAATATCGTTTTTCTGAGCTAAGATAAAGTAACTATCTCGATACTGAAACCTAACACTATCACTTCAAACTAAGTGATATTTGGTAAAGTAATCTAGTATTTATTTTCATCTAGGCTGAAATTGCTAAGGACATGGAAGAGCTCGTGGCTAAGTAATAACAGCCGCATGGGTCGATGCGTCAGGTTAACGCTACGCTTGCCGGGCTTGACCATCTTTATATATCGAGACTCCTCCGTGCCTCGGAAAGCACGTTAAGCCGTTGGTCCCGGCTGTCATTCGTGGATCTTTGACAGGCGTTACGGGTCGTCAGAAGCCCGAAAGTCTGACAACCAGTCTTACCATGGGGTATCGTATTACCCAGTTACTGGGTTGTGGAGGTCAGATAGACAGTCGCTCCATGTAAAATACTGGTATTCAGCTGCATCCGGTTAGAGTAGAAGCTGAGCCCAACATAGTTGGAAAAAGGCTAGGCAGATTGATGGAAGATTGAATTAAAACGGCGTGATTCAGTTTGCATAGGTTTCAACATCGATCGCTCTATGGTATGCGATAGTGATGTTCAAATCGATAATATTGCATATTTTATTTACGAGAGTCTTCGTGCTATAGAAGCTGTTTTATAACATAGCTGCTATTATAAAATTGCATACTTAAGTACCTAAGTACAATTTGCGATTCATAATTATTGTTTTTTTAAGTTATTTATTTTGCTGCCAGTCGCTCGCTGCTCGTCGTCGTTGTTGCTTGTTTTTGTTTAAATCTTACTATTAACATTGTATTATACATTTCATTTGAATGGAAAAATAATTAATCGCCTCTTTGTGAGAAAATCGTGACATTTCGGAAAAGATGTTTTTTTTTTGTTATTATGCGATTCTAGAATCTTTTCGTGTATTTTTTAAAAGTATTTATTTGTCATAATTATTTTGAAGTTTACACAGCGCTTCCTGTAAAATTGCATTTTTCGAGATAGCACGTTTTTTCTCATAGAGATGCGAAATATCCTCGCCGCAAACTGCCCATTATTTTGTCTTGCATAATGCAAAGGTTTATCTGCATTAGGTTGTCAAAAACTCGACAAGGTGTAAAAGGGTACTTTTTAGTGCTGTTATAAAAACCGCTTGTTGTGCTTATTTATTTCCTTTTTGAAAAGAGTATGCTTAGATGGTTTGGTTATGTTGAGGGCATGAATTAAAGGCGACTAACAAAAGGTATTTACAAAGCAGATGTGAGTGGATACGCCCTAGAAGGACATATTATTGACTTTATTGGTGATGTTCTTTAGAAACCAGCGTGCGTACCATACCGTACGGAGGGGCAATTCCTGTATTTTTAATAAAGTTCGCAATCTCATCTCAGTCTCAATGTGTCAAAAATTTTGTAGTATTTACCTACATTTTTGACATTTGATTGTCGCTGGCATGAGATTGCGACTTGAATTTGAACGTTTTTAAGTACGATAATTGGCATTCTGTGAACGTAAACGAAGCAAAAGGAGTCTGTAAGGATGGTAGCAGGTGGTCTGTAGTTTTTCCCTACCCCCATGGGAAAAAGGTATGTGTCTAAGTCTATGTTATTTCCTTTTTCCTGCTTTCTTTCCTGTTGGTGCACATAAATTGTAATTAAGCACATCTTAACGAGTCTAATCAATCATACTAATCTTCAAACACCTGTCCATTGTTCAATGCTCATTGTTTCACATCTCGTTCATTTTGATGTCACAGCACTCAGAATTATTGTGTTGGAACAAGATAATTCCACTTCCAATATTATTTTGTTACCGACAATTTTCTTTGTGAAGAAAAGTTTTGGAAAACTTCTAAAATGACTTGGGACGACTTTAATCGGATTTTGAGGAAAAGGCCAGTGGGCGTAAAAACTGTAGGAGTTTTTTTTTATAAATCCTTTTTAAGTTGGTGTTGATAAGATTACTTTATATTTTTAAAAGATATAAGGAATTGAATGACCTTTTTGTTTTTTTTTTTTCCCCGTTTTGTTTAGGTTACAATGAAAAGGGCATCTGGGAGATCTAGACTCAGACAATCTTTAATGAGAAATCTGAAGGTATATTGGCACCCATATTAAGACGTCGGCGATATTGCCCTTTACACATATTAATGAAGACACGTACTTATACTAGACAGAGCTCGTGGCTAAATGATACAGCCGCACGGGTCGATCGATGCTACGCTTGCCGCGGTCGGTTCACGGATGGGTGACACTATGGAGTGTAATGAGTAAGTTATGGAACTTAACAAGACTCTTCCGTGCCTCGGAAAGC
Source organism: Cosmia pyralina (assembly GCA_946251885.1). Taxonomy (NCBI): domain Eukaryota; kingdom Metazoa; phylum Arthropoda; class Insecta; order Lepidoptera; family Noctuidae; genus Cosmia; species Cosmia pyralina. The sequence continues at coordinate 17,599,314 of OX276357.1, forward strand.
ACGTTAAATAAATAAATAAATAAACATTACTACGTGTCTCCGCTTGGGCGCACCTTGTGTTGCTCCGCATCGGTGTCACTGCGGTGAAGCTGTCGACAGTCTCGGGCACCATGGCTTGTCCTGCTACAGGAGCGCAGGTCGCATAGCACGGCACGCCAGCATCAACGACATTATTCGTCGAGCTCTTGTTACCGCCGGCGTACCAGCGGTATTAGAACCAAACGGCTTGGTACGTGACGATGGGAAGAGACCAGATGGCATGACGTTGTTGCCTTGGAAGATGGGTAGGCCTCTGGTGTGGGACGCAACCTGTGTCGACACCCTTGCGCCATCTCATGTTCCAAGCACGACGTGCTGTGCTGGCGCCGCTGCTGCGGCTGCTGAGACCCTCAAGCGGCGCAAATACTGTAACCTTATAGGTAACTACAGTTTTGAGCCGTTTGGGGTCGAAACGCTCGGGTCATGGGGCCCGAGTGCGCGTCTACTTTTTAAGGAAAGTTCTCGCCGACTGGTCGAGGCTTCACGTGACCAGAGGGCTGGCTCGTTCTTTGGCCAAAGAATTAGCATTGCCATTCAACGTGGCAATGCTGCCAGTCTTCTGGGCACGTTTCCGGATGACATCGATGCGGACGAGTACTTCGACGCCTAAGTGTCCTTTTGTTTTGTATTTATTTGTATAGTTAGTTAGTTAGTCATTTACGTTAAAAAATATTTCTACTGTTTGATAAGTTTGTTGAATAAATTTTTTTAATAAACATTTATTGCAGAATCACTTCCTTATTTGTTAGTAACAATGTAAACTTATAAATTAGTATCAGTAACATGCTGGGTGAGACACGCCGATCCTGGGGAATAGACATTCCCCTTGACTGTGTGCAGTCGTATCCACCGCCCCAAGATCGAAGAGTCCGACCTATTAGCCAACATTGTTAAACCGTTGGTCCCGGCTGTCATTTGTAGATCTTTGAAAGTCGTTACGGGTAGTCAGAAGCCCGAAAGTCTGAGGACCAGTCTTACCAAGGGGTTACTTAACCAGTATTACCCAGTAACTGGGTTTTGGAGGTCAGACAGGCAGTAGCTCCATGTAAAATACTGATATTCAGCTACATCCGGTCAGACTGGAAGCCAACCCTAACATAGTTGGGAAAAGGCTAAGCAGATTGTCTCGCCATCATGTCATTTTTTATTGTTCGTAGCCCACTTAGCCTCTTTTCCGTATTCTATATTCAGGACTCTTTCAGTCATAATGGTCATCATCTCGCCTCAACACATGTCCGTACCAGCGCATGTGGTTTTCACCAAGTTTCTCGTGTATCTTAGCGCCTTTAAAAGTACCACGGATCTATTCGTTTCTTATTTTATCCATTTTCGAAACTCCACCAGGCCAGCGTAGCATCTTCATCTCTGTTGTGTGAATTTTCTGCGGATCCGTCTTCCTCATCGGCCAGCACTCAGATTCATATAATTGGGCTGGTCTTACTGCCCTTTTGTATACGTTACCCTTGACTTTAATCGGCATAATACTTTCATTTTAGGAGTTTGTGTTGTTTTGGCGGTGTATTTTACTGCTGGTTGCCACCTGACGCCAAGACTATCACCCTCTTTCAGGGTGTGAGTGCCATCGTTGGCCCATCATGAGCTCTTCCGCCGCCAACCCTTATGGAGTGCTCCAACCCAAGCACCCAGCTCTATCCACGATCTGTGCTCCAAATATGTCGGAGAAGCCCGCAGCAGGGGTTTGATAACGGAGTTTCTTTCTCCGACCTGTTGGTCCGCGGGAGGTGTTTTATTTCCTTCCTACCCAACGGTGACGCCGAGCATTCCCCTATCTGCCACCTGGGCCCCAATTCTGTAAAATTCCCCGTTTATATCTGACCACGTGCAAACCACGTCAATATCGTGTCTTGTAGAAACCCATCTCAGAGTATTTTTATATATAGGCGGTTTCGTTTATTGAGTCACTTGCTGCGCCCCGCGGTGTTACCCGCGGCTTATGAGATACACTAAAACGTGTATTATTTAATCGGTGAGAAAAGTATTCACAAAAAAATTGCTCTTCACACGGGAACACTACATTTTTTCAGGATGTAAAGTAGCCTATGTGTGCTATTTGTATACAGGCTGTCTGCTACTCTCAAAATCTCAAATCTCATCAAAATCGGTCGAGCCGTTTGAGTTTGAAAGAGTAGCAAATATATTTGAATTCCTTGCTCATCCCACGGGAGCACTACATTTTTCTGGATAAAAAGTAGCCTATGTGTTAATCCAGGGTAAAAGCTGTCTACATACCGAATTTCATCTAAGTCGGTCCAGCCGTTTGAGCGTGAAGAAGTAACAAACATACACACACACACACACTCACGAACTTTCGCCTTTATAATATTAGTGTGATTAGTGTGATAGAGAATACGTTATTATTAGATGTCGTGATTAGCTCAAGGAATTGACGTGGTTTCGGAGTTAGGAATTGTTAGGTGGTCATAGTGAATTAGGGCGCTGGGAACGCGTTCTCTAGGTGAGTCTCTCCCGAGTAAAATTATTTACTTAAATAAGTATGTTCTTTCGTATGTTTATCTTGGTTTACAATGTAGATCTGTTTGTTATTGCTGTGAAGGTAACGTTATTTAAGGCATATTAAATATATAATAAAATAAAAAAAATAAATATTAATAAATAAATATATTATTATTTAATATTATTTTGTTTTTTTTTTTTATTGTCAGTCGTTTTACACGTGCAGTCTGTGGACCAACTTTACGCAGCGGGCGTATAACGCACTGCGCGTGCAGTACAACAATGCTTTCAGGATACTGTTAGGGCTTCCGCGGTTTTGTAGTGGTTCGACTATGTTTGCTGAGGCGCGGACTGATGATTTTTTCGCGATCTCCTGAGGGGTCCGAGCGGTGGGACCTGTCCCTGATACAGAGGTGGTTGCAGCTTCATGTTAGCGCCTCTTTTCGTATTATTTGAGATGTTTATTTATTTAGATTGATTATTTTGTGTATGTTTAATTTTGTTTTTGATTTAATTTTCTTTTATTGTTTTAATTATTCTAATGTATTTTTATGTGGAACTATGGACTTGGTCTGAAATAAATGATTTAATTTAATATTGCAACATGGTGCTGCATTTGGGGAAGACTCATGCGGTAGAGTACAATACATTCAATAGTATAATCTAGTCAAGTCATATAATAGTAGTTTATATTGTCAAAGGCGTCTAAAAACCACACAATAAATTAAATCAACACGCAAATAAAACACACGTTACGATCTACTGATAGTATCGGCGCGCGCGCATCACGATAGCTCACAGCTAAAGAGCACTTAAATGAATATCAACTTTATGTTAGTCTAAGTTGATTTAACAATGACTAGTACGGTCAGCAACAGAAGTCGGTTAACACTGCTACTTTTTGGCATCATCTAAATTAACACAAAACGAGACGATAACTTGCTTTTTAGGATTTCATTTATTAGATTATAAATTTAATTTATTAGATTATAGATAGAGAGCGTTAATTTTCTTTAAAATGTACATCTGTTCCGATTTTAATGAAGTATTTTTCTCAATAATTAAGATTTAGAAAACACAAGTGTTAATCGACTTTTGTTGCTGACGGACGGTATTTTTTTTACTTGTGCATAAAGTTTTAATAAATAAATAAAATAAATACTCGTACTTTTGAAAAGTCATAAAATGTTTGAAGTTGTAGGTAGCGCAAATTTAACTTTATTTGTGGATTTTAAAGTTGTTTTTTCCAAAAACACATTTGTTTGGAAACTAAACGCGAACGCAATATACATTGACTACTGCTTCCAACATTAAGCGTTACAATGTTGCAGAACATACTCGTATCAGTTTCTACAATCTTTGTTTACTACTTCACGAACTGGACCTTTGACCTCCAATTCATTCTCATAAGGGTCTAAGGGTCAGGACTTGGCTTAAAATGGCAGACATTTTGTTTGCTTTATTTCTCAAATAATAGCGAATGAGGTGATGCAGTGATGAGGCTAATGATGATGGTTCGTGGAGTTGAGACCTTAGATAAGAAAAACTGTGCTATTTAGAGACATTGATTTATTTTCTTGTAATGTATACATAAACTTCTATGAATTAGAATAATTTCAGATTTTTCTCTATGCCAATTTCGGAGATAAGGGGGGGGGTTCATCAAAAGTCGAAAGTTGATAGCATTAGTACTTCTTGAGATATCCAGCTGTGACAGACAGATAGACTGAGTCACACCATAAGGGTTCATTTTACCATTTTGATACGGAACCCTAATAGGTAAACAGATAGATAAAGAAATCAAAATCAAAAATCATGAGGAATTTATTCAAAATAGACTGAGAATCAGCACTTTTTGAACATTAAAATTACATAAGACAGTCCCCCGGCATACGCGCCCTTCACCTCTTCCTAGTGCTTTAGCTGGGAAGAAGTGGTGCAACAAGTTTGATGCACCACTTCTTCTGGACTGGGGAACTCCCCAGCAGTACCTACGGCTATCTGTTCAGTTAGAAGAAATCGATGTTAAGAAGAATTGTAAAATATCGAGGATTCGTGAGAAGCGCATAAGGAAGAATATCCCATACATGGTGTAAGGGGCAGCCCTCCGCAGACTGCTGGGGTGAATTCAGTATATCATACTAAGGTGACCGGTATATTAAATTATTTCAGAAACGTTATGGGAATCCAATAAACCTGATTTGTTTGTGTTTTTGTGTACAAAACGGAGCGTCTGTTACTGGTTAGGAGGAGTAGATATACGGTGAGTTCGATGACCTCTGTAACTAGGCAGAAAGTGAACAGCTGATTTCATGCGTCGTTCGTTACAATATTTCAAAATCAATTGCAGATTTTTTGATTGTAGCAATTTTATTTGCATAAATGGAGTGCTGCGTACAGAGAATGTAATTTTACATTGAAATAGAGGAATATTAACTGAAAAAACGATGAAAAAAAATGTAAATTTTCCTGAGAAATTTTCCTGTGAAATATGTTCAAAATAAGGAGCTGAATGCACCCTGTTAGCACAGTTGTTAGTTTGCGAAGAGCTGTCAATTACGCCCTGTTTATGCAGTGTGTAGAACAAGGCTTTCAATGATTACAATCAACCCTGGTATTTCTCGAAGGTTATACACGGTGCCGATGCCTAGCCGCCAATTATTTGCAGATGACAGTTTACAGGGTTTACAAGGAATGGCCCGATTTACACTTTACGGGCATAATTATTTTATTCTGTATTATAACTGTAAATTTTTCTTTTGTCCGTCAAATAGATTATTAGAAAATATTGGACACGTATTTTTTCTTTTTTTACAAAATCAAAAGATTACGGCGATACATTGAGTTAAAACATCGCGTGACGTCACGTGTAGCTAGATTTTATACGTACAAGTGACGTAGCGAGCCCCCACTCCCCAACTTTAATACGTGTTATATAAGTTATTTTCTATTAATATGATAAAGCAAAAAAATAAGTGTTTAATATTTTTTATTGTCTGACTGACGGACTAAATAGAAATTCTTTTTTTTTACTCAGTCATCATCCCTATTAAACCAGAAATTTCTGGGGCTAACGAAAATACGATAGAAACACTGAAATAAAAATAAAATTATGTTGTTTATGTTTATTTATACATATTATAAATTAAAGTCGCTTTTCGTGTCTGATTGTGTGACCGCGTTGTTCTTCGAAACTACGCAACTGATGTTGATGCGGTTCTCACCTATACCCTAAGTCATCAATTCAGATAATTTATGTAAACAAAGGTGATAACAGATCAAAAAAATATCGTCATAATGGTAATTCACATAAAATGGCGGAAAACAAGGCTTGCATTGGCTTTTATGTACTTATTTTAGAAATAATAATTAAACAATTATCATACCGTGTTAATTTTTATAAGTTTTCGGTTTTAAACAAAGTTATTAAAAAAAGAAAATTTTGTGGTATAAAAAATATTATGATACTGGTAACACTACAGGAGTTCCCAACATTCTCAAATTTCATTTGACATAATTTGCAAACTCGCGTCTTTTCAATACGTTCGTGTTCTTTTCTCCGATCATATTATTCGCTGCGTGTTTGTTAATTGTGCTTTGTTATCATCGTGTTAAGTGTTTCATTTTGTTGTTAGTTGTTATATTTCCTTGTTTTTGTATTTCCTTGTTTTTGATAAATTGTTTTGCAGCACTGTCCTGTCATTTTGACAGTGACATTTCTTTGTTTACTAAAATTATCTGAATTGATGACTTAGGGTTTAGAGAATTTATTCCGGAAGGTAGGTTATGTAAGTAGGTATATATATCTAATTAATTACGACTTAATTTTGCTTAATTTTCCCAACACTGTATCATTTTTTTTTTAAACTAGTAACATGTGGAAACGTAGTGGATTGTACATTTACTTATAGCATACTGTGTATCTAGATTTAATATACAATGTACGATTGTCTGTTTTCCCAAATAAAATAAAATAAAATATATATATGAAGGCGCAGGAGGGCCATCATCAGAACTCATCTCACAGGGCGATGAATAAAACCGAACACCTCCGAAAATCAACTGTTATAATGGTTTCAATAATTACACTTAAATCTTCACAGATCTTATTAAAAATCACTTTGATTGAGGCGATGGAAAGCGATTCGTCGCAGACGTTGTGTGCTGGCGCCGTTCCGTCAAAAAGTGTGTTTTAAAGATGGCTGCCTCTCTACCATCGACACGACGCTCCGCTAGAGTGGCTTTGACAGAGACAATAAAGCCACTCTTACGTTGACATTTTGATTTCAATGTCGACGCGCCGTCATATAAATACATTCATAATAAACTTACAAATAATAAAGAAATCTCGATGTTTTGCCAAGTCGTAAAAACCATGCGAAGTAGGGGCAGATCGCTAGTTTTGCATATACTAATATGTATTATTTCAGTAATTCATGCAAATACTATTCACACACTCATAGTTCATTGTAGATATTTCTCCGAAGAGAATAATTAGGAGACGACAGCCTCTGTTAGCGTACGACAGCAAAGGAAACTAATTACTAATAATGTCGTACATTGAATTTGACTGTAAATAGTAATCCTATCCTATCATATCAAATTGAACTACAGAGCTCAGATTTTAATTTTTTTAGCTATTATCGTTTTCCATTGCTATTCTGTCAATTTGTTTTTGTTCCAAAATAAAAAAAATAAAAACTTATTTTTTTTTTTTGCTAATATTGATCAATCTTGTATGGATCAGAATGTTGGGTCACAAAAGGAATGAATGAAAGGCAAACTGCATGCAGCTGAGGTGAGACGTGAGAATGCTAAGGGATGTGTATATAATGTTTATATGTGTGTGTTACGCGAATGGATAGAATAAGAAATCTATACTAATATTATAAAGCTAAACGGTCTTATTACAAAACGAGACTTTTCTTCTGTCATAGTTTAAACCATCGAGCCAGTTTTTGTAATAAGAACCTAGCTGTGATAGAAATACAGTTCGTTATACAAAACTGACAATTTAGTCTGGTACTAAGTTGTCAGTTTTGTAAAACTGACATCTTAATGTGTCGGAATAAAGTTCGAAATTCAAAAAAGGGTCCATGGTTTAAACCTGGGTTTGAAGATGAACCTTGTTTTGTAATAAGACGGGAAGAGTTTGGTTGAATGCGCTAATCTCAGGAACTACTGGTTCGAATAGAAAAAATGTTTTAGTGTTGGATAGCCCATTTATAGAGGAGGAGGTTGTTTATTGGCTATATAACGTCACGTTACGACCAACAGAAGCGGAGTATCAATGGAAAATTTATTCCTTTTGAGAGCTTCTGTTGCGTGCGCTGCGTAAACGTTTAAAATTACACAACAATCATGTATGACAGAAATGTCCCTCTTAAAACGTCTTAAAAAAAAGTCCGCGATAGCATATGTCTATCTTTTAAGGTTGGCTCACTATAACTTTTTTAATGGTAATCAAATTTGTTATAAAATAATGCATTATTCGCGAAAGTGTTTTCATGAACATGATATTAATCGTTTTCCAAATAAATACGTTGTTCTTCACAAGTATTTAATTTTGAAAATAGTTGCCTTTACATTATTTAATTTCAAAGAATTTCTTCGGAGATATAACTGTTTTAAAATAACTTCGCAGCAAAATAATGATTAAGCGAATGTAAGTTTTTTTGTTTGTAACGCTTTCACGCTAAAACGGCAGAACGGATTTGGATGGAATTTGGCACAACGGTAGACCATGACCTGGAAAAGGACATAGGCTAATTTTATCAACATACCACGCGGGCGAAGCCGCGGCCGGAAGCTAGTGAGTATATAAAAGGAAGTCTGAAAGTGACACCGGTGACTGAAAAGTTGTGCGGAAATCAGTTGTCATGGTATGGGCATGCGATACGGAGGAATGAGGAAAATGTCGTCAGTAAAGTTTTGAGTATGAATGTGGATGGCTATACGAGTAGGGGAAAACCAAAGAAACGGTACATGGACCCGACATCTCTTTTTAAAAGGTCATGTCTTCATATTTAGTCAAGCTTGTGTCGAGTTTTTTTTTAGGAAATATTCAAAGGAAAATATTACATTTTTGCGATTCTTGCATCAGTCTATAATTTGTTCTAAGTCTGCATAATCGCGTAGGCAGTAATATCTGCATATAAAAGCGCCCACAACACTATAACTTTGCTATACGACTAAACATGTTATTATTACAATATTTCTCAGCGCGTAACAAATCTGCGTTCGCGCCTAAATCGTATTTTCACAGTCATGTCAGTTATGATGCCAAGGTTCCAGTGAATCTACTGAAAAATATACGTCTTATAAACAATATCCAGTGTAACGAGGTCTTGTTTATAAAAAGCAGAGGCCAGAACGAAATGAAGCGTCAAGGATTATTTTATGAACGGTGAGGTGAGGAAAATTCCTAGGACACTGAATATGAAACAGGTTGGTCCTAGGAGACGGTGGGACGTATTTGACGTAAATGAACATTTTTCTTCTTTAACTTATTCATTTAATTTTAATGCACAATTCTTATTGCACACACAAGAGCTCGTGGCTAAGTAATAACAGCCGCACGGGTCGATCCGTGAGGTTAAGCTATGCTTGCCTGGGTTGGTCAGTGGATGGGTGACCATCTGTACATACCGAGACTCCTCCGTGCCTCGGAAAGCACATTAAGCCGTTGGTCTCGGCTGTCATTGGTGGATCTATGACAGTCGCTACGGGTCGTCAGAAGCCCGAACGTCTGACAACCAGTCTTGCCAAGGGGTATCGTATTACCCAGTTACTGGGTTGTGGAGGTCAAATAGGCAGTCGCTTCATGTAAAATACTGGTATTCAGCTGCATCCGGATAGACTGGAAGCCGAACCCAACATAGTTGGGAAAAGGCTAGGCAGATTGAATTCTTAATGCACATTTATGGGGATTGAAACATCTAAAACGAAGTCAAAGAGGGACTCATAGTCCCATTTCGGCTTCGTTATGGATATTTCAAAGGAATCGGGTTTACATAATGTCTTTCTAAGTCCATACTTAGGAAGGAAATAAGTAAAGCCATTGCATTTAAGGCGAGTAGTGCTGCCAACTAGCGCCACCAGGGAGAAAAAAATCATAAGTCTGGAGATATGGAACATTTTGAAATTTCCTATCCTATATATTTTTAGTCAGATGAGGTAGAATTTTTTGTATCAAAGACATTGTACAACATCTACCTACATTGCGTCGGAATTTTGGCTTATATAAACAAATAAGAAAAAAACCGGCCAAGTGCATGTCGGACCACGCACAATGAAGGGTTCCGTACTTGGGATGAATTTATCACAAGAACAAACTTTACACTGTAGTTGAAAAACATGATCTCCCATACATTCCAAGTGCAAATGTAAGTTGGTTGACTATTTGAAAAGCCTGTGATAGTTTTCCTTTTAACTTCGTTCGTAACACTACCGTGATATTTTTCATCCTTAACTAACCGTTTAGCTGGCAGGGGGACACACTTGACTCTAACAAAAAATATCATTTTAAAGCTTAATATTTCAGAAACGAATCCCTAAATCGAAAAATTGTTTTAACATCCACAATATTTTTGTAAGACCCATCCAACAACACCCCACACCATGGGGTAGACGAGAAGAAAAAAACATCACCATTTTACGTGTAGGTACACAAGGTACCCTAAAAAAATTATTTTCATGATTTTATTTTACCACTTTGTCGGCGTGATAAATATGTATATCCATACCAAATTATAGCTTTCTAGTACAAAGAGTCTCTGAGCTAAGCTGCGGACGGACAGATGGACAGACATAGCGAAACTATAAGGGTTCCTTGTTGACTACGGAACCCTAAAAATTGCGAAAAGCGAGGTCACTATGTACTATACCAATAAATATTCTCCACAATCCAATAAGTCAAAGTTGTCGAAGTCTTTCAGTTTCTCAGAATAAGAACGCCAAAGTTGGCCATTTAATGCAAAAATCACGATCAAAATGTAATAGCGCCCTTATTACTTGTTAGATTGTTTTTTTTTTTACCTGCTTATGAGAATCAGGAATGCTTCTCGGGGTGGTCCGTGGATGGGTGACCATATTTACATATCAAGACTCCTCCATGCCTCGGAAAACACGTTAAGCCGTTGGTCCCGGCTGTTATTCGTGGATCTTTGACTGTCGTTACGGGTCTTCAGAAGTCCGAAAGTCTGACAACCAGTCTTACCAAGAAGTATATTAATACGATATACTTCTTGGTAAGACTGGTTATTTGGTTGTTGAGGCCAGATTGGCAGTCGCTCCATGTGAAATACTGGTTAGACTGGAAGAAATGCTAGGCAGATTGATTGCTTGATGAGAATCAATAAAAGAAGCACTGAGACACTAAAATCATCGTGATGGCTAGACGTACCAATGTAAAATGACTGCAAGTAAACCAAAGAATAGATGAAAAAAACACGCTAATAATGCTATTAGTAGCTGGAGAAACGTCATTATTGTTGTTATATGCGGAGTTAAACAAAAGCAAGAAGCACCGTATATTGTTCATATTTGTATCATGCCTGTCATGTTTATTGCTTTCTGCGGTTTGTGATCTATCCACGTCATTTGCATTGGCTTATTACTTCGCCTACGTAGCTTATTCATAGTTAATTATAGTTCAGCTCCTTCCGTATTGAAAGAGAAGAGACCCATTTACATGTTTACTATCAACTATTCGTTTGAGTGGATTGGATCTCGCAATTTTAGTGACTTGATTACTTGAATAATTGTGGAAACAGTGCTATTAAGGGCGAATGTCACCAATGAAACTGAACGCGATCAGTACATCTAAACCACCTTCAAGAGCTATCAGTGACAACATTGCTGTGGAATATTGACACTGGCAGTTCCTGAACACGGCTTAGATTGCATTTAGTTTTGGTGAAATTCGCCGTTACAGTCCGGTTGTCAAGAGAATGCGTTCTTGAGACCTGTCAGTTTCATACTAACGAATATCTTTTTATTACCTACTACGAGAAATTGTCAAACTGACAGGTGTCAGCAACGCATTCTCTCGACGGCCGGACTGTACTGATTAATAGAAAAATGATTGAGTTCGAGTTCGTAATTCGAAATCTAAAGTGATAATAAACTTTTCCATCCACAATGCTTTAAAATATCGAATTTTTCTTTCCGGAATTTTCAAAGTTTAATGTTTTCTTGTCGTCCAGTGCGTTTGCACATCTAACCAGTGCGTCTTTTGTTTTTAATGAGAGTACAGACATTTGTGATCGTGTTTTATGATTTGTTATTGTCTGTGCTTCTGACAAAAAACAGAGTTTAACAACATGTTTTATAGAAATCATTCGTCATGCAGACTTATTTTGAAGAGTGGACCATTGTGTATGTCACTGTATAAACATTTTGCATACAAATATAACACACAGCCTTGCTCCGTATACATTTTTACCGCCATATCATAATCCTGTATCGCTTTATTGTAACGGGAAGATAAATGTGCATGACGCCATTCCGACACCTGTGTACCTACATAACTAAATGCAGAACAATGTTTATGTAAAAAGCAACTTTGACGTAATGCAGTAAAGTTGTTATTAGTGTTTTGTAGTATATAGTTTTTAAAATCGAACGTTGCTTCGATATAAGGATGTACTTACTGGAAATGGCAGTTGTGAGTGCGTGAACAGGTGGTCTGTAAAAAAATCTAACTACGATTTGATCAGGAAAACGATGACAAGTTGTGACGTGATGTTTGTTACGATAATTTACCTGCTTTTATTTGGTACAGGTTTCTTAAAAAGTGTTTTTAGCAAGCTCTAGATAGAGTTGCCAATGGTGCTCTAGTATTTTATTACATTATAGTAATTGGTTCCGGTAGATTAAATACAAATTACACATACAATTATATTAAGTAAGAGACAAATAAATAACATAGAATAAACTAAACAAAACTAACACATACATAGATTTTATAAAATGCAAATTTATTGAAAATAAAAGGCTTTTTTATTTTATAATTGGTACGGTTTTGATACTAAAATTCTATTTTTTTTAAGTGCATAGATTCAAAACACAAGATATGCCAAAAATATCAGAATACTAAGAATACTCACAAAATAAGCTTTTTCCAAATTCAAATCGTAAGATTTCTACAATTTCGGTACTCCGGTTCGATACAAAAATAGCATGGAAGAGCGAAAGTGTCGGGTTGTAAGTGATTGATCATCGTCTCTGCCAGCTCTGAGATAATAGGCTGGATTGATGACACTTTCTGAAGGGAACTGAGGTTCATTAATACAATCATTTAGGTACTAGGTTTCTGTTGACGCAGCTGAGTTTTAGATGCCTGTAAATCTGCTTCATTAATTTAAAATTAATGTACCTACTTATTATTAATGGAAACAAGGATGCTATACTGATTTATTTAGGTATTTTATTTTTATTTATACCCTATAGATAGGTATGTTGTAATTAGATAGATACCTACTCGGCCGGTTCGGCCGATGGGGCCGAAAGCTTCTAGAGTGGTGACCGCGTACCGGAAGACATAACATTGGAAGGCATCCCACAAGGTGGACCGATGACCTTGTGAAGGCCGGTGTTTCAGCTGAAATGATGATGATGATGAAATTTATTTGATAACCACCTGGAGCCACAAAATAATTTTCTACTTTGTTTATTTTTCCAAAATTAATTTATCCGTGTTTTGTTAATACAAGGGAAAAGATAAACATACCTAGTTATTGAATTTGGAACAAGAATGATCAAGAATCTTATATCTTAGCTAACGGCTGAGTACTATTTGGTCACGGTGCAGCTCAGATTATACCAGTTTTAAGCAAAATTTTGGCCACTTCCGCTCTTAGCAATCCGTCAATAAATCACTCGTCAACTCTTGCTTTGAATCTCCTCCATAAAATATTGCATCATGCCACATCTAGCAGCCTATATCCACGTCATAACGATACATTACACAATTTTCGGGAAAACTGTGTTGATGTAAAACACTCACCGTCACCACAACAATGTACTCTATAACATTGACGTGAAGGTTAATATTCGGTTAAGGTGTACTGTTGACCTTGTGATGTAGTGGTTAGCGCGGTGGAAGATAAACACGTCATAATCTGAGATTATCTGACGGTGGCACGCAAACATACTAGGAGTACAACTAGGTTATTAAGCTATGTAGCCCTTTCTTTAATATGGTATAGGCAGATATCCCAATATTTCAAGGGTACTTATCATAGGCGAAGTGTGGGTGTACCTACTATAGATACACACTTCTGCCTAATACTTCGAGGAAATCGGGCGTAATGTTTTGTTATATGATATTTTTATCAAGTTTTCATACTTTTTGCTTTGGATTCTGATAGTCTGATGTGCTCCCGTAAAATCGCGGTCACTGTCGGGAGATTTTTAAGATGATTCATATTTTCTTGTCCATAAAATAATTTATATACTCTTTAATTGACTGCATAGAAAACAAAGAGAAGCGCGATGACACAAAGCTGGTAATTTATATAAATGTTGCGACTTTGCAACTCGACGCCAAGTGAGCTTAGAACAAAATAGGTATAAGACAATTATCTTACGTCTATACCTTACGCCAGATAAGGTGCAATAAAAATAATTAATCCCACTGTGTAAAAAAACCGGCCAAGTGCGTGTCGGACCACGCACAATGAAGGGTTCCGTAGTTCGGATGAATTTATCTTAAGAACAAACTTAACATTGTAGTTGAAAATAATGTTCTCCCATACATTCCAACTGTAAATGTAAGTTTGTACTCACAATATTGATAGATTTACCATGTTATTTTAAGACCACAGACTTCTTATAGGTTTTCCTGTAATCTACGAGTAAAGATCTATTTCCTGTATTTTTTTCAAAATTTTAGGCTCAGTAGTTTCGGAGATAATGAGGGGGGAAAGGTCAATTTTCGTCTATTTTCTTAAATAACTTTAAAACAATTTATTTTAAAATTATAATAAAACATATTTCAGACCCTCATAGTAACCCCTTTCATTTGACATGCCACATGGTGTAGTTTGCAAAACTTTTTTTTTTAATTTTCTTATTTGCCCCCCAAAAGTGACCTCTATATTCAAAATTCATTTATTTACTTTACCCATCCGTGTTTGGGTCACAGAAATTCATATGCGTACCAAATTTCAACTTAATCGGTCCATTAGATTCCGAGCAAATTGGCTGTGACAGACGGACAGACAGACAGTCACACGAGTGATCCTATAAGGGTTCCGTTTTATCCTTTTGAGGTACGGAAACCTAAAAAGGTATCGAAACTTAAACGCAAACAAAAAAAACATACCACGGGCACGTGTCAAGGACGCCCCTTACTGCGATACGTTTATTTTGAACGAGTTAGCGACACTGCCTTAAGGGGGATGCGCTGTGGTAGCCCGCGAAATTATAAATTTCTTGCGTTTTATGCAATTTACAGGTCCGTGTCAGGTTGTATCTTGATCAAAATATGATACGCGACAATAAAACATATGTATTTATATAATTTTAACCATAAAAATCATCAATATATCTCTCTAAGTTAGATTTCGTGCAGATTCGTTAGATTTCGTTCGTTCGATGAATCTGCACGAAATCTAACTTAGAGAGATGTATTGATAATACTACCACAGCGCATCCCCTTAACATTTTTTCGTATCGTTTTGAAATATTGGTATGCATTGGTAGAGGGCGTCAACGACGTTTATTGCACGGTTATCTGGCGGAAGGTATAGCCGCTGAACTGTGGCAGTCGCATGTCGCATAGTGTGCGCCATGTCTCACTTGGAGAAGCAGCAGGCATAGACATCAGTCCGTGTGGGTATTAGTTTAACCCCGAGGGGACGATAAAGCTGATTTCAGACTACGCTATAATATAATAGCATATAGTATATAGTGTATATAGCTCATAGCACAACAATATCGCGCTCCATACATTGTTATGGACACGTTCACATTGTACTGTACTATATATTATTGGCTTGCTATACGCTATAAATTGGTGCGATGCGCAGAGTTCATGCTATGCTATATCGCGCGCCGCCATCTTTTCATCCATTTCATCCATTGTGTCGATCGTGATGTGTGCTGTGCAACTGTGCACACTCTTCAAAGATCGCGGTCGATTGAGCTTGCGATAATATCGCGTATGTGAACGTCATGCTATATAGTATAGCATTAGGTCCTTCTTTGCTATACTTTATAGCACAATAGTATAGCGTAGTCTGAAATCAGCTTTACGTTATTTTGGATGAAAATGTGTTGTTATTTATGCTGATAGTAATCAGTCGAGACTGGCTGAAGATATAATGTTTATGTTAAGGACGTATAACTAAGTAAATGTAGAGTAATTTGTATTGATTTAATGTTTACTTATATTACTTTACCTTTCTATAAAACTATTTCAGTTATAGAAGTGTTTTGTCAATTTCTTTCGAATTATGATTTGAGTTTGAAAGAAGAAGACAAAACAGTTCTGTAACTAAAATAGGTTTATAGAGCGTTTTAGTTTTTTTATGATCAAAGGGGTAAGACTATGCTTTGTATGACGTCCGCTTAAGTGCTCCCTCACCAGTAGTGCTATTCTGCAAATATCTCACCGTGAAAACATTAGTGAAGTGATCTTAAAGTGAGCTGTTAATAGTGTCAACCCCTAATAGCATCAGGTGGAATGACGGCTCATTTCACGCTCACTTCACCTAAGTTTTCACGGTGAGATGTTTACAGAATAGCACTACAGGAGCATTTGCGTGTAATATAACATTACTGATTCGGCTTTGAGCATTACATTACAATACTACCTCCCTGACTGATGAGCATTCGCGTGTAATGTAACATTACAGATTCGAATTTGAGCATCACATAACAATACTACCTCCCTGACTGATGAGCATTCGCATGTAATGTAACATTACAGATTCGACTTTGAGCATCACATTATAATACTACCTCCCTGACTGACGAGCATTCGCGTGTAATGTAACATTACAGACTCGACTTTGAGCATTACATTACAATACTACCTCCCTGACTGACGAGCATTCGCGTGTGTAACATTTAAATTACAAGTGGAGCACATCAATGCGCTCCACATGTAATTGTTACATGTTGTATCATTACAAGGTGCGCATTGTAATGCTCTGTTCTCATTCATCACTGATGTAATACTCGTTTTGTATCATTACAAGGTGCGCGCTATAATGCTCGATTTTCCTCCCTCACTGATGTAATGCTCGAATCTGTAACGTTACATTACAGGCGAGGGAGCACCTTCAGTACGACGTGCTTATCACTTCCCTCCGTTGTCGTTATAAGCGGATTCTACTGTAATTACATTCATTATTACTTCTTGAACAAACTAGCGAGAAACACACCTATTATAATATTATGTGGTCCTACGGGCTACGGACAGCACTATCGCACTAACTGACACCAGTCAGCTCGACGGCGAAGTTTCCTACTCTGTGGCAGTGTGCGAACTATGTTACACGTAGTATTTAGCTACACTGTGGCACGAGGGAAAAGTTTTTGACATGTAAATAGAAAATGATGTGGTAGCGTCGACAATAATGTACTCGGTTAAATATTTATCGGGTAAATTCAAGTCAATCTGCCTAGCCTGTTCCCAACTATGGTCTTTACCTATGAAATTGCCGTTCTGCAGTACTGGCCATTTCAAATCAAAATAATTTTTGTTTGGCTAAGAATTCTAATTTCAAATTAATTTTATTTTAAAAACATGGATTTTTTTTTCCAAAAGTAGTCATTTGTTTATTGATTAGTGTTACATTTTCATCGCATTTCAATCTTTTTCGTCATCATGGATACGTTAAAAATTCGAGTAATTATGGAATATGAGTACCGTCGTGGCAGCAACGCGGCACAAGCGGCACGCAACATCAACGACGTTTACGGAGCTAACACTACAAACCAACGCACCACTTGTTATTGGTTTGCTCGCTTCCGTTCTGGAAATTTCGACCTGAAAAATGAACCTCGCGGTCGTCCGAAGACTTTGGTCGACAATGACGAATTAAAGGCGATTGTGGAAGCTGATGATACACAATCTACGGCTGAATAAGCAGCAGCTTTCGACGTTAGCGTCAAAACAATATTGGTCCATTTGCGTCAAATTGGCAAGGTAAAAAAGCTTGACAAATGGGTGCCCCACGAACTCAATGATCGCCAGCGCGAAGTACGCGTCGAGACGTGCCTTGCACTGCTCAACAGACACACAAATGAAAGAATTTTGAACCGAATTGTTACCTGCGATGAAAAATGGATTCTGTTTGATAACCGCAAGCGCTCAGCAACTTGGCTGGATCCAGGTTCAGCACCTAAACAATGCCCTAAACGAAAACTTACCCCTAGAAAAGTGATGGTCACTGTTTGGTGGTCTAGCGCCGGTGTGATTCATCACAGCTTCTTACCAAACGGGGTGAGCATTACTTCAGATGTGTACTGTGAAGAACTGAACACAATGATGGAGAAGCTGGCACATCTCCAACCAGCATTGGTCAATCGCTCGTCTCCGCTGCTCCTGCACGACAACGCGCGACCTCATACTGCACAGCAGACGGTCTCCAAGTTGCAAGAACTGGGGTTGGAAGCTCTCCGTCATCCGCCCTACTCACCAGACCTTGCGCCTACAGACTACTACTTTTTCCAGAATTTGGATAACTTCTTGGCGAGAAAAAAATTCAATACCCAAGAGGCAGTACAAAATGCCTTTGAAGAATTTGTTGCCTCCCGTCCAGCTGATTTCTTTAAGAAGGGCATCAATAAACTGCCACTGCGTTGGCAAAGATGCATTGATTGCATGGGTGATCACTTCGATTAATACAAATAAAAAATGCATGAAAAAATTCGTTTAAACTTTTTCATACAAAACGGCAATTTCATAGGTAAAGACCTATTATAAGTATGTATGAATATTATGTACCTACTTATTCGCATAATTATGGAAAATCCAAATACTGATTATGATTTAGGTAGGTATTTAGTTCCGTTATAGAAATGGTAAGACCACGTCATTTATTTTATTTTTAAAGAAAAAATACCTACCTATCAATTCCGTAAATATTAAGTACAGTCAATATACCTAGCATTTTCCCAATTATGTTGGGGTCCAGTCTAACCAGATGCAGCTGAATACCAGTATTTTACATGGAGCGACTGCCTATCTGACCTCCACAACCTAGTAACTGGGTAATACGATACCCTTTGGTAAGACTGGTTGTCAGACTTTCGGGCTTCTGACGACCCGTAACGGCTATCAAAGATCCACGAATGACAGCCGGGACCAACGGCTTAACGTTCTTTCTGAGGCAGGAAGGAGTCTCGGTATGTAAAGATGGTCACCCATCCACGGAAAACCCCGGCAAACGTAGCTTAACCTGATGGATCGACCCGTGCGGTGGTTATTACTTAGCTGCAAGCTCCTCCAAGGAAATATTAAGTACAGTATAATATTATGAAAATTAAACACGAACCTAATCGTTCTGAAAACAGGAAAAATTACAAATAAATCGTCCTGAATTTTAAGAAACGATTTCGTTCGACCTTTTTTATTGAGGACCTTGATCGTCTCATTGAACATTTTTAATGGAACAAAAAACAATCGGAACAAACGTTTCCAAATATTTCTTTATTTGCGGACATAAAACAAATTCCCCTTTCAATTTCAAAATCGTATCTAAATACCGAGATTTTAAAATAGGTTAGTAAGACTGTATACAAAGTGCGTTATACATGAACGCTATTTCATAACAAACAATGAATGGTGTCGTAGAAACTGCGCAATGGACTGCAAACAATAGCAACTGTGATTACATTGGCACAGGATCAAGGGGTTTTACTAAGAAAACATTATTTTAGTATTAGGTATTACTTCATAAGAACTCGAGCTTTTTGTAGACACCAGTAGTGAATAGAACGTGCTGCTTTTGATATCCATAACTCTAGGGTATTAATGAAACCGTCATTTTGAACAACTTTTACTGTGGAACCGAACATGAAATGTCGAAAAAAAAATCTGTAGTTTCTTACATTTTGACGAGTTATGCGAACATAAATGTATGGAACACCTGATTGTTTTTTCACGATTTCAAGGATGAACGAATTCGAACGATTTTAAATTGAAAATATTCTTTTCGCTCGTAATATTATATATTACTAGCTGACCGACGTTGTCCTGTCCAAATTTAAATAACTCACAAAAAATACCCACAGAAAATGCACTATCAGTTTTCCCGAATTTTCCAATTTCCAATTTTTTTCTTCATGTAAACCTACCACGGAATTCAACGAATATTTGAAAAAAAGATTGCCGAATTAGCACATAGCCATTCATTTTTAGGGTTCCGTAGTCAACAAGACCGCTAAAGTTTCGCTATGTCCGTCCGTCTGTCCGCCCGCAGCTTAGCTCAGAGACTCTTAGTACTAGAAAGCTATAATTTGGCATGGATATCATATGGATATGCATATTTATCATGCCGACAAAGTGGTAAAATAATAATATATCTTTATTTCAGACATACATCCATACATTTTTAACAAATGAAACGTTAGTAAGGTTGTTAGTAGAACACATAAAAATACAAATAACAAGTTGTTAGTAATTTGTTAGTACAGAAACAAAATCAGTAGGTAGTACGAGTATTTCTATTTCCTATTTCTGAGCAAGTGAACACTCGCCCAGTAAACAGTAAACGGACCATTTATTTTGCACGCTAACGTTCTGAGGACAGTGTTGGTGCTACCACGGACCCTGCTCATCATCGATGCGGTTCTTTTCCTGATAATGGAGAAGAAATCATCGACGGAAGCTGCCGCAAACATTTCTGAGGCACTGCAGTACCTGGGTTTCCTCAACACTGCCCTCAGAGCGTCATTGTACTGAACACGCAGGGCATTAAAAGCCCGCCGCGTATAGTTGATCCACAGACTGCACGTGTAGAATGACTGACAGAAGGCTCTGAAAAGTAACAGTTTTACATCTGTAGTACATCGTGCGAATCTGCGGGCCAACATGTTGCAGCGGACCGCCAACGCCCTCCTTTCCCTCTCTAAGTCTGCATCATCCTGTAGGCGATCCGATAGCATGTGACCCAAGTATTTTGCTTCCGTCACCCTTACTAGTGACTCCCCCCCGATCCTAATTGGTGGCACATTTGATGGTGCTTTGTTCCCCGCCTTAAATACCATGAGGACACTCTTACTCGCATTATACTTGAGTCCATGCGACGTGGCATACACTTCACAAATGCCCAGAAGTCTTCTAAGAGCACTCACTGACGGGCTCAGCAGAACCATGTCGTCCGCATAACTAATATTATTTATCATGGTTCCGTCTATCGAACACCCGACCATAGCTCTGCTGAGCCTGCCAATCAGCTGATTAACAAATAGGTTAAACAAACTCGGAGAAGTCAAACCACCTTGCCTGACACCGCATTTCAGAGGATATTCCTGACTAAGCGAGCTGACCCACTTGACCGCATTTTTTTGATTACTGTACCAGTACTTGAGGAGGGATACCGTCTCCCTCGTCCGTCTCCTCTAAAATAAAATCATAAAAAAAAATTTTTTTTTTGGTACATCAAGCTACCCCAATCTGTAAAATTTCATTGATAGATTTCAACTTTATCGCAAAGGAATAAGGTTCATATTCAATTGGGATAGTTTGACAGATTAGGGTAGCTTGATGTGCTGGCCTACCTGTACCCACCTGTACCTACACGTAAAGTGAGGATGTTTTTTTTTCTCGTCCACCCCATGGTGTGGGGTGTTGTTGGATGAGTCTTTCATAAATATTGTGGGCTTTTTAAAACAATTTTTCGATTTAGGGATCCGTTTCTGAAATATTAAGCTTTAAAGTGCAAATTTTTGTTAGAGTCAAGTGTCCTCCCCCCCTGCCAGCTAAACGGTTAGTTTTGGATGGGTGAAAAAATTCAAGGTAGTAGTATATACAACGAAGTTAAAAAGAAAACTATCGCTGCTAAGTAGGCTTTTCAAGTTTACGAATCAACCAACCAACCAACCTACCAACCAACCAACCAACTACCAACCAACCAACCAACTTACATTTGCAGTTGGAATATATGGGAGACCATGTTCTTCAACTACACTGTTAAGTTTGTTCTTGGGATAAATTCATCCCAACTACGGAACCCTTCATTGTGCTTTGGCCGGTTTTTTTCAAGACTTCATACTTTTCTAAGCTGCTTCGTTGGTCTAGCAGCGCAAGCGCTGCGGTTGAGCATGAGGCCCGGGGTTCGATTCCCGGCTCGGATAAAGTGTTATTGGGATTTCCATCTGGAATTTCTCAGTAGCAGCCCGGAGACCGGATTTGTGCCTCCTGTTCTAAGGGACTGAAACACAATTGACAAAATATCGGTACTATAGGTACACCTGTAGGTACTTATCTCATTCATGTTCATGTCTATGGATGAATACTAAATTTATGCTTGTCACTAACATTTAAACCCAAATACTAGTTAAAACAGTTGGATTTTTGATTAAAAAATCTTTAGAATACGGGAATACCAAATACCAAATAATACCAAACGGCTTGGTATGTGACGATGGAAAGAGACCAGAAAGCCAATTCTCGTACTTAAAAACGTTCAAATTGAAGTCGCAATCTCATGCCAGCGACAAACAAATGTCAAAAATGTAGGTAAATGCCATACAATTTTTGACAGATTGAGACTGACATGATATTGCGAACGTTGTTAAAAATACGGGAATTACCCCTCTGATGGCATTACGTTGTTGCCTTGGAAGATGGGTAGGCCTCTGGTGTGGGACGCAATCTGTGTCGACACCCTTGCGCCATCTCATGTTCCAAGCACGACGTGCTGTGCTGGCGCCGCTGCTGCGGCTGCTGAGACCCTCAAGCGGCGCAAATACTGTAACCTTATAGATAACTACAGTTTTGAGCCGTTTGGGGTCGAAACGCTCGGGTCATGGGGCCCGAGTGCGCGTCTACTTTTTAAGGAAATTTCTCGCCGACTGGTCGAGGCTTCACGTGACCAGAGGGCTGGCTCGTTCTTTGGCCAAAGAATAAGCATTGCCATTCAACGTGGCAATGCTGCCAGTCTTCTGGGCACGTTTCCGGATGACATCGATGCGGACGAGTACTTCGACGCCTAAGTGTCCTTTTGTTTTGTATTTATTTGTATAGTTAGTTAGTTAGTCATTTACGTTAAAAAATATTTCTACTGTTTGATAAGTTTAACGATAATAATATTAAATACTTTAGAATATATGTTACGTCCACACATATCAGGGCCAGGCCGTCGTCCAGGGCCCTCAATATGGGAGTGAAGCGTATTTATCGAAACAGTTAAAAAAAACAGGTTTTTAAAAGTAACAACATGGAACAGTTACTTAACTCAAAACCAAAAAAACAGTTCCTGCCTGTTTCGCCTATTCCACAATCTACAACAGACATTGCCGTAACTGGTGTGTGTATCTGTGTACTATATCAAATTCTTCTCTATCTAGCTTATGGATGTTTACTTTGTTAGAAAGAGAGAGATACAAACGAAACTGACCTGGACCAGTTTGGAACAAGCTCTTAAAAAAAATAGAACTTTTAATAGATTGTAATCTGTTACAATCATAGAGTCTTTTGTTGAAATGTAACAGGCTGTTATTTTGGAACTGTTATTTCTCTGGAACTGGAACAAGTGAAACAGGTTTCTATTTTTACCTGTTACAGACCATCTCTACCTCAATATAACTCTGACGTACACGATCATCGAGCCGGCCCGGAGCCCGCAAGACCTTGACCCGTATATGTGTACTCGTATATGTCAATTGTTTGGATCTAGGTACAACATTAATATAGGTAGGTACAACAAGCCGTGCACAACATGCTCCTGAGAACTGTGTTTCCAAAAAACTAATTTTTACTTTGAAACAGTCTAAATACCAACTTCCACGTTTCTAACTTTTAAACTGATGAACTTCCCAACAAACTTTCATCCCCTATTCAACCTTTTAGGGGATGAATTTTCAAAAGCCAGCTTTGAGACCGGTTTAGGCTGTGCGTTGTTTGCCAATGAATGACTTAATGAATTTAAATTCGTAGGTCTATGGTCCCTTGGAGCTCTAAAATAATCAAGCTTCTAAGTCAACGCAATTAAATTAAAACCTATAGGGTACTTCCCGTTGACTAAGGGCCTACGAGTATTTCACGATACCCGAATAGCCACTACTCACCGAATAAATTCAAAAATTCTAAAATAAATTCAATAATCCAAATAAATTCATTTTGTATGAAATTATCTGCCAAGTAAGTTAATAGGAATGTAATCGTAAGTAGTAAAACAACTTGTTTCGGGAGGTTCCTGTTTCGGATAAGGCGGGAGGAAACGCCCGGGTGTCACCATTGTGTGGATCGCCCGGAGGACACGGTGGAGCATACAGTGGAGGTCTGCCCGGCTTGGGCGGAGCACCGCCGTGTTCTCACGGAGGCGATCGGCGGCGGCGATCTCTCGCGTCCAAACCTGGTCCAGGCCATGGTGCGGAGCGAGAGTGCATGGGAAGCCGTCACCTCCTTCTGCGAAGCAGTAATGCTCGCGAAGGAGGAAGCGAAACGCGTGAGGGAGAGGCAACAGCCGCGCCCTCGCGCCCCTAGCCGCCGTAGGAAACGCCCTGGGCGGCGGGAATCGATTGCCGATTCCCGGCCACCGTAGGCGCGGGCTTGCGGACGACGAGTAATGGGCAGCTCGCCGTCCGGTAAGGACCAGGCCCGGGTCGACGGCGCGTTGTGTTCCACGCGCGCCTCAAAGAGATGTCAGCAGTGACGGGGTCAATTGGGCCGATGCCGCCGGGGTCGCGGGTAGTTCGAAAGAGATACCGTGGCCCTGGCACGGGCAACTGAAGGATCATGGGTGGGTTTTAGTCAGTAAAAGTCTGACACGCCCTCCCGCTCTGCCCAGAGCGGGAGAAGTCATTTGATGATTTCCCATCCACAAAAAAAAAAAAAAAAAAAGTAGTAAAACAGCTGACCCTGAGAAACATGAAATTTCGAAAAAAGCAAGGTCTAACCACACAAGTAGGTAAAGGAAAAAGTCCGAAAATCGTTAATTTGTAATTATATAACAAAAAAAAAAAAAATTTGGGATTACAAACTACTTTTTTTTTTTTAATGATGAAATATATTTATTTTTGTGGTTTATAAACATTATACAAGTTAACACTATTTACACTAGGTACTAAAGTAAATGACTAACTAACTAACTATACAAATAAATACAAAACAAAAGGACACTTACGAGTAGGTGTCGAAGTACTCGTCCGCATCGATGTCATCCGGAAACGTGCCCAGAAGACTGGCAGCATTGCCACGTTGAATGGCAATGCTAATTTTTTGGCCAAAGAACGTGCCAGCCATTACAAACTTAAATTTGCAATTGAAGTGACGTATATCAATGTATGGAATAACATGTTTTTCAATTACAATGTTAAATTTGTTTTTGGGCTAAATTCTTTTCAACTGCGGAACCCTTCATTGTGGGTGGTCCGACACGCACTTGGCCGATTTTTTTTATTAAGTAGATTCATAGAATAGGCAGTAACTTAAAAATCTAATTAACGCCAAAAAAAATCCACTTGAACACGTTGAAAACCACCGTTGAAAGGAACTCTTAAACAAACGTATATCACGAAAGCAGCGCAACACATTAGTATTGAGCTGAATGCGTATTGTAATATGTAGGCAGTAAATGTCTAAAAATGTATGTAGGTTATACCAGCCACATACCTATCGTATGCAGTTCATAAATAAACGAGGATTCCGCGAAGAGACGGGAATAGCTGCCACAAATAGGCGTTTCAGATTACTGAATAATAGCATTACTTTTGACTAATACTTGATCAGTTTCTATTGTTGTTTATGTTAATGTAATATCGAGATAAAAAGTATATTATGTCCTAACCCAGGACCCAGGTATACCTGTGTGCCAAATTTCATCAAAATCCGTTCCGCCGTTAAGGCGTGAAAATGTAATAGACAGAGTTACTTTTCATTTTCATTTCATTATGAACAACTTTTACTATGAGACCAAACCTGAAATCGCGAAAACAAATTATCTGTACCGTACATTTTGACAAGTTATGCGAACGACGAGAGAGATAGCGAATAGCTGATTTTTATTCGCGATTTCAGGTTTGGAAAAGTTGTTCATAATGATAAGTACATTACCCCTTAAATTCACAATCAATTCTTCAATTCTCAATTTCCTTTTTTAGCCCATGAATTCAATTTCATCATGTAGATTTCTAGTAATTTTTTTGAGGAAAATTCTAGTTTTACAGGAAAATCGTGATGTTTTTAAAAACTCGATATAAGCCATTCATTTTTTTTTTGTTCTTCACTCGAATCATTCATTCACTGTACTCGTAGATTCTGGGAATAAAACAAAACTGATATAAATGAATTTTATAGAAGTAAGAACGATCGCTATAAAAGTTAAGACTGATAAAATCTAATATAGTTTGTGTAAACTTTAAAATGAATCTAGCATAAACGTAATCATCTGTTTATGTATCTCTTCACAATCCTTGGTTAACTAATAGAGAATTGCCTTTTTTTTTCTTTTTTTTTTTTTGTGGATGGAAAATCATCAAATGACTTCTCTTTTCTAAAAATTTTTGACTTTTACTGACTAAAACCCACCCATATTCCTTCAGTTGCCCGTGCCAGGGCCACGGTATCTCTTTCGAACTACCGGCGGCATCGGTCCAATTGACCCCGTCACTGCTGACATCTCTTTGAGGCGCGCGTGGAACACAACGCGCCGTCGACCCGGGCCTGGTCCTTACCGGACGGCGAGCTGCCCATTACTCGTCGTCCGCAAGCCCGCGCCTACGGTGGCCGGGAATCGGCAATCGATTCCCGCCGCCCAGGGCGTCTCCTACGCCGGCTAGGGGCGCGAGGGCGCGGCTGTTGCCTCTCCCTCACGCGTTCCGCTTCCTCCTTCGCGAGCATTACTGCTTCGCAGAAGGAGGTGACGGCCTCCCATGCACTCTCGCTCCGCACCATGGCCTAGAACAGGTTTGAATAAAGAATTGCCTGAGGCATTGAGTTCGACTTTGTACCTACACACAGCAGCAGGTCAAGTTACTACAAACTGTCAAATTTTCTTATTCGATTTTGAACTCAACCATCAACATTTTAAGGTTAAAAATCATTTGGGGAAATTTGACAGTTTGGTATAACCTGATGTGCTGTTCTCTGTACCTTTTTGGGTTTAAATAATAAATAAATAATTAATAATTACAGGGATTTTGATTATAGACAAAGGTAGCATTTTTTCTGCTTAAATTATTTATTTATTTATTTATATATATTTTATTGTACACCACAAAAATACATAACAAAAAAAAATAACATAAAAACACATACTACAAAATATACAATGGGCGGCCTTATCGCTTTCTGCGATCTCTTCCAGGCAACCTTAGAATGGACAGTGATTTGCCTGAATATAAAATGGGGCTGTCTTTGGCGCAAATAATAAGTGCCTACTTATACAATATTATACTAAAATAGATACACACCATACATAACCTATGTACCTAATAGATAAATTAGGATCTTACGACCGAAGTATTAATCTGAACCATAACATAACACAAAGTAAAGCAGCTCCCTGGGTTCAAACAAAAGACAAAAGTTATTTACTTGAATCAGGCTGAGAATCAGCACTTATCGAACTTCAATATCCTCTAAATCGTCCGCCCTTCATTGAAATTTTATGAAAAATTGTTATACTTCATGAAATTCTATTGTGTTTGTTTTTTATTAATTGGTACCTATTAACATAAAACAAACACAATAGAATTTCTAGGAACATCATACCTGATGTTCATTAATAAATTAATAAAACATTGATAAAAATAAGTCAATTTTTTTACGGCTCTGAATTCCAGCGGTTTTAGTCAGTGGTGACAAAGGTATTGCTTTTACAAATATATCGGATTTGATAAATTTTCGATACATGATTATTTTATATCGATATATCGATGTATCGAAATAATAATTATCGCCAAAAAATATCGATATATCGATAATTTTTCTACGAGCCTACCCAGTGCTTTAGCTAGGAAAAAGAAGTAGCGCAACAAACGCGCACAAATAACTGGCGAAGGGAGTAGGTACCTACTATACGTCACCTCTGCCTAATCCTTCGAGGAAACAAGCGTTATGTTAAGTAATTATACTCCCTGGTACATAACACAATATATCACAGATTGCAAGTATATCAAGGTAAGCTAAGCAGTGTATTGTTTCGTTTTGATAGCTCACTCTAATCACAGCAGATGCCATGCATCTCCGTCGCCTTTGTCAACGTCAACGCCGAGGACACGACAAACCGGACCGTTGCACGAGATTAACTACTATAGGTGATAAACTACAATAGCTCCAATCCTACTCTATATTTAGGTTAAGTTAAGCTAGTAAGGACAACAGTACCTATTATTTTATGAAACTTGACGGCCGAAGAAAGTCAATCTGCCTAGCCTTTTACCAAATATGTTGGGGTCGACTTCCAGTCTAACCGGATGCCGCTGCTGGTATTTTAGACGGAGCGACTGCTATCTGACCTCCACAACCCAATTACTGGGTAATATGATACCCTTGGTAAGACTGGTTGTCAGACTTTCGGGCTTCTGACGACCCGTAACGACTGTCAAAGATCCACGAATGACAGCCGGGACCGACGGCTTAACGTGCTTTCAGAGGCACGGAGGAGTCTCGGTATGTAAAGATGGTCATCTATCCACGGACCAGCCCCGGCAAGCGTAGCTTAACCTGATGGATTGACCCGTGCGGCTGTTATTACTTAGCCACGAGCTCCTCTGACGGCCGAAGAAAGTGTTGTTTTTCATAAAAAAATATATTAAAAAAAGAACAACTAGGTACCTACTTAAGTTATTTTGGAATAAAAATGTTCCTTTTTAAATCCCATTTTTGACAAGCACTCCTATTAGGTAAATTCTGAAAAATTTTGTTACAGACAAAGTTCGCATTCCATTATGATTTGCGCCATTGATTTTTTTAAAGCACAATATTTTAAAAAAAAAAAAGAGAAGTCCTGACTAGCGTTGCAAAACTTCGGAAGTATTCGCAATTATTCGCAAATATTCAAAAGAATACTTCGATTTGAAGAAATACTACTAGTAAAAACTTATTACGTAAGTACTTATCATGAAAAGAAATATTCGGAAGTTTTCAAATCGATTAATCGATTCAAATCTTTTTTTTTTTTGGTACCTACATGTTGAGGTTTAGGGGTTTATGTGTTCTATAAAGGGGGGCCAAATTTTCATTATTTTTGCGATAGGACTCACCGTTTTCGAGCTATAAGCAAAAGAAAAAAAAAACTATTTTATAAACTCGGTAATCTACCGATGTATTTACCTCTTTATCACTTTCACACGTAAACCGCATACAAAAACTTATTACGTAAGTACTAATCTAAGTAGATGAAAAGAAATATTCGGAAGTATTCAGAAGTTTTCAAATCGAATAATACTCAGCTTTATGAATGAACGCGTAGTAACATAGTGAATATCAAACTTTAATAGATAAGTATTCTATGCGTGACCGAACATGTACTTAGCTCGGCGCATAATTGCAAATACTACTCAAAACTTCCGAATGCTTCCGCGAATAATACGACGGGAATACTTCGGAATATTACTCTCCGGCAACGCTAGTCCTGACTGACTGACTGATTGACTGACTCATCAACGCCCAGCCCAAACCCTTGGACCTAGAAAGTTGAAATTTTGTTCAGATGTTTCCTGATAATACCTACGTTCCCGTGGGATATTTATTTACTAAATCCTGTATAAAATATCAATTTCTATGTCGGTACGTACATAATACACAACAACATCAAAGACGACATCTCAATCAAAATCGAAACTTGAGTAATTGGGACAGGCAAACATGTCTGCCTGTATGAAATGCCTGGCGGCGGTATGGACGTTAGAGGCGTAATATGTCAGTTAATAAAAAGGTCCTGTCTACACAAAACTTTGTGTAACGAGGTACTGTGTGTAAGACATTTAGGAATGGAAAGTTCTAGATTTCTTAATAGAAGGACGAGGTATTGTTTTCATATGACCTAGATTCAGGTGAGAAGAATATATGTGCATCTATACATGAAGTCACGTTTTAGAATCTAATGTGTTTATAAAATCTTAGTGCAGTTTATTCCTTCTTATGATGTTTTCCTTAACTTGATGTTGGTGACGTAATCAATTTGCATTCTCGTATGCCGTTCTTTTTATAATTATTCCTCTCATACTGAGCACCTGCCATCAATCTCTTTACCACCCTTGGTTGACTAGTAGAGAATGCCTAAGGCATTAAGTCCCCCTTTGTACATTTTTTAGTGCAAAAAGTTAAAATTAAATAAATAAATTGAAACATTCACCAAAATAAAAATATCAGGAGATCTGTAAGCCGACATTCAACACATTTTTATTTACACCACTAAAATAACTCCTAAAAATTCATAACTGATTCATAGCTAATTTACCATGTAGGTACTTATATTAAACAACGCAAACAAACACTGACAACGGGTCTTCTTGCGATATTCCTTTTTACAAGGTAAATAGATACTTGTTTCCCGACGTTTCGACCGCCTTGCAGCGATCGTGGTCACGGGAGGACCTACCTCGTAAAAAGGAATATCGCGAGAAGACCCGTTCTCAGTGTTGTTTATAGTGTGTACAAATTGCGAAAGTTTAAAAACTTTAACGCAAACAAAGTCTTAAAACTAAGTAAATAAGTATAATGTGCGAAACGAGGTTTACAATTTTAAAGTTACAGGTTTACAATACACCAGTCTGTAAATGTATACTACCACCTTGCTTCCCACTTCCCGCTACGCCATTGTACAGCCACAATAATGGCGTAGAGGCCATCTATTTTACAGTCATTAGGTCATTAGCATTACATATGTAAAACACAGATTGAAACTGAAAACGTTTCGCCTGACAGTTCTGACACAATGCTTGGTGAATAATAAATACGTCTGAACAAGTAGAGCGAATGAATCACTTCGGCAGTTCGATTGTCTTATTTTAAAACCGACCATGTCTTTGTAAGTCGTCCATTTGACGGATCGAATGCACTTAGTGCATCACTAAGGCCAGTATTACATTACTTAAAACTGGTTTGAACCAATCAAATGGCTTTTAACTCGTTTTAAGTAATGCTTGAGTCTTGAGTGAGGTTCTGTAGTACGGGCCTAACTTAAAGCTCCATTTACACGGTGCAGGTTTCTGGAACGTTCAAGAGCAAAAATCGCATGCCATACAGCAGTTCAATTTTATTGCACTATCACACAATTGTTTACACGCAAGCGATTACCATTAAATGGCCTAAAATAATTGAATGCAAGTTTTGAGGCAATAAAATTTCCAGCCGATTATTGCATACTACTTTTGCCTCGTCTAAACACAGAGTTGCACGTCCTTGTATAATTGATTCAAGTATTACCCGTAGGTATCCAGTATTTCATTCAATTTTATTGAACGTCTTGTTTCGTTCGCTTATGTTTGAATGATAGAATGATGCCAGAATTGAATGCGATTTTATTGAATGTCCGCTTTTTGTACGTGCAGTTTTGTTGTACCTACGTGCTGTATACACCTTTACCTACCAGTCTGTTTTGAATGGCAACTAACAAACTTGTCCGTTGTACGTGTTGTTTAGAGAGTGCCAGTCAATTGCTCTTCAATTTTATGGTATGCTACAGGCAATACCTGTCGTCTGTTAAATAAAATGACAAGAGATGGACAGGTTAACAGCATTGGAAAAGAAACTACAATTTTCAATTCGTATAGTTCAGACTGAATAGAACGTCTTTTATTTTTTATTTGTGACGTCCGAGCTGCCGTGAAACGAAACGTAATTTAGAACAAAGGTAAAAATATCAAATAACGAGCTACCCACGCGTAATTAACTGTAAATAACAATTAGATTAAAACGTACGTTTACTGCAAGACATTAAAACACAAAGAGAATTAACAAGTTTTCTTTTATCGTCTGCTAACAAAATGTGGGAGGATTCTTGGAAACTTGATACAACTGTATCTTATATAGCCTATAAGTACAGTCACGAGCATAAATATCTTAAGGCGGAGAATGACTTGTAACGTTTGTTTGTATTGTGTCGAGTTTTTGTAACGCGTTACAGTAGTCAGTGCAGTGAGCAGAGCCGCTCGATGCGACCATTGCGTGCGCATGTTTATCGCTATTCTGAATGAAAAAGTAAGTTTCATAAAAACTAAAACCCAACTACTTACTGAAAAATCACGCTCTAAAAAGTATGAAACAAGAAAATATTCTCATCTGAAATTAAAAAAAGACAGACAAATTAAAAATCCGGAGTCACACGTCATAAATCAAACAGATTAAGTGTGACTCCGGATTTTTAATATGTCTGTCTTTTTCTAATTTCAGATGAGAATATTTTCTTGTTTCATACTTTTTAGAGCGTGATTTTTCAGTAAGTAGTTGGGTTTTACTTTTTAAACTTACTTTTTATTTAAATTATTTTGGGGTTATAATTTCGTTTAGGTTAGAGCCAATTTACATTCTATTATTCTTCTTTAAAAATATGTCTATGGGGCCAACCCTATAGACATATTTAAAAAAAAAAAAAATCTCTTCAAACCTATTTGAAGAGAAAATAAATATGGCTCACATCTGAGGCGTGATTTTAGAAATTATTCTCAATTATCGGGTACATGCAAGCAAAGCCGCTAGCAATAGCTAATAATATACATAGTTTTGAAATGTGCTAATTAAGCCCTTTCATTATGACATCCAACACGACATCATTAAAATTTTTTTTTTTAGTTCATGACTTTTTGTTCTCTAGAGGGCGTTATTTTCAATTTAATGTGACGTCACATAGCCTATAACCAGCGGACAACTAAGACGCTGCCAACGATACCTCATTTGTCAAATTATGACAAGAAGTTTAGAAATTATGAGGGAACAGATGAACATACATACATACATACCGGTCAAAATCATAACCCTCCTTTTTGCTTCGCCGTAGTCGGGATAAAATGGAGCGCGCTTGAGCCATGTACTCGGAGCGAACGTTTGCCGCGTCTTGTGTATTGCCGTTTTATAACCAAGCTCGTCATTAATGATACATTACAAACAAAATAACGTTACAAGTCAGTCTCTGCTTTTACAGTTTCGCAAAACTCAAAAGCGTTTTTCTCGTGAAATCAAAATTGCAACTTTGTAAAAAGACTTTTTTCATAATAGGTATGTTTTCAATAATATTACGCTTGTAACGCCATAAAATATTTATCAATACTTCAGGAGAAAATCGCTTTTGAATCTAGCGTAAGTGTGAGGTATTTATGCTCGTTACTGTACCTATGTACGTAAAGCGAGAGTATTTTAGCGCCGTACCCACTGCATCAACATCAATGTATGTGGCAATAACACATCTTTAACGTATCCAGCTGTCTAATAAATTCTTGGAAGTAGCCACTTCGGCACAAAATACGTACGCCTGACCAAATATTCGTTCTTTGGGTTTGGACGGCCGCCAAATATCAACAGGTGTAACGTAGGGTGGGCTCCCTTCTCTACTCACCCTCCTACAGCCGAGGGATTCGGCTGAGCTATCAACAATTATGTTTACATGTCCACATGATTAAGTAGTTTTCCGGCCCTTCTTGCTTTGGCTTTTCGTAGCGTTTTTCAGGGTTGATTTATTGTAGGAAGGTCGTTGACTTATGAGTTTATTAAAGAACCTAATATAGCAAGATCCCAGGGCCGGCAGACCAAACTTATTTTCTGATTAATAAAATGTATGAGATAGTGTAGTGTTAGTATGTAGGTACTTTTAACGTACGCATACCTGACGGGCAATTCCCGTATTTTTAATAACGTTCGCAATCTCATCTCGGTCTCAATCTGTCAAAAATAGTATTATAGCGTTTACCTACATATTTGACATTTAATTGTCGCTGGCATGAGATTGCGACTTGAATTTGAACGTTTTTAGGTACGAGAATTGGCCTTCAGCATAGCTTGGGCCGACGGCTAATTTACCTACCTAACCTAGTGTACCTACTAAAGGTACGTAAAAATATTACCTACTCACTTTTCTTAAATTCGGACTGCTGATTGTTATGTATGTTTTACAGAATAATTAATAATCATAAGTATATAACAACTAATAATTATACCTATAGAGCAATATCCCAGGATCTTGCTCTAATATTTGCGATGATTGAGGATAAAATATAATAAAAGGCGGGAAACAAACTAAAATAAAAAAACGGTGTCGGACCACGCAAAATAAAGGGTTCCGTAGTTGGGATGAATTTATCCCAAGAACAAACTTAACATTGTAGTTGAAAATCATGTTCTCCCATATATTCCAACTGCAAATGTAAGTTTGTACGCACAATATTGGGAGATTTATAATATTATTAAAAAAAAACCATAATAATATATTTATTTTAAGACCATAGACTTCAGTATCGGAAATAAGGGGGACTGGTAACTTTCATCTACTTTCTTATATAAGTACCTACATAACTAACTTTAAAACTACTTATTTTGAAATTATAAAAAATATACTTGAGTCCGTCACAGTAAGCCTCTCATTTGATATGTCACACGGTACAGCGTAACACTTTTTTTATTGTCTCCTAAAAGTGACAAAATTCATATTTTATATAAGTAACACATCTGTGTTTGGGTCCCAGAAATTAATATGTGTACCAAATTTTAACTTAATCGGTCCTTTAGATTCGTAGCAAATTGGTTGTAACAGATGGACAGACAGACACACGAGTGATCTTAAAAGGGTTCGGTTTTTTAATTCGGACATACGGAACCTTAAAAATAGATTAATAGCAAATGGTGATAACTAGATAAGGAAAGTGACATTTAATAAGTGTTTTACCTGTTGATATTTATTGAAAACAAAACAAAACAATGACTACTATAATAGAACATTTAAAAAAAGTGACTAAATCCTCTTTGTTATACAATATTCATTGTTAGATTACATTTATTTTTGCCACAAACTAACCACAACTGCCCTGATTGTTTTTAAAAACAGTTGGTTTCAGTCTGTGCGGTAAAACCTGTTTTATAAGTACTTAATTTTTGTAATAGGTATGTATAGTATTCCAGCAGTGTTTTATAAAGTCTGGGCCTTTGATCAAGGAAAAATAATTAATACTAGGCTTGTGTGTTTTTATTTATACTCCCAATGATTAAATTATTAAAATTATGCCACAGTGAAAAAATGTGTGGAAAGTTTTAGGATTTGTTTTTTTATTATGTTTTTTTAATGTTGTTGTTGGTGGGTAAGTTTTATTTTGTTCGTACAATATCTCATATTTTTTTTCCTTGCCCTAGGGTTCTTCAATAGGATGGACCCTAATCTTATTACAATCTAGCCTTTTAAATAGACTAATAAGTAATTAAATTATAACCTAAATTATTAAATAGTCTTTACTAAGAATGTGTCCAATAGCACTTTTCTTATTGTCTCTATTAAGGCGAATACACTTTTCGATCTTGTGTTTGTTGGGCACTTTTGTACTTTACACTATTCACTAACACTAAACACTATCTCAAACGGTTTTGTTCTTTTTAGTCTTCTTACTATGTTTGTGTCCTCGAGAAGCTGGATTGCCTCGACGTTCACATGCTGATGAAGTCTCTTTTTAACCGACTTCAAAAAGGAGGAGGTTCTCAATTCGTCGGAACCTTTTTTTATTTTTTTTGTTATGTATGTTCCTTGTTCCCCGATTACTCGAAGATGGCTGGACCGATTTGGATTTTTTTTTTATTTTATTCGAGAGGGTATACATCACAGTTGGTCCCATATAAAATTGATTAACTTTGCTTGGGTAGTTTTTGAGTTAGCTTCAATAATACGTATTTTTTCCCCACTTTTATATGGATGATGTTCTAGTTTGTTTTGCAGATAGTGGTATTAGAATTTGTGTGGGGTAGATACACAACTGAAAAGTAAAAATAAAAACTTTTTTACAAAAAAATACAACCGACTTCCAAAAACAACACTACAAAGTGAAAAATAACTTTAATTTCGGAAGTCGGTGGCAAAAAAAGAAAATACATTTAACTAGACACCGACTTCCGAAATTAGTTATTTTTCACTTTGTAGTGTTGTTTTTGGAAGTCGGTTGTTTTTTTTTTGTAAAAAAGTTTTTTAATGAACTATGAGTGTTAGGTTAGGTACTTAGAACAAGAAACCTCAAGAACGAACGCAGTGACGAAGTGCGAGAATTGTCATAATACGATTTAAAATTTCCCCATTCGATTAAATATAATAATAAATCCATATAATATTATTCCCCAAATTATAGGGAAACAATGTAACAAATAGCAACCCTTTGACACACACATAGATAAAAAGATGGCTTCACTTTTGATGTTAGCGGCGCTCCGTCTTCCTTTTTTGTTGATCTGAGGTCTTTTGAACTTTACGCCATGTGGCGAGGTTATAATTTTTTCTTATTATTTCGTAACATAAATAATAATGATGCGAACTTAGATTAATAATGTCGAAACTATACAGTATCTTATCTTCTCCTAGGTTTATTATAATACTTGTTTTTTTTTTTACAAATACATACTGTTAATTTTTTATGTTTTGTAAACAAAAATTAGCAACCCTAGTTAGACCCTACTACCCACTACACATGCCCAGTTCCCAGTTCCCAGTTCCCCAGTGCTCTGGACAGCTCATTGTTGCCGCCGCCATGACACCTACCCGTACATTCAATTAACAACACAATGCCTTTAATTTCTTCTAAACAATCATATCTCATTTCTTTGTTTTTCCAATCTCGCTAGACGGAAGCATCGTGTGACGTCATAGAAAAGGGTACCGTCAGATGTAGCTGAAAGGGTTTCACTATCTATCTATCTATCTAAACTGACGCAAATAAGTGATAGGCCTAATTTCGTGATAGTCCGTTTGGTCAAGTTTTAACAAAGGTTTCGATTATTAGCTATAAGTCATAAAATAGTAGTCGTAAGTAGGTTTACTATCCTAATTACTTATTGTAAAAGAAAGACTGCTCTATGTTCCTAATTAAAAAAAAAGAAGAAGATACTAGAGTATCGAAGTTTTATTACATATTTTGTTTTATCACGAAATTGGATGAGTTCACCCTACTTACGTGTATACTTAGATCTACTGAAAGTTTCTGGATTCTGATAAATAAGACCAGATATTAGATTGTCACGATATTATAGACAGCCAATGACTATCCTCCATTAAACTTTTTTATCATTTTACGGCACCACTCGACACGCAGTCGTTTCTGGTCTTCTAGTATCCATCGAGTGCAAAGCTTCCGAACCTTCAGATGCACATGCAAAATGTTTTGCTCTTGGCTCATTCCAATGCCTAATATAGCACGAATTTGCTGATAAGTACTTTTTTTGTCCGTTTCAATCAATTGTAGTACGGTGTCGATATTGGATTCTGTAACCGCCGTCGCTAGCCGACCTTCACGTACATCGTCATGGAGATGATCACGTGAATGTCTAAATTTTCCGAACCTCGAATACAGAGGGCTGCGACATGGCCCTTCATCATCAAATGCCAATTGAAGTCTCTGGTACTTAACTCTCTTTTTGATCTAAGCCACAGCGAATATCGTAAAAAAATCATTGAGCGAAAATTTTCACGAGTTAAATTCGTTGTAATAGCGACATATGATTTTTTAAAGGACGCCACAATGAAAAAAACAAA
The DNA here is from genome assembly GCA_946251885.1 of Cosmia pyralina. Lineage (NCBI taxonomy): Eukaryota > Metazoa > Arthropoda > Insecta > Lepidoptera > Noctuidae > Cosmia > Cosmia pyralina. Next base: position 17,636,666 of record OX276357.1, read on the forward strand.
ATGACAGTCTCGCAAATTAAAAAGTAACATGTTCCCAGAGAGTTCCATTTTCGAATTCCGTAGGTAATTGTTTTTTATTTTTTTATTGTAAGTGGCCAGTTCCAGAAACGTTCAGTGTGCCCCACGTTTATAAAGCTTCTTCAGCTGTAATACTACATTTTATTTAAAATTCTACTTTCAAATATTTGAAACTGAACTCTATAGCCACAGAATAAATAATAGTACCTACCTACTAACGCTATAAACGTTTTTATTGAGTAATTCAACTATCTATGACCTATAGTTTTTAGGGTTCCGTACCCGAAGAGTGCCAAACGGAACCCTATTACGTCTAAGCCTCCACTGTCTGTCTGTCCGTCCATTCGTCTGTCTGTCTATCAGCGGGCTGTATCTCATGAACCGTAACAGGTAGACAGTTGAAATTTTCACAGATTGTGTATTTCTATTGCCGTTATACTCGTAAAAATAAAATAAAGATGAATATTCAAGAAACGTGTTTTTTTTTTTAAACTGAAGTATATTTTTTAAATAATAGGTTGGGGAAAAAATTTCTTCGCATTTTTTAAGAAAATTCAAAACATTTTTTAATATACATTATTTACATTTATCTAAAGTATGTAGGTACCATTTTGTTCGATAACTTTTTGCCAATTTGTAGAAAGGGGCATGGTCCCATTGCTATAGAAATTTTGGGACTTCTGATCAAAATATCGCGACAAGTGGTTTTGGCAGTCCTCTCGTGATGTTAACCTGACACTGCCTAAAGAATTCTGAAGAGACCGAAACAGGTGGAATTCTGAAGGTGCAAGGTCAGGACTATACGGCGGATGCATTAACACCTCCCAGCCAAACTCTCTTAATTTTTACTGAGTGGCTAAAGATGTGTGAGGTCTAGCGTTATCATGATGAAAAACCACACCCCTTCTGTTGATTAATTCCGGCTGCTTTCTCTCAACTTCTTGCTTTAATCTCATCAGTTGTTCGCAGTAGAGTTCAGAATCGATGGTCCTGCCTGGTGGTAACAGCTCACAATGAATAATGCCCTTCCAATCCCACCACACACACAGCATCACCTTGTTGCGAGTTAACCCGGGTTTTGCCACAGTCTGTGAAGCCTGACCAGCCTTTGACCACGACTTTTTTCACACGTTCTTGTCGTACGTAATCCACTTTTCATCACCAGTTATCAGCTTCTTCAAAAATGGTTCGATTTCATTACGTCGTAATAAAGAATCACAAATGAGTACACGGTTCATTAGGTGTCTTTCAGTGAGCTCGTGAGGTACCCAAATATCGAGCTTTTTTGTGTACCCAGTTTTTTTCAAATGCGCCAAAACTGTTTTGTGGTCAATTCCTAGTTCTTCAGCTACGTCGTGACTACTGCTTCACACACTTGCTCCACTTTTTCTAAAATGGCATCCATTTTATCCATAATAGGGCGACCAGAGCGACGTGCATCTTTGACATCAAAATTTCCGGATTGAAAACGCTTAAACCAAATGTTTGCTACTCTCACAGACACTGCACTGGGTCCATAAACATTGCAAATTTTTTTCGCGGCTTGCGTTGCGTATTTACCTTTTTTGTAGTAAAATTTTAAAATGTATCGAAATTCTTCATTAGATTCACTCATCTTGACAGTACGAAAAACAAATGAAAATCACACATTTTCCTAATTTGAATTTGGAATTATGTTCTTTAAAATTTAAACTTTCAATGATACCAAAACCAGCCAGATACAAATAGTATAGCGAAAGAGATTTTATTTTAAGTTCATACATACTATGCGAAAAGACTTTTTCCCCAACCTAATACTTATGTAGTGTTAAATATTATACAGTGGTACGGAACCTTTCGTGTGTGAGTCCGACTTGCACTTGACCGTTTTTTTAAATCATAATGTGGCATCACAGCTGAAGTGGCAAAATATCAAGTAACTTTTGGAGGGCACTGTAAATAAAAATTAAATGCTGTTCGTTCGTATGCACGTCACTTGAGAACAGCTGGACCGATTTAGCAATTTTTGTTTAAAAATGTTCGTAATAGTCTGAATTAGGTTTTATAAAAAGAAAAAGTTTCCCGGAATATTTTCAAATTTAGGAAATACTAAACATTATTTTTTTTACGGGATTTTAGGATGAATTATTAAAATTTGGACAGCACAACGTCCCTCGGGGCAGCTAGTTTAATAAAGAAACTAAATAGGAAGATCTTTTCTTTAATGAATGTGAGAGTTCAATTCATAATTATCTATTTTAATTTCTCAATTCACTACTTAAACTGATTGTTACGCTGATTAAAATAGATTATCTGTTGTTCGAGAACGTAAATACTCCGAGAATTTGATTTTGAACAAGATTAAGAAAATAATATGTAGGTAGGCAAAACGCATTATATTTTTTGGGCCGTTTTGTTTGAAAGGACAGGAAAGCATGATTAGAATACTCCAAGGTTATCTTACGTTCTTATTATCCCCTCGCATAATTATACCAACACTTTTAATAAGTACTTAGAGCAGAGCTACGTCGCGAAGTTCGAAATAGTACCATTTATCATTTCTTACAATTTATCAACGGAACCCATTAGCTAATTAGAGCGGCCATCTTTGTTCAGTATGAATATTTAAAAATAATAATTATTTTAGTTCCTGCCTCTGTATTGTTTTAGTCCTGTGTAAACTGGGAGGTACAGTCAACCGCATATTAGTGGTAACAATTGGACAGTGGTGCCGATTCTCTTGTCACAAATGCCTCTAAACTAGACTAAAAATCACTAAAATTTAGCTTAGTTTTTTTACTTTTTTTATTCCTGTCAAACGACGATTTCCCATTGTGAAATTGACTAAAGTGACACAACTTAACTATATTTCAGTTTGACAGCACTAATATTGTACAGAGTTATTAATTTAGTGAAAATAGCAATTTTGCTATTCTGAATTTCACTGTTTTCACCTAAAATTTTCATTGTGAAACTAAATCAGACTATTTTTAATCGCGATTGAAAAGGTGTAGAATAAAATTATTTATCATGAACTAGAATTCACACCAACAACTTGACTTTAAGTGCAAAAACAGTACTGTATTTTTTTTTCATTTGCTTATATCTCGAAAACGGTGTCCTATCGCAAAAATAATGAAAATTTGGCCCCCCTTTATAAAGCCCTTAAACCCCTAAACCTCAACATATAGGTACCAAAACAAAATTCCATAAAAAACTACTCCTTCCCTGCTCGTTGAACAAAATATAAAGGGCCTTGTCACTTTTCATAGTGATTTCGTTAGTTCCAATTAAAGCCACCGGGTCATATTATACTACGGGCACTACACCACGCGGAGTCACGATTGTCAAACTCGATTATAGTTGTCAAAATTGTTTTTTAATTTAGAGGTTTTTTTTTGCAGAATAGCTCTAAGATTCTCATAGCCAAAAGTAAGGAATTTTAGTGATAGTTTAGTTAGTTTAGTTCGGTGTACAAGAGAATCGGCACTATTGACAGTGTTGTTATGTCGTAGTAGTAAGGGTGATTTTCCTAGTGTAAGTGTAACCAGTGATGTGTGAATGACTGTACGTTGTGTTAGACTGTGACCCTTTAGCTCTTTGTGGCCTTAGCTTAGGCACATAATAATAAAGTTACAGTAGTACGTCTTCATAGAAAATGCCCGAAACAACGCGCTTCGAAACCTCACTGTACAGACGGCTACACATCAAGGAAAAGATTTCCAGTTTATACTGACCTCTCATTATAAGGAAATCCTATACAATGCGAGATCAGCTTATACTGGAAAAGTATTGCTTGATCTGTAGCCGTGCGTACATAGCAGTAGGCAACAGTTCGAGAGTAGTACAGTCCGCGAGGCCTAAGCTGAGCTTTACATTTGTGTGAGTGCACATAGATAGTGTAGGTGTGACGTCGGCCTAGAGCGCGACGCGTCCTTTGCTTGGTTTATACTGCTTTTTGGCAATCGGCCTGAGGCGCAGTGCGTCTCTCGCGCGACGCAACTCCGCTTCTTTGGTAATCCTCACACAAATGCAAACCTCAGCTTAGGCCTCGACGCGCGCGAATTTATCTACCGAGCGGCCGCAGGTAATTAATTCAAGGTCACTACCCAGACGTACTTCTGTAACTTTATTATTCTGTGGCTTAGGTATGAATAAACTAGAAATTCTAGGGAGTACCTTAAGCCTATTTAAGTACCTACTAATAAGTTTAAAACGAGGGATACCTTGAATAATGTTGGACTTCAGAAGTCTAAAATGTACCTCGAGTGAAAAGGGTTTAAACTTAAAGGAGAATCTTGAGACCGTTTACGTGGCATACAGGTTCAATGTAAACTAGAGCAGACATCGCGAACAAAATGTTTGCGCAACATGTTGTTGTCCGAGACAGCAAACGTCCATACACTACGGTTGTCACATTTAGGGCGCCTTTCCACTGACGCTGAGCTGAGCGGAGCGGAGGAATCATCCAATCACAGACGAGACAAGAGTCGTGATGAGGATTTCAACCATTATTATTGATTGATTCTTCCACGTCTCCGCTCCGCTCCGCCCAGCTCCGCATCCGCGGAACACATCGTTAGGGACAACAAAATGTTGTGCAAACATTTTTTCGCGATGTCTGCTCTAGTTTACATTGAACCTCAATGCAAACAGTAGGTAAAAAGTTAACCTGCTCTTTGGTTTTTCTTCTGCTGAAGGTAGACACTGTTTACTAAACCCGTGTCTCCTGCGCGTGTTTTTTCGAAACATTACACAAGAACATCTAAACAAAGAAGTGTGTCCATACACATTTGTGTATACAAACTTGATGTTTTTGTTTTCCGAGCTGCATGGAAAACATTCCCCGCGCATCGCGCAGTTCTGTTGTCAAACTGAAAGCACATCTTTTTAGCCGGAACTCATTACGACATCTACACAAAATGTCATCTATTGACATCTACACAAAATGTGTAACAAAAATATTTATATACGCAGGAGACAGCTTGTGTATGAACACAAATGTTTATGTGTAAGGTTTTTTATGTAAATGTTTCGCAAACTGTTCACCCTGTAACAAAAACATAAATATTTAAACTTCATACAATTAATAACTCTAACCCATTGTAACTCAAGTACCTAGCTAGTTAATCAAGCTCACGGGATTAAGGCTCCCGCAGACAGGCGCGAAACGACGGTGCGACGCGATTCTCGTAGAATAATATCCATAAAGTTTTAAATATAGAATAATAATAATATTGAATATAGGTGTAATAAACAATCTGTATAACATCTAATGTACATTCTATATTCTAGCAAATAAAGTTATCATTCATTCATTCATGTAAATTGTTCTACTAGAGTCGCGTCACGCTGTTACGTCGCGCCTGTCTGCCTTTATGAAGTGAAACACGGGTTGGTTTCGGAGAGATCTTTTTGCGAATGAGATTGATATAATTGTAATATTAACTAGCTTTTGCCCGCGGCTTCGTCCACGTGAATGTCAGAAAATATCCCACGGGAACGTAGGTACTACCGGGATTAAAAGTACCTAACCTATGTGTTAGAATAGAATAGAATAGAATAAAATACTCTTTATTATGCACACCATTAAAATTACAGGTTACAATGTTACAATGTTGAAATTTGTGTGTTTGTTTGTTTTTTTTTGTTTTTGTTTTTTTGTGTGTGTGTTTTTTTTTGTGTTGTTTTGTTTTGTTGTTGTTAATCCAGGTTATAAACTATGTGTGTGCCAAATTTCAGCCAAATCCGTTCAGCCGTTTTTGCGCCAATACGGAACATAGATCCAGACAAACAGAAAACTATTTAGAACGTTAAATAGTTTTCTACTACTACCTACTATTTATTTTATTTACATAGGTATATGTAGATATTATTTACTTTGATTTCAATAACTTTAGCTATATGTTGTAAAGTAAGTAAATGTTTTATAGGGCAGAAACTAAATTTGTGGTAGACTAGTCTAATTATGTTTTTTGTATTTGTTGTTATAGTGGCAACAGAAGTACATCATCTGTGAAAATTTCAACTGTCTAAGTATCACGGTTCATGAGATACAGCCTGGTGACAGACGGACAGACAGACGGACGGACAGCGGAGTCTTAGTAATAGGGTCCTGTTTTACCCTTTGGGTACGGAACCCTAAAAATCGATCTTGAAGTTAGACTAACTAGTCGGGTAGTTGCAGGCGCTGTACAAATTTCGTTTCTGCCCTATAGGGTGGCAGTTAACACAATCATACTTTTCAAAGTTCTTTATTCCATAACACACTATCAATTTATTGGAATCAGTTTCATCTTGACAGTTCAACAACATTCATTGCGTCATTTACGTTGTCAATCAGAGTCAGACAATTGTTTGAAGATAATATGAAGCAATGGATTAGCAATTAGTCAGTCGGAATCTGAATCATTATTCAGATTCGGATTGACAGTGTGTTACGCAATTAGGGTGCTGATAATAATCTGATCTTAAAATTTGTAGTTGAATTTAAAAACACATTCAAATAGAAAAGATTAATCCGTCTGTTTTGTAAGGAATTTTGTTCGCCTAACTCTCCCAAGACAATATTAAGCGCACTCTCGGAGGATCTCATAGCTGTCTTATGATAATTTAAATATATTGGGTTCCATAGTCAGCCATTTTGAAGCTGCATTCTTTAACAACCCCAGAAGAACACTAACTACTGGTAGAAGCTCCATTGCAATTCCAAGCGGTGAAATGGATGCAGGTTTATTTAAAAAAACTTCAGTGGAATAAGAATTTACAAAGGAGTCTGTATTTTTATTAACTTGGTTTCATTTTGTGTTCTTAGAAAATTCTCTTGGAAAGGCACGACGCGACGATGCGACGCGATTCTGGTAGAATAATTTACCACAAAGTTTTCTTAGAAATTGTTCTACTAGAGTCGCGTCGCGCTGTCGCGTTACACCTGTCTGCCGGAGCTCTTAAACACTTCTGTAAAAGTATTGTGTCATTAGAAAATTTATGTCGGTAAATAATATGGTAGTAGACCTTATGTCATAGGATAAAACACGACCACAATTGTGATTACATAGATTAAAAAAAATCCTTTTTTTACCTTATGTAATTTTTTTACTCAATTTTCGAGCAGATCTTTTAAATATAAAAAAAAACAAAATGTACACAATTCTAAACAGAATACTAGTTAAAAATTCACAAGCAAACTCCAAACAAGATCTTTCAGTATAGCACCTACAGAAGGTTGGCTCCTTAACAACGAGCGAAAGCAGGCGCACGCACACTAAACGCGTAAGTTCGGCGCCGGTGCCGGCGGCGGCAGCGGCAACGATCGAATTCAAACACATGCTATTTTATTTCACATAAACCTACATGAGCACTTATGAAACGTCACAAGGTAAGTGCACGGCTCCATTTGGTAGTTTCCTATGGAGAAGAACGGGTAAAAACTCCACGGTTACTCTTGCAAAAATAAGTAGCTTTACAATATTTTCAAATTACAGTATTAATAGGTATGGAAGGACATTGTAGGCTTTTCAACAAGTACCAGGTGTACGTACTTAACAAAAAAATACAACCGACTTCCAAAAACAACACTACAAATTGAAAAATAACTTTAATTTCGGAAGTCGGTGTCTAGTTAAATGTATTTTCGTTTTTTGCCACCGACTTCCGAAATTAAAGTTATTTTTCACTTTGTAGTGTTGTTTTTGGAAGTCGGTTGTATTTTTTTGTAAAAAAGTTTTTATTTTTCACTTTTTAGTTGTGTACCTACCCCACACAAATTCAAATACCACTATCTGCAAAACAAACTAGAACATCCATATAAAAGTGTGTACAAAAAACGTATTATTGAAGCTAACTCAAAAACTACCGAAGCAAAGCTAATCAATTTTATATGGGACCAACTGGGACCCTCTCGAATAAAACAAAAAAAAAATCCAAATCGGTCCAGCCATCTTCGAGTAATCGGGGAACATACATAAAAAAAAAATAATAATAAAAAATAAAAATAAAAAAGGTTCCGACGAATTGAGAACCTCCTCCTTTTTGAAGTCGGTTAAAAATAGAAAATGGTTAACAAATCGAATCATTTATGCGTCTACAAGGCCTGCAACGTTCTCACATTCACAAAATAGAAAATAATCTATAAATAAGATAAATAAAATAATAAAAATTGAAAAAAAAAAACCTATTTATTATTTATTATTTATTTATTTAATACTTCAAGCACACAAATGTACAGAGGCGGACTTAATGCCATAGGCATTTTCTACCAGTCAACCTTTGGGTGATGCAGAGACAAACAGTGGCAGGTGCAATGATGAAAAATTAAGGAATAAATATTTATTCAAATATATAGATACTCATATACCTATACAAACTATAAATATAATAATGTATACCTAATTATATATAAATATAAGCACAAATAAATATACACTAATACACGAATAAACTAAAACAAATAAGACAAACAATGGGAAAACATTACCGTTGTGATGATACTGCCAACTTCTTGCGAATGTGCTCACGAACTTTAACTTTAAAGGATAATCGGTTGGTTACCATCCTGATTTCCTGAGGGAGCGCATTCCACAGAGAGATGGACTGAATGAAGAAAGAAGAGTGAATGAAGTCTGTACGGTGAGTGGGACATAGAAGAAGACGATTTTGAGATGAACGTAGATTTCTATTGTGGTTGGCGCAAATGTACTGAAAGTGGGGAGCTAGATAACTAGGGGAAGAGGGAGAGTCAAGAAATGAAAACAAGGTGGTCAGCGCCCTTTGCTCTCTACGCTGGCGTATAGGCAACCACTTTAGAAGCGCCCGATGCGCAGAGACATGATCATATTTACGCAAATTGAAAACGAATCGAATGCAGTTATTAAGAAGACGGTCAAGTTTGTTGAGGAGATCTGCATTCAGGTCATAGTAGCACACATCACCATAGTCGATGATAGGGAAAATTAAGGACTGCACAAGCATTGTCTTGGTACTGATTGTCTTGTACTATTTAAACCAAATGACAGTATCGTCATTACAACTGTAACAATTCTGATTGCACATCATGCATTTATGTCCAACGATCTCGTACGAATGGAGTCTCGAGTGCGCTTGGACTCACTGTACGTCAAGCGTGTATATTTCTGCGTGCATTTTCGTTAGTTGTATGGAGTTAACCTTCTGTACGTATCTGTACGTGACCAAGGTTCCTCAGAAATCTAATCCTAGATAGCGAAGCATGAAATTTGATCTTCAATACTCTTTTATGTCTCACCTATGAGTTTCTTTGGTTGAGAAAATCTTGACTCTTTTAGTTTTGCTGGCGTGGGGTTTTATACGGTCGGGAGTTTTCTTCTCGTTTGGCTGACTTGGTGTTTGATACCTGGTCCTTTATGGCTTAAGTTGATAAGGTTTTTTTTATACATACAATAATATTGTTATTAGAGATTATAATTATGTAAATACAGTTTAATTCATAATTGATTATCAAATATGAATTAAGTCTCGAATCATATTTTGATCAAGATACAACTTTAAAAATTTAATTTCGCGAGCTACTACTGCGAATTTCTTTTAGTATTTACTTACGAATGATCAAATTGCTTTTAAGTGTTAAGCCTCTTAAAGTGATTATTATTCTACGCAATTTAATTATGTCACTAAGATGAAGGGTAAGAAACGAAATCTAAATTATTTTTTCTTTGTTTTCAGGTAAGTGTGGTCTTCGTTCAAGAATTAGCCATTGCTGAACCTAATACATCCAATGAAGGACATGTAGGCATAATATTACACAGAAGGTACCCAATTTAAATTTGTATTTCTTAAGAAGGAGAAGGTCAGACAGTACGAAGAGATAAAACAAATATTCTCCAAGAAATAATTTCAGAAATAGCAACATTTATACAAACACGAAAACATGATTTATTTCATTACATTTTCTCAGAAAGGGACACACAAACACCAGAGATTTTAACAACATAACATACCTACATTTTGTTAGGGCATAAATATATCTATATTTTGTTGAGCCGGTGTAGGCCTTAGGCAGCAACAGGTCAATTACGGAGAGGTCACGACGTTATTACTAAGTGAAATATATTGAATTTGTGCCCTAACTTGGACCGACGTTTATCTACCTACACTGTCACTTATTTGTCAAAAGAGGACGTTACACCAAACCAATTTTGTAGGTTTTTATTTTACCTAATTGAGATTTCAGACTTATATTATGTAATATCTTGAGTAACCATTATATAAATTAACATGTCATATCTAAATGAGCCGGGTGATCTGTGACTCAGGGCCCTCCTACTTCAGACATCTTTCTCTATTTAAGATTGTGCATTTATACTATCTAGTGCCTGTAATACTGATGTTGAGATAAATAAAGATTATGATGATGATGAAAGTAAGTAAATGGTATTCAAATGAAGTTATTAAGACGAAGATTTATGCCAATGGCCTTGGGTGGTTAGCTTGCGTGGTCTGTGCTCAGCTCACGCAACGCGTCGTACGTCCACCCAGTAATAGAACTCGCCCATCAAGGAGCGCTGTCCCAAATTAAACGCATTATTAATTTATTATACACAAAACAAAAAGTATTAAATTAAAACACGTATACTAAAAGATAATTACCTAAATAATCTTTAAAATGGTGAAGACTTCATAAAAATACGCTTGATAGTTTTTGCGTGATTCTCAGTTTTTTATCCACGTTAGACATAACTTTTCAAATTAATTACACTATGTAATATAAAGATAATCTAAAACATTCATATAATAAGTTATTAAGAAAATGCTCTAAGTAAGCAACTACGGCGAAGCAAAAAGGAGGGTTACGATTTTGACCGGTTATTTTTTCGAAATCATTAAGTACGCTGTTACAAATGGATAGTCAAATCATTACTTTTTTACACAAAAGAATGTTTATTAAATAGAATGCCTTGCATTCTTAAAATGTTTTTTGGCCAAATTGTTGATAGATGTGCACGGTACGATTCTGGACTATAAATATAATTTTAGATAGATACAGTTTCTCAATAAATGTACCGGAGTGAAATTTTACTTCGGTACATTTATTGAGAAAATGTACCTGTTTAAAATTATATTTTTATAGTTCAGAATCGTACCGTGCACATCTATCAACAATTTGGCCAAAAACATTTTAAGAATGCAAGGCATTCTATTTAATAAACATTCTTTTGTGTAAAAAAGTAATGATTTGACTACCCATTTGTAACAGCGTACTTAACACTACTCGTTTAGACGTGATCTTCAGTTTAAAATCATTAAAAGTCGGTTATCGTCGCCTTAACTTCTTCTTCTCAACACTGTCACTTATTTGTCAAAGTGGACGTTACACCAAAGTAAATGGTGTTCAAATGAAGTTATTAAGCCATTGAATTGTAAATTGACTATCGTTACCTAAATTAAATTGATCTGTTTGATCATTCGCCGATCTACAACATCGACATGTCAGAAATGAAATGGGTATATAGTAATGAGAATTTGTAATTTCTGTGTGAGTCTAATGGCTTTTTATTATTATTACACTTATTAGTGTAATGGATGAAAGTTGTTTATCATGGCAAAAACGAGTAAGTATATTATTTTTGTCTAAATATAGTCCATAATTTCAAAGCACAACAAACTGACAGCTCTGAATAATTGTTCACAGAGTCATATTTACCATCAAACATGTAATACACGTACATAATACATTGTAATTACCGTGTAGGTGTGAAAAATTGCAATAATAGGTAAATACTAAAACTGATCATCAACTCAGTTGCCAAGTTTATGTCAAGCGGACGGCTACACACTTGTTCAACAGGCTAATTGCGTAACACATTAGCAATGGCTTTCATTTTGACAGTTCAACAACATTCATTGCGTTATTGAGCAGACAAATTTTTCGAACATATGAAGCAATGGATTAGCAATACTATGCTTCAAAATCACAATCTGAATGTATAGAAGGTGTAAAAAGGCTTATCGTAATAGCCGTTATCAACGCATTCTGTACATCAAACTGAGTAACATTGTGTAAAAAATATTGCTGGGAAAAGACTTTTATTTTTGTTATGAAAAATAGCTGTTTACGGCAGCGAGCATTGTAACGCTCGCAAAACATTGTTTTTTTTTTTATCTATGCAACTGTACATTAGTTGTCGGATATTTAAAGTTAATTTATAACGTATAATAAAACTTGTTTGTGTGAAAAAAAAAAGCTGGAATTTTGACCTTCAATATCGACGTAACCAAAAGGCTCCCAGGGATGGTCCAGGACGAAAAATGCCGCCCGGCTGTGCCAATTAATGGCAGCCAACCCAAACAAGTGTGTGGCATCCCTAACATCAACTAAAGGCAGAAATTTTTTAATAAAGTTTTCATAGAGTTTATTCCATCAGAGTCGCGTCGCGCCGTCACGTCGCGCCTGTTTGTGGGAGCCTTAACATGTAAACACAGATCCGTAGATAAATGCATTTTGTCACGGAACACGATCTGCTACCCAAATAGCGTATTATGACCACGAAATCCGATACCATCACATATTGGAATCAGTCCCGACAATCCTCAAATCGGTTTTACTGAGACGATTCACATTAAAACCACTGACTGCGACAGGCTTCACGTATTGACAGTATTGTCACTAGTCTTCTTTACAGATATAATTCCAGGCCCCAGGGGCTAAGCAACCAAAACCAACGGTGACAATTCGAAAATTTTTCAAGTTTCTTTCATATGTACTTTTTTGCTTTACGTCATTGACATTGTAACCGAACACTACACGGCATAGCATACCTAGGTACAACATGAAATGCAATATCGTTATATTCGTGTCCATCTAACAGTACACAAGCAGTAAACTTTTTCGTAGACACTATACTGCCGCCTAATCCTACAAATTCAAAAACAAATTCAAAAATTTTATTTCGAGCAAAGACTCATATAGGGTTAGTAACATTGTTCCTTAAAACTAAGTGTTAGTAAACAACACGAAACGATGGCACATGTAACTGACAGCAGTGGATTATATACGGACAGTCCACTCTGTCAGCAATCATTTTCAGAACCCTGCTTAGGCTAGCCATGACTCGAGCTACCATGGATGCTGCGCGCTTGCGCATTATTGTGTAAAAACAATCTACACGCGCCGCCGCAAACATCCCTGACGCACTACAACGCCATGGCAACCCCAACAGTTTTCTGAACGCGTTATTAAATTGGACACGAAGGGCTCCGTACGACGCCCGCGAATACTTCTCCCACAAGCTGCACGTGTAGAATGTTGTACAGAATGCTCTAAAAAGCGTCACCTTTACGTCTGCAGTACAACGTGCAAACCTGCGGGCCATCATATTCGCACGCACGGAAAGAGCCCTCCGTTCCCTTTCTATATCAGCATTGTCCCTAAGGCCAGTGGACAAGATTCCTGACAGTATTTACAGACTCAGGAGCTCCAAGATGAACATAAAGTTCGGTACACACCATATTTATTTCACTACCAGAGTCAATTAACGTATTTACTTCGCACTTATTCACAAAAATTGTTTTGCAGTCATGAACATGACAATTTTGACATTTATTACAAGCTTTTATTTAGTTTAACCTGTCCCGTGTCTGTCTGTCTGTAATCTAATCTTACAAGTTAAATTTAACCCACTTCCCGGTTTCCGATTGAGCTGAAATTTTACATGCTTATGTAAATCGGATATTACTATGCAATATTATTATGACATGGAGCTGATCTGATGATAGAGCCGGAAGGTGGCCATGGGAACTTATTAATAAAACGACGTATCCCTATCAAGTTTGGGCTCGTTTGATTAATCTTGTCAAGGACTCTGGTGCTGGATGACATCCAAACTAATAAAAAAAAAAGCTTGTTTAAAAAAATAAAAAATAAATTGTTTTGTTGACAAATTTTAATATGACCCATTTTCAGTTAAATTAATAAACCACAGATAAAAAGAACAAAAGCTGGTTTTTCATAGTGCGTGAAAATAAATTGTAGACGTTATGCATTAGTCTGCCAAGGCGCGTCGTAAAGTAACTAAAAATACTGTTATATTCCCGCAAATACCCGGCGGTACCTAGAAACGCGGTGTTATGAAAAATATTATAAATTAAAAATTTAACATTATGCTCTTCAGTCCGCCTTCCTTAGAAATTAACTTTTCTAGTGTTTAGTAAAAAAAAAACGTGAGGAAAGTTAATTTTGTTTTTCTTGCTTTTTAGGGTTCCGTACCTCAAAAGGAAAAAACGGAACCCTTATAGGATCACTCGTGTGTCTGTCTGTCTGTCTGTCTGTCCGTCTGTCACAGCCAATTTGCTCCGAATCTAATGGACCAATTAAGTTGAAATTTGGTACACATATGAATTTCTGTGACCCAAACACGGACGGGTAAAGTAAATAAATGAATTATGAATATAGAGGTCACTTTTGGGGGGCAAATAAGAAAATTAAAAAAAAAAAATGCAAACTACACCATGTGGCATGTCAAATGAAAGGGCTTCTTACTATGAGGGTCTCAAATATATTTTTTTATAATTTTAAAATAAATTGTTTTGAAGTTATTTAAGATAAAAACTTTTTTACAAAAAAATACAACCGACTTCCAAAAACAACACTACAAAGTGAAAAATAACTTTAATTTCGGAAGTCGGTGTCGGTGTTAAATGTATTTTCGTTTTTTGCCACCGACTTTCGAAATTAAAGTTATTTTTCACTTTGTAGTGTCGTTTTTGGAAGTCGGTTGTATTTTTTTGTAAAAAAGTTTTTATTTTTCACTTTTTAGTTGTATACCTACCCCACACAAATTCTAATACCACTATCTGCAAAACAAACTAGAACATCATCCATATAAAAGTGGGGAAAAAATACGTATTATTGAAGCTAACTCAAAAACTACCGTAGCAAAATTAATCAATTTTATATGGGACCAACTGTGATGTATACCCTCTCGAATAGAATAAAAATAATCCAAATCAGTCCAGCCATCTTCGAGTAATCGGGGAACATACATAAAAAAAAATAAAAAAATAAAAAAAAAGGTTCCGACGAATTGAGAACCTCCTCCATTTTGAAGTCGGTTAAAAATAGACGAAAATTGACCACCCCCCCCCCCTTATCTCCGAAACTACTGAGCCTAAAATTTTGAAAAAAATACAGAAAATAGATCTTTATCTGTAGATTACAAGAAAATGTATAAGAAGTCTGTGGTCTTCAAATAACATGGTAAATCTATCAATATTGTGAGTACAAACTTACATTTACAGTTGTAATGTATGGGAGAACATGTTTTTCAACTACAATGTTAAGTTTGTTCTTAAGATAAATTCATCCCAACTACGGAACCCTTCATTGTGCGTGGTCCGACGCGCACTTGGCCGGTTTTTTTTAGCTTACTGTTTACATAACATCAAGCCGAGTTTCCCGCAAGGAGTAAGCGAGATGACGCCTAAATTTTACCACTTACAGTCCGGCCGTTAAGAGAATGCGTTCCTGACACCGGTTCCATTATTATTATTATTTCAGGCAGCTGTGGTCCATACAGAATACAATATACAAAAAAAAAATTACAACATAAAAATAATATATATACCGGATGACTTTTTTTACCGTCTTGAAAAAAAAAAAGGTATATTAGGTGAACGGAGTAGAAGCATTATGGCATACCTAGTTTTTTTTTTTTTTAATAGCTTAGTCAGAAAAAAATATCTAAGCATCAATAAATACTACAAATTCGATGTAAACTTTTCATTTTAGAACAATAAAAACATACATTTTGAAAAAAAAATATAAATCCTTTAAAAAAATCGAAATTCAAATCATATGCAACCTGCATTATGATTTGAATTTTGATTTTTTTTAATTAAAAAAAAAAAAAAAAAAACTAGATATGCCATAGGCTTCTACTCCGTTCACCGAATATACCCTATTTTTTTCGAGACGGTAAAAAAAGTCATCCAATATACTAATACTTCGGAGAAAACTCTTCCTTTAGGAACGTGTCGAGATGGTGTGTCGGAACCCGCACCACAAACGACTTGAATTTGGTGTTGTGACGCGGCTCCAACTTCTCGACCCTCAAGGTCCAGTTGGTCTTCACCTTCATGTACTCCACGATTTCCTCAATCTTCGTGGAGTGATGCAGTCGGGACACATATAGCAACGTCGTAGGTATCGCTGGACGTAGCAGCATATTTGGTCCTATCAGTACCGCATTGATTGCGACAAGTAGGCTTCTCCTTCTTCTGAAAAGTAAGTATGTTATGAGTCCCATGTATAGTTGACCTCGCAGTTGCTTATAATCCACCTTTGACAACAAATTCCAATAAGTTGTAATTTCACGAAGGTTGATATTATCTAACTGTTACATAGACAAATAGACTTTGTCGTTTTATGTATGACGTGCAAGAGACATTCAACGTTAGGGTGGTAAAGCAGTTATGAGGTCGACTATAGCAGCCCGCAAGCCTCGAGCACAAATCCAGACTGCCGCCATCGCGCCATTTTGTAACTCACCGTAATTACTATAGTCCAGTTTTCCAGAGAATCCGTTGTTATCGTCAGTTTCATACTAACGAATGTGTTTTGCGAATTTAATCCTTATTACAACTAGAAATTGTCTAGGTTTCAGGAACGCATTCTCTCAACGGCCGGACTGTAAACATTTCATCTCAATCTTGCAACCACACTTCTGAGACATACACTCTACGACTTAAAAAAAAATACAACCGACTTCCAAAAACAACACTACAAAGTGAAAAATAACTTTAATTTCGGAAGTCGGTGTCTAGTTAAATGTATTTTCGCTTTTTGCCACCGACTTCCGAAATTAAAGTTATTTTTCACTTTGTAGTGTTGTTTTTGGAAGTCGGTTGTATTTTTTTTGTAAAAGAGTTTTTTTTTTCACTTTTTAGTCGTGGTACCTACCCCACACAAATTCTAATACCACTACTCGTACCTGCAAAACAAACTAGAACATCATCCATGTAAAAGTGGGGAAAAAATACGTATTATTGAAGCTAACTCAAAAACTACCAAAGCAAAGTTAATCAATTTTATATGGGACCAACTGTAATGTATACCATCTCGAATAAAACAAAAAAAATCCAAATCGGTCCAGCCATCTTCGAGTAATCGGGGAACATACATAAAAAAAAAATAAAAAAAGGTTCCGACGAATTGAGAACCTCCTCCTTTTTGAAGTCGGTTAAAAAGAAACGCAATGCACTAATATCTCACAAACTTACTATTTTTAAGTGAAGTGTCAAACAGAGTATTCCATGTTAGTCGAGAACACTATAAAGGCAGGCAGAGAGAGAGAGAGAACCACGGAATATTTCGTTATCTTTGGATCCGAAAATAGAGTGTAGGTGAATCGAATCTAATCGATCGGACAGGTTGTGAGCGACTCGATTACCAATCGACTGTATCGATTAGAGAGCAATCGACTAAATTGTTCCGAGTGATTCTTTTCTAATACTCTCTCGTCAGGTCCTTGGAGGGATGTGGGTAGGTACAGGTAGATAAACCGGATCATTTATGCGTGCCGATTTCCCCTTATCCATCTGTGCAAATGGAGTTTTAATGTTTTCCGAAGTTCGTGGGTTTTACGGGTGCGTAGGATTAGGGTTGTTTTACATTTTAGTTCATCACCTATTCTTACAAAAACGTAAAGAAAGAAACTCTCATTTTTGTAGCAAAATTGTAAAATAAACCAGATTGACCTAGTTTGTGGAAAATTATGAAAGTAGGCATGTAGAAAAACCGGGCGGAAAAATGTGAAGTATAACAGAAAAACCCGTTTACCATCTTATTAATAAACCATATGCATTGGACTTAGCTTGAATAAACCGGCCACGTGCGTGTTAGACCACGCACAATGAAGGGTTCCGTACTTGAAAAGAATTTATCCCAAAAATAAGAATTACATTGTACTTAGTAGAAAAACATGTTCTCCCATATATTGATATTCGTCACGGTCAATTCTCCAACTGCTGTATGTTTGTAATCACAAAAAAAAGTTACAATATTACAAATTAACTATTTTCGGACTTTATCCTTTACTTGTGCTGTGAGACCTTGCTTCATGCCAAATCTCATGAATTTCTATTAAATTTTTTATTTCATGGTTCCGTTTTTGATTTTGAGGTACGGAACCCTAAAAATATCGCAACTCTTCCAATGGAATTATTATAACACACAATATAACTTCTTCAAACAATAGGACGTAATTCTATTGTATAAAACCACACACATGCAGACATTATTACGAGTATTATACCTGTGTACATTCACACACATGGCAATTCAATTATTCCTACGTCAGCTCCTCTCAGGTGTATCTGCTCTAGTAATTTATCTAATGGCTGGTTTACACAGTGCGAGCTGCTGAATAGAGAGTAGACAGCTGCTCGCATTGTGTACTCCTATGTCAGTAGCTCGGCTTGCCTTGGCTGTTTACATTATGAGAGTAGATGCATAGTCTCTTGAGATTCTGTGCTGGAGTAGTAATGGGATCGGGCAATGTCGTAAAAACAGACAGATAGACAGACGGACATGGCGAAACCGGATTCCTTGTTGACTACGGAACCCTAAAATACTGTGATAAGGTACAATAACTTTAGGTAAGGCTTAAGGTAAAGCTTAGGACCCACAACACTAAGCTTTGAATTAGAAAATGCTTATAAAACACATGAAAAAGAGAGAGAAAAAGGATTTGGATTAGAGATAGAAAATCAAATGACTGGCAAGCTCTTGCCGAAAGCTTCGGATCGATGCGAGTAATGTGCAAGCTGCTGCCATGCGAGCAGGCGAGTGAAAACAATAAATATTGAAGTTTCTCGGATGCGAGCTACTGTCCAACTCGCAAGTGCGAGTAACTCGTATGATACGCTGCTGCAGCTACTTGGTAGGCCGACTTGCACACTAGCTCGCACCAAATAAATGAGCCATTACTGTAAATCGTACTAACAACTCATAATCAGCCTAAAATATTACCACTTCTAGGACACAGGCCTCCTCTCGGTGAGAGGGTGGGCCGTAAACCTGTAATCCAACACGCGAGCCCAGTGCGGGTTGGTAGATGTCACATGTCTTCGAATTTTTCTTCTAGGTTTCCTCACGATGTTTTCCTTCACCTATTTTGAGAGCAGTGGTGATGAAATAATTTACACAAAGTAAAGCGCCTGTCTGGGTTCGAACCCACGACCTAAAGTCGCGGCAGTTACCACTGGGCAACCACTGCTCTCCTCTACACACTAACAGCTAACAACTACTGTTGGTATTTCCTTGAACTTGGTTTATTGTAGCAAGTGGTACAAAGTTGAATCTTAGTTTGACAATATGAAAAACTTGAAGGAACGTAGAAATGTGTGGAAAGCAGAAAAACGCAGCTCTTGTAGCTTAATAAAAACTTTTTTACAAAAAAATACAACCGACTTCCAAAAACAACTACAAAGTGAAAAATAACTTTAATTTCGGAAGTCGGTGTCTAGTTAAATGTATTTTCGTTTTTTGCCACCGACTTCCGAAATTAAAGTTATTTTTCACTTTATAGTTGTTTTTGGAAGTCGGTTGTATTTTTTTGTAAAAAAGTTTTTATTTTTCACTTTTTAGTTGTGGAACCTACCCCACACAAATTCTAATACCACTACCTGCAAAACAAACTAGAACATCACCCATATAAAAGTGGGGAAAAAATACGTATTATTGAAGCTAACTCAAAAACTACCAAAGCAAAGTTAATCAATTTTATATGGGACCAACTGTGATGACCCTCTCGAATAAAACAAAAACAATCCAAATCGGTCCAGCCATCTTCGAGTAATCGGGGAACATACAAAAAAAAATAATAAAGAAAAAAAAGGTTCCGACGAATTGATAACCTCCTCTTTTTTGAAGTCGGTTAACAAAGTATTGAACTCTACTATGAAAGATCATGGGTTTATGTGCTGGCATAATTATTATTTTATCAAGTAAATCAATCGAATCAGCATATCAGAAGATGGCGTAACACTTATGGACATTGCAGGGACACGAAGGGAGCCGTCATAATCTTTGCCGGTAACAGTATGACCGAGGCAACCGATGTTGGAACCTTTTTTTACCTTTTTTGTGTGGACGTTTTTTGCCTAGTGAAGATCAAAATCATATATCATCAGCAGCATATTGGCTCCGTTTTTAGGGTTCTGTACCAAATTGGTAAAAAGGTACCCTTATGGTGCGACTCAGTCTGCCTGTCTGTCCGTCTGACACAGCTAGATATCTCAAGAACTACTAATACTATCAACTTGAAATTTGGAACAGTTTTAGATGACATTTGCTCGACTATTTTGCAAAGCGGGTCTACTAGGGTAGCCATACTTCGAATTTTTAAGACCCCCTTTAAGTCCCTGTTGAAAAAAAAATGTATATATTTATTTCTTTCTTATTTGCAAATGATACGCCCATGCCCTAGCATGTGGGGGGGGGGGGGGGGGGGGTATCATATGAAAGAACGCTGTTTGCACATTCTCAAACATTTTTTTAAATTTTTTTTAGGCCGCATAGTTTTCGACTTTTGATGAAAAATGTAAAAAAAAAATACCTTATCTCCGAAGTTTTCGTAGAGAAAAATTTGAAATTAATCGCATACGATGGAGGTTTAGTAAAGATTACATGAAAAATAAAACGATGTCACTAAATAGCACACTTTTTCAGAAATCAGAACAGAACCCTCGGTGCGCGAGTGCGACTCGCGCTTGACCGGTTTTTTTCTTGTAGAACCTTCCATCTATGTACTTTTTATTCTAAAATCATCACTATCGGAGCATAAATCTCGCTGCTCCTATCACTTGCACCACCCCTTACCACAGACAAGCTTGTTATAGTTGTCCAAGTCTATGGGGATTATTGTTTATAGGTCCCTCTCGAACATTGTTCGTGGATCCATAAATTGGCAAACTACTGAGTGATACGAGTGGCTTATCAAGGATCTTCAATTAGAAGTCTGACGGGGATTTGGTTCTATTGTTTTGATTAAATTTAGTTGTCCAAAGGAAAACTGGCTTTGAAAACAACAGACCATGGTTTTAAAAATACTTTTGTCTCATTATCGGGATGTGCTTGAAAACTGAAAAATTATTTACAAAACTCTTTCTTAAGGCCGATTTTTCAATGGTCATATAACTTTTATCTGGGGAATATGTTTGACGTTTTGACAGCTTTTGTATAGAAAATATGTCCAACCGCTATATTTATTCCTCAAATAAAACTTATCTGATGACTGCAAAATCGGTTCCTGTTTACCTACTAAAAGGGCTTTACAATTTCTGTCTCCCAGAAGTCAGTTACATTAACCGACATTCCATAGCCTTTAGAAACAAGACATTCTATGTTCTATCTATATTCTAGGTTAGCAGGTTTAGTTTCCGCATTTGGTCAATCAGGTGGACCATTGTGCGTCGGCCATGGCGGCCGTTGGCGGTTATTCCAACCAGCCCACCTCCCTCCAGAAGCTGGTCACGTCTCCTGGCCTCTTCAGTACATCTGTGAAAGATCTGGGTGCTCCGAGGGTTTCTGCTTTAATCTGTGTAACGGCTGTACATTGAACGCAACGGGTTCCTCAGTCTCCATGCAAGCCCTGCACAGAGGACTGTTCGTTGCCTATTGTGTGGAAGTGTTTGTTTAGTGAGCAGTGTCTTGTGATAGTCCCCGTCACCAGGCGCAGGCCGTTCCTGTCCAAGCGTAAAAAACGCCTGGTTACCCTACCATCTCAGGATGGCACAGCCTCCCTGGGCTGCCTGCAGCTCGGTATCGAGGACCACCAACTCTTCGCTTGTTGTGAAACAACACATTGAAATCATTCTAAGGTTATCGATTAGAAGAATGATGAATGATTATCCACTAATTTTGTCACCTCCAATTCACTTTGACGACTCAGCAGCCACTAACTCAACTGCAAAGCAAAGTTCGACTCTGCAGTCAGTATAGACTTTTGCCTGATGGAAGTATTATTTCTTTGTTTAGAGAGAGTCCTGTGTCCAGTTTCCATCGATAATCTAACACTTGACAGATTTAAGACTTATACAGAGAGTCGAAAGTCCATAATTGTGTAGTTTAAAAAGACGGAGAGTCCGACGTTCCCAGAAACTGTTGCTGAAACTGAAATAATTACTTAATTCAGTTTCAGTGACAGGTAATTAAGCAAAATTATAAATGTATTGGCAGCTCTGCCTTCGTTGCCTAATTAACTGGTATTTACTTATTGCCAGATTTTCGGAACCAAACGCTAACAACTTCCAAGTGACATAAGGGGCCATTGTACTCTTTAATAAGAACAACTTTTATTATGGCACCAAACCTGAAATCGTGAAAAAAAAATCTGCTGTTCTCTACATTTTGACGAGTTTGATGTAGATAAATGTACTGAACAGCCGATTTTTTTTTTCACGATTTCAGGTTTGGTGCCATAATAAAAGTTGTTCATTATTTAATTATATTTAATTGATTTATTTAAATCAGGCATAATTATCCATATTTTTGTTAGTCAGTATACTTAAGAATTATGTTAGTAAATAGTAAATTATTATTATCATGCAGAAGTACTTTAAATTCATTATATAATGGTGCCGATTCTGTTGTGCACAAACTAAACTTAATTTAGGCTATTGCTAACTTTTTCTCTCTATTATGACAAGAAAGGGACGGAAGTAAATTAGAGCTGTCAAATTAGTTAGAACTAATTTTTCCATAGACATTTAGACGACACGTAAAAACATGTCGACTAAAAACACGGTGAAGCGCAAGGCGTGAACTAGTTTGACATCTCCAACTTAATTCATAGCTATAGCCGTCCTTTTCTTGCGCTGCCTGTTAGTAAAAGATAGCGATTCTCTAATTTTAGTTTAGTGCGTTCACAAGAGAATCGGCACCAATGTAAAATTAACAATATAGCAAGAAATTCATTAAAATATTAAAATTCGTTAAAATAATAAAACAACAAAATAATCAAAAAATAAAACAAGTAAAAACAATATTCGTCCATCAGTTGCTGCTCTTTTTTATATGCAACTGCACACAATGCCATCATATTGGGCAGTCAATTCTGGCAGCCACAACGCTAAGAATGCTGTTGCCACTGCCGCGGGCACGACTTAGTAATGATGCAGCTCTCTTTCTGAGGATGGCATGGAAACCATCAATACGGGCGTCGGCAAACATGCCTGACGCACTGCAGTGCCTCGGCAGCCGCATCAGCATGCTAAAGGCATTGTTGTATTGAACGCGCATAATGATGAGCACAATGACCCCTTAAGAGGTTGCTGGTGTTTTACCAAGAACCCTAATACAAACAAAATAAAATAGTGACGAAGAAAATTTGGTTTGTCTGTTTGTCTGGATATATGTTCCAGATTTGGGAAGAAACGTCCCCACTCTCCAACAAATTTGAAATAGGTCTTATTAGATAAGCGTCTGGTAGGCTAGATATTTTTTTAATTTAATTTCATTTAACTTCGACGCCGTTTTTGTTTTTGTATTTATTTGTATAATTATGTATATAGTGATGTAAATAACTAATATTGAGTGTTAAAAAATATAAAGGTAAGTATATAATTTAAATCCTATCGATTTTGCAACTGAAAATCTAATTTTTTTGTAGTCGGTTTAAAAAGACAAGTAACTCTTTTTCTGCATTCTTATAAACATATTGACATGTGGCCTGTGACTGTTGGAGGGTGGGGACGGGGTCCATACAAAGTGACCCATGGTCCTCTGACACACAGATAGTAACTTTTTTTTTTTTGTTCCGGGGTGGAAAATCCTCATGGATGTCCCCCGCCCTGGGTACACAGATACATAGTACGTGGGTTAACTCATAGGGTACTACTATTAATCCCGTTAGTACGATCCCGTGGGATATTTTCCGACATCCACATGGGCGAAGCCGCGGGCAAAAGCTAGTTTATTAATAAAAAATATATATAGACGTCAGTGTATGTTTTCCTATGAGTGGAAGACAACCACAGGTATTGCGTTTGCCGACGACAGCTTAGTACTGCATCACTATAGTTCCACGGAGGTACAGTACGACTCCAACTTACTCGTAGATGTAGCATTGATTTGAAAATTTGCTTCCATTCATTTCAATTTTACGAATGTATTTGGTATGACTTTACAACTTATTGCGTTTGCGTAAAGATCAATTTAATGTAATAAAGATTAGTGATTTTGAAGGCGCACTCAGTGCGGATCGTGATCGGTTTTGCGAATTTTGCCGACGCTACATTTAAGTTGTGTCGTACTGTAATGTTTGTATTATACAGGGTGTATCAGAAAATTGTGGTCAAATTTAAGGTTGTGGTACAAACCATCAAACTGAACAACTTTCTCCATGGGACCAACATCGTAATCGTGAAAAAATTGTCAGCCATCCCTAACATTTAGGTCGAGTAGGGATTTGTACGGGACAGCTGATATCTAGGAGCTATATTGATGATAACACAGTATTTTTTCTCGTTTTGACAAAATATTGTTGCTAAAAAAATAACGAGGGAAAGGATCTTTTTTACGCTCATTATTTTTTTAGCAATGTCTTTTTTTTTCTTTGAAATAACGAATAAGAATAGAATGATGTGATGACACAACTGTTCAAAGACACAATGATATTTGATATTTTTCGAGTATTGAGTTTGCTTGACAACTCAATCTGCCTAGCCTTTTCCCAACTATGTTGGGGTCGGCTTCCAGTCTAACCGGATGCAGCTGAATACCAGTATTTTACATGGAGCGACTGCCTACTTGACCTTCACAACCCATTAACTGGGTAATACGATACCCTTGGTAAGACTGATTGTCAGACTTTCGGGCTTCTGACGACTCGTAACGACTGCCAAAAATCCACGAATGACAGCCGGGATCAACGGCTTAACGTGCTTTCCGAGGCACGGAGGAGTCTCGGTATGTAGAGAACAAACGCTGGTTAACATAATAGCCAACTATCAACAACCAAAAAATAAGTAAAATATTGACATCAGCGTAAAATACTCAACAAATTGTTATTTCACGTTTATATTTTTTACTTCTTTCACCTTCCCTGTTCAATTTCCTTTGTGAGGGGGACTAAATTATCTTCCCTCGGGGTATGATGAAAATGTTGAATAGGCGAAAATTACTCGAATATTGGCGCGAATCTTACGACACGTAACGTGGTTCCCCGATTTGAAGGGCTCGGTTTTATAAGTACCTTGGGGATGCTCTTGACAGTAAAAAAACATTTTTTGTTGATAAGTTGGTAAGTGTGAGTGTTGTTAAGTTTTTATTAACATTGAAAAAAATTATAAGCAGGTTGGCATAAACGACATAACTGTGCCATATAGGTAGGTATTACCTGTTTGAAATAGTTTGGCTTTGTCACTCGATGTGACACCTATACCCAAATCGCTTTATCGTGGCAATAACGGTTATTGCCCTTTCCCTAATATCTCTCCCTAGAGACCACAACAATAAACTATGCATGGTATTTCGTTATTGGGACATGTTGAAAATCACGATAGATATTGATTTAGGACGTTAACGGACTTTATTTCAGTTATTGAAATAAAGAATATTAGAAAATGTAGGTGGGTCAATGACCGCTAATGCCACATTAAAGCGATTCGGGTATAGTACTGTAGTTAAAGCAACATTCTTAGCAAATTCATGGATTCATTTACGTCACCTAATTATTATCTGTCTTTTACGGAGACTATTTGAATTCCCGATTCCATTCAATACCTATTAACAATTCTTCAGGCAGTAGGTACTCAAGCTTAAATCGAAATCAATGTCGCTGATTGCCAATAATAGTCAATTTAAATTTTTATTTAAATTATATCCTTCTTTGAGTTCAGAAAACGAAAGTGAGTGTATGAATAAATTGTTTTGTTTTGGACCGAATGAATAAATTAAATGGCAGCTTTTTATTATGACGTCGTGTGACGTGGTGTGACGTCGTGTGACGTCATATGCACAAAGGGTGGGTTTAAAAATAGGTGAAGGGTTCTTGCTGACGATGCGGACGTGGAAGTGCTTTTATCAAGTGTTTTGCGATGGACAAATAAATTAGGAGCAGGGGTTTGTGCTTATATTTACGTGGCAAACTAAACATATAGGCCGCTAAACCAAAAAACCGCTAAAGGCTTGTTTGGTAAAGCGAATATTAAAAGCCACTAAAAACCTTTTTCCAGAGAAGCACCTTGTGCTTTTTTAGTCTTCTGAAAAAGACGCTGACGCTTGAAAACGCTTTCATACATTTTCGCTAATTAATAATACCAAGCCAATTAACGGTAGTGTAGTAAGTTCTCGCATTTCCAACAGTATGTAACTATGTGTTGCTAATTGGTGAGTGAGGAAGCCTCGTCTAATTACTACATCGTGGATAGGAATTTCAGGCATGTCAATGACCTTATGTTGAGATTATGACTATGATCGTTCATAGATTTTTAATGGGACTGTTAATATAATATGTTGAAGTAGAAGTTTTAGTAAAACTAATACTGTCCGGAAGCGAGCCGATGTGCAGTGAGTTTTAGAGAACTTTCGGCTTTGTAGGTACAGGTCGAATCGTCTTCGTCACTCAAACCTGCGTGAGCCTTTTATATGGTATCGTAGCGGGGTCGTGAGGATTGGTATGGCCAAATGGAACACATAGAATTAAAAAAATATTTATTTTTTAAATTCTTTAAGCTCTTACTTACGTTTAATGGTGAACGTGTAGACGAAATTTTATTTGAAATTGCTTTAATTATAATTAAATAAAACAGTTTTTTCTCATAAAAATGCTAATTAACCGACTTCAAAAAAAGAAGGAGGTTCTCAGTTCGTCGGAATCTGTTTTTTTTTTTTAGGAAACTGCGATTTTTCTGTATCGAGCTAAATTGTGTCAATTGTGTTTTGGCCCTCATAATTTAATAGAGATAATCTTCAATATCTTCAATATAGGTATATAATCATGAAAAAGAAAGACAATAATTTTTGAAGGCAAAAATTGATTTTTTGTTAAAATATCTTCTTTAGAACAAATTTCATGTGTTTTTATGCCAGTTTTCTGTGTGATTTGGCTAAATAGATTTAGAGCGAATCTTTATTTTTGGGGTAGAAATGTACGAAAACTTATAAAAATCATTGAATCACTTCCTATGTTATGTTATAGGATTTGGTTTCCGCACTTAGTCCTTCATGTGGACCATTGTGAATCACTTCCTAATTATTATTCGTTTTGTTGGTCATCGCTTGCTAGAACTCGAGACCGTAAATGGTCTCCCTAAGACCATGAAACAGTCCATAACTCATACCTACAGTAAAATCCGCTTATAATGACATCGAAGAAAAATGATAAACACATCATACTAAGCGGACGACATACAAAGCATAGTCTTAGAAAATAAACAACTTCCTATTTTTGATAGGTACTCGTATGTAGTTTAACATGGAGAAAAACTAAAATTTTCTAACTTCTATTAATAAATAAATAGAATGTAAACAAACTTATTAAAAATAGAATAAAAATTGTAATACATACATTAAATGTTTTTTTCTTTTTAGGGTTCCGTGCCTCAAAAGGAAAAAACTGAACCCTTATAGGATCACTTCGTTGTCCATCTGTCAGTCTGTCAGTCTCTCAAGACCCTTTATCTCAGGAATGCGTCGAGGTATCAAGTTGAAATATCAAATACGTAGGTCTATAATCCCTTGGAGTTATTTGTAATTTTATCACAAAAAAAATATTTGGGATTACAATGTGAAGTTTGTTTTTGGTATAAATTCTTTTCAACTACGGAACACTTCATTGTGCGTGGTCCGACACGCACTTGGCCAGTTTTTTTCTTTGTACATGTTCTTATAAAAGCTTCTTCTTGTCTTTGTCTCTTATTTCTTAAAAATATATCATAATAAGTGACACGTCACTGTAAGCGAAGTCATTATATTCAAACTTTATTTTAAAGAATTCTATATGAAAACCAAACTTCGCACTGCAATTACTTCATATAGGAACATTTATTTATTTATTTATTTATTAAAACTTTATGCACAAGTAAAAAAAATACCGTACAAAGGCGGACTTAATGCCTGAGGCATTTTCTACCAGTCAACCTTAGGGTGGTGCAGAGACAAAAATGGCAGGTGCAACATAAAGGATAGATAACAAGAAAATAACTATAAAATATAAGAATAAATACATAGATATTAAATAATTACATAAATAACTTTGTAAGGAGAAATAACGATCGGTAGAGGAGAAACAACGATCAGTAGAGGAGAAAATGAAACCAGCAAATCAGCGCTGGGATGCCTCTGCCAACTTCACAACATGATTTGTCGTTGTGATCTTGTTCACGTAACTGTAATTATATCTTTAGTCTTAATTTATCTTCATTGCTTAAATATTTAGTATGTATGTATTTATGTATCTATTATTTAGTATATGTATCTATTTTAGTATAATATTGTATAAGTAGGCACTTATTATTTGCACCAAAGACAGCCCCATTTCATATCCAGGTAAATCACTGTCCATTCTAAGGTTGCCTGGAAGAGATTGCAGAAAGCGATAAGGCCGCCCATTGTATATTTTGTAGTGTTTAACTATATCTTTTTTTATGTAAAATATAAATATAATGTATATATAAATAAATAGGTGGAGTCATAATAAACGGATTCCACTGCACTACCAACTAAAACTCCGCAACTTTCTACGAATCTATCTCTTTACCTATTGCGCCAGCGTACTCCGTATCTAGGCTAGACTAAGGAATATGATATTGTCAGTAATAAACAAGATTTCCTATGATCCTGTGCCCCGGAGTGCATCGCTGCGCCCCACGTATTACATCCATGTCACGAACAGAACCATACGTGACTTGAGTTGAAGACAGAACGCATGATTTCGCTTTCAAGAAGTAAATTGAACTAGGTATGACGTCTGATATGATATTAAAAAGTGCAATATACAGCTAAAAAGAATATGAAAATATTTACAAATGTATTGTAGGTATCTACACCAAAATTTAACAAAATCAAAATATAGCATATTATTCTGTCTATCTATTTACTAGCTGCGCCCCGCGGTTTCACCCGCATAGACCGGGATTAAAAGTAGCCTATGAGTTCAAGCCATCTACATACCAAATTCCTTCCAGATCGGTCCAGCCGTTTGAGCGTGACGATGTAACAAACATACAAACACACACACACTCACAAACTTTTGCCTTTATAATATTAGTGTGACGAAGGAAAATATTTTATAGCGTGACTAGTGACGATGAGTAATTATGAAATCAGGGGTGCAAGACAAAACATTATAGATTTGAAGTTCACATTTGGATCGTGAAGAGCATGTTGAATATATTCCCGAAATAAAATATGAACGAGACTAGATTTTACTAAAAAAAACTGAATTAAAAAAATAAAAATGCCTCCTTGTAATAAGTATTTTATCGTAAGTGATTATAAGCTAATCAGCATTTTTATTACTAGTTTAGAATTAAATTTAACTTGTAGATAGGTATAATGTTGGCGCTTTTACTAAAGCGCTAACTAAGGCAGTTAATTTAATTAACTTTTCGACTTTTCGATATCACGGCCTGTCAAGGTACAAAACAAAGGAAAGGCTGTTGAAACAAATGAAAAAGCTACTGAAATCTGAAAATAATGTAATGAGGCAATTGTTGCGTGGCAGTAATCATTCTACTTCGCTATGACGTCACAGAATTAATTAATGCCTCCTGAATGAGTGGCTGAAAACAAAGGGTGCCATTTAAATTAAATTCAAACATTTATAGGCCGATTCTGTGAGGTGTGACTTAATGTTCATTTTAAATAATTAACGTATTTAAGTAATAGAATTAAAATACTAGATGATATTAAGTGCTGTAAAATGGAGCAGTTGTGCCCCAGTAGGAACGGTGCTCTACTTTGTGTAAATTATTTCATCGCCACTGCTCTCAAGATGGTAAAGGAAAACATCGGCGAGGACACCGGCATGTCCTAGAACCAAGAGTTCGAAGACATGTGACATCTACTAACCTGCACTGGTTCCGCCTGGTTTATTGCAGCCCGCTGTGTCCCAGCAGTGGGAATATTATAGGCTGATTATGCTGTAAAATGAGTTGAATTGTTGGAAGTTCATGTTCCAACTTAGCATAGTTTTTCATTTTTCACTACACACTGGAATGTCTTATCTGAATTCCTCCGCCATCTCTTTCATATTTTACACCGGCGATATTTTCAATTCGATACCTTACAGAATCGACCTCGAATCGATTATTCGTTTTCATCACTCGGATACAACGATAAATGGAGCCCTTTTATAATGATTGGTTTTGTCACCTCATTATATGAAGTAATATAGTGAAAGCTTTTAAATCATTTTAATTATTGAAATATGAAAGCTTTTGTGCAAAATAAAAGTGGCTGTGTGCAAGGTCAGTGTGCCTTTCATTTAACAAGCTGAGGCCTTTGTTACCTACAGTTTTAAACAACAATTTTTTTTTTTTAGAAATTTAAATAAGTATTTATTAATTTAGGTAGGGAAGTGGTAGTGAAGTCCAACTTCACAAAAGTTTAGAGGATAAAATACTGTGTATTATAATTTATAATGTTGCTTCACAAGGGGCCTCCCCTACCCTACCTGACCTCGATATTGCAAATTACCAAGGAGGGTTGGTAATCAACCATATGACATATGGAAGAGGGGAATAAAATATAAAGTGCAGAGGGGACTTTTTAAAGCACAGTAAAGTGGAATAAAATGTCGTAACATTGCAAAAGGCAAAATTTAAAGTTAACTTGAATAAGGCTGTGGACAGACTTAACTTGAGAAGTGCTTTATAATTACCTATACTGAAAAAACCGTTTTGAGTCTGGTGTGTTTTACTGGTCGTCCTGAACAAGTTATAAACTCCAGCTTAATCCTTAAACATTTTAACAGCCTTCTTAAACATTTTTTATTTCCCTTTTTAAACATAAAAAGGTTCAACAAGATAAGCCAATTAAGCTTTAAAAATTATTGGCGTTTCTCCGTGAAACAAATGACCAATAGTTACAGTCAGCAACAAAAGTCGGTAAACACTTCAGCTTTCTGAATTTAGTTATTTGAACTTTAAATTTAATTATAATCGGAAGAAGAAAAAAAATTGTAGGCGCAGATTGAGTCCGCGCCGTTTGTTTTCGTGAAAACAGATTAAAATTTTACTTCGGTTTCTGATACGGTATTTGCTCGACACTAGAATTAGCAGGCTTATTGCATTCCTTATCTATAAACTTTCACCGATTATGATATTTTCCAGTTCTGAGTACATTTACGCGAGACGCCTTTAACTTTATTCAGATTTTCTTAGGGTTTTTGACACTGCCGTAGCTAATGTATTTGCTCGGCACTAGACTTTTTATGCTCATTGCATTTATTTTGATGCAAGCTTTCTTCGATTTGGGTTTTTTCATTTCTGAGCAGATTTTAAGGGCGATGTGAAACGACATCTGACATTATTTTGCTATTGTCAACTTCACATTAATTTTTAACCCTATTTCGGCTAATATTTCTGTTATTTCTCTTTAGGTCCTGGTAGTCTTTTGTCAACTCTTGAAAAAGACACCAGGATAACTGACATAGCTAAACACGTTTTTGCGCTATATGAATTGATATTTCGACACATAGTGAAAAGTAGAGTTTCTCGCGCATGCACGTGCACTCGCAGTGTGACGTCATACGCAAATTATTACGCTTAAAACTGTTGTAAATATGATCTATCTTTTGAACGCTCAACCATCACTCTAGCATTAAAAATCTCGTAGTTATTAACAGTTGAAATCTTACATATACAGTACACGGAGCAAAAAGACGTTTTCACGTCAAAAGAAGAAAGAAAACAAGGAAGTAAAATTAAAAGATTTTTTTATCAAAGATAGACTCATAGAAAGCCTAACCATTTAAATATGAAAGCAATAAATAAATAATAATAATAAATAATAAAATAATAAAATTCTTTATTGAACAAAAAACACAGAATGACAATAACATTTAGTGCGGTAATACCTACATTAGTAAAATACTGTGTCGTAGGAATTAACGCCCACCTCAGGAAAAGGACGATAGCGTTCTAGAATTTATACTAAACACAGGAGATAGATTACAAACTAGAATAATTAGGTTCAAAATGTGAATATGTGTAGGTACGAGCGAATGTATTATGTGCGTGTGGGTGTTTGCATAGGTGTGTGAGTATGTGTGTGTATGTGTGTGTGTGCGTGAGTGTGTCTTAATTTATATTTAATATAATAGTTCTATATTTAAATGGTTAGATTATTAGAACCATTTTGTGTCAATTTAGATTAAGTATGTGTAAAATAGCAGCGTCAATCGACTTACTTTGCCGATCGTAAATTATTACAAAAAGAAAAGTTTTCGGGAAACATACTTCAGAGGATCATGAAAAATCTTTTTCTTGTTCTTCTTATTCGTGTAGGTTGTAAATAAATGTCAGAGAACGCCAGTGAGGGATGATACTCCTCTCATATTTAGGCGGGTATGAATGTAGTACAGTCGTAAAGACAAGGCTTATTATTGTGCACGGAGCGAGAAGTAATTTTAGATAAGTAGTGTTTTATTATACTGGGTTTTTTGCTTGTTATAAAAGTTGTTAGAAACTTTTGCTTTGTGACCGACGGTTCTATGATGAAAAAAGCGGCCAAGTGCGAGTCGGACTCGTCCATGATGGGTTCCGTAGCAGCAAGTAACATAATATAAAAGTTCTTGTGGTTCGTTGTAACTTTGATCGATGTTTTAATAATAGACCGATTTATGACGTATTAAAAAAAAAAAAAAAAAAATTACTTACTAGATCTCGTTCAAACCAATTTTCGGTATAATGTACATTATATATTTTTTTTAGTTTTATCATTCTCTTATTTTAAGTGTCTCTCGCGCAAACTATTCAGTTTAGAAAAAAAATATATTAGAAACCTCAATATAATTTTTGAAGACCTATCCAAAAAAAAAATGTTGAGTTTCAGTTCTAAGTATGGGGAACCCCCAAAATTTATTGTTTTTTTTTTCTAGTTTTGTGTGAAAATCTTAATGCGGTTCACAGAATACATCTTATAGTTTCGGAAAAAAATAGCTGTGACATACGGACGGACAGACAGACAGATATGACGAATCCATAAGGGTTCCGTTTTTTGCCATTTTGCTACGGAACCCTAAAAAGTACAAAATATGATTGCACATGCATAGGTACTGAGGTTTAGGTGAAGTTGTATTAAAATTGTAATACAACTGGGGTACCCAATTGATGCAGCCCACTGTATACCTAAGTATTTTCTGAGATTAGCTAAAATTCATCAATAGAATAGAATAGAATAGTCAAGAAGAGAAATGAGAGAGAGAATGTGTGAATGTCATGTGTGTGTGTGTGTGTGTGTGTGTGTGTGAGTGGGAGAATGTCTGAAGTCCCGCCTCTATAACCCGTGTGTTCTGCCCACCATGACGTACGGTGCTGAGACGTGGACGCTCACGCAGGAGGCTGTGTACAGGCTGAGAGTTGCACAGAGAGCCATGGGGCGCTCCATGCGTGGCATCAGGCTAATAAACCGAGTTCCAAATGTTGAGATCCGAAGACGTACGAAGGTCTTCGATATCGGGAAGCGTATTATGGAACTCAAATGGAGTTCGACAGGAGACCTGGCAAGATGCAGTGCTGACAGGTGGAGTATTGCTGTGGCAAATGGTGTCCAAGAACTGGAAGACGAGATGTCGGTCGTGCGGCGGCGAGATGGGGAGACAAAATTGTTGCCATCGCGGGCAAAACCTGGGTGAAGCTGGCACAGCAGCGTGGGGATTGGCACAAGAAAAAAGAGGCATATGCCCAGCAGTGGGTGATGTTGGGCTGTGGATGATGATGATGAAGTATTTTTTACATTTATTCTGTTCATAGTAAATTATTATTAGACTGTTTACACTAGTAACTAACTATACATATATACAAAAACAAAAGGACACTTAGGCGTCTCAGTTAAGTCGACAAAAATTTTAGCTCGATCAAGTTTTTTTTCATTTAAGAATTGAGATTTTTTTAAGATTTAGCTCGTTTAAGTTTGAATCGTACTTTAACAGCACTCGCAGCTAACTTCCGAGCCGCCATTCAGTTTGAATCGAGCTATACTACGACGAGTTTTTATTTCCAAACGCTACCTAATCTCGTTGTGAGTCCGCTTGCATTGGCACTTAGCCTTACAACTAAACATAATTTCATGGTATGGCAGAGATATATTTTATAGTTAGTAATTGTAAAACTCCGCATTTGGAGGGCAATAATCCTTAGTAGTTTATGATCTTTGATAGAGAAAGAAAACTGTGATGTAAAAATATATGAAAAAAATATTTCAGTCATTTTGTTTGAGCTCGGACGCTCGCACTTTTTTTGATCCAGCAAGGAATGAGAATTTGCTACTGAGGCTGCGGGTGTTGATCTCAGAATGAGCTGCTTTTCACATGGACAACTGTACGTAACTTGCTCCCGTGTCACTGGTCCTGACTCTCTGTATATAAGGTGCTATAAAAATATCTACCACGGCTGCAATGGGAGATGGTGTTGTGTATTTAATATAGATTACAATAGTGAAGATAAATTATTGATCAAATGTCGTAAATTTTTTCATACAAAAAAATGTGCGGAATTGATTTATTTGTTTGAAACCATCCCGTAGTAATTAGTGTTCATTCAAAGAACAGTTAGAAAGAGGTAGGAATTGTTTTCATTGACGAAGTGACACATCGCGTATTGTTTGTGAACCCCGTTATGCAGAATAAAGTAAATGTTTATTTTAATTACTTACTTTATTTTCTCAAATTGATTTGACTATTCCGGGGTACAAAATTTCTTCACTATTGTGATCTACACAATACTATCTCCCATTGAAGCCGTGGCAGATATTTCTAGCACCTTATATTTTGGTTGCTGAGACCAAAACTTTTACAAACGTAGTATACAGAAAAGTTTTTTAAAAACTTTTTTACATAAAAATACAACCGACTTCCAAAAACAACACTACAAAGTGAAAAATAACTTTAATTTCGGAAGTCGGTGTCTAGTTAAATGTATTTTTGTTTTTTGCCACCGACTTCCGAAATTAAAGTTATTTTTCACTTTGTAGTGTTGTTTTTGGAAGTCGGTTGTATTTTTATGTAAAAAAGTTTTTATTTTTCACTTTTTAGTTGTGTACCTACCCCACACAAATTCAAATACCACTACCTGCAAAACAAACTAGAACATCATCCATATAAAAGTGGGGAAAAAATACGTATATTCAAGTTAACTCAAAAACTACCGAAGCAAAGTTAATCAATTTTATATGAGACCAACTGTAATGACCACTCTCGAACAAAACAAAAAAAATCCAAATCGGTCCAGCCATCTTCGAGTAATCGGGGAACATACATAAAAAAAAAAAAATAAAAAAAAAAGGTTCCGACGAATTGAGAACCTCCTCCTTTTTGAAGTCGGTTAAAAATGTGTCTGTAATTCTAATATTTTGTAATATCTTACGACTTCCACACGAATGAAGTCGCGGGCAGAAGCCAGTTTTCCATAGGATCGCCTTTGACCACTGCTTTCTCACTTTTTGATTAATAATGAAACTATGAAAGTTGACTATTTGCAGTCAAGAAAGAATCAGTTTACCTACCAATTTGATTGAATCATGCGTCAAATGTTCATGAATCTTTGCCTTAATGAAATCCATGTTCAGGTCAGCATTTACCTATCTTAGGTATGTCCAAGAGTTGACAGATAGGTAGTATATAGATATTTCGCATCTCTGTGGAGTGGAGTGTGGAGGCCCAAGATGCCATAGGAATCTTTTGTGACCTCTCCAAGGCATTTGACTGCGTAAATCACGAAACCTTACTCTTGAAACTTGAGCATTACGGACTAGGTAAACTTGCGCTCAGTTTAGTAAAATCTTATTTAAATGATAGACAGCAACAAGTTCAAATAAATGGTGTCAATTCACTCGGTCTAAAAGTACAAATGGGTGTTCCACAGGGTTCGATATTGGGTCCTTTCCTCTTTTTAGTATATATTAATGATCTACCCCATTTATTAAAAAACCAACCACAAATGGTGTTATTTGCTGACGACACATCCTTAATTTTTAAGATAAATAGACGTGCATCAAATCTTGACGACGTAAATAACGCCCTACTGCAGATCCATAATTGGTTCACTGCTAATAATTTAGTATTAAATGGGAAAAAGACTAAATGTGTAAGATTTGCTTTACCAAATGTTAAAAGTACTGATTGTGACATAGTATTGAATAAAGAGAAACTAGAATTCGTCGATAAAACTGTTTTCCTGGGGATCACGCTCGACTCAAGGCTGCAATGGGGTCCGCATTTAACATCTCTTGCAGGACGGCTAAGTTCAGCAGCATATGCGGTGAGAAAAATCCGTCAATTCACTGATGTAGACACCGCAAGGATGGTCTATTTCAGTTACTTTCATAGTATTATGTCTTACGGTATTTTACTATGGGGACGGGCTGCAGACATAGAGTCTATTTTTATTCTGCAGAAAAGAGCCATCAGAGCAATATATGGCCTCCGCAGGCGCGATTCTCTAAGGGAACTGTTTAAAGATATTAACATCATGACGGTACCTTGTCAATATATCTACGAAAACATCATGTACGTAAGGAAAAATCTAAATCTTTTCGGTAAAAGAGGTGAAGGACACAATTATAGGACTAGAAATAGGGACCAATTAGTTCAACCAGGTTTCAGACTGGCTAAAGTAGACTCATCCTTCATGGGGTACTGTTTAAAATGTTATAATAAAATACCTCCCCACATACTCCAGCTGAATGAAAGGAAATTTAAATCTTGTATAAAACGCACACTATGCAGCCAGGCATATTATAAGTTGGGGGATTACATCGCTGACAAAAATGCTTGGCTGAATGCTTGTCCTGCTCCACAAGGACGCATTAATTAATTGATTAGCATTCGGATATATTGTTGGACCTGCTGAAGATTAAGATGAGAGAAAACTTTCTTTGCATTGTTTAGATTCAATCTCTTAGTATTATATAATTGCATAGCACGTGTGAGCACTATGTAGCTACTATTAAGCTACCTTTTACTGGGTACGTCTTTCACTGACTTGAGTGTGCCCTGGCGGTTGAGAGTATGTCATGCTCACTCAAATGTCTCGCTGATGGTGGCGTGTGTGTTGGATCATTAAGTTCCCTTCAAAATGGTTGAGCTAAATGGTGCTGATCCATGCGTCATGTTCGTGAACGGGCGCCGTCAGTTGGGACTGGTCGTCTCTTAGCTGCCATGGCTTATTTTTAATTTTAATATTTAATTTAGTTGTTTTAGTTATTATCTTTTTATTACGGACGCTTTTTAACGTGCACGTCTTTCTACATTGTTCTCACATGTATATTTTCAACTTGAACGATGTAACCAATATTTTGTAAAAATATTATGATTTAAAAGAGTGTCCGTGGAGTTTCTTGCCCGTTCTTCTCCATAGGGATCTACTACGCTTTGGAATGGGCAACTAGCTTCATCTTTCTGACTGACCGACCCATTGACAATTCAAAAGTGCCTGTAATTGGTTTATTTGAAATAAATGCTTTGAGTTTGAGTTTGAGTTTGTGTTTATTTAGGTAAGATTTGTGTCTGTCCGCAGCCGCACCCTCGTTACGGCGGGACGTGAGAAATCAAAGTCTGGGGAAGCAATCAGAAATGATTTAAATAATCTTAAAGCGTTTACGACGAGCCATAAGGTGTATCTTTACAAAAAAGTAGTTTATTCGGTTGTCTGTTTTGTGTCGCAAGAACAACAGGCTTGATTTTAGAAAATAATGGCGTAGTTCCTCACCTTTTAAGTAAAAGAGGTTAATGGGTACTAATGGCATGTCGTCATCTTGTCAATTTTAAGTTAGGTACACCTGTCTAGAAGATAATTAGAAGATAGTGTACCTACTACGTTTTTTACAACGTCTCATTAGGTTTATGGTATCATTAGAATAATTGGAAGTCTAAGCCAAAGGTTTCCATCAAACGATTTTTGAGTGGCATTTGTTTCTTGTTGGAACCAAGAAACGACAGCAGACTTTTTGGAATTAAGTTCTTTAACGCGGCTTGTGGTAGCAGTAAACTGGTAGAAATCGTCACGTAATGAAAAAGCGTTATACCTGAAAAGGTCACTTTCAAGAATCAAAAGTTTTTTTTGTTTTAAAAAAAGATACCATACTAGACAGCTCCGTATTAATACATAATGTACCTACATTAAAAGGAACTGGGGGATTGGTCCGTGGATGGGTGACCATCTTTACATACCGAGACTCCTCCGTGCCTCGGAAAGCACGTTAAGCCGTTGGTCCCGGCTGTCATTCGTGGATCTTTGACAGTCGTTACGGGTAGTCAGAAGCCCGAAAGTCTGACAATCAGTCTTACCAAGGGGTATCGTATTACCCAGTTAATGGGTTGTGGAGGTCAGATAGGCAGTCGCTCCATGTAAAATAATGGTATTCAGCTGCATCCGGTTAGACTGGAAGCCGACCCCAACATAGTTGGGAAAAGGCTAGGCAGATTGTACATTAAAAGGAACTTCGTTCCAACCAGCTGTCCCATCGACACTTCCCGACTTTTTTTTTCAATTTACACACATACGACAAGCTCCTACCAGCCCCCAGCCCCCCAGCTAAAAAGGCGGCTAGGACAGACTTGATGCGGAAGGCGGAGGACAAGGTGTTGTGGCGCTGCCTGGGAGAGGAGTCCCAGGCTGTGCTATCCAGCAGTTAATTGTGATAGGCTAAGTTGATTGTTTGACCACCTGCTTATCATATCATGTGAGTTTGCAGGATATTCCAATGAATACTTTTTATAATGTTTTAAATAATATTGCGAGCAATTTTGGGTGATTAGACGGTACAATAACTCCTTATTTTCGCAGCTTTATATTCAATTCACATGTATTTACTAAAACCATATTATTTTCTATACCCTTGTTACGTTCCGTTCCGTTCATGTGACTCAAAGAAACATATATTTTAATTAGACCCAAGCTTTTTCGACACAACTGAAGGAGAAACGAAGAAAGGAGAATTTATTGTTTCATTTAATTTGGGTATGTTTGGAAGATTATTAATTTTATGTTCCCTGAAAATTGAATTGTTTTCCCATAAGGGACCTAGTAAGTGAAACTAATACGGGGTGATTGTTAAACCTTTAACTAATCAAGACAACATGAAACTGTTTGTTGTTTAAAGCTTCGTAAATCATTTCATAAAGTTAATTCAAATAAAGTTAATTTTGCCTGCGTTATTCCTCGGCATCGGTAGGTATCTGAGGAATAACATTGTCGGCCTTATTACAGGCAAAGTTTCATCTTTAGACCCAGGTTTAAACCACCGAGCCATTTTTTTATTTCGAACTTTATTCCGTCATAATTAACGTTATAATTACATAGGTAAACTGACATTTCTAAATTGTCAATTTTGAATTAAGACTGGCAGAAGTTTGGGCTTAAGTATTACTAAAGGGAACTCGTTTTGAAAAGCGACAGTGTAGGTTTAAATATGCATATTTAATGACTTAGGTGTAAGAACGACGTATGAACCTCAATGGAGACAACTTTATCGATTGATATTTTTTCTTATGATAGATTTGTTTCGATGCACATAAATTAATTAACATAATATTTTATGACAAAACAACTACAACGTAATCTTCATAATAGCAGCTACTTTTCTATCTCATTTTATTCGTCCCCATCGAGACATAAAAATAAATATAAAATGAAATAAAAACGGCATAATATTCATAATTCCATAGCGTTTCCTTGTTCACCGTTCCGAATAACCAGTGTGACTTTTATTTATTTTAATTTTGATAACACAAATAATTAGTCGCTAATTAGTTGAAATTTGCCGCCAAATATCACGGTCTTATAAAGGTTCATAGGTGGTCGATCTGGAGAGCATCTCCCCAGCTTGGCCACATTTATATCTAAAAAACTAAGCCGCCTATCGAAGATCTGTTTTCTTCCAAATTTAGTCGCTAATTAGTCAGAATTTTTAGTTTAGAAGATACAATGAGTTCAATTTTTAAGTATAGTCCAAGAGCTAGATCAAAGATTTTATTTAAACTCTTCGATCTAGTTCTTGGACTATACTCAACAATTGAACTCATTATATCTTTTAAACTAAGACCCGACTAAATCTGTGAGTTGGCGAAAAATTGCGATAATTAGCGACTAAATTTGGGAGAAAACAGATCTTCGCTAGGTGGCCTAGTTTTTGAGATATAAATGTGGCCAAGCTGGGGAATTGCTCTCCAGATCGGCCACCCATGAACCCTTATAACTTTTGAACCAGTGAGAGACAAATTCTGATATTTGGCGGCAAATTTCGACAAATTAGGGACTGATTATTTGTGTTATCAAAATTAAATTCCCTGATGGTGGTCATGCCAGTGTAAGTCACACGAATAACCATTAAGGATGGTTGCCCATGGCTTTCACATTCTCCAGCCAACCATGAAAGTATAAACTTCGTGCTAAGTGTAAAAGGAAAATAGAATTCTGTTTATAAAGGCCACTTAAGTAAATAACATAACACGTACATCATTAAAAGATCCTTTCTATTTTGTTTACTGTACAGAAAATCGGCTTCGTTAACCTTCGATTTTTGAAATATGACATTAAGCTGTCTCATAAAGCTAGTTACCTAATTATTTTAGATATCACGAAATATGCAGTATTATTTTCCTAACAAGCATAATGAGAACAATCACGGAAACTTACATACATTACACACACGTACACCCCCCCCCCCCCACACACACCCTCACAACTGTAACTGCAGTAATTTCAACATACCTCAGTAACTGTCATTATTTTGCCGTTATTTTTCTGATGCATTACAAAAATAACGGCAAATAGTGGTGTGCCGTTATTTTACTAATGCATCAGAAAAATAATGGCAAAACGAACGGAATAACAGTAAATGGAGTCATCATCTTCCTGCCCTTATCCCATATTACTTGGGGTCGGCGCAACACGTTTTCTTCTTCCATTCTCCCCTGTCAACCGTCACGCTATCATTCACTCCCTTCTCTTTCATATCATTCCTCACACAATCCATCCATCTTTTCTTTGGCCTTCCTCTGCCTCTCCATCCATCAACATGTATATTCATCACTCTTTTAGTCACATGCGTTTCATCTCTCCTCATTACATGCCCATACCAAGACAAACGATGTCCTTTCAACTTTTCTGTCACTGGCGCCACTTTCATCTCACATCTTTTCATTTCTCACTTTATCCATTCTCGTCACTCCACACATCCATCTCAACATTCTCATCTCCGCTGCATGCAATTTTTTTTCATCCGTCTTCTTCACGGCCCAGCATTCCGATCCATAAAGTACGACAGGCCTTATAACGGACTTGTAAATTTTCCCCTTCAACTTGAGGGGCATCCGTGGGTCGCAAGTTGTTCCTGTAACCTGTCGCCATTTCATCCATCCTGAGTTGATCCGGTGCGTTATGTCTCGATCTACTTCGCCATCCCCTTGGACAAGTGACCCGAGGTACCGAAAGTCGGAGCAGATCGGTAAGGGCGTTCCGGCAAGAGATATGGGCACAGGACCGGAGAGACCGCCAAAATCAAAAACAGTAAATGGAGTATAGTTCCGTAATACAAAGGTAAGTTTACTATAGAGAAAGTTCAAAGTAGGTAAAACACATCCAAGTCATGCAATAACTAGAACATCATCATCTGCCTAGCCTTTTCCCAACTATGTTGGGGTCGGCTTCCAGTCTAACCGGATGCAGCTGAATACCAGTATTTTACATGGAGCGACTGCCTATCTGACCTCCACAACCCAGTAACTGGGTAATACGATACCCCTTGGTAAGACTGGTTGTCAGACTTTCGGACTTCTGACGACCCGTAACGACTGTCAAAGATCCACGAATGACAGCCGGGACCAACGGCTTAACGTGCTTTCCGAGGCACGGAGGAGTCTCGGTATGTAAAGATGGTCACCCATCCATACGGACCAACCCCGGCAAGCGTAGCTTAACCTGGTCGATCGACCCATGCGGCTGTTATTACTTAGCCACGAGCTCCTCAAAACTAGAACATGACTAGAAAAAACCACCATAGCGGCTAGAGCAAGCTCAGAAAAAAGATTATTGTAACAACTCCTCGTAGAAGATCTAGATTCATATCTTAAAAATTATAGTAGCGAGTGACGCGACCACGGAAATATTTAGCATCCCGCCTCGGAAAGGTTAAATTAATTTATTTAAAACAAACCTTTATCGACTTATGCAGGAAAAAGCCAGTGACCCATAAAAAAGATTTTTCATCTTATTATATTACGAGTATATACATTTATTTTATACACGGACCGTTTTAAAAGGAATCCGTACCTCATTGCTTTATGGCAGGTTTTTCCAGAAAAGCGGTCAGTTTCGTCGAGCCCCGGGCGATATTACATAATTTTACAAATAAAATTGTTACGTCAATTATGAAAAAAAAAAAAATTACTTTTCTATGTAATGTTTTGGCCCTATTAAGATGTTTTATTTCATTAAAAACTTTGTGACGAAATGTCGCGAACAAAGTTATTAGGAATAATTACGTAAAACGTCGTTTGAAAAAGCGATTCTTGTTAGCATTTCCTTGTTGTTGTATCATTGATACGTACGAGTAATTAGTAGGTAGGTGCATTATTGTAATGTTACGGTTAACCAGTCTTACCAAGGGGTATTGTATTACCCAATTACTGGGTTGTGGAGGCCAGATAGACCAGGTCAGGTAGGTTGTGGGGTGGGGTGGATAGTCGCTCCATGTAAAATACTGGTATTCAGTTGCATTCGGTTAGACTGGAAGCCAACACCAACATAGTTGGGAAAAGGCTAGGCAGATTGATTGTACATTATTGTAATGCTAAGTTGTTTACACTGTAGGTAATTTTAATATTTTTTTTTAACTTTTTTTTAAGAAACGAATGAAAGTAATAATATAATAAATAGGTATTTAAAACCTTCAGAAATAAACAAATAATCGACGGCATACCATCATTATGGAATTACACCAAAATTAAACAAATATAACAGAACATTCCTAGATTAAAATCATCCTCAGCAACAGCACAGCAAAAAAAATAGTACTCCTTCAGTAGATTTGTTCCCAAAGAAATAAGCTCTGTAAAT
Organism: Cosmia pyralina; assembly: GCA_946251885.1. Classification (NCBI taxonomy): domain Eukaryota; kingdom Metazoa; phylum Arthropoda; class Insecta; order Lepidoptera; family Noctuidae; genus Cosmia; species Cosmia pyralina. The sequence goes on from OX276357.1 coordinate 17,679,917, forward strand.
GGAGCATTTCGAAGACCTCAAAAGCCATGTCCCGACATAGCACATCCATACACATAAACTCACCTCACATACCTCCTTCCCATGGGTGTAGGCATAAACTACAGAATGCCACTTGCTATGATCCTTACATACTCCTTAAGGCTCATTTATGTTCACACAATATCTGGTCATAAACGCACGCCGGTTGCGAGTACTACGCACCTGACCTTTCTCAAGAATATCACCAATAAGGTCACAATAATATAATATGTCCTCCTAGGGCGTACCCTCCCGGCGTTTCCACTCACATATGCCTTGTTTAGTCACCTTTCATTTATCCCGACATGTTACTCCTAAATGAGGACTTTCATTAGAGACATACAAAGGCTTTTGAGTCCAAGTGAGAATAAGGTCCGTAAAAACTCCATTTGTGGAAATCCTAATCCTAACTAATGTCAGTAGTTTTGCGAACAGTAGACCTCGCGAGCGCGTTTTTTTTTTCATCAAATCTCCACCAAATTTTTATGAGACCAACTTAAAGTTCCTTTCAAATAAAAAAAAAAACCATCGAAATCCGATCTCATAAGGCGGAATATTCAGTTGCCCCGTTGTGCCCCTTTTTGGATGAAGTCCAATTAAAAATCCCCCTTTACAAAAAAAATCTGTAAAGTCTTAAAACTTGTATACCGTTTCATCTAGATCGGTTGTAAAATACGACCTCTAGAGGAGCAGCAACAAACTGACAGACGAAAGTAAATTTTGCCAGATTTGAAGCAGAGACGCTTCGCTCGGTCAATTATAAAATGCGAAAGTACGTTTGTGGGTGTGGTATAGACCATCCAACCGAATAACTTTTCCATGGCACTAACATCGTAATCGCGAAAAAATATTCAGGCGTCCCATACATTTGCGTCGAGTACCCAGGTACCGTAAGGTCGGGTTACTTTGACTCTAGGGCATAACTTTGGCCCAAATCGAGACAACTGTATAAACTGCCCGAAGTGTCACGACCACACAACCCTTATGCCCTAGACTCAAAGTAACCCGCACTTACTGTATTGAAGTTTTCTATGGGATAGTTGAAAATTTTTTCGCGAATACGATGTTGGTCCCATGGAGAAAGTTATTCGGTTTGATGTTCTGTATCACACCCTGAAATTTGACGAGGATGCAAAACGACACGTTGTATATGCTACTTTTCATCTTGGATCGCAGACGAAGTCGCAGGCAACAGCTAGTTAATAATAAAAAACAAACCACTTCAAATAAAAAACGCAAAACATAAGAACATGAAGTTATAATTAAAAAACTTGCCACTACTTACGGTAAGTAGCGCTAAGTTGGAAATGATTGAGACTCTGTAACTGTTACAAAGAGAGGCTATATAATAGCAATATGTTTTATAGGAAAAGTTTCTTACTTCATGACAATGATAAGGGTTTCTGAAGATGGAAGATACTTTTTTTCGTTGTTTTAGGGCAAAAACCCGAGCCGTACTTCACTTCGCTTGTTCAGGTATATATTTTTGTCGCCTACAAAATAGATGTCTCCGATACAACCCCTTTTAATACTCAAACTAATTTTCATTCATATACCCACCCACCCACCTGACGTATTTTTATACATATTATTGTGCTGCGGTGTATTGTGTGGTGGGTGCTGATGATAGGTGCTGGCAGTGTTGGAGCCAAGAAAGAACAAATAAAACGGTGGATAAGTAAATTCACGTGCTTATTGGACGAGTGTCACAAATGGAAGGGAAGTGTTGCCACAGATAACATAACAATTTACATTTGAATGTTGGTGTTGCGATACTAGTTACCAAAATACCCAACAGTTATAACTCATTCAGGCTCATGTTTTGCTGTCAAGACACGTTTCAGAATCTAACAAATTCAGAAAAATCTGACTTATGAGGATAAGTCAGATTTTTCTGAATTTGATAGATTGCCACCCTGAGGAGGGTGGCAGGATTCAGGAACATCGATGCGTAACCTGATACCATGGATGGAGTACATGATTCTGAATCCCCTGCGTTACCAGTTATTAAAAAAAAAATTTGCTGGTTCATACATTTTGACCGCGTAGGTATTGCATTTTTCTATGAAACCGCAGTTTTTTTTGTTTTTGTTATCGACGAAAAATTTCTACCCCTTAGGGTCTAGAATCATAATTATGCTGAATTCATGGTTATATTATATTTATTTATATATACTTTTTGAACACCACAAAAATACATACCAAAAAAATTAATCAAACACTTCAAAATACACAATGGGCGCGGCGCTTTCTGCGATCTCTTCCAGGCAAGCTTGGGATGGACAGTGCTTTGCCTGCCATTAATAAGTACCTATACAATATTACAATTTGCACGTCAATGTCCCTGCCACCCTGTTTAGCCGGAGGATGCCGAAAACTGCACCAGAGTAGTGATGGGGCGCATTAAAATAGTGTCTACGAGTGGGAATACCTACCTACTAGATACTGTGAGGGCTCGAACCTGACAGCAGGAGATTTACTGAACTACTAAATAATACGAGAGGGACTCTAGTTATATGGGGCTGATGCTCTCTGTATTTTAAGCTTCAAATCAATTATAAATCACACTCCTTAAATAAATTGGTTCTACGCGGAGCCCTCACCAGAATCTATCTGTCATCCTATTAAGAAAACAAGAGTCGGTTTCTTGATAGAAGACATTCCATATTTGAATGATTGAATGTCAGCCAGTGTAATATTGTCAAGGCTTGATCAAAGCATCAAACCTCCACAATACTAACGCACGAGCATCCGGGGTACTGCGCATACGCCGTCAGCCGCACTACTACCTTCCTGACTTATTGTAACGATGGCATCAGCTATTCTTATTTAATTTTGTTTGTGCAAATCTATGCTAGCTATATTATAATAATAATAAACCTGAAGAGTTTATTTTAGGGTTCCGTACCAAAATGGTAAAAAGGAACCCTTATGGTGTGACTCAGTCTGTCTGTCTGTCTGTCACAGATGGATACCTCAAGAACTACTAATGCTAAACTTGAAATTTGGAACAGTTTTAGATGACGTTTGCTCAACTATTTTGCAAATAAGAAAGAAACAAAAATATATATGTTTTTTTTTGCAACAGGGACTGAAAGGGGGTCTTAAAAATTCGAAGCGGGGTTACTAGGGCATGTGGGGTATCATATGAAAGAACGCTGTGTGAACATTCTCAAAAAAAATTTTTTTTTAGACCGCATAGTTTTCGACTTTTGATGAAAAATGTTAAAAAAAATACCGTTCCCCCCCTAATCTCCGAAGAGTGCATAGAGAAAAATCTGAAATGATTCTATGTGATAGAAGTTTATGTATAGATCACAGGAAAATAAAACGATGTCTCTGAATAGCACGGTTTTTCAGAAATCACAACAAAAACTACATATAAATGATGGTAAGGAACCCTCCATGCGCGAGTCCGACTCGCTCTTGACCGGTTTTTTTGTTTATATGTTTGAACGCTCTAAGCTCTGGATTATTTTTGTATTCGATAGACCAATCCTTGCAGAAGGCTAGGCTAACAATAGCGCCCTTAGGAGCCGAACAAAAAGAAAAAAAAAGTCAGAAAGAACGCTAACCAAAAACGAAGCAATAGCGCGGGCAGGCGATGCGATGCGGATACACGCGGACGAAGTAGTCACGGGCAGAAGCTAGCAACTGTACTACTAATAAATAATAAAGCTGAAGAATTTGTTTTTTTTGTTTGTTTGTTTAAACGCGCTAATCTCTGGGAACTACCAGTCAGATTTGAAAAAATGTTTTTGCATTTGATAGCCCAATTCTTGAGGAAGGTTATAGGCTGTTTATCAGCACGCTAGGACCCTTAGGAGCCGAGCAAAAAGAAAAAAGACAAAAAGAACGCTAAGCGAAAATAAAGAAATAGCGCGGGCAGGCAATGCGATGCGACGGGGTGGGCCGCATAAAATTTCACAAGGACGAAGTCGCGGAGAAAAGCTAGTTAGTTTATATTGGATCATTATACTACAATATCTAACTCTATCTATCTTCTTGTTACAGATCAAACAATGGTATCCAAGTTCAGTGTGAGTGTTAGTGCCAAAGTGTAGTGCCAACATGGGTTGCACCCCAAGCATGTTGCTTGACCACAAGAGTCGTCGCCGCGACAGCACTGGGTCCCAGGAGGCGGCCCTGGCCAAGGTGGCCCCCACCCCGGTGTGCAACAAGGCTGTACAGGCCGCCAAGGCCCCCAGAGCCTCGCTAGAGTCCGATGGCTTCAGCATCCAGCTATCCAGCAAGAAGGACAGTTATGTTTCGCAAATGGGGAATAACTTTGCGACACAGCTGCATATTAAGCGGATATCCGGTAAGTTGTGGGTTGTCTATTTGCTCGTAAACTGTGTTTTTCTCTTTAAGTGGGACAAAACCGTTACAATTTTGGGATCACTTTTGATCAAATTATTATGCAAGCATCACACGGATGTAAAAAAAAAAATCACTGCGCACGGCATTTATTCGTAAACCCACCTATTTACCTTGAGATTTTTGAATTATTATTATAATACGCCTAGCCCTGTAGTGGGGCAATCCACTGCAGGGCAAAAGCCTCTCTTCCCTCTTTCCACTTGGATTTTTAGGGTTCCGTACCTCAAAAGGAAAAAAACGGAACTCTTATAGGATCACTTCCTTGTCCGTCTGTCTGTCAGTACCCTTTTTCTCAGGAACGCGTGAAGGTATCAAGTTGAAATTAATACCAAATACGTAAGTCTACGGTCCCTTGGAGCTCTAAAAAAATCAAGCTTCTAAGTCTACGAAATAAAAAAATATGCGACATATTTTGATACTCCCAAATAAATCAAAACCAGTACTTTGACCTAGAATCATGAAATTTGGTAGAAGCAAGGTCTCGCAGCAGAAGTACAAAAAAAAGTCCGAAAATAGTTAATTGGTAATTTTATCACATAAAAAAATATTTTCATAGAATTACAAGTTTAAATTTTCAGTTGGAGAAATAACCGTGACGTATATCAATGTATGGGAGAACATGTTTTTCAACTACAATGTTAAGTTTGTTTTTGGGATAAATTCTTTCCAACTGCGGAACCCTGCATTGTGCGAGGTCCGACACGTACTTGGCCGGTTTTTTTTAAAGGATCGGCCCACACATTTTACCGGGAAAAGTGTTTTTTTTTATTTTTTATAATGTTGGCAAAAACCAGCCTATTCCAAAAGTTTTGACTAAACCTCTGTAACATTTCATATAACCTCAGGCAACGTGATAGTCTATGGATATACAACGATAATTTTGTGTTTTTAAAATTCCTATAAAACCAAATGTATGATAAAATCATTTGGATTTTCCATATGTGTTATTGACTATATTGTCTACTGTTGTACTAAAACCGAAACAGGTTTACTTGAAATTTTTCCATTAGAAAAAAAATCCAAAGTAGCTCCGTCTATTTTCTGTTTTATACTATCATATTAGGTTGGGGAAAAAGTCTTTTCGCATTATAGTATGTATGAATTTAAAATAAAATCTCTTTGGCTATACTATTTGTATCTGGCTGGTTTTGGTATCATTGAAAGTTTAAATTTTAAAGAACATAATTCCAAATTCAAATTAGGAAAATGAGTGATTTTCATTTGTTTTTCGTACTGTCAAGATGAGTGAATCTAATGAAGAAATTCGATACATTTTAAAATTTAACTACAAAAAAGGTAAAAATGCAACGCAAGCCGCGAAAAAATTTTGCGATGTTTATGGACCCAGTGCAGTGTGTGAGAGTAGCACAAATTTGGTTTAAGCGCTTTCAATCCAAAAATTTTGATGTCAAAGATGCACGTCGCTCTGGTCGCCCTATTACGGATAAAATGGATGCCATTTTTGAAAAAGTGGAGCAAGATCGGCATATCAGTAGTTACGACGTAGCTGAAGAACTGGAAATTGACCACAAAACAGTTTTGGCGCATTTAAAAAAAACTGGGTACACAAAAAAGCTCGATATTTGAGTACCTCACGAGCTCACAGAAGGAAACCTAATGAACCGTGTATTCATTTGTGATTATTTATTACGACGTAATGCAACCGAACCATTTTTGATGAAGCTGATAACTGGTGATGAAAAGTGGATCACGTAAGACAAGAAGGTGCGAAAAAGGTCGTGGTCAAAGGCCGGTCAGGCTTCACAGACTGTGGCGAAACCCGGGTTAACTCGCAACAAGGTGATGGTGTGTGTGTGGTGGGATTGAAAGGCCATTATTCATTATAAGCTGTTACCACCAGGCAGGACCATCGATTCTGAACTCTACTGCGAACAACTGATGAGATTAAAGCAAGAAGTTGAGAGAAAGCGGCCGGAATTAATCAACAGAAGGGGTGTGGTTTTTCATCATGATAACGCTAGACCTCACACATCTTTAGCCACTCAGCAAAAATTAAGAGAGTTTGGCTGGGAGGTATTAATGCATCCGCCGTATAGTCCTGACCTTGCACCTTCAGATTTCCACCTGTTTCGGTCCCTTCAGAATTCTTGAGGCAGTGTCAGGTTAACATCACGAGAGGACTGCCAAAACCACTTGTCGCAGTATTTTGATCAGAAGTCCCAAAATTTCTATAGCAATGGGATCATGTCCCTACCTACAAGATGGCAAAAAGTTATCGAACAAAATGGTACCTACATACTTTAGATAAATGTAAATAATGTATATTAAAAAATATTTTGAATTTTCTTAAAAAATGCGAAGAAACTTTTTCCCCAACCTATTACGTAAACAGTTCCTTACTGTGCAGTAGAATTTACTTTAAATCGAAGGTATTTAAATTAAGCTAAAAATTGATTTAAGTAGTCATAAACCTACATTTAAACGAAGCGCCTTTAGTTCCAGTGCGCGTGAGAGTCTTCTATACATATTTCTCGCGTCAAACTACCATTTCGCTTACACACCGAGCTAAACCACGCTTCAATATATCCTCTAAAAAGTTTACGCAGAAAATCAGTTCCTATATTATGTTTGCCAGTTAAATTTTCAGGGAGTTATGCTTGTTAAAATTGTTCAAAGCTGACCCAGTCCGTTACGCAATTCCTGTGACTGTGACATATTAAAAACTCACATAGGTGGAAGTCAAGTGAACCAAAACTAACGATGATTTAATTACCAAAACTAAAGATAATTTAGTTGAGACCTTTTTTAAATGTACATTTGAACAAAACCACGCTGCTTAAGCACAGATTATTATTATAAGTCTTATGTTGTCCCACTGCAAGGCAAAAGGGTTCCATTCCGTCCTCCCATACACAAACCTTATTGTCAGGCTGCCCAAGTACTTACTTCATCGTCATCATCATCCACAGCCCGACTGCACCCACGGCTGGGCATACGCCTCTCTTTTCTTGTGCCCATCCCCACGCTCCTGTGGCAGCCTCATCCAGGTTTTGCCCGCGATGGCAACAATGTCGTCCGTCCATCTCGCGACCGACATCTCGTCTTCCAGTCCTTGGACCCCACTCTGTCACAGCCTACAGTACCTACTTACGTACTCCAATCAAACTAAATCAAACTTAAACCTGACATTTATTAAACGTAGCTCAGATTGGGTAATTATGCAATGTAATAAAAACTACTTTTTTTATTTAAAATTATAATTTACTTAAATTTGTTTTTTTTTATGAAAAAATTAGGAGGTCGGAAGAGCATCAATTCTTTTGAAGTTAAAAGCGGTATCTTCTGGCTTGGTTTTTCTCCTGAACTGAATCAGAACTACTTTCTGATCGTAAGGTTCTTCCACGTTTATTAAGCAGATAATTCTTCATAAATAAGGAGAATACACCATCATCACCCGAGCGATAACGACTCATTCTTGTACTTGTCTTTCGAGCTGTTGTGGCAGCTGTTGCTAGTATGCAAAGCATGAAAAGCTGTAAGCAGACGGTAAAGAGGTTATTTTAGCGTCTGTGCCATGCAGAAAGAGAACTTATAGCTAGTATTCTTTTTATGCAGGCATGAGGAACAGGGTGTAAAGTTCACTCATCCTCTATAAAAAAGGGAGGGTATTCCGACCAGACGAGTGTTGTTTCTGGTGGGCAACTGCCCCAAGGTTGATGTCGAGATGTTGTGTGTCAGTCACGCGATGAACTCTGCTTGCGCGATGCAGGATTTGTGTGATGTCAGGTCTTTGATGCGTAGTTCGCATGTGGCGTTGTAGATGCCGCCATATTGTTATAAACAATTAAAACCAATCAACTCAGTCCATCGCAGGCCATTACGGGACATATGCTCAGTTCTCCGCTCAGCCACCTTTTTAAGGTTGTCGGTCCATCTAATAATATAAAGACATACAAAATTCTACGTATTTATTTAAGATTAGGTAAAAAAAGAGCGCGCTTGAAACAAAATTGCGTTAATTTGCTTTTTAAGGCTTCTTAGCTTTTTTAGTCATCAATTTGCCAATTAATATCAAGAGTTACAATATTATTTTTGATCAAAATCACTTAAAACAAATCAAATTCCTAAGTCCGTGGACTGAAATGATAGAACACCAGCACTGAAACGCCTAAAATAAAGAAAAATCACTCACGTATTTCCATTTGTTCATAGTTTCAGTTCGCGAAGGTATAAACGATAGTTAAAATTGTGATAGTGTCGCTGGCCTTTAAATAGCACTTAACTCAATAAATTTTCAGAATTTTCTCTTAATCAATTGGATATGACAAAACTGATTACGAAAAAAGTACTTTATTATAATTGAAAGGTGTAGTTGTGATTGAATTTTCAGGTAATTAAATTTGAACACCTTATCTTTTTAACAAATATTTAAATGAGCCGTGGATATACCGAATATTCCCAAAAAAAATATCTTTTATTACTTAACTCAATTAGGATTCATTAATATGCACGGATCAGTGTTCATATTCTACTTGTGAGTGACTAGGAAAAATAAAATAGTGCGAGACGGAACCACGCTCCGCGGGTTCTGTAAACATTGGTGCCGATTCTGTTGTGCACAAACTAAACTTAATTTAGGCTATTGCTAACTTTTTCTCTCTATTATGACAAGAAAGGGACAAAAGTAAATTAGAGCTGTCAAATTAGTTAGAACTAATTTTTCCATAGACATTTAGACGACACGTAAAAACATGTCGACTAAAAAACACGGTGAAGCGCAAGGCGTGAACTAGTTTGACATCTCCAACTTAGTTCATAGCTATAGCCGTCCTTTTCTCGCGCTGCCTGTTAGTAAAAGATAGCGATTCTCTAATTTTAGTTTAGTGCGTTCACAAGAGAATCGGCACCATTGTTTTTCCATTTTCTAAGTAAATTTTTTGGGACTGCATAATAAATTTGTTTGGAGTTCTTGCTGGTTTACAAAAAAAAACTGCTAGTTCGAGAAAATTTTTGTTTGTCCAGGCTATCTTCGTAGATCTTTGACTGTCGTTACGGGTAAGGCAAAATATATGCCAGTTATATAGAAATAAAAACATATTCTGTAATGTGCAAATTATACCCTTTCACATGATATAATACCCGCAATATGATTTAGTAACATATACGTAGTGGTTTACAACATGAGGGCCCTGTTGCAAAGAAAATTAAAATACTTTTAAGTACAATTCTTTTACCTTGCAATATGGCTGTAACCCAGCCATATTGCAAGGTAAAAGAATTAAACTTCATTTAAAACTGATCCAAACAAGTCGATAGCATTAGTAGTTGCTGAAATAAGTAGCTGTGACAGACAGACGATTTTTTTTTAATTGTAGTGGAACCCTTACATTAATTTCAGTTTTATTTATCACTTGTTTCTAATGTGTTGACATCATACAGTACTCAAAATTCCGGAATCTTGACACGTCAACAGGGTCAAGTACAGAATCCGCACGGTATGACTTTTTGAAACGACATTTTTTCGTAATTATCTACTTTTTTTTTCAAGTTTTCAAACAAATATAAGGTTTTGAATCAGTTAGTTGACGAAATTATCCATTTTGAAACTACAGAGTGAAACTGCCCACACAGGATATTAACCCTTATTTCTATGTAATAATAGAGATTTAAGCCGCATGAATTGGGTAGTACTCGTGTGTACCAATGGAGCTTGACGTTTCGGGAGGCGATTGGTTCACATGTAAATCAGCGGAGCTTAACCGGATGAAATCAAAACCAACAAAAAACTGTTAAAACTGATATTTATTCAAATAAAATAAAATCCTTCACCTCCTACCCATTTTTTTTGCGAAAGGAGGTCTGAATAGCATCTTTTCTTTAGAATCATCTGTTGTATCCGGTTTCATCTCGCTTGAGCTTTTCTGCTGGGATGGATCAGAACTGCTTCCTGACCGTAAGGGTAAATCGAATGGTTGAAGGGCTTTGTTTTCTAGGAATCTATTGTTACCGTCTTCCGAGTAATATCGTCTGATGTTTGACCTTCTGTCTTCATCTCTCCTCCGTGCTGTTGTGAAACTTGTCAATTCGAATACGCAAAGCAGGAGAAACTGTGAGCAGAAAACAAAGATTTGATTTTAACAATACGCCAATTACTGCCTCGTTGGTCTAGTGGTCGCAAGCGCTACTGCTGAGCATGAGGTCCTGGGTTCGATTCCCAGGTCGGGCAAAGTGTTATTGGGTTTTTCTATCTGGAATTCCTCAGTAGCAGCCTGGAGTCTGGATTTGTGCCCGGTTGATGGCAATAGGCTCGCCCCCTATTACATGAGACTTACACATAACTGGCAAAATTTGGGTGTACTGTAGGTACACCTCTGCCCAGCCTTTCAGGGAAACAAGAGAGAGATGTTATGATAACTAATATGCCAATTACAAAACATGTTTGTGTTGCTACAGTAAGCATATTTTAAATAAATACTCTATTCTCCATAACACCAAAGTATGCAAATCGAAAAATATGGAATAATTTAGAGTTGACTAGCTGCGCCCCGCGGTTTTAACCACGTAGACCGGGATAAAAAGTAGCCTATATGTTAATCCAGGGTATAAGCTATCTACATATCAAATTTTATCCAAATCGGTCCAGCCGTTTGAGCGTGTAAAAGTAACAAACATACAAACACACACACAGAAACATTCGCCTGTATAATATTAGTGTGATTAATGTGATATATAGTGTGTTAATATTAGTGCGAAGTGTGATGTGATAGACGTCTATAGTAAATATTAAACTAAAATTAAAAGAATTTCTCTAACCGTTTACAAATAAACTTAGTTTGCGGTTCAAAAAATCTAAATTATAAATTGAAAGTGCTAAAATATTTTTTAATCTGAGATACATAACCGTAACCTGCGCAAACCTAACTAAAGCCTTAGTGGAACAAAGACTGGCCGCGTATCTGCATTTCTTGAATTTAATTATGATCATCCTGTAATATTCCCACTGCTGGGACACAGGCCTCCTCTCTGTGAGGGGGAATGGGCCGTTCCTAATTCACCACGCGGACCCGGTGCGGGTTGGTGGATGTCAAATTTCTTAGAATTTTTCGTTCTAGGACATGCCGGTTTCCTCACGATGTTTTCCTTCACCGTTTTGAGAGCAGTGGTGATGAAATAATTTACACAAAGTAATGCGCCTGTTAGGGTTTGAACCTACGAACTTTACTCGTAAGTCGCGGCCGTTACCAATAGGACTCTACTGGTCTCACAAATATTAAATTTAATAATAATTTAAAGCATATGCGACTCATGTACTGGGTTCTGTCCGGTGTGCAAAAGGTTAATTTCATGTATCGCAATACTATGTTTTTCAAAGTCACTTAAAATAATTCGATTTATTACATTGGGTGCTCAGATTTTAAACAAATTAAGGTACAAAAAAAACCACTTACGTATTTCCATTTCATGATTTTCAACACTCGAAAGTGTGAACTATTCGTATAATTAAACTATGAAAATTTCGTCGGCCTTTAAATAGCCAGCGCTTATTATTTTTCATCATAATTATTGCAAATTTTCTCTTAATTAATCAATTTGATACGATGAAACTCATTACAAGAACAGTATAATTATAATAATTTAAAGGTGTATATTTTATTCAGGTAATTATTCTGAAAAGATTATGTGTTAGCCAATATTTTAATGAGTGGGGATACCGAAAATCAAGAAAACACTGTCTTTTGAATTACCTTTACAAAACTAAACTTACGTGTAGATAAGCGGTCTCTAAAAATAAAAAATAATATTAACTTATTTTCAAGGTGCCTATAGAGCCCTCATTACGCGGGTTCGACTCACCCTTTACCATTTTTATTTTGTTTTTTATTTCCTGTGTGAGTTCCAAATATGACATGACATGGCTAGAAAGGGGGTGACTACCGAAATGACGAATAATAGAGAAGTATGGAAAAAGAGGACATGTTGCGCCGACCCCAAATAAATTGGGATAAGGGCAGGAGAATGATGTGAGTTCCAAATAAATACTTTTCTTTATACTGAAATCATTCTTAATCGCAGTAGTTACTGTGCAATGTGCCTAATATTCTCCGCTTTGAGCAATTATTCTGGTGCGCTCACAGTCGCTGGCCTTAGTAATTGCCTGCAGTCTGTATCAGGCGCTAATCGTTGGCTAGACTCATTAATTAGTTTAACGTCTACTGTTTAATCTGTCTTGAGGTGAAATTACTGAGATGGACTGAACAAGAATGCCAGTGGAAAAGGTGTATTATGTTCGTCCATTTATGCAATGTATACTGTAATTAGAATATAGCCTTACTGTTATTAGCCTTTAGAATGTTTATGTATTTGAACTTATTGCTATCAATACCTATCCTAAGAATAAGAATATTTATACTCTTCCAACCATTTGTTTTACTTTTGACATAAGCACGCCTATGAAGTTCCTTATTTATTGACAAGCAACCATAGATGAAAAAATGCAATACTTCATGGACGCTATGAAGTTCCTTATTTATTGACAGGCAACCATAGATGAAAAATGCAATACTTCATGGACGCTATGAAGTTTCTTATTTATTGACAGGCAGGCAACCATAGACGAAAAAATGCAGTACTTCAAGAACGCTATGAAATTTCTTATTTATTGACAGGCAGGAAACCATAGACGAAAAAATGCAATACTTCATGGACGTTATGAAGTTCCTTATTTATTGACAGGCAAACCATAGACGAAAAAATGCAATACTTCATGGACGCTATGAAGTTCCTTATTTATTAACAGGCACCCATAGACGAAAAATTCCAATACTTCATGGACGCTATGAAATTTCTTATTTATTGACAGGCAGGCAACCATAGACGAAAAAATGCAATACTTGATGGACGCTAAAGTAAAAAAACTTTTTTACATAAAAATACAACCGACTTCCAAAAACAACACTACAAAGTGAAAAATAACTTTAATTTCGGAAGTCGGTGGCAAAAAACGAAAATACATTTAACTAGACACCGACTTCGAAAAAACATTTTTACAAAAAAATACAACCGACTTCCAAAAACAACACTACAAAGTGAAAAATAACTTTAATTTCGGAAGTCGGTGTCTAGTTAAATGTATTTTCGTTTTTTGCCATCGACTTCCGAAATTAAAGTTATTTTTCACTTTGTAGTGTTGTTTTTGGAAGTCGGTTGTATTTTTTTCCACTTTAGTCACCAAAACCTCTGTATGCACTATGCGGAGAGATAATCGTAGGTTGGTGTCTCATTACATTTAAAATTATCTAAAGGGCCTCTGCGAGTTGGCTTTGCCCCCTCGTACGCCTTCTAAAGGACCGGAACTACATGGCCCTGAGATATGTAAAGATAAAAATAATAATAAATTACAAGTAATTTCACATCACTTCATTCAAGAAAACTTGGAATCACCATAATTTTCTTCACAAATTTCATAACGGATAACAGGATTTGTAGGCCCTATTAACAATTTTATAGGGCTCATAGTATCAATTTTAATAAAACGTAACGAATTTTGTAGAAAATAAAACATTGGAGTTTATCGCTAATAATTTTTGATAACTGGAGGCCTCTGGAGGCTGTTGAAATGAATACTCTCTGCAGATTTCCATTTTATTGTTCAAAGAATTTGTTTGATCCTAAGGATGATCTTATTAAGAGAAAGTTATTATTTATGTGTAGCCCTGAGGCTAAGGAAAGGGATTTATTTTATCATGTGAGTGTGTACCTTTCATATTTTGGAGCACAATTTTGTTTACTTACGGCTCAGATTATAGAAGAAAGGCAGATAGAGCGCGCGGAACACTGAAAGTGAAGCCAAAAAAGCAAATACAAATTCAAAAACGAATTCAATCTCTAGTCAGTGTAACTGTTCTGAGACAATATTTGTTTTTTTTCTGAGACAATAAATGATTTATTGTCTCAGAAAAATGCAGAGAACAGTTATACATATGTATATTTGACTCGAGATTGAATTCGTTTTTGAATTTGTATTTGCTTTTTTGGCTTCACTTTCAGTGTTCCGCGCGCTCTATCTGCCTTTCTTCTATAATCTGAGACTTACGGGTATAAAATTGTTTGCGTCATAAAAACTTTTCATTATTCTTTTGTTTCGTGATAACGCATAGAGGTACATTGATGGACGAACGTGGAAAGCCGAGGCACACATACGTGAGTCTGAGTTCATTAATGCCAAGGCAGCCAAGGCTTGTATAGTACTTTTCTCAAATAATGCGCGGAAATTCAATCGTAAATTAATTATAAATTCCAGAATCAATCACGAACAACGATAATTTTTCCTCTTTAAGTTCCTTTTTTACTTTAAACAGCTCTCCCTCTCAGCAAGCCAATCGAAATTTTAATAAAATCTTTACCTCCTTTAAAACCTTTAAAAGTTACCTCCTTGGTTGCCATGTTGTGTCGAAATAAAAAGTTCGTAAAATTTTTTTAATTACACGACTTTGGTATAGAGATGGAGACGAGTTGTCATAGTAATTTATCCGGCCGATAAAAATGACAGTTTATATACTGTAAGGATTTCTATGAATTAATGAATGATATTTATTTGCGTCACGAAGTATAAATGTTAGCGGCCACCAGCTAACAAACCTCCGTTTTGCTGATGATATTGTACTATTCTCCACATCACCTTCAGAACTTGAAGAAATGCTCCAAGATCTGAGCACAGCGAGTCTTGAGGTTGGACTTTCAATGAACAGATCCAAAACACAGGTCATGACCAACAGCATAAAACGTAGGGTCGAAGTGGACGGACATGTGTTGCAATATGTCGATGAGTACACATACTTGGGCCAGATAGTGTCTTTCAACAACAGACAAGACCAGGAAGTCGAAAGACGCGTCCAAAATGCTTGGAAGACCTACTGGGCCCTTAAAGAACACATGAAAGGTAGTCTTCCTATAACACTTAAAAGGAAACTCATCGACATGTGCATCCTGCCCGTTCTAACCTATGGTGCACAAAGTTGGTCACTTACTGAACAACAAAAGTCCAAACTCAAGATTTGCCAACGGGCAATGGAGCGCAGCATAATGGGCGTCAAGCGTACAGACCGAGTTAGAAACACCATCCTGCGCTCCATAACTCAAGTAGCAGATGTTGAAGAAAAAACAGCCAGGCTGAAGTGGGAGTGGCCGGACACGTCGCGCGAATGCACCCGGAGAGATGGGCAAAGATCGTCACCCACTGGACGCCTGAGGGAGGACATCGCCGTCGAGGCAGGCCACGACGAAGGTGGTGTGACGATCTGATAAGGTTTGCAGTGCCAACATGGCCAGAGATCGCATAAGACAGGGAGGTTTGGAAGGAAAAAGGGGAGGCCTTTGCCCAGCAGTGGGACACAATGTAGGCTAATAAAAAAATAAAAAATAAAATATTTGCGAGAATATAGGTACATACGTTCTTATACTAACACTAGCTCTTGCCAGAGGCTTCGTCCGCGTGGATGTCGCAAATTATCCCACGGGAACGTACAACCGGGAAACCTTCCTTATTCCTTGTCTACATTATAAAGAGAACCTCTGTGCAAAATTTCAGCTTTCTAGGTTCAAGGGTTTGGGTTGGGCGATAATGAGTACGTCAGTCAGTAAGTGAGGACTATTTATTTGTTTATATATATAGTTTTATGTACTCACAGTAAAGTAGATACACATACGACATACCTATAACATTTGAGTACAAAGGTTATTGTGATAGGTACATTTCATGTTACGATTCACCACTCTGTAACTGAATGAAAAAAAATAACTATTTATAAATCAGCCGGATGCTCGATAGTGCGCAATTAATCGGCTAAGCTGGTTGATTGATAGTTTTATTTCAATAGGATAACTTTTCCAAGTGAATGGAAAATAAACTAATTTGCGTCAGTTTGAAATAGGTGTGACATGATCATCAACCTGCCCGGCGAGTACGGCCTACTGTGACATGGCTTGTGTCACACATTTTATCACATTTTGGACGATAAAACTGTTTTGTCTTAAATGCTAGCACAGCTGCGTGAGATAATTTCTTGACATGTGACGTAACTTCTTGACATGTGACGTAACTTCTTGACGTTTAATTGGGACTCGTATGTCTTATTTGCTAATATGGGCGCACAAATTATATCACAAATGTCACATTTTGACGATGACTAAGAAAATTTTTATCACGTTCGTTCGGAGGTTGAAAGATTTGAAAATTGAAAAAAATAATATTTTCCTGCTAATTACTCTGCACCAAATGACAATAAATTATTTTCTTGCATTATGTGGTGATGGTTTATTTGTGTGAAGAATTGCGCGTGATAATAAAAAAAAATTGTTATAAGTTATTTAATAAATTACTATTTGTTATATTTTTAAAAGGTTTTTTCATATTTTAAAAATATATATTTAAAGCTGTAAACAATTCACATATATTATAAATATGTATTAAAACTGTAATAAATTATTATTTTTATATGTTTTTTTTTTTATGTTTTTATTAAAATAGATACAATATTTAGAAATATAAATAATATGCGCGTGGAAATCAACAAAAAATAAAAAAAAAATAATAAATAAATAATTTAAGTAAATACTTACATATACTTAAATTACCACAATTTTTTTTGGTACTTACATGTTGAGAATTAGGGGTTTATGGATTTCATAAAGGGGGGCCAAATTTTCATTATTTTTGCGATACGACACACCGTTTTCGAGATAAAAGCAAAAGAAAAGAAAAAAAAAAATTTATGTGGTCGCATATTCAGATAGTCTTAGACATTTTCATTTTTTCAATTTACTATGTCACACTATGAAGTTAGCAACAAGAAAGGCATGTCGCGCCTCTAGATTATGTCACATGGTTGACCCGTGCTAGCATTTAAGGGTTTATTCCGGAAATCCCCACCAACAAATGCCCACCGGTGAGGATTGTTTTTTTTTTCAGAAATCCCCACTAGCTAAATAAACTCAGCCTAGTGGGGATTTTTGGAAAAATAAGTACCAATCCCCACCAGGTGTTGTTTCTAAATGATTAAATTATTATAATCAACTTTCATTATATATTGTTTGCATTGAAAAGAAAATCAAAAATATTTACAACTATCAATAAGATTCAAACCAAAACATTTTTTTTTATTCCCATATATTTGCGCCATTTTTATATTTCTTATTAAGACAATATTGACGTCCCGCACGAACAAGTATTATACTATTTTGATTATGTATGTAATCAAACATAGAAATAGAACTAGAAGAACTTTCTCCCATTATGGTTAATTTACATTATTTCCCACTTAAGAGTCCTAAGCAGAATCACGAGTCCTGCCTATAAAAAGCTGTCATGACCCGCGACTGACAGACCAAACACACTCTTTTGTTTTAATTCGACCGTTTGTCTTACATCTACTCTGGTAAGTCGAGAAGGTTGTATACCTACGATGAGGTGTATACAGTACCCACAATATACCGGATGACTTTTTTTACCGTCTTGAAAAAAATAGGGTATATTAGGTGAACGGAGTAGAAGCGTATGGCATACCTATTTTTTTTTTTTTAATAGCTTAGTCAGAAAAAAATATCTAAGTATCAATAAATACTACAAATTCGTTGTAAACTTTTCATTTTAGAACAATAAAAGCATACATTTTGAAGAAAAATAAGAAATCCTTTAAAAATATCGAAATTCAAATCATATGCAACCTGCATAATGATTTGATTTTTGATTTTTTTTAATTAAAAAAAAACTAGATATGCCATAGGCTTCTACTCCGTTCACCGAATATACCCTATTTTTTCGAGACTGTAAAAAAAGTCGTCCAGTATATTTTGTTTAAGTACCCTGAAGTAACAAATATTTTGTCAAACTAACACACACACACACACACACACACACACACACACACACACCCACACCCGACTGTTAAACTAGCAATAAAAAAATACCAGTAGAATTAAGCATTAAAATCTATTCTCCTTTTTTAGTGGTGTGTTATCTCTGGATGTATATTGCATTTATGATAAACCAGATTTCCGGTGACTGAAGTTTTGCAATGTTTACGGTGCAAATAATGTTATAATTAATTCTGAAATAATTCAATTGTATTTTTTTTTTAAATAATTTAGAATCCACCTGGTGGGGATTGTTAGGTACTTATTTTTCCAAAAATCCCCACTAGACTGAGTTTATATAACTAGTGGGGATTTCTGGAAAAACAAATAACGATCCCCACTGGTGGGGATTTGTCGGTGGAGATTTCTGGAATAAATCCATTTAAGACAAATTCTAAGACATGACATAATTTATCATGTCTTGTCACAAACGTCTTGGGTACGCCCGTGCTCGCCCCGCTGGTAAAGCAAATGGGACTAGTTTTTTACTTTGTTATTCTTCTTATTCTTTGTGTCGCTGGCACGACAGTATTTCAAATATTGCCATACTCGTATAATATTTCTAAGTAGGTACCTATACAACATTAGTTTTAGTATATGCGAAACCCGAAACGTGTTTAGTATTTTTATGTAAAGAATCTATGTACAAAATTTCAAAACTGTATCATGACAAATCACAAAGTTATAAGCTTGTTATGTTACCTGGTTCTCCGTACTAAAACATGCTCACCACGCGCCCCCCCGTCGCCCGCGCCTCCAGCGTCGTCTTGCGCTCATTAATAATAATTTGGCAGTAGGTACCTAACCGTACGTTTACAACCCAATTACTGGGTCTACCTTTGGTATGACTGATTGTCAGACTTTCGGGCTTCTGACGTACCGAAGCGACTGTCAAAGAAACAATAATGCCAGTCGCGGGACCAACGGCTTAACGTGCTTTTCGAGGTACGGGGGGTGTCTCGGTATGTAAAGAAGGCCACCGATTCACGGACCGACCGCGGGAAGCGTAGCTTAACGTATGAGGAATTCAGATTTTTCTTTTTGACGTCACTATTTGGACCACCCTGTATACGCATACCAGCGACTACTCGATCGTCGCCGTCGTACACTCGCTGCTCGTTGCTCGCTAACTAGTTTTTAGTTGCTAGCTCTCGCTAATCGCTCGCGGTGGAACAGGCGCATTCAGTGGAAACCTTCATTTTCTCGTACTTCGCTTCACGTTTCGTCTCTCGATTAGGCACTGTTTACATTCAATATTGATGCTCAATGTTGATCACGTCACTTTTGACGTAGGTAGCTTGGTAAGTATGAAATACACAAAAATATGATTACGTAAAATAACAGTAAACAGGTTTAGAAGAGTCGATGCCAAAATAAATATTGTGAGGAAATAATGAGGTCTTCCGTCGAACACAGTGTTGCCTAATTCTTTGTTGTGTTTAGTAAATCTGTTTGAAGATTGTAGTTATGAATTCGTAACTTTCATGTTCGTGTGTATTGTGTAATTAAAGACAGCGTTTCCATTCTACAATCTGGGTGCGTAATCAACCCACAATGTTCCCACTGTTGGGACACAGGCCTCCTCTCTGTGAGGGGGAATGGGCCGTACTTAGTTCACCACGCAGACCCAGTGCGGGTTGGTGGATGTCGAATTTCTTAGAATTTTTGGTTCTAGGACATTCCGGTTTCCTCACGATGTTTTCCTTCACCGTTTTGAGAGCAGTGGTGATGAAATAATTTCCACAAGGTAAAGCGCCTGTCTGGGTTCGGACCATATAAGATTTCTTATATCTGTGGTTCGAACCTACGACCTACAACTCGTAAGTCGCGGCCGTTACCATTGCGCCACCACTGCTCAATATAGATGGAGTTTCAGATTATTATCTATAAATATTTTAAATTTACCAGAGAATAAGGAAGAATATTACGCTGCGTATTCTTATTTCCTAGTGCGGAAAATGGAAATATGAAACTTCTATGTATGAAAAATGAAACATTCGATGCTGCCCATTTTTCTATTCTGCCCATGTCATGTTCTGAGGGAATAAATTGAGGATATTAATTAATTAAGACGATGTTAATTAACATAACAAAACACAAAACACGACACAACAACAACAACAACAACACAACACACAACACAACATACAACAACACAACACACAACAACACAACACACAACAACACAACATAATATGTCAAATTATATCCTCAATCTTATTAACTAATATCCTACACACATACATATTATAAATTATTTTTCGTCATCGCTTTTCTTCATTAATATTAACGTAAAATAATGTTTGATATTTTGTTAAGTCGTAAAAATCGGACGGATCGCTATATATTGTATCTTGTACAATAAAATGACTAAGAAAATATCATAGTAGGTAGGTATACGGTTTTTTAAACATCCTTTGCACTTAAACGCTAACCAGATTACATTTTATACATAGGAGAACTTGTTAACTTAGATCGTTGATCTAATATTGCACTTAACTAATAAACTTTGCATATTTATACTTAACTGTCAAACTAAAGTACAAGCATAATGTTGTTACCCACCTATGAAGAATCTACATACAAATAGGTGTCTTGCAAGCAACTTAAAGTGCTTGAACCCAACTTGGTACAACTTTGTATTTGCTCTCACTTAAGTTAGTTGTTGTTCCTAAGTTATTAATGGAGTGGAATATTGTATGGGTTTTTATTAGCCTTTGTATGTTTGTCTTTTTCTAAAGTTAAAAGAAATACTATTCATGTAATTACACAGAGCAATTTCGTTGCACGTGATACATTGCAGAAATAATAAAGCGCTCACTGAAGAGCTGTGATGGTCCAGTGGAACCGGCCGTGAGTTACGAGTTGTAAGTCGTAGGTTCGAACCCTGACAGGCGATTTACTTTGTGTAAATTATTTCATCACCACTGGTCTGAAAACTATGAAGGAAAACATCGTGAGGAAACCGGCATGTCCTAGAACCAAAAATTCGATAAATTGATTGAATGTTTCCTTTTAAATTGTTCTTTATTAATTGAATTTTAATAACTTAATACACAGTGCCTTTGTAGTATACAGGAAAATCGCTCGCTCGTTTGTATTGAGGCACATTTTACAGATTAATTAAATATTTAATTAACATTTGACCTTACGCTGTTTCAATTAAAAGAATATATACGTCCCATTCAATGGATTTTTTGTTCTCTTGGGGCGGTGCTATCGCTTCATTCCACGCTTGTGCCCAGGGGCATACAATTGACTCTCGATCAGTCCGTACAATTAAAAGTCCACACTGCAGCTCACCTACCGACATACACAGTTTGCATGTCTTTTATTTTTAATGCACGTATAGGTACGATTTTTGGAGGAGCTCGTGGCTAAGTAATAACAGCCGCACGGGTCGATCCATCAGGTTAAGCTACGCTTGCCGGGGTTGGTCCGTGGATGGGTGACCATCTTTACATACCGAGACTCCTCCGTGCCTCGGAAAGCACGTTAAGCCGTTGGTCCCGGCTGTCATTCGTGGATCTTTGACAGTCGTTACGGGTAGTCAGAAGCCCGAAAGTCTGACAATCAGTCTTACCAAGGGGTATCGTATTACCCAGTTAATGGGTTGTGGAGGTCAGATAGGCAGTCGCTCCATGTAAAATAATGGTATTCAGCTGCATCCGGTTAGACTGGAAGCCGACCCCAACATAGTTGGGAAAAGGCTAGGCAGATTGATTGTATAGGTACGATTTTTACGAGGAAGAGGAGCTCGTGGCTAAGAATAACAGCCGCACGGGTCGATCCATCAGGTTAAGCTACGCTTTCCGGGGTTGGTCAGTGGATGGGTGACCATCTTTACATACCGAGACTCCTCCGTGCCTCGGAAAGCACGTTAAGCCGTTGGTCCCGGCTGTCATTTGTGGGTCTTTGACAGTCGTTACGGGTCGTCAGAAGCCCGAAAGTCTGACAACCAGTCTTACCAAGGGGTATCGTATTACCTAGTTACTGGGTTGTGGAGGTCGGATAGGCAGTCGCTCCATGTAAAATAATGGTATTCAGCTGCATCCGGTTAGACTGGAAGCCGACCCCAACATAGTTGGGAAAAGGCTAGGCAGATTGATTGTTTATGTACGATTTTTATTTTAAATACGAAAGTTAGTTAAACTGTACCCATGTCATAGTTAAGTCTGGAACATTGTGTTTCTTACCTTACCTTATAAACATATTGATATCTCTATTTCTATTAATGTATCTGACGGAGATATCAACTTGCTTTTAACCGACATCAAAAAAGGAGGTTCTGTATTCGAACCATATGTATATACCGGATGACTTTTTTACCGTCTTGAAAAAAATAGGGTATATTAGGTGAACGGAGTAGAAGCCTATGGCATACCCAGTTTTTTTTTTTAATAGCTTAGTCAGAAAAACATATCTAAGTATCAATAAATACTACAAATTCGATGTAAGCTTTTCATTTTAGAACAATAAAAACATATTTAAAAAAAAAAAAAAAAAAAAACCATTTAAAAATATCGAAATTCAAATCATATGAATTATGATTTGAATTTTGATATTTTTTAATTTAAAAAAAAAACACTAGATAATAATATGCCATAGGCTTCTACTCCGTTCACCGAATATACCCTATTTTTTTCAAGACGGTAAAAAAAGTCATCCAGTATGTATGTTTGTTTGTCCGCGATTTTCTCAGAAACTTATGAACCAATTTTGATTATTCTTTCACTAACGTGATCTGCATACTTTCAGGAAGGTTTTAGTATATGGTGGTGGGTTTTGTATTATGTAATTATTCTGTACGAAGTTACACGTACCGGAGTTGGTTGTCAATTACAATTGTGGGCAGTCAACACAATCTGTTATGATTTATTTTTAATTAACTGTTAGCTGCGACTCAGTTTTTAACTTTTGTAGCTATCATCGTTTTCATTGTAATTCTGTCAATTTGTTTTTGTTCCAAAATAGAAAACTTTACTTTAGATATTTGTGAAGTTACATAGCTTAATGGCTCAATAATAGGACGTATGTAGAAAAATGTATACCGAAAGAGATTTTAAGTGAATTGGTTTTCACAGAAAATCAATGTGTGCATGGCATTAGGGCCTATGCACACTACGTTTTTTACGCACCGTGTCGACTCGAGTAGGTATAACGCAACAAGAACGCGCTGCAAAAGCAACTAGTAGGGATTGCTTTATCAAGTTCAGCAGACACTATTGTGGTGTGCACTGGGCTTAGGTCCGTTAGGTCTTCCATCAAATAAGTATCTAGGTATTTTTAATACTTCGCAGACTGACTATATCAGTGAGTACCTAATTCCAGTGTTAAAGTCTGGAATACCGATAAGAATTCTTTGAAAGATGAGCGCGATTTCGTACAACGTTGAGTGGATTAAAAGAAAGGTTTGAAACTTTCACCTCAGATAATAATTCTTTTGTGATAAAAATACTTAAAAAAGCTTTTTTGAATACCTAGTAGAGTTATAAATCTTAAAATCTTTATGTCGTATCTAACCGAAGTCATGTTTTCATTAAATTATATTTTAAAGAAAAATCATCTTTATTTTCTAATTAGGGCTTTGTAAAGGCACTAGTTTCTGCCTACGACTTTTTCCCCGTGTTTTAACATAAAACGTATTATCCTAAGCCATTCGACAATTATCATAATTATCAGTAAATGAGTTTTTGTAAAATAATAAGTGCCCTACGGGTTGATCGAAGATACGCTTGCCGCAGTCGATTCGTGATTGGGTGACCAGACCGTCCAATACGTATCGAGAACTCACCGTGCCCCGGAAAGCACGTTAAGCCGTTGGTCCCGGCTGCCCGATAACCAGTCTTAAAGTCCATTCGTGAAAAGCGTATGAAAATCCGTTCAGTAGTTTTTGAAATCATAGAACAGACAGACGCGGCGGGGGACACACTAATATTATACAGGCGAAACTTTGTGTGTGTGTTTGTATGTTTGTTATTTTTTTTTTTGTGGATGAGAAATCATCAAATGACTTCTCCCGCTCTGGGCGGAGCGGGAGGGCGTGTCAGACTTTTACTGACTAAAACTTACCCGTGTTCCTTCAGTTGCCCGTGCCAGGGCCACGGTATCTCTTTCGAACTACCCGCGACCCCGGTGGCGTTTGTTACTTCTTCACACTGAAATGGCTGGACCGATTTGGATGAAATTTGGTACGTAGATAGCTTATACCCTGGATTAACACATGGGCTACTTTTTGTCCCGGTTTACGCGGGTGAAACCGCGGGGCGTAACTAGTTTTAAAATATGTTGTAGTGATATTAATTAGAGAAAAACTTTATTTCTCTTGTACGCACGGCTACACATCAAGCTATACATTTCCAGTATAAGCTGATCTCGCATTGTATAGGATTTCCTTACAATGAGAGGTCAGTGTAAACTGGAAATGGATAGCTTGATGTGTAGCCTTGTGTACACACACCAATCCTTAACGTAACTCAACATTCTGGCATCCTTGAAAATTCTAAGACAGATCACGGAACCCCCATATTTTGCTTGTATTGTTTCCACACAAAACTTATTGTCGCTTAACTTGGAAGATTAGAACAGTCTTCAACTTTAATCTTTACCTAATATTGTATTGTATATATCTGTAGGTATACTTACTTACTTTAGTATTGTTTTAACAACCCCACTTGTCTCAAATCCCCTTTCAAAGAGCTATAGAGTGCCGTTACGTGAGGATATAAAGAGGGACTCAACTAGATTCATTTTACGTTGAGTAAGTAAGTATAATTTTTTTTACTCCCTTAGCCGACGTGCGCACGGACGTAAAAAAATCGCGGCGGGATTTTATCGCGCACTAGATTTTCAACTCTCGTTGTTGAGCCGAGCATTGAGAATCTAACTTGAGGAGGATGCGCTGTGATAGCCTGTAAAATTCAAATTTCCTTGCGTTTTATGCAATTTACAGGTCCGTGTCAGGTTGTATCTTGATCAAAATATGATACGCGGGAATAAAACCTATGTATTTATATAATTTTAACCATGAAAATCATCAATACATCTCTATAATTTAGAATTCATGTAGAGTCGTTAGATTTCGTTCGTTCGACGAATCTGCACGAAATCTAACTTAGAGAGATATATTGATGATTTTCATGGTTAAAATTATATAACTACATATGTTTTATTCCCGCGTATCATATTTTGATCAAGATACAACCTGTCACGGACCTGCGAATCGCAAAAAACCCAAAAAAAAAAAATAATAATTTCGCTGGCTGCCACAGCGCAACCCCCTTAAAAACAATGGGGTGCATTCTATAGCGCGTCGAAAAAACACACTGTTGGATTTTCAACTCTCCGAGCTAAGCAGAGCGTTGAAAATCTAGTGCGCGAAACAAAATCGCCGCGATATTTTTACGTCCGTGCGAACGTTGACTTATTCTCTAGATATATTGTGAGCTCTAAGTCACTTATTCATTACACTTAAAATTTTAAGTGTAAAGAATGAGTGAATATTTAAAGACTATGAAAATGCGTTTAAAAATCCGTAGTGTGGTATCATCAAAAGTTGCTAAGAATATGAATAACACTGTAAACGTTTACGCGATTCGTACATAAAAAGTGAAAACGTTGCACATTAAAGCCCCATGAGTTGGGTATGTGATGCGGAGGAATGAGGAAAATGTTGTCAGGAAAGTTTTGAGTATGAAATATGAATGGCTATAGGTACGAGTAGGGGAAGACAAAAGAAGCGATGTATGGACCGTGTGAAAGATGATATGTCTAGAAAAGGGGTGAGGTGACTCCCGAAATTATGATAAATAGAGAAGTATGGAAGACAAAAACTTTTTGCACCGACCCCAAATAAATTGGGATAAGAGCAGGAGAATAATGACGATGATGATGATAAATTATTATAATAGAGTTGATATACATCACATTAATGGATTTTTTTGTAAAGGCGCTACCCCGACCAAACGACCTTGAGCGTTCGGTCCTTCTCTTTCCCGCTCCCTGCGCATCCCCTTTACCATAGAATTTACAAAATGTTTGAAATTATTTTAATCAAAACAGAATAGCGATCTTTTGAAATAAAATAAAACGAGAATCACTTTCTGCCGAACCCAATAACCTACTGTCAGCAAAAGACAGACTGATGATAGACAATATAATTCTATTTGTCCTTAAGCTCCTTTCGTTCGTTCGTGTTCTTGTGACGTTAAAACTATAGATAGATGGGTTTTCCTAACTCCAGTATTCCAAAACTGGTGACAGATAGGTTGAGCCGTTAATTTTTAAATTATCTATAGATTAGTGTAATCCATGATTAGAATGTCACCTCTAAGAAAAGATGTTTGCAATCAATAATTTTAGTCATATTTTTACAACACATAAAAACAAATGAGAACATGCATTAAGATGATAAGATATTGTACATTAATAATGTGCTTTCAGATGTAGTTAATCAGTTAATAGCCACTCAATAACGCACTATTTTAGTCTTGGTCGGGGTAGCGCCTTAAAAAGACCCCGTTCAATGATGTTTTCTTCTGTAAACTACTGTGCTTACCTTTTTTTTTTTGGGTGGGAAATCTTCTAATTACTTCGGATCTCGGCTCAGCGGGAGGGCGTGTCAGACTTCAGTTGCCTGTGCCAGGGCCACGGTAATTCTTTCGAACAACCCGCGACCCTGGCAGGCATCGGCCGTATCGGACCCCATTACTGCTGACATCTATACTGTGCATATCTACTTTTGCCAGAACCACTGCTGGCTCTTGGTTCGTATAGAAGTGCTCGATGAATTACGAAACTTTTGCAATAAGACCGCTTAGATCTTCGAAACAACTTAGTATTTTGGGTTTTCATCATTATTTAGAGCATTTTTCCTAGAAATTTTAAGTATCTAACGTAGTTATTGCACAGAACACTCGATGTTTTGACTCGTCGCCATTGAACCCTGTGCGAAACATTAAGGGCGGGTCGCTAATATTTGTACAAAATCTCCATATTTCGTAGAAAAATCTATTTGTCTGCTGAAAGATGATAACCTTCATTACGAGTATTCACAGCTTTTCCACTGATATCTATCGTTATTATGATAACTCAGTTTGTTATTACACTCTTTCTCAGCTGATGATATTCTTTGTTTGTTGTTTACAATATTTTTCAACAATAGTTTGCCAATTTAGGGTTCCTTCAAACAAGCGCAATCAAAGGTACCGCTCGTCGCGCGACACGCTGTGCCTTTGTGTCGCGACGCCTGTTTGTAGGAGCCATAGATATCTGTTTTTTATATTTCTATGGTAGGAGCCTTAAGAGTGTTTGTAATGATTTCTTACCATCGTTCTTTGTTTTATTTTTTGATCCAACAGACATTTAATTAGTCCTATACAACGTGTTGTTTAGCATCCTCATCAAATTTAAGGGTGTGGTATAGATGACCATCAAACCGAACAACTTTTTCCATGGCACCAACATCGTAATCGCGAAAAAATAATCAGCCGTCCTATACATTTGCGTCGAGTAGGTATTGAAGTTTTCTATGGGACAGTTGAAAATTTTTTCGCGATTACGATGTCAGTGCCATGGAGAAAGTTGATCGGTTTGATGATCACACCCTTAAATTTGACGAGGATGCAAACCGACACGCTTTAAGTGCTACAACATAACAAACCGTTTTTTAAATAATTGGGTTTTTCTGAAAAAAATAAAAATCTTTCAGTTTCATGTAGGTAACTAAAATAAATATGTTTGTTGTGTATTTTTTGTCACAATAAATGAGATAAAACATAATAATTGTTGACTTAGATATACACATAATATGGGACAAGACAACATAAAATCACGCCTAGGCAGAAGTGTATGGAGCATCCATATTTATCAATTTTTGTTATATTTTGCCACACAGAAAACAACACAACATTTCAATGTTTTCCTTAAAACCCCATACTTTTGACGGTCGTCGCCATAGTAAAAAAATATCAGTAAGCGGAGACCTTTTAAAAGAGATGTGTCTCAGTCTGTTGACAAAGTTTAAATTATGGGGACGCTAGCGCCCTTTCAAAAATTCAAAATGCACAAAACTTTTATTGTATTTACAGCTTTGTCAAACATTTTGCCGGATTTAGTAGACTCAACTGAATTCCTAAATTCGCACTTGTGTCCGTCACTTCAATAGTTCGAACTCAACTGTACCTGCCAGAGCCTGTTCCTATAGGTAGTCGTTTGCAAACCAAAATAATTGAACAGCGATTATAATCCCACTAGTAAAGTAATTCAGCATTAATCTAGGCTGAGAATCAACACTTTTCGAACGTCACAATTACATAAGACAGTCCCACAAGACGCCCACCCTTCACCACTTCCTAGTGCTTTAGCTGGGAAGAAGAAGTGACGCAACAAACTCCCCAGCAGCTGTCTGTTCAGTTAGAAGAACTTGATTCTATACAATAAGTACGCAAAATAATTACAATACGCAACACAACACAAAACATTAAATTAAATTATTTGCCATGATATATGTCAGCTAGTGAGCTAGCACACGCCAATATACCAACAAAAAACATCGAAAAGTATCTAAATACTCAAGCAGAAATAAAAAATAAAATCTGAAAACTTAAACAGAATTTTATACCTAAATAAAAGCCTCCAGGCAGAAAGGGCGTGCTTACATAAAGCTATATACAGCTATAACTCAACAGATGAAACAGAATATTATAATATTTTGGTTGCCAACAAAAATATTTCTATCCATTCGAAAAGAAGATGCATTGACGCAATCCACGGGCTGTTTACTGCGTGACGTTGATGTTCAGCCCCATTAGATGATAGCGCGATAGTCAGTGAGGTTTTCTACGAAGACATGTTTGTATTTAGATTTCGTTTCTGAATATAATCTGTGTGAATGAATGAAGTTGGCATCGGTAAGAGCGTCGATTGTTTGCCAAAAGGTAAATAATATATTATCTCTAATTTGTTATTCAAGAAGGTATAATAATTATAATAATTAAGCGTGTTTAAATGGATGTGTGGAGTGAAGAGAATGGATAAAGTAAGAAATGAGTATATACTCGTAAGAGGAAGTTTGAAATGGCGTCAGTGACAGAAAAGTTGAAAGGAAATAGTTTGACTTTGGTATGAGGAAGGTCGAAACGCTTGTGACTAAAAGAGTGATGAACATACATGTTAATGGATGGATTATGTGAGGAATGCTAAGAAAGAGAGGGGAGTGAATGATATCGTGACGGTTGACAGGGGAGAATGGAAGAAGAAAACGTGTTGCGCCGACCCCAAGTAATATGGGATAAGGGCAGGAAGATGATGATAATAATAAATTAAATCGACTGTAACTAAAATTAGTTGTGGTATTTAAGCTGCCAAAATAAAACAAATGTTTCATAGGTTGATAATGAAAGATGGCAGGTTAAATTGAACTGCTTTTTTTTTAAAGCCAGCCGTCAATTTCACTGCTTTCACCGCATCAAACATTCAAAATTCGTGATAGCGATATCGATGACACAGTGTTGAACCAAATGAATGAGGCCTAGGTAAATAGGTACATGTAAATTAGTAACCACTGCTGTCACCCGTGCGTCATAGCCGTGATAACGATAACAGTTGATAAGGTGATTTGAAGGATCAAGGAATCACCACTCTTCCAATTTGAACCTTATGTTTACAAAATAGAGTCGCTAGTCCATTGGGACGGAGTAACAAAGTTTTTTGATAACTATTCGAGTTACCAAAAGTAACCAAACGTTTAGATGTGTTTGTAATCAAATGTTTCAATTAGTTGTTATTTTTTTAGTTTTGTTTGTCAAACTATTTATCTATGTAGGTTATCTCATAGCTGATTTATCAGTTTCTTGATAGAGTTTATTTATTTATAGAAAAATCGAGGTCAATTCTGCGTAGGTTAATACTAGGACCCAAAATATTCTAGTTTTTAGATTACCCATCTGTAATATTTTCATGAGAAACTCCATGAGCTGTATCGAATCAAAAGATGATTTTTGAAAGTATGATTGAATGAAATGCACCGATCCCAGCAGTGTTTGACCAGACTCGATTACTCGAATGAACCCTTCATTCACACTAGCCCCTGTTGCGCCATGTAGGTGCAACAGAGACCATAGCATATCAAGGAGTAGACCGGGGGGCGCGATAATGGTAGGGAAGACGTGCCCTTAGGATATGGAAGGGATAAATAGCCTACCGAGTATGCATCCTATAGAAAGCAATGGAATTGTGGAGAGACGGATGATATTTAAAGATGGACTTTTTATAAGACATCGCCGCTAGGTTGCTTCAAGTCCAGCTTCCCCGATGAATCTTTTGGCGGTTAAACTGAGTTTTCGACTCTTTTTATGTCACTGCTATTTATCACAATAATATTATAAAGACGAATGTTTGTGAGTATGTGTGTGTTTGTATGTTTGTTACTTCTTCACGCTCAAACGGCTGGATCGATTTGGATGAAATTTGGTGTACAGATAGCTTATATCATGGGTTAACACATAGACTACACTTTTTATCACGGGCTACGTGGGTGAAACCGCGAGGCGCAGCTAGTTAGAAAGTAAAACTTCACCTACAACAATCGACTTTGGGGTCACATGTTTTGAAAAAGCTAATAATCCCATAAGCCTCTACAGAATACATAGTACCATCAGATCTGTTTATATTCCACCTGACCTCACCATATTTTTCGTAATTCCCGGATCTGTATGGAGATTCGTGTTCATATCCATTTTTCCGGGAACCCAGCGGCAATTACGTTTAATTTCAACGACCATTGTTATTTGTGGGGTAAATGCTGGCCGCATACGTGAAATTATAATCACACGAGTAAGCTGGATTAGAGAGCTTGGGAAAACAAACTGGTTAAACTTTGGTTTGGGATATATGAAAAGGTTGTTCACGGAGCTGTAATACCGTGGTTGCCTAGAAATATCCTGCGGAAAAATACAATACACAATCCGCCTGTTAAAATAACACCTCTCAATTACCGCTCACGACATATTTTTTTCATCGAGGTGACCTATTTTCGATGTAAAATTGAAACGATAGGTTAGGAACCTCTGGGTACCTAAATACAGTTGTTATCTTAATCCCGGCTTACGATAATCATGGCTTTGTGTGGCGCCAACACATTGAAGCCATCTCCACACGCTGACCTTTTAAGCAACAAGTGGTGGGTCGGTTATACAGACAATAAGTGTATATATGAAAACTTGTGCTGAGAGAGCTTGTGGCTAAGTAATAACAGCCACACGGGTCGATCCATCAGGTTAAGCTACGCTTGCTGGGGTTGTCCGTGGATGGGTGACCATCTTTACATACCAAGACTCCTCCGTGCCTCGGAAAGCACGTTAAGCCGTTGGTCCCGACTGTCATTCGTGGACAGTCGTTACGGGTCGTCAGAAGCCCGAAAGTCTGACAACCAGTCCTACCAAGGGGTATCGTGTTACCCAGTTACTGGGTTATGGATGTCAGATAGGCAGTCGCTCCATGTAAAATACTGGTATTCAGCTGCATCCGGTTAGACTGGAAACCGACCCTAACATAGTTGGGAAAAGGCTAGGCAGATTGATGAAAACAGATGCAGATTCAGTTTTCGAATCGCATCGTATTTGGCAAAAGATATTGTTAATAACAGCACTTTAATTGCGTAACATATTATCAATCGGAGTTGGCTTCATTTTGAAACAAATTGCTAATCCATTGCTTTATATGCTCGAAAAATTTGTCTGCTCGACAACGTAAATAACGCAATGAATGTTGTTGAACTGTCTAAGTGAAACCAACTCCGATTGATAATGTGTTACGTAATTAGGGAGCAGTTCTTGAAGTCCCGTACTTTCTGTACGTTTTCCCATTAATATAAAATTAAATAGCCTGTACGGGGATCCCGGTTACCCTAAAAATATGCAGAATCTCAAAATGCAATACGGTTCCAAAGGGCGGCAGGATTTCCATTATTAGTCTGAATAAGCGATCCAACATTGAAGCCACTGTGTTATTATAATGCGATAGCAATTTTGTGAAAGGAAGTGTGTTACGCAGGAATAGTCAGGTAGAATCGCTAGTATGTGATGCCTTGATTCCACACGACAACAAATGCGCGCTACGTAGAAGCTGACGCTGCAACCCGTGTCGAACGCGACACCGCTTACGCGATCCATCCGTTTTCCCAAGGCATTCTTTGGTCAATCGTCGACTAAATAATACAATATTAAATATAGTTAGAATTAGAATATAATTGTAATACTTTTGTCTTTTTTTAACATTAAACTTCATCAATTAAAATTGGTTTTTTTGCATCCTCTGCTGCCACCAAACATAATTAGTGCATATACGGCACTGTCTCTCTGCCTGTTCATTGTCACCATGTGTACATTGTGCACAGGTCATTTTCATAATTATGTTGACACTTCAGCAAGATAGAAAGCCGATAAGAAAACAATAACAAGTGTATTATTAAAAAAAAACAGGCTTTTCTTAGTCTGGATATTATTCGTTTTATTACTGAGTTCCCATGGCCAACTTCCAGCTCCATCATCAGATCAGCTCCATATTATTATAATATTGCATTGTCATCCAATTTACATAAGCATGTAAAATTTCAGCTCAATCTGAAACCGGGAAGTGGGTTAAATTTAACTTGCAAGATTAGATCACAGACCGACAGACAGGCATCGGGACAGGTGAAACTAAATAAACAAAAGCTTTTAATAGCACCGCTCATCACTATCGAAAATATACAATAAGCTAGATAGATCATAAGTGTAATGAAAATTCCCTTATTATTCGTGAGATGGGAAGCCCTCCCATAAAATTTATGGCATCGATTACTGACGTGCTTAATAAAACGCTTGTGTATATGTTGGATGTGTGTAATACATTATACTCTCTGTATCTAATCGGCTTTGTCGGGTTAACGCGTAAACATTCGAGGTGGCTTTTGCTCTTTTTTAACCGACTTCAAAAAGGAGGAGATTCTCAATTCGTCGGATTTTTTTTTTTTTTTTTAATTTTTTTTTTTATGTATGTTCCCCGATTACTCGAAGATGGCTGGACCGATTTAGATTTGTTTTATTTTATTCGAGAGGGTATACATCACAGTTGGTCCCATATAAAATTGATTAACTTTGCTTTGGTAGTTTTTGAGTTAGCTTCAATAATACGTATTTTTTCCCGACTTTTATATGGATGATGTTCTAGTTTGTTTTGCAGATAGTGGTATGAGAATTTGTGTGGGGTAGGTACACAACTAAAAAGTGAAAAATAAAAACTTTTTTACAAAAAAATACAACCGACTTCCAAAAACAACACTACAAAGTGAAAAATAACTTTAATTTCGGAAGTCGGTGGCAAAAAACGAAAATACATTTAACTAGACACCGACTTCCAAAATTAAAGTTATTTTTCACTTTGTAGTGTTGTTTTTGGAAGTCGGTTGTATTTTTTTGTAAAAAAGTTTTTTTACACGGACTCTTTGATCAGAAAATAAAAATAGGTACCATGTGGAGATTATTTATTTGGTCCAAAATAGTCCGAATAGATGACTCTTGCATAGGTTTCATTTGTATAACAGAAAGTTGACGGAAAAAAGTACGTACATAGCCTGTTAAAATCATAACCCTCCTTTGGCTTTGCCGTAGTAGGGTATAACAGAAAAATATCCTTCATTTATTCAATAACAAAGTTACATTGTGTCTGAATATGTTACAAAAAATAAAAAATAAGTAGTTAAATAAACAAAACAAAAAAAAATAAAAAAAACATAACTCGATTAATAAAAAATAATATTTAAATGGATATGTTGTCTGTCTGTAGGTACTTAATGGGACTGCCTCGTTGGTCTAGTGATCGCAAGCACTACTGGAGCCACCACCTCTTAAAGCAGTATTATTTTAATCTTACATGAGTGTGGGAAAGAGATGGAGCTAGACGTCCTGTATAGCTCCATCTCTTTCTCACACTGAAGTAATATTAAAATAATACTGCTTTAAGAAGTGGTGGTTGGCCCCCTGCAGAGCATATGGTCCTGGCTAAAGTATTATAGGGTATTTCCACCTGGAATTTCTCAGTAGCAGCCCGGAGTCTGTATTTGTGCCCGGTTGATGGCAATAGGCTGGCCCTTTACTGGCGATATACGGGTGTACCTATAGGTACACTACCTTACCCTTCGAATAAGGGTTGCATGTTGTGCTTACCTGTTAGAAATTGGAACATTAGTTAATAAGTATTTTGGATGTATCTCTTATCTTTGTATCAGTGTATTCAATTGTTGGTGAGCCAAATAAATAAAATAAAAATAAAATACAAGGCGTTATGTGAGGCGTTTGTACATGGCATAATGGTCCATAGGTAGTCGTCAAACTTTAAAACGTTATAATGGTACTCAATTGATTGTATAAGAACCACTAGGAAGATCTTAACTTGTTATAAATTACCTCATACACAAAATAAAACTCTTCGTTGCGGTTTTAACTATGACTAAAGTCATTAACATTTCGATGCAATGATGGTGGTTGAATCTAACAAACACAGTTGTCAGAAAATGGATAAAAAAATGTTAGAAACACATTAGCAGAAAAATAATGTAATTTTAAAAGCATGATTTTTGCGCGTCAAAACAATGCATCAAAAGCTTATCTATTCAACGAGGCGAGAAAATGGGAAACGCATTACGTAAGCACTGAATTGTAAATGTAAGGGAAACATAGTCATTTTTATTCCCTCTCTTTAAAAAATCTTTCCAAATCCTGCGAATTTAACATACTTGTCATAAAAGTGCGCGAGGTGATAATTACATGTGCAAATAGATATAGGGACCTTTTGAAAATATTATATTTTTTCCTAAGACAAAATACACGATACAACGAATGCTCGTAATGGTATCACGCTGACAACTGTTGGATCAATTACACCAGTAGCGGCACGCGCCAGATCGTTATAAGACTAATCGCGCTTATTCAATGTGTTTACCGGATCTTTATACGACAAATATATCTTGTAAGAGCTCCTAATAAGATAACTATAAAATCGAATTGCACTTTACCGGAATGTAAAAAAATTACTATAGGGCGTAATAGTCCTATAGACTGCGCCCAAATGCGGTTTTATAAAGGTTTGTTGGATTTCTATAGGATTTAAAAATACATGCTCCTAGGATACTTATAGGACCACATTTTGCTACTTGGGTTGTGTCTGGGGGATGTTGGGCAGCTCTATGATTGGTTGGGCTGCTTACAAATAGTATTGCAATAGTTCCCCGATGATGATGTCAGATGACGTTATTTTTTGCGAGCTTTAAAGCGTCTGGCGGAAAAAACTGCCGACGGGAAGTGTCTGACAGTATTATAATTATTAATTATTAACGATATTCTGTAAAATATACCTACATATAAATCAGCAGTCAGACTAAGAAAGTGAGTAATATTTTTAGTACCAGATACCTGAAAATTAGCCGTCGGCCCAAGGCAGCAGTCAAAGTACGTACTAACACTACTCTATTCCACAAATTTTATGTAAGGTCTGGCGGCCCTGGGATCTTGGACTATTAGCATCTATAATATAATTACTTAGTGTTTGAATAAATAAGTTACTTCTCTATTAAACTTTTTCGCTTTTAGTTCTTCTCTTATTCTTAACACAAACATAAGTACATATCTATAACTATGCAGTACCCACAGTGATGTATCATTTTTATCGATATTTTATTGATGGGCACATGTCGATAAAAGTATTGAGTAATGAGTTTCGTTTCACTCATTAAGATAATGATGATTACGTGCATGTGATGACATTAACTAGCACTTATTAAACACATTATTTAACGCTAGCTTCTGCCCGCGACTTCGTCTGCGTGAAATTTCTTGTTCCCCGACCTACCCCGTCGCATCGCATTGCCTGTCCGCGCTATTACTTCGTTTTCACACGTTCTTTCTGACTTTTTTTTGCTCAGCTCCTAAGGGTTCTAGCGTGATGTTACATAGCCTATAGCCTTCCTCAAGAATTGGGCTATCAAATGCAAACAGATTTTTTTCAAATCAGAATGGTAGATCCAGAGACTAGCGCATTCAAAAAAAGTTGAGAGGTGTCAAGGGACACCCGGATGGAACGAAGTTCCTTTCGATTAATTAGTGAAGGAATTGTAATATATTTTTTTTTTAAGTTATAATAATATTTTTTTTTATTATTAACAAATATAATGTAATAAACTTAATCTTTCTATAAGAGAGAGAGAGAGAGACAGACAGAGAAACATGCGCTCGTCGCACAGCTTACAATAGCTTACTATAGCAAAAAGTGTCGTTACAACTTTTCGTGAGATTTTTTCCGTCTAGCCCCCTTTCACAACGCGCGATAAGGAACTTCGTTCCAACAAACACACAAAAAATAAAACTCTTCAGTTTTATTATCAGTATAGTATGTGTAGGTATGGGTTAAGGTTATTTTCCGCTACCTACAACCTTTAAGCATGTTAATTGTAACAGCATACAAAGCCCATTATTCTGTAGGTTTGAGCGGCTGCTACGAAATGAGCAGCAAAGGAAGATCGTGATTGGTAAGTACATACCTTTAAATAATAAATGAAAGGCCAGAATAATGTATCTGGTTCAAGACATAACATTATTCCATGCGCACTAGATAGTTTGGTAAATTACACATACCGCCCATTGTGTCGCCCTATACTCATGTAAAATTTCTACATTAATTATTATCTGTAATTTTCATTACTTACATAAAAAAAAACTTTTTTGCAAAAAAAAAACCGAATTCCAAGAAAACACTACAAAGTGAAAAATAACTTTAATTTCGGAAGTCGGTGTCTGGATCTCTATTTTAGTATTTTGTGACCGACTTCCGAATTAAAGTTATTTTTCACTGTAAAGTCACCATCAGCTCCACTTCAGCACATGCATTGTGACGAATATAAATTGCTTAGTAATCGAATCGCAACCCGTGAAATATTTATTATTGAGTTCCGATTGGGCATCTCTGGTCTTCACCATCAGTTCCACTTCACCAAATGGTGCTTTCCAAGAGCAAATGCATGAGTTACTATAAAAAATACCTACCCAAATCGCTATAGATGTGACTATAAAATTTGAGGGTTTCCCTCCATTTCCATGGGATCCCCTCATCAGATTCCGGCCTTGGTGACAATGGGACCACCTCGAGAGCATCCCCTGTAAAACAAAAAAAACAAAAAAAATTTAAAAGCGGTCCACAATTGACGGGGAAATCAGTGAACATACATAATAAAAATAAACATACATAAAGTCGAATTTAGACCTCCTCCTTTTTGGAACTCGGTTAAAAAAGACTTTTTTATCTTTTCTTTTTACTACTAAACTTATAAGAAACGAAAGTATTTATTAAATCAGCAACAGAACAATAATAGTTTATTGCTGTTTTTTCTTAGCAACGGACTCCCGTTTGTAAACAAAAATAAATCAACCTACATGTTTATATATCTGCCGCTTCCAACACGTGCTACGGTCATTTTTTGCACCAATTAGCAGAATCCTCGCCATATTAATGTTCACACTGATGTGTGACGTCAGAACGGCACAGTGAGCAACAACTTTTAAGAAAAATGTTCAACATACGATAAGAATCGACGAGTCCAATTTATTGAAGAGTAATTGTTACGTCGCCTTGATTATCAGCCAAGATCATCTCGTTGTTTTATAATTAGCGGTCAAGCGTATCGAAAATATGGATTTATATGTACGTGTACTGAGAAAATAAGTAATTAATAAGAATATTTGAGAGTTGAAATTCATTATAAGAGCTCTTATTGTGTTCATTACGTAGCAAAATTTTCAACCCATTTTCGCAAAATTTCTGAATATAGCGCCAACCTACGTCACTAACAAACATTTTTCGTCAGTAAAAGTGTCTTGACGTCACACGACGCAACGTAATCTACGTATACTTGAACTTCTTCAAACAATAGAACAAATGGTTAATCTTAGAGAGGCGATTACGATAATCGCTCGATAAGGCTAATTGGCAATCGATGTCAGAGGCGATCTCGTCGACCTTCACTCACGTGGACCGCGCAAATATAGAAATGTTTTTATCTCCTCGCTAACTCGACTCTAACACGATGCTGTAATATTAAAAATGGTGTGTAGACACGTTGAATATCTTGTAGTTCATGACTGTGTGCCGCGGCCTGCGCCGGCGCTTATCAGTCGACCTCCAGTTACGTGCAACGACACTCTATTAATTAGATAAAAAATAAATTAAATAGTCTATCGTTGTTAAATATTTGTGGACACACTTCACACCTACAGTGATAAATATCGTAACGCGACCCACGTGGGAAACGTGACGGAGTTTGTGACAAACGTGTGATTTTACTTAGAATGAATTTATATTGTGGTTTAATTAGCAATTGTAACAGGCAGGCAGGGACTGACCAGTCAGTGATATTTAATGCAAAGTAAATGAAGTATATTTCAAACGCTGTGGGATACGGTTGAGAACGGTAACTAAGAATTGATGTTGATATTAATTATTAAAAATGCTGCGTTCCAAAATAAAAAACATGTGTAGTAAAAAATCAGTGTTGTCCAGTGCGCAGGCGTTTAATGAGCACAGACTGCCGCTTAAAACGATGATAACGTGTTGCCTAGTCAGTGTTATTCAACACGTTTGACGCTCGATAAACTGTTCTATGTAGCTACTAGTGTGTGCGACTTCCTCGCTACGAAATATTTGTTTAAAAAATTATATCGATATACTGAGTGCACGTCACTAGTGCTGGGATTTGTGTCTTGACTTGACATAAGCCTTTGACGCGGTGAACGTCTTGAAATAAATCTGCTTGATTTATTAAAATTTTAAATTTACGAAAAATGTAGCAAAATAAAGGACTTTTAGTGGAGAACATTATGTGTTTGTGCTAGTGTTCATTTAAAAGGATTTGAACATTATGGAAGTGGATAACGAAGAAAACACAGGTAATTTTTTTAGTTAAACTACTTTTACGTAATATTATTAACTACGGAAAAATCTTTAGTCACAATCTGTCACGTTTAAGAATCAAAGTCCGTGATTTGACCTCTCTGTAAGTTATAACTAAGTACTTTAACCTAGCAACACAGCCACTTGAATATCGAAGTTTTAAAATAATACATTATATTTTATTTATAATTTGCAATTACATAATATAATCCTATGACTTATCAAATTGTATTTATTTACGTTATTATTGATCTATCTGTGACGTATATCCTATACGTCGTACCTAGATATTTGTTATTAATAATATTAATACTAAACTATTATATTATATACCTAATTTACCTTTGGGTAGGCACGTAAACATGAGCATGTGGTTACAAAGTCACATTAGTAGTCAATTAATGAGAAGGAAAAATTAATTACCTATTATATTCCGGTTATATTTAGGTACTTAGTAACACAAGACGTAATTCATATTATTTGCATTTGTTTATTTTGAAGAGACTGTTAGCGTTATGTTATAAGTTTACTCTTCAGGTGATACAATATACTTACTAATTTATAAACCCAAAACCCCAGGGGGGGGGGGGGGGGGTTAGTTGCGAACCCCATAGGTTCACAACTACTTAGGATGATTTTTTTCCATCGGATGATGTTTTTTTACGTTTATATATAATATATAAACTTATATACCTATTATGTAAAGGGTTTTTCCTTATGCACACATGGGATGCAGAAAGCCTTCAAGGAGTTAAGCGGATACATCAATAATTTTGTGTTTTTAAAATTTCTATAAAACCAAATTTATATGGTTAAATCATTTGTATTTACTATAATTATGTGTTAATTGACTAATGTCTACTGCTGTACGAAAATCGAAACATGATTACATGAAATTTTTTCGATAGCAAAAATTCCAAGGTAGCGCTCTCTATTTTCTGTTTTATACGATTATAAGTAAAAATTTCCTTATTGTGCAGTAAAGTTAGCTTTAAATCGTAGGTATTTAAATATGTTAAGAACTTACTAAGCTAAAAATTTATTTAAGTATAGCATTTTGTCATAAATCTACATTGTTTACGAAGCGCATTTAGTTCCGGTGCACGTCTTCTATCTCTCTCGCGTCAAACTAGATAGTCATAATGTCATTTCACTTACATACTGAGCTAAACCACGCTTCGATGTATCCTTTTAAGTTAATATTCGGCAAGTTTTCTTTCTTTCTAACTGTTTCTGCGACTATATTCTCATAGAAACTCTTTGACCATCTTAAGGATGAAATTAAAAAATAAAACGGAATAATAGTATTTTTAGTTGTTTTTTCCTCATTAGTGTTTTAAATAACATTCTAATGCAATTGACGTTGGCGCCAAACTTTTCCCGCTAAAACGGCATTCTGTTTCTTTCAACTTCAAACGATTTACATAAATAGAAAGATGTTGTTAGTTCTTGATTTTTATTTAAAGTCAGGGAAATTAATGGTTAAGCAAATTGCCTACCAGCTTAAATTGCCCGTTTATTTAAATCACAACTGTCATTCGTTGACAGTTGTATGAAATGGCTTTAACACGGCAAATTGAGCTAGTGTGTTAATTTTCTTGTATGTATGTATTTTGTGCATGTCTAAGTAATAACAGCCGCACGGCTCAGTCGAACAGCAACAAGCCACGCTTGTCGCGGTTGGTCCGTGGATGGGTGACCATCTTTATATACCAAAACCCCTCCGTGCCTCGGAAAGGACGATAAGCCGTTGGTCCCGGCTGTCATTCGTGGATCTTTGACGGTCGTTACAGGTCATCAGAAGCCTGAAAGTCTGACAACCAGTATAATAGGGGTAACCAAGGGGTATCGTATTACCCAGAAGTAACTGGGTTGTGGAGGTCAGATATGCAGTCGCTCCATGTAAAATGATAAGATTGTCACCGTCGCCTGTAGACATCTGCAGCTCCAGAGGCTTCCCAGGACGTTGTCATTCCAGAGACAAATCTGAAGTACCTGATGGGCAGTAATTACAGTTATTAACCCCTGATTTTACATCATTGTCAAA
The DNA here is from genome assembly GCA_946251885.1 of Cosmia pyralina. Lineage (NCBI taxonomy): Eukaryota > Metazoa > Arthropoda > Insecta > Lepidoptera > Noctuidae > Cosmia > Cosmia pyralina. The sequence continues at coordinate 17,721,210 of OX276357.1, forward strand.
ATCAGAGTGAACTTTATCGTCGATGCAATAGGGTTGCTTTTGTGATTTTGCAGACTTGTCAATGGTATTGACAAGTCTGTCAAAATTACAGTGATCTTTATTTTCGTTGCAATAAAGTTGCTATTGGGTTGCTGCTGTCAGAGCTTTCAGAGGCAAAATATTATTTGTGAATGATCTGTACACCACATTGCCACTGTCCTTTACATTGGCTGAAATATGACTAATAAGACGGTTATATCAAAGTAATCTGTAACAGAAGTCGTGTCTTCATTACGTACACACCTGACACCGGCTTTCTTGATGAAATTACTAAAATAATGACACATTAAGTAGAATTACGAGTGAAATGTGAAACTTAATTAAATTCTTGTTAGTCTAGTGCGGTGAGCAGTTATGTAATTATTTTATTCTACTAACTAAAGTGTGACCGCGTGGAAATTCTTTTGAGAAAATTAAAAGCCCTTAAATGGGGCTACACGGTGCAAGTTTCTGGAAGTTCAAGAGCAATAATCGCATGCCTTATAGCTTATTCAATTATTGCCATTCAAGAATTACATGCAAGTGTTTACACGCGTGCGATTTCCATAAAATGACACGCAATAATTGAATGCAAGTTATGCCATACAATAATTGCATGCAATTTCTGTTTACATCAAGGCTATTATTGCATGCAAATTTTGCCTCGTCTAAACACAGAGTTGCACGTCCTTGTATAATTAATTGATTCAAGTATTGCCCTTATTTGCGCTGCCAAATATTTCATTCATAAGCATAGCATAAGCATCACCACGCGAGTCCTGTACGGATTGGCAGATGTCACATGTCTTCCAATTTTTGGTTCTAGAACATGCCGGTTTTCTCACGATGTTTTCCTTCACCGTAATAAATGAAAAACTTACAATAATTTAGCAATGATATTTGGTTCGTGAGAGAACATTGTCATTATCACTATCACGCCTTGTTACCTATACAACGTGCCGCTGCAATCACGACATTTATCTGACACACGTATACGGTTCCGCGTTTTCGTTTTATAAAGATATTTTAATTTCATTAAACGTTATTATCCAGCCTCCAGGCTGCTACTGAGAAGATTCAGATAGAAAAAACCCAATAACACTTTGCCCGACCTGGGAATCGAACCCAAGACCTCGTGCTCAGCAGTAGCGCTTACGATTAATAGACCTGCATTTGGATTATGCTTATAGGTGCTTAAATATGTGTATATGCACTAATAGGTATAACGCATTGTAATAATAAACCTTTTTCAAACAAAGCACACCACAAAAAATGCAGTCAAATTAACTTTCCACGAAAAACCAACTACAGGTACGATTGAATTTCACAAGTTTGGAAACCGTTCATTTCCCAATATTCGTCGCATGGCCTGAAGCTATTATTTACCCGGTAGGGGTAAAAAATAGCCTATCGTATTCGGGTGACGTGAAAACTCTTTGTGATCCATAAACCATAGGCAAATCAATCAATCTGCCTAGCCTTTTCCCAACTATGTTGGGGTCGGCTTCCAGTCTAACCGGATGCAGCTGAATACCAGAATTTTACATGGAGCGACTGCCTATCTGACCTCCACAACCCATTAACTGGGAAATACGATACCCCTTGGTAAGACTGGTTGTCAGACTTTCGGGCTTCTGACGACCCGTATCGACTGTCAAAGATCCACGAATGATAGCCGGGACCAACGGCTTAACGTGCTTTCCGAGGCACGGAGGAGTCTCGATAATGTAAAGATGGTCACCCATCCACGGACCGACCCCGGCAAGCGCAGCTTAACCTGATGGATCGACCCGTGCGGCTGTTATTATTTAGCCACGAGCTCCTCCTTTTAGGCAAATAATAGCCAGATTTCCGCAGTCAAAATATTTATTATACATACTTCCTTCATTACTGTTTTCTAAACATTTTTTTTCTCGTATCCGCGGTTGCCGTCGGCCGCCGGTCGGTCAGCTGTAAAATATTGTGCGTCAATAATTTTTTAACGTCGGTTGTTGAGGAAAACGGATCTCGTCTCGAGTGGTTACGTATGACGTAAATTATGAAAAGCGTATCATGTGCTGCTTCAGAAAAAAATAAACATTAATACGACAACAAGTCACAAATGGTACGGATGGCGTCGAATTGTGTTCAATTATATTCAAGTGCCTTACTACTAATATCTTTTAAGATTTCGTTAGGTGCAATTTGGAGTAAATTTTTTCATAAAATATTCATAACGATCTCAGTCAGGAGAGAACTTAACCTGTATATTTTAAGGCTCTATCAAGCAGGCGCGATAGGCGACGCCAATCGCACGCGACACAAAGGCACCGCTCGTCACGCGTTGCGTGTTGCGCCTGTTTGTCTTTGTGCCTGTTTGCCTTTACAGTCTTCTATATTTTAAAAGGCCTTGGTTTCTTTGTACATACTACCTAATACTGTATCTATAATATACAGAGTATTTCAAAACTACGCAATAAGCTCGAACTTTATATTACACAAACGCCGCCGCGCTGTCCGAGCCGAAAGGATTGACCGCGCCGAATAAAACGAAGGTCTATAGTAATTCTTCCGGCGATTCATCCGATTCGGCGTGGATGGATATTGGCGTGATAGGGTTCATTGGTTTCATATAAGTAATTCTAAAATTCGATTATTTCGGCTCCGTTATGTGTGCGTTTACCTTCAAACATAACTGGCGAAATGTGGGTGTAGGTACACCTCTGCCTTACCCTTTGGGGATTACAGGCGTGATGTTATGTTATTTTAAAAAGGAGATCCTTCAATATTCGACACACGTTCTGCGTACTTTGTCGTATGAGTACTATATCTCAAATCAAATCAAATCAAATCAAATCAATCTTTATTTCTCCCTAAATCTTAATAATCTACCTAATCAATTGTTTCCGTATACATTTCAATCAGTCAAACAGTTCTCATGTGTGGTATTCTGTCTGGACACCTGTTAATCTGTATTACTGGCGCCATCTGCACCTTGAACTCTTTGGATGTTACACGTGTGTCTGTGATGTCGTGATGAGATTAGAAAAGTGCAGACACGGGTTAGTTTAGCGCCGGGGCGGCGAGAGAAAACGTTTAAATTCACCAGTTATTTGAGATATTCATTAAGATCTGAAAGAAGCATATTCACGGTTATTGTTAAAATACCAGCAACTACTTAAGGGGTCTTTGTAACATTATGAACAACTTTTACTATGGGAACAAACCTGAAATCGCGAAAAAAAATATGCTGTTCAGTACATTTATCTACATCAAACTCGTCAATATGTAGGGAGCAGCTGTTTTTTTTTTCGAGAGTTCAGGTTTGGTTCCATAGTAAAAGTTGTTCATAATGATGAGTACAATTACCCCTTAAGAGGTTGCTTTTGTTTTACCAATAACCCTTTAATAACCAGATCTTTAGGATATTTCGGTACTGAGTAACTCAGCTTATCGTTCTGTAGTTTCTGCCTACCCCCATGGGAAGAAGGCGTAAGTTTTTACGTATGATATATTTCCTTCTTCATATAGAACAAAAATATATCTTGTCGTCTGTTAAAAAAACGATCTACATAGTATTTTCTCAACTAAATAAATTGACATAAAGTAGTGATATTATATTATTTATCCGCATGTATTTTCAGTAACAGTTATCAGTATTATATACGCGACGCATTATGGGCAAAAATCAATAATACATGTTTACCCGAATACATAGATAACGAGATAGGTTATATTATGTATACCTGTAGGTATTAACAGCTACCGCATGGTTTTATCTTTACATAATGAAACTATGTAATGGACTATGGACTGAACTAGGAAATAGATGTACGTAGATACCTATATGAGTACATCAAGAGGGTGAGTAGCGATGTCATCCTGACTTCGGAAATGATAAATGGTAATTTATTTCTGTAATTAGGTTTGTACAAACACTTTTACACGTCAATCATATTTTTAAGAACTAGCTGAGGTCGGCGATTCCTATCTGACTACTCTGAGAAGAAAGGCCGAAAAAACTCAGAGGTCACAGTATCTTTTAAAGTCTAGACATAATCTTGGTCTGATCATGTGAAGACCATGTAGATTGGTATCTGAAATGGTCTTTTGAGGAAAGAACCACACAGATTAAGTGGACCTGTCCAGCCAGTGCACGCATTTGTCAGTAATCGTGCAGCTCAACTCAAAAACAAAAGACTATGATCCTGGATTCGAAACATAATCGTGGAAATCTTCAGCATTTTGCCCCAAAAATTTAATCATATAGTATGTTCAAAAACAACCTGATGAAAGTATAAACTCGGACTAATTAGAAAAAATCAAGATATAACGCTGTTAACAGTGACGTGAGGCCGCACGTTTCAAGAGGTGTAGTTTAATTGTAGTTTGGTGTAAATGTGTGCGTGTGAGCGTGTATGCACAGAGCGAGGTGTAGTTTTGCCCATACTTCACTGTATTATTGGCAGCACTATGTCTTGGAGTCTTGGTAAGTTATTTAGCCTGAGAGTGTAAACAAACCTTGTCCAGGTTAAATTCTACATACAGAAACACACTAATCTGAGAAAGTCAAGTTTATATTTCACTACTTTTTCCAATAATTATTGTTTGGATAACAATATTATTAATTGTTATTGAAAAATCATCGACTAAAATTTATGTTATAAAGTTAACCTCAATTATTATCAAATTAAAACATATTTTTATTTTTTTATTTGTATGTACTTACATATTAAATAAATTAACAGATTTAAAATAATAATATGTAAAAAAGGAGGGGAAAGGATCATAGGGCATCAAAAAATTCGTCCGCATCGCTGTCAACAGGAAAAGTGCCCAAAAGGCTGGCAGCATTGCCACGTTGTGTGGCAATGCTGATTCTTTGGCCAAAAAATAGGCCAGCCCTTTGGTCACGTGAGGAGTCGACCAACCGCTTAGCGATGTCTTGAAAAACCAAGTGTGCCCTCGGACCCCATGGCCCTCGTGTTTCAACCCCAAACGGCTCGAAAATATAACTCCCAAAAATATTTTAATATTTTCGATATTTAAATTATAATTTCGAGTTTTACATATACATAAATAAAGTCACGCCTTCTTCCCATGGTGGTAGGCAGAAACTACAGAACGCCACCTGCTATGATCCTTGCATACTTCTTTTGTCTCGTTTACGTTCATACGGCTGGTCATACACGCACGCCAGTTGCGAGTACTACGCACCTGACCTTTCTGAAGAACATCAGCAATAAGGTCACTATATATCTTCCTAAGACGTCCTAGCGTTTCCACTCACATCTGCCTTGTAAATACCTTTTGTTACTTGCCTTTCATTTATCCTTTCAACATGACCAAACCATCTAAGCATACTGTTTTCAATTTTTGTCACTACATCTTCTTTTAAACCGCACCGTTGGCTTATCACATCATTCCTCAGCCTATCATTCATAGTCACACCACACAAGCTTCGCAAGGAACGCATTTCCAAAGCATTTAATTTCGGGTTTTGTAATTAAATCAAAGCACTCAATTTGTAAGTGGCACTTGGGCATCCACGCCATCCAGAGGTACGTTTTCTGATCAATTTATTTATATTTTCATCAAATACTTTTGATACAGACCAGAAGGCCAATTCTCATACCTAAAAACTTCAAATTCCAGTCGCAATCCAACAGCACAATCAAATGTCAAAGAAGGTTGGCTATACAATTTTTGACAGATTGAGACTGAGATGAGATTGTGAACCTTGTTAAAAATACGGGAATTGCCCCTCAGGTATGTCTTGTCCATTTCTTCTTTCCGTATTGTGGAGTTTGGAAAAGATCCAATTTCCAAGTATAACGACGTTATATCCGGATCTGATAAAGCAAATAAAGACCGTTGCTTTTATGTAAGTACCTTAATGTTGCATCCAATTCATCCAGCATCAATTTCATTAGAGGTTTTCCGCCGACTTTTCTTAGATTCCTATTGAGTGCAGTGCACATACCGAGTCCGTCGTTCCGCTCTATCCTTTTAATTCCATTTAGCTACTTACATCTAAACACATAATACGTATACTTATGTAGGGAGATACATCTATGTAGTACACATGTAGGTTTAAATATAGATGGAAAACAGTTTCTGTAAATGAAAATTACTGCTGTATGTTCAAATTGCATTTATTATCATAATGTAAAAACTTTTCCGGGTCATAACCATGTTGTTTCCCCAGTTTGCAAGAACATAGTATTTTGCCAAACGGCATAGCAAGTTTCCGGCAAATCGTGACAAGTCTGGCAAATAAACTTTCCAATATTACCGTCACATTTTGCCACTTAACCGCAACTGGCAGATGTCGGCTCGAATCTGCCAACTAATTGCCAGTTGAGTGACAACTACTGGCAAGACAGCTGTTGAAGATCACACTTTGTTTTTGTATCGTTCATGCGAATGGAAATTGTCAATACAAACAGATGACTACAAGAAAGTTTTAAAATTAAACTTGATTAGGATATTCGCAAATAAAATTACGGAAAACTGCTTGAAACAAACATTAAAAATAATTTTTCAACTATTATTTTCATCCTAATATCTAAAAGACATCTAATTCAGTTCAGTATTTTTCGAGATCAGGACAAATATGCAGACAGGCAAACATAAATACTTTTTGTGTACATAGTGATAACAGTGATTGTTGGAAAATAAGGCGTTTGGGAGGTCGTTTATCCAAATAAACGTCAGTGTAAATATTTTAGATATTAAATTTACAAAGAAAATGGAAGAAGATGGATCTCTAGTTATTTCAGGCTCATATGTGACTGCCCCAGAAGGAGTTCAATGCTTTTTGGAATGAGTCTGTGTAGACAGCATAGTGTAGACTATATTGCTAGAGCAATGGACTACACTAGGCTGAGCGTACATTTTAGATATTTCTGAAACAGAGATTTGCAGGTCAATATGAGAACCAATTCGATTGGTAGATTGCACTGAACGAAGGGTAGAACGATCGATGTAAAAGCGGTTTTACTAATAGTTACAAATCAGAGGCCCTAGCACAACTATCGTGACGAAAACGTAACTTAAACTCGAAAGATTTTTGAATAGAAAATACAATTAACATAGAGCATCAGTAATTGTAATCTTTTACCCATCATCTGCCTAGCCTTGTTCTAACTATGTTTCGGTTGGCTTCCAGTCAAACCAGTTGCAGCTTATTTTTCATGGAGTGACTGCCTATCTGACCTCCATAACCAGTTACTGGGTAACACTATACACTTTAGTAAGACTGGCTGTAAGACTGGCTGCTGGTTGGGAGCCGGCCGGGACCATCGGCTTAACGTGCTTTCCGAGGTATGTAAAGATGGTCACCCATCCACGAACCAACCACAGCAAGCGTAGCTGAAGCTGAACGATCGACTCTTGCGGCTGTTACTACCTATAATTTAGTATATCTCATAGATATGAATAAAGTCTTAAAAATACCTAAGAAAGTAAATATATTTTTTGGGAGAACGGTCTCAATTTTAAATTCTTACGAATTTACGCTGCGTTTACTTCGCGCGTTTGTGTAGGCTCAAATTTTTACAAGGTATGCTTAAGGTTTGCTTTGGTTTTTAAGGATGGCCTTTTAACATAGGTATTTTAAAAGTGCCTTAAAAAGCTTTGCGAAAGGGCCGTGAGAAGTTCACTCATTTCGACCCAAAAGTTTTGATGGCACTTCGAACCTTCGAGGCATAGCCATTAATAAGTTTTAGTCCAGAAATGACCATACACTTCATTGAATATAACGGTAATATATTGACAATAGTTAAACAGTGCAAAGCCTTTGCCATTGTTATCAAAATTGAGGGCCTGAGGGTGATGGATGATACAACCTAAAGGACTTAGGCCTCTTCGGAGAAATACATAGTTCATAGTGGTTCCTAAGATCAACAATGACATTCTACTGAAGGTTCCAGAGCTAGGATCCTTATGTGCTCAGAGTTGGCTGGAAGATTAATCCTCCATCTTTCGAGGGCTGCTGGTCCTGCTCCACAACCACAACTAATTAATTAACATTTGAAGATACTGTTGGAGCTGCTGAAGATTGTAATACTACGAGTATCATTGCATTGTATGGACTCAATCTCCTTTGTTTTATATAATTGCATAGCACATGTGTTAGTACTGTGTACATACTCTAAAGCTACCATTTACTGGGTACGTCTTTATTTGACTTGAATGTGCCCTGGCGGCTGAGAGTATGTGACGCTCACTCTAATGTCTCGCTGATGGTGGCGCGTGTTGGATCATTTAGCTAATCCATGCGTCAAGCTCGTGAACAAGCGCTGTCAGTGAAGGCTGGGCATACCTTAGCGGCCACGGCTTATTTTAATTTAATTTAAATATTTGAATTGTTTTTTTTTTTAGGACGCTTTTAACGTTCTGCATCGTTCTCACATGTAAAATTTCTACATGAATGATGTAGCCATTATTTTGTAACCATATCTTGATTTAAAAGAGTGTTCGTGGAGTTTCTTGCCCGTTCTTCTCCATAGGTACCTACTACGCTTTGGAATGGGCGCCTAGCTTCATCTTTCTGACTGACCGACCCCTTGACAATACAAAAGTGCCTGTAATTGGTTTAATTGAAATAAATGCTTTGAGTTTACTAAGAGACCCACCTGAAAAAGAAACTTCTTGCATTTTACGTAACGTTTTACGCACGTCAAATAGAAAACCCGTCACCACCCAACCAATTTAGATTAAGTAGAAAAACAAATAGTACAGATATAATATAAAAGCAACCGATAACGGCCACAATAAAATATCCACGATACAGGAATGCCTGATAGAAATAGAGACGTTACGTCGTCGACATGATGGAAGCGAGCCAAATGTCACACGACAAACCGACTGACAGGGCTGTGCGTTCCTGAATTGTAACTTTTATATTACGAGGCGCCCTTACCTCAAAAGGAAAACAAAAACCGGTCAAGAGCGAGACGGACTCGCGCACCGAGAGTTCCGTACCATTATATATGTAATTTTTGTTGGTGATATCTAAAAAACACTTTTTTCAGAAATCATTAACAAAAATTTAAAGACATCGTATTATTTTTCCTGTAATCTTTACATAAACTTGTATCACATAGAATAATTTCAGATTTTTCTCTATGCAAACTTCGGAGATAAGCGGCAGGGAACGGTATTTTTTTCATTTTTCATCAAAAGTCGAAAATTATGCGGCATAAAAAAAGAAAAAAAATATTGAGAATATGCAAACAGCGTTCTTTCATATGTTACCCCACGTGCCCTAGTAGCCCCACTTCGAGTTTTTAAGAACCCCTTTCAGTCACTGTTGCATAAAAAATATATATATATTTATTTTTTTCCTAATTGCAGAATAGTTGGGCAAACTTCATTTAAAACTGTTCTAAATTTCAAGTTGATAGCATTAGCAGTTCTTGAGATACCCAGCTTTGACAGACGGACAGACAGACTGAGTCGCACCATAAGGGTTACTTTTTACCGTTTTGGTACGGAACCCTAAAAACTTATAGAATCACTTCATAGTCAAATTTCTAAATCAACGCAATAAAAGAATACGGCAATATTTTGATACTCGCAAGTAAATCAAAACGTATATGGTTCGTCCCGTTGACCTGAATCATGAAATTTAATCAAATACATCGTGAAGAATCCGCCATGTCATGTCCTAAAACCAAAAATTCGAAGACATATTAGGTCTTTACCTATGAAATTGCCGTTCTGCAGTACTGGCCATTTGAAATCAAAATAATTTTTGTTTGGCTAAGAATTCTAATTTCAAATTAATTTTATTTTAAAAACATGGATTTTTTTTTCCAAAAGTAGTCATTTGTTTATTGATTAGTGTTACATTTTCATCGCATTTCAATCTTTTTCGTCATCATGGATACGTTAAAAATTCGAGTAATTATGGAATATGAGTACCGTCGTGGCAGCAACGCGGCACAAGCGGCACGCAACATCAACGACGTTTACGGAGCTAACACTACAAACCAACGCACCACTTGTTATTGGTTTGCTCGCTTCCGTTCTGGAAATTTCGATCTGAAAAATGAACCTCGCGGTCGTCCGAAGACTTTGGTCGACAATGACGAATTAAAGGCGATTGTGGAAGCTGATGATACACAATCTACGGCTGAATTAGCAGCAGCTTTCGACGTTAGCGTCAAAACAATATTGGTCCATTTGCGTCAAATTGGCAAGGTAAAAAAGCTTGACAAATGGGTGCCCCACGAACTCAATGATCGCCAGCGCGAAGTACGCGTCGAGACGTGCCTTGCACTGCTCAACAGACACACAAATGAAGGAATTTTGAACCGCATTGTTACCTGCGATGAAAAATGGATTCTGTTTGATAACCGCAAGCGCTCAGCAAGTTGGTTGGATCCTGGTTCAGCACCTAAACAATGCCCTAAACGAAAACTTACCCCTAGAAAAGTGATGGTCACTGTTTGGTGGTCTAGCGCCGGTGTGATTCATCACAGCTTCTTACCAAACGGGGTGAGCATTACTTCAGATGTGTACTGTGAAGAACTGAACACAATGATGGAGAAGCTGGCACATCTCCAACCAGCATTGGTCAATCGCTCGTCTCCGCTGCTCCTGCACGACAACGCGCGACCTCATACTGCACAGCAGACGGTCTCCAAGTTGCAAGAACTGGGGTTGGAAGCTCTCAGTCATCCGCCCTACTCACCAGACCTTGCGCCTACAGACTACTACTTTTTCCAGAATTTGGATAACTTCTTGGCGGGAAAAAAATTCAATACCCGAGAGGCAGTACAAAATGCCTTTAAAGAATTTGTTGCCTCCCGTCCAGCTGATTTCTTTAAGAAGGGCATCAATAAACTGCCACTGCGTTGGCAAAGATGCATTGATTGCATGGGTGATTACTTCGATTAATACAAATAAAAAATGCATGAAAAAAATTCGTTTAATTTTTTTCATACAAAACGGCAATTTCATAGGTAAAGACCTATTAATATGACATCTACCAACTCGCACTTGGGCAACCCACTCCCTCTCGAAGAAAGGCCTGTGTCCCAGCAGTGGGAACAAGGCTGACTATGCTATGCTTATAATAAGTAGATCGTTGCCTAGAAAATATGTTATGTCGAGTATGAATGAGAAAAATACTGAGAGACTCGTGAGAATATGTTAGCAATATTTTACGACAGGCTTTTTACCGGGTGTTGGAATTGAAAAAAAATACTACCAACTAAGGATGCTTGATGAAAAAATGTTTGTAATCGTATACCCAGGTACCTACTTCTAAATTATCTTAGCAACAGTTGTATAATTAAACATAATAGCGTTATCTTAATACTTTTATCAAAAGAGACAATACTAACAACTGTGACAAAAAAAACAGAAGAAAAATATTTAGATGAAATACAAAAAATAATTTGGAATCTGGAATTTCTCAATAGCAGCCGTTTGAATTTGTGCCCAGTTGATGGTGATAGGCTCATCCTCTATTACGTGGGAACAAAACTGGGAAAATGTTGGCGTACTATAGGTACATTTCTGCCTTCGAGGAATACAGGTGTGGTGTTATGAATATTTTATGTTATAAAAAATAAATTGTCAGAATTTCAAAAAGAAATCAAGTTGAAATCTCAAGGTATTTCTAATATTCTTTTATGAGGTGGTATTTTAAAATAAGTCTGCCTTTGTGGTATGCCTACAAATTCAGTATTAAGAGCGAATATCTATTATATCTAGATTTTTGAGCAGCTCACGGCTTTTTTCATTGAATTCATTTACATATTCAATGAGACTGCTTTGGGAAAAAGGAAGTTAAGCAGGTACCTATCTCTGGATAAGTATAACAGAGTCTATGAATGAATGAAATGTACCGACCACAGCGTGGTTTGACCAGCACCTGGACAGTTCAACAACATTCATTGCGTTATTTACGTTGTCGAGCAAATAAATATTTCGAACATATGAAGCAATGGATTAGCAATTTGTTTCAAAATGATTCAAATTCCGATCGATAGTGTGTTACGCAATTAGGGTGCAGGCTCGATTAATTATTATCTATAGACACAAAATGAATGATTGTGAATCATTTAAAATTAAAGATCTGGCAACCCTACACACACTGTGACATGTTATTTGTTGACGACAGGTACGTCAGGGACGCATTGATATCGGAGATGCTAATTCGGATGTATTCGCCTGTGTCTTGATTGGGCCAAAATCTGAACGTTCCTATATTAAGGATACTTAGTGATAGCGCTTAGTATGTTACTGCGATAACCATAAAAGTTATCATTATCACTGTTCTGAATTAGGCTTAACTATAGATTTAAACATCAATTGGAAAGCACATGTACAAATAAAATCCAAACTTTTCAAATCTATATACGCTTTTCGTGAAATAAAAAGACCACAAACTTGCAAAATGCTCTGCTCTGGCCACCTACTATGCCTATGCTCACGCATGGCTTAGCTACGGCGTAATAATATGGGGAAATAGCACAGACGCACCGGCGCTGTTCCCAACTCAAAAAAAGTTACTTCGGATTTTAGTTAATTTAAAACAAACGGATAGCTGCAAACCCCATTTCATAAAACTTAACATTCTGACTCTTCCTTCCATAAACATACTGGAAATCTGTAAATTCGCACACACACACACACCAAGACTTTTACACTAAACGAGAAGACATATAAACGAGATACACACTACGACACAAAACACGATTAAACCTACCGACATCTCGTCTAAAAATGCACTCATCTAGTCCACTGGTTAGATCGATAAAAATGTACAACAAACTACCAGAGGTACTCAGAAATGAGAAAAAAAAAGCTATTTTTACAAAGAAATTAAAGAAAATGTTACTAAATAAATGTTATTATAGTATAAATGAATATTTAATTGACAAATCCATAGAACATGTAAATGAATAATAAAAAAATTAGATTAAATTAATAATTAATAAAATGTTACCATAGCTTTTACTTAGAATAAGTTAGTTTTGCATGTATGTGTATAGTCCTCTTCCTTCAAACTTTCTTTCGGTGTGCCCGACAGGGTCCACGATTGTTACAACATATTATGTCTACTTACCACCTAAGATTATACATTGTGGATTGCAATAAATGATTGAGTATTGAGTATAAACGACAAACAGTTTTTTTTCGTTGATCGCTTGAGGCGAAATGGGTCGCAAAGAAGATTATTTTGACGCATTTCGGCGTCACGCAAAATCTTTTTTTGTCCACAAAAACTTAAGATTTTTATTAGTAAATTATGAAGGCCAAAACACGTTGCCACAATGTGACTCCATACAAAAAAATCGCAGAGTTTTCTCAAAACTAGCATTTTTTGTGAGAAAAAACAGTTTTATTCGATTGTAATAAAAAACAATTTCAATAAAATTTTGTCTACACGTTTGCCATTAAAGACTTAACGGGGTTTATCGGGAAATATTTTAAAGAATTTTTATTTATTTTAAAGAAATATTTTTTTAATTGTTTAAGCTCCGTTTGGCCATACGAATGCTCCAAACCCCGTTACGATACCATTTCGCCTTATGAGTAATCAGGTGACTGGGACGGCTGTCAAACTGGGAGCGAAGTCCAACTCGCTCGTCCACAAGCGTTTTGGAATCGGGCGACTGGGACCACAAACGACGTGACTCCAATCGCCATCAGACGCCAGCGAAATCAAAAAACCATACGCAATTTAAACCCGACTGTGGCGGAGCCCAAAAGAAGAGTAATGTTTTTGCTTGGAATGCACGTGTCTGTCTCTACATGATAATTGGCATATGGTTGCATAATTTTTTAAACACATTGCGGTTTAGATTAGTAAACAAGGTGAAATATTAAAGCTGGCCCTGAAAGGGTGGAATCTTAGATATTGAATAATCTTACTACCTTACCGACCCTAAACATAATGTTTTTTAACGGTCTCTATAATGATAAAAGACATTTTGGTCAAACCAATCTAACTCGTAAGTCACATGCTGCGTTTAACGCCAAATCTAGACAAGCAATCGAAACTTGTTAAATAATTGCTAAACAATTTAATAGATACCTACCATATACCAGCCACTGTTTATCAAAAGATACACCCCACGTTTCACTCACCACTGCAAACTTGAGAGTACTCCACACTTTTACTAAGATACTCTAAAGTTTCAGATACTCCAAAGTTCTAACTTTTGTATAAACCAAACTTTGTCTAGAAACTTCAAAAACGCACAATATAAAAGTAAACTATACGTATTGAGTGTTGCCAGACTCCACAACATTCACTTACGAACGGCAGTGAGTAAATTTGAAATGTTGCCCGCTTCAAAAATTGCATTAGCATGCGAAGTTGGCTAGGAATATTCTGCTCCATATGAATAAAGTTGATCCGATCTACAGGGTGTTGACATTGCAAAGTCTCTGTTTGTTTCAATATTTTGAAATGCTACTAGTTCAAGCTGTATTTACTGACTTTAATTCTTACCTTACTAGCTTTTGACCGCGGTTTCGCCTGCGTGGAGGTCGGCAATTTATCCCACGGGAAAGTACTACCGGGATAAAACGTATCCTTTGTGTTAATCCAGCTTATAAACTGTCAGCTTCAGCCATTTTTGCGTGATTGTAGTGAAGTAGGATTCTGGTATGTATATAGGTACTTGTACAGTCAGCAACAAAAGTCGATGAACACTTGTAGTTTTATAATCTTAATTATTAAGCGAAATATTTAATTCAAATCGGAACAGAAGTACTTAAAATGTTAAGAACATTAACTCTTAACAGTTACACGAAAAAAAAGCAGTTTATCGAATCATTTTGTGTTAATTTAGATGATGTCAAAAAGTAGCAGTGTCAAACGACTTCTGTTGTTAACCGTACCTACTATGTACAGTCAACAAAAGAGATATCTAGACAGGGTATACTAACATATTTGTATGTGAATTGCTTCATGTTCAATTTCGTGACAATATACAATTTTGTGTTGGTGAATTACAATGTTGGAGTATTGCAAAAACAAAGTATTATATAAAATTGAACATGAAGCAATTCACATACAAATATGTTACTCTACCCTGCCTAGATATCTCTTTTGTTGACAGTACATCTAACACGCAACGATTAATATATTGTCTTGTTCCGTGACAAGATAATTGTAATTAATACAATGTCATTTTGTAATTAATAATCATGCTTTACGTTTCTGGAACGATAAATAAGTAAGTACTTATAATAGTGGATTCTTGAAGAAAATTTTAATTATTATGATGTTATGAAGGTTTCTAATTTACCTCGTAGACGGAATAATTAAGCGAAGCCAGACCACGCTAATGGATGGCGGTTTAAAAATTCAATTTGACAGATTAAAAGTCGAAGCTTTTAGTGTAATACATAATTAGGTATAATTCGACAACGTTCAAAAATTTCATCGTATATTTTCGGAAAAACCGAACATTGCCGAATTCAATGTGACTGGTTCAAAAATGGAGTGACGGAATTAGTGCGTCAATCTATAATAATTTAGGTGAAAGTGTAAATTATTTTCTATTGGTCGATAGTCACATTTCATTCGCTATATTTCGGTTTTTCCGAAGATAATTTAAACGATGGAACCTTTGAACGTTGTCGTACTGTAGATACGTCTACTTCATCTTCTTTATTTCTTACTTTGTTCTATTTTGCAATACAAAACCTGCTTTCAGAGTTATTTTACCTCTGACAGGAGCAACCTTATTGTAAATACAATAAAGATCACTGTAATTTTGACAGACTTATCAGTGGCAGCAACTAAACAGCAACCTTATGTTAACGAAGATAAAGGTCACTGTGATTTTGACAGTGATGCAAATCAGGGTTAAACTAATTGTGAAAGGATTATAGGTACTTTCTTTAAATAAAAATCAATAATATTTCGACTCAGCCTGTACATTCGTTACTCCATTCAACTATGTCATGGCAGGGATCGCAAACATTTTCAAGTGCCACCGCGAAGGTAACGCACACACGAGATTCTATTCAATTTGTCGTATTAAACACAAACTTTCTCCACAACTCCGCATTACGTCGTGGACGTGAACAAGAAACTAAATACATGTGTTACCGGCCAAAACCTATTTCAGGCCGAACTATTTTTTCCTAGGTCAAACCGGTTTATTATACACGTGATAAATCGCTCGCTCGTCGCTAGCTCGCTCGGCTCGCGCGCGTTTAGTCACAGTTCTATCCTAACCCATTTGTTTGGGGTGCACCGGCTTAATAAACCGGTTTGGTCTAGGACAAACTAGTTAGGCCTGAAATTGGGTTTGGCCGGTAACATATACTCTGCTACAAGGATCTTTTTGTGTTCCAATGACGTTAATAGGGGGGCGCTGTTGATAAACATTTTGTTTTATGAAATACTAGCTGCTCCTGCCCGACTTTGTCCGCGTGAAATTTCTTATCACTCCGACCCAACCCGTCGTATCGCATCGCCTGCCCGCCGCGTCATTACTTCGTTTTCGTTTAACGTTCTATCTGACTTTTTTTCTTTTTGCTCAGCTCCTGAGGGTCCTAGCGTGATGTTAAATAGCTTATAGCCTTCCTCAAAAATTGAGCTATCAAATGCAACAATAATTTTTGAAATCCGACTTGTAGTTCTAGAAATTTGCGAGGTGAAACAAAGTTTTTGGATTTATTATTAGTAAGTTTATATAAAGATGTTGTAAAAACAAGATGGCGGCGTCAGTTCCGATTTTGGCCATGCGCCAAAAGAAGTTTCCAGCGCTTTACAGGTTTCATGTTGTTGGGAGTCAACAAATTGTAATGGCAATTTTAGTGGGTAGTAAATGGAAATGAGTAGAATCCGGAGCGATACGAATCGATAATGTTCGCATCGATAAAGTCTCGGTACTGAATTGGTTTCATAACAAGCTCGAGGATAATGCGGTTAATATCAGCATTCAGAAATGTAAAATGCGAATCAATTCACATGTAAGCCGACGTACGCACGGACGTAAAAATATCGTGGCGCTTTGCTTAGCGCCGAGAGTTGAAAATCTAACAGTGTATTTTTTAGACGCACTGGGATGCACTCTGTTGGGTTCTCAATGCTCGGCTCAACACCGGGAGTTCAAAATCCAGTGCGCGATAAAATCCCCCGCGATATTTTTACGTCGGTGTGAACGTCGGCTTATGTCCTAAGACTCGCAATTGGATCGGGATATCCATAAAAAGTGACTGGAATAAATTAGTGCACAAGCGTTGTTTTCAACAACCTAACGAAAGTATAAACTAAAAATAAATTGTGTTCGTAGGTACTGTCAGCTCCAAATGTACAAAGTGATAAATAAACATTTTTACTTTCTCTTTTTGTAATAACGATACTTATTTACTTTATCACTGTTTAGACAAATAATAAAAAGCATTTCTTTTTCAGGGAGATTTATAAAATTAACATGGAGCTTTGGTTTAATCCTGTTTAAAAAAATATGTCTTGTGTTATTTATGAATAAGGTAAAAATACGCATCCGCTGATTATAATGGATTAGGTAGCTTAGTTGGGAAAATGGAAAACAAACAAACAAAAAAAGGTTATAGATATCATTGGGTAGGGAGTCGTCGATCAAAAATAAAGGCTAGGCATGATCACCATACATTTCTACTTTCCTTCGTATTCACAATCAAACTCTCATAAATCAAAACGGATGCAATGCAACAGACATTCATTGGTTTTCATTAATGTACATGTTTGTGTCATGGATCCATAATTATGTGTGCACAGGAAACATGTTTGCTAAAAAAAAAATTAAACTGCCTAGCCTTTTCTAACATTCTTGACAACTGAATTTAAAAAAAAAATATGCAAACCTGCTTTCTGACTTTTGCTATCTCTAGAGATTGCTGATACCGTAAGTTTAGCTCGTGTCCCTAAATATTTTTTTTAGCATGGGAAAACGATTTTTAAAATTGATATTTTCTGTCTAGCCTTTTCCCAAGTTGTGGTCGGCTTCCAGTATAACTGGATGCAGCTGAATACCAGTATTTTACATGGAGCGACTGCCTACCTGACCTCCAGTTACTGCGTAATACGATACCCATTGGATATATACCAAGACTGGTTGTCAGACTCTCGGGCTTCTGACTACCCGTAACGACTGTCAGAGATCGACAAATGACAGCCGGGACTAACGCGGCACGAGAGGTCTCGATATAGCAACAGAAGTCAGTTAACAATGCTACTTTTTAACATCATCTAAATTAACACAAAATGATATGATAACTTGCTTTTTTTAACCGACTACAAGAAGGAGGAGGTTCTCAATTAGTCGGAACCTTTTTTTTTTTTTTTGTATGTATGTTCCCCGATTACTCGAAGATGGCTGAACCGATTTGGATTGTTTTTGTTTTATTCGAGAGGGTATACATCACAGTTGGTCCCATATAAAATTGATTAACTTTGCTTCGGTAGTTTTTGAGTTAGCTTCAATAATACGTATTCTTTCCCCACTTTTATATGGATGATGTTCTAGTTTGTTTTGCAGATAGTGGTATAAAAATTTGTTTGGGGTAGGTACACAACTAAAAAGTGAAAAATAAAAACTTTTTTACAAAAAAATACAACCGACTTCCAAAAACAACACTACAAAGTGAAAAATAACTTTAATTTCGGAAATCGGTGGCAAAAAACGAAAATACATTTAACTAGACACCGACTTCCGAAATTAAAGTTATTTTTCATTTTGTAGTGTTGTTTTTGGAAGTCGGTTGTATATTTTTGTAAACAAGTTTTTATTTTTCACTTTTTTAGCATTTCATTTATTAGATAAGAGTTAATTTTCTTTAAAATTTACATCTGTTCCGATTTTAATTAAGTATTTTTCTCAATAATTAAGATTTATAAAACTCAACTGTTAATCGGCTTTTGTTGCTGACTGTACAACTACTACCATAACTCTGAAAGCACTGAATCACGTATATAATTGCAAACATAGTTAATAATACCTCATTCTACATGTGGTCTATACACTGTACAAAGGATTAATTTAGTACCATCAAGGCACGTTTGTTTGCTATTCTCGAACGTAGAAAATAAACACAGGAGAGTTTCCTGCAAGCCATTTGTAATGCAAATGTAACTCATCGAGGTATACAATTTGAACTGCCGTGATGGCCGCCCTGATTTGAATATTAAATTCTGCAGAAATTTTCTTTGCCAACGTGTCGTCGTTATTCAAACGGGCTGTTTAAAGGAATTTAAATTGCTTGTAGTTAAATAAGCAAAACGGTTGAAACGAGACTGGGTTGTATAATAATGAAGTTTGCTGCAGTTTTTTCTTAGTGGTAAAGAAATTATTGCAAAGATAGTACAGGGGGCCAACTACCACTTCTTAAAGCAGTATTATTTTAATGTTACTTCAGTGTGAGAAAGAGATGGAGCTATACAGGACGTCTAGCTCCATCTCTTTCCCACACTCATGTAAGATTAAAATAATACTGCTTTAAGAGGTGGTGGTCTAGCTCCTGAAGAGAAGTGTAATTAGGTTATTTATCAGGAATTTCTCAGTAGCAACCCGGAGTTTGGATTTGTGCCCGGTTGATAGCAATAGGTTCGCCCCCTATTACATGGGACTTAAAACATAACTGTAAAAATTTGGGTGCATTATTAACACCTCTGCCCAACCCTTCGGGGAAATAAGGCGTCAAGTTATGTGTCCACTGAAGTCTTTGTAAACTATGTATATTTTTACAAGCCTTTTACCCGACTGCGGCGAAACCCAAAAGGAGGGTTATGTGTTTGACCTGTATGTATGTAAGTATGTATGTATGTGTGTATGTCCGTTTCTTTGTTCCCACGTAACTCCTAAACAAATGAACGGATTTGGATACATTATACGTCTTTAGATTTGTCTTGGCTACATTAAAAACAAAAAAAAAGTAAAAAAATAAATGTTTGGGGTACCATATTGTGGAGATCGAAATTTTTTTTTCTTGTAATACCATCGAGTGGGATATCAAAATGAAGGGTTTTAAAAGGTGATTACAAAAATATATGCAACTTTTATGGTTAAAAGTAATTCAAATTGACAAATCGTAAAAAACACGTAAAAAATAAAAAAAAAGGCTTGGCTATTTTTGTGCACTTGATCCAAAAAAAATACTCTCACGACCAAAACTCCTTGCAAGAACTAAATTTTCTGCGAAATCTTTCACATTTGTAAACTAAAAAGCTGGAAATAAAAAAAAGTAATTAAAAAAACTAAAAAACCCGACTGCGGTAAAAAACTGAAAAGCTAGAAACAAGCCCATTTTAAATTAAATAAAAGATGGAAGCAGGCGGGACCCATTCCATTTTTATATTTTCCAATTCAAACTTTTAACTTGCTTCGTTCGTATGCGTTTCCGGTTAACCGGTTTTTATACTGAGTCTGCGCCTACACGAGACTACCGGCCATCATCTGATGGTTGATCTAAACATCAGGACTATGAATGGACCCAAAGTACCTCCTTTGGGTCCATTCATAGGTCAGATGTAATAAACCCTGCGAAAATCAAGCGCCAGATCCATTTGTTTCTGAACTGCTAGATTCCCAGGTCAGTAGATAGCATAAAAACGTGACAATTTATGAGACATAATCGTACAAAACAACATGAACTATCTACAACTACATCACAAATTGCCATGTAAACATGTCCAGGCAATTCAACAACAGCATTAACAAGAGAAATAAACCCGTCTAGGTCTACCTGACATGTGTAATCTATTCACGAATCCGCGCATTATTAGCATGTCGCACATATACCCGTGTTTATTTGTCTTCATGCACTACTACCACAAAATAGATAGGAACAGAAGGTCGGCTCTATACAAGTAGCGAAAACGCACGCACACATATACATCACGCTTCACGTACAGAGAGTGCAAGTGCATTGGCATTTGTTTGAGATAGTTATTGGAGAACGCCGTTGGTACCAAGGGAGAAACGAACGTACGCCGTACACCATGAAAAAAAATCCCGTGCACACGATGATCACATCTGTTAGTAAGCGTTACTATAGGGGCCGAGCGCTGCAAGCAAGAATAGTCCTTCCTTACGGCGGTGTAATGTGTTCGTTTCTCCGATAGTGTATGCGTGCGCCTGTTTTCGCTCGTTGTAAAGTACAGCCGGTCTATTCTGTGAAAATTGCATGTGAAAACTCAAGCGAAGTGAGCTGTCATACTACCTAATGCTAGGTCTTAACACAATTGACAGCTCACTTCACCTAAGTTTTCACAGTGAAATTTTTACAGAATAGATCTGACCTTCTGTACCTATTTATTTTGTGCTAATACTCAGACCGTTTGGCGGGCCGCCATGCTTCCATTCACCTCCCACAGAAATAATATTGCTCTAAATAATCGAACGTGTGTTTGATACACTTCTGTACGTGATTGTATTTGGATTGAATGAATCATTGAATCGAAATATAAACATGTGAACACTGATTTCGATTGGGATTTACAAGTTTAATGGAAATAGTGATGGTGTGTTAGATTTTCAGTATGTAAATCAGCTATTACTAGGGTAACTGCTGTAGTAACTGGCCACTCATAAAAAAACCGGTCAAGAGCGAGTCGGACTCGCGCACCGATTGTTTCGTACCATCATTTATACGTAATTTTTGTTGATGATTACTACTAAAAACTGTGCTATTTAGAGACATCGTTTTATTTTTCCCGTAATCTATACATAAACTTCTATCACATCGAATAATTTTATATTATCTCCGAAGTTTGCATAGACAAATCTATGCAAACTTCGGAGATAAGGGAACGGTATTTTTTTTACATTTTTCATCAAAAGTCGAAAAAAATAAAAAAAAAATGATTGAGAATGCGCAAACAGCGCTCTTTCATATGATTTTTTAAGAATTTAAAAAGAATTTTAGGAATTTTTAAGACCCCCTTTCAGTCCCTGTTGCAAAAACAAAATGTAAATTTTTATTTTTTTCTTATTTGCAAAATAGTTGGGCAAACGTCATCTAAAACTGTTCCAAATTTCAAGTTAATAGCATTAGTATTTCTTGAGATATCTAGCTGTGACAGACAGACAGACAGACTGAGTCACACCATAAGGGATCCTT
Organism: Cosmia pyralina; assembly: GCA_946251885.1. Lineage (NCBI taxonomy): Eukaryota > Metazoa > Arthropoda > Insecta > Lepidoptera > Noctuidae > Cosmia > Cosmia pyralina. Next base: position 17,743,296 of record OX276357.1, read on the forward strand.
TATGCCATGTTGGTACGGAACCCTAATACGGCTATTTATGCAATATATTTTGATACTCGCAAGTAAATCAAAACCTTAGGGTACTTCCCGTTGACCTAGAATCATGAAATTTGGCAAGAAGCAAGGTGTTACAGCACAAGTAAAGTAAAAAGTCCGAAAATTGTTAATTTGTAATTTTAACGCATAAAAAAATTTTTTTTTTTTAGATTACAATGTTAAGGGCCCGCGTTGTGGATTATGACCCAGCCCCTGTCACAGAGAGAAGGCCTGTGTTCTAGCAGTGGGAATATTATAGGCTGATTATGCTTATGCTATGCTTTACAAACCGAATTTGGAGGTAAAACCTAATTTTCACCCTCATTGAGCATTTGCCCCACTCGTCCATCGTCGTCGGTTCATTAGGCTGACAGTGGGCCATGCTTCTGTTCCATTATCCACCATGGTCTTGCCATCCAGGAGGAGCTCGTGGCTAAGTAATATCAGCCGCACAGGTCGATCCATCAGGTTAAGCTTCGCTTGCCGGGGTTGGTCAGTAGATCATCCATCTTTACATACCGAGACTCCTCCGTGCCTCGGAAAGCATGTTAAGCCGTTGGTCCCGGCTGTCATTCGTGGATCGTTGACAGTTGTTACGGGTCGTCAGAAGCCCGAAAGTTGACAACCAGTCTTAGTATTACCCGGTTACTGGGTTGTGGAGGTCAGATAGGCAGTCGCTCCATGTATAATACTGGTATTCAGCTGCATCCGGTTAGACTGGAAGTCGACCCCAACATAGTTGGGAAAAGGCTAGGCAGATTGATTGGTCTTGCCATCCAGCTCGACAATACATAGTACACACACAGAAACACACGTACACAGAAATAGAAAATATTACTGTCAATAAGTATCTCTAGTTTTTCCGGTCGATAAATTATTCCCACCAGCCATCGGCAAATTTAATAATTTTATGAGACCATCAAATTATTTTTATATCCTTACATAATAAATTATAATCTAACATCTAAGAAAATCAATTTCCGTTCCACGTTTTTCTTATAATAACATTTTATTATGTGTTCAGATAATGTTGTAATGTTAAACGGATGACGTCGCCCATGTGTGGGATGGGTTAACTGCAAGGCTGCAATAAAATCTAAGTAAGATGGCTTTTTCAGATAGTCATAGCCGTTTTTAACCGACAAAAAAAAAGGAGGAGGTTCTCAATTCGACACGTATATTTTTTATTTTTTTATTTATGACCACGCATAACTTTTTACAGAGTCGACCGATTTCAAAAAAAAATATTTTATTCGAGAGGGTATACTTCAAAGTTGGTCCCATATAAAATTGATTAACTTGGCTTAGGTAGTTTTTGAGTTAGCTTCAATAATACTTATTTTTTCCCCACTTTTATATGGATGATGTTCTAGTTTGTTTTGCAGGTAGTGGTATTAGAATTTGTATGGGGTAGGTACCACAACTAAAAGGTGAAAAATAAAAACTTTTTTACAAAAAAATACAACCGGGTTCCACAGCCGACTTCCAAAAACAACACTACAAAGTGAAAAATAACTCTAATTTCGGAAGTCGGTGGCAAAAAACGAAAATACATTTAACTAGACACCGACTTCCGAAATTAAAGTTATTTTTCACTTTGTAGTGTTGTTTTTGGAAGTCGGTTGTATTTTTTTGTAAAAAAGTTTTTTACTTAGAATAAGTTAGTTTTGCATGTATGTTTATAGTCCTCTTCCTTCAAACTTTCTTTTGCTGTGCCCGACAGGGTCCGCGATTGTTACAACATATTATGTCTACTTACCACCTAAGAATATACATTGTAGAATGCAATAAATGATTGAGTATTGAAAATATACGACAATCAGTTTTTTTTCGTTGATCGCTTAAGGCGAAGTGGGTCCCAAAGAAGATTATTTTGACGCATTTCGGCTTCACGCAAAATCTATTTTTGTCCTCAAAAACTACAATCTTGCCTTATATATATCATGATTATAAAAACTTAAGATTTTTATTCGTAAATTATGAAGGCCAAAACACGATTGCCACAATGTGACTCCATACAAAAAAATCGCAGAGTTTTCTCAAATATAGCATTTTTTGTGAGAAAAAACAGTTTTATTCGATTGTAATAAAAGCAATTTCAATGAAATTTTGTCTACACGTTTGCCATTAAAGACTTAACGGGGTTTATCGGGAAATATTTTAAAGAATTTTTATTTATTTTAAAGAAATATTTTTTTAATTGTTTAAGCTCCGTTTGGCCATAACAATGCTCCAAACCCCGTTACGATACCATTTCGCCTTATGAGTAATCAGGTGACTGGGACGGCTGTCAAACTGGGAGCGAAGTCCAACTCGCTCGTCCACAAGCTTTTTGGAATCGGTCGACTGGGACCACAAACGACGTGACGCCAATCGCCATCAGACGCCAGCGAAATCAAAAAACCATACGCAATTTAAACCCGACTGTGGCGGAGCCCAAAAGAAGAGTAATGTTTTTGCTTGGAATGCACGTGTCTGTCTCTACATGATAATTGGCATATGGTTGCATAATTTTTCAAACACATTGCGGTTTAGATTAGTAAACAAGGTGAAATATTAAAGCTGGCCCTGAAAGGGTGGAATCTTAGATATTGAATAATCTTACTACCTTACCGACCCTAAACAAAATGTTTTTTAACGGTCTCTATAATGATAAAAGACATTTTGGTCAAACCAATCTAACTCGTAAGTCACATGCTGCGTTTAACGTCGAATCTAGACAAGCAATCGAAACTTGTTAAATAATTGCTAAACAATTTACCTACCATAAACCAGCCACTATTTATCAAAAGATACACCCCACGTTTCACTCACCACTGCAAACTTGAGAGTACTCCACACTTTTACTAAGATACTCTAAAGTTTCAGATACTCCAAAGTTCTAACTTTTGTACAAACCAAACTTCAAAAACGCACACTATAAAAGTAAACTATACGTATTGAGTGTTGCCAGACTCACAACATTCACTTACGAACGGCAGTGAGTAAATTTGAAATGTTGCCCGCTTCAAAAATTGCATTAGCATGCGAAGTTGGCTAGGAATATTCTGCTCCATATGAATAAAGTTGATCCGATCTACAGGGCTCTCGGGCCTCGACTAGGGGGGCTCCTAAGCGCATGCTTGGAGAGGGGCCAGTTCCCACTTCGTTGGAAGACAGGGAAACTGGTCCTCATTAAGAAGCCGGGGCGCCCTGCGGACTCTCCGTCCGCTTACCGGCCCATCGTGCCGCTCGACGAGGTGGGCAAGCTCTTTGAAAGAGTCATTGCAGACCGCCTCGTCGGGTGGCTGGTGCAGGAGGGGCCGGATTTGGCGGAGAGCCAATTTGGTTTCCGCAGGGGGCGCTCTACGGTGGACGCCATCATGCGCGTGCGAGCCCTCACGACGGGGGATGCTGTGGCCCGGGGTGGGGTCGTCTTGGCGGTATCTCTAGACATCGCCAACGCCTTCAATACCCTGCCCTGGAGTTGCATCAGGGAGGCACTCCGGTATCACCGGGTGCCAACCCACCTCCGTCGAGTGGTCGAGGCCTATTTGACGGACAGGGCCGTCATCTACCCCGGTCATCAGGGAGAGTGGAACCGGCGAGAGATGTCGTGCGGTGTCCCACAGGGATCGGTCCTGGGGCCACATCTGTGGGACATCGGGTACGACTGGGTGCTGCGCGCCGACCTCCCTAGCGGCGTCAGCGTTGTATGTTACGCTGACGACACGCTGGTCCTGGCGCAGGGGAGGTCGCACCAGGCGGCGGCTGAACTAGCGACACGCGGGGTTGCGACAATCGTAGAGAGGATCCGGCAGTTGGGACTCGAGGTGGCCCTGCACAAGTCCGAGGTCATGTGTTTTCATGGTCCTCGGAACGCGCCACCGTCGGGTTCCCAAATAACGGTAGGAGGGGTTCACATCGGGGTTGAGTCGACGATGAAGTACCTGGGACTCGTCCTCGACAGCCGGTGGAACTTCGTGGAGCACTTCCGACGTTTGGCTCCCAGACTGGAGCGGGCCGGGGCTGCCTTGAAGCGGCTCCTGCCCAATCTGGGGGGTCCAAACGCCTCCTGCCGGAGGCTTTACGCGGGGGTCGTGCGGTCCATGGCCCTTTACGGGGCACTGGTGTGGGCGCGTTCTCTGAGGCTGCGACCAGCCCGCCGGTTGAACGCGTCCCAGAGGGTCATGGCCATCCGGCTAGTCCGGGGATACCGCACGGTCTCCTGTGAGGCGGCGTGCCTCCTTGCCGGATTACCGCCATGGGATCTGGAGGCAAAAGTCCTCGCGCACGTGTGGGAGTGGCGCGAGGAGGTGAAACGCCGGGGCGTATCTCCGCTGCCGCGAGAAATCACGGTACAGCGGACAGAGCTCCGGCGGGATCTCATGGCGGCATGGAGAGTGCGATTGTCGCAACCCAGCGCTGGGCACGCCACAATTGCGGCGATAAGTCCCCTCTTTGAGGAGTGGTTGGAGAGGCGCCACGGCGTCCTCACCTTCCGCCTGACGCAGGTCCTCACCGGACACGGTTGTTTCGGGAGGTTCCTGTTTCGGATAAGGCGGGAGGAAACGCCCGGGTGTCACCATTGTGTGGATCGCCCGGAGGACACGGTGGAGCATACAGTGGAGGTCTGCCCGGCTTGGGCGGAGCACCGCCGTGTTCTCACGGAGGCGATCGGCGGCGGCGATCTCTCGCGTCCAAACCTGGTCCAGGCCATGGTGCGGAGCGAGAGTGCATGGGAAGCCGTCACCTCCTTCTGCGAAGCAGTAATGCTCGCGAAGGAGGAAGCGGAACGCGTGAGGGAGAGGCAACAGCCGCGCCCTCGCGCCCCTAGCCGCCGTAGGAGACGCCCTGGGCGGCGGGAATCGATTGCCGATTCCCGGCCACCGTAGGCGCGGGCTTGCGGACGACGAGTAATGGGCAGCTCGCCGTCCGGTAAGGACCAGGCCCGGGTCGACGGCGCGTTGTGTTCCACGCGCGCCTCAAAGAGATGTCAGCAGTGACGGGGTCAATTGGGCCTATGCCGCCGGGGTCGCGGGTAGTTCGAAAGAGATACCGTGGCCCTGGCACGGGCAGCTGAAGGAACATGGGTGGGTTTTAGTCAGTAAAAGTCTGACACGCCCTCCCGCCTCTGTCCAGAGCGGGAGAAGTCATTTGATGATTTCCCATCCACAAAAAAAAAAAAAAGAAAAAAAAAAAGGGTGTTGACATTGCAAAGTCTCTGTTTGTTTCAATATTTTGAAATGCTACTAGTTCAAGCTGTATTTACTGACTTTAATTCTTACCTTACTAGCTTTTGACCGCGGCTTCGCCTGCGTGGTGGTCGGCAATTATCCCACGGGAAAGTACTACCGGGATAAAACGTATCCTTTGTGTTAATCCAGCTTATAAACTGTCAGCTTCAGCCATTTTTGCGTGATTGTAGTGAAGTAGGATTCTGGTATGTTATAGGTAATTGTACAGTCAGCAACAAAAGTCGATGAACACTTGCAGTTTTATAATCTTAATTATTAAGCGAAATATTTAATTCAAATCAGAACAGAAGTACTTAAAATGTTAAGAACATTAACTCTTAACAGTTACACGAAAAAAAAGCAGTTTATCGAATCATGTTGTGTTAATTTAGATGATGTCAAAAAGTAGCAGTGTCAAACGACTTCTGTTGTTAACCGTACCTACTATGTATAGTCAACAAAAGAGATAACTAGGCAGGGTATACTAACATATTTGTATGTGAATTGCTTCATGTTCAATTTCGTGACAATATACAACTTTGTGTTGGTGTGTTACAATGTTGGAGTATTGCAAAAACAAAGTATTATATAAAATTGAACATGAAGCAATTCACATACAAATATGTTACTCTACCCTGCCCAGATATCTCTTTTGTTGACAGTACATCTATGTCTTGTTCCGTGCCAAGATAATTTTAATTAATACAATGTCATTTTGTAATTAATAATCATGCTTTACGTTTCTGGAACGATAAATAAGTACTTATAATAGTGGATTCTTGAAGAAAATTTTAATTATTATGATGTTATGAAGGTTTCTAATTTACCTCGTAGACGGAAGAATTAAGCGAAGCCAGACCACGCTAATGGATGGCGGTTTAAAAACTCAATTTGACAGATTAAAAGTCGAAGCTTTTAGTGTAATACATAATTAGGTATAATACGACAACGTTCAAAAGTTTCATCGTATATTTTCGGAAAAACCGAACATTGCCGAATTCAATGTGACTGGTTCAAAAATGGAGTGACGGAATTAGTGCGTCAATCTATAATAATTTAGGTGAAAGTGTAAATTATTTTCTATTGGTCGATAGTCACATTTCATTCGCTATATTTCGGTTTTTCCGAAGATAATTTAAACGATGGAACCTTTGAACGTTGTCGTACTGTAGATACGTCTACTTCATCTTCTTTATTTCTTACTTTGTTCTATTTTGCAATACAAAACCTGCTTTCAGAGTTATTTTACCTCTGACAGGAGCAACCTTATTGTAAATACAATAAAGATCACTGTAATTTTGACAGACTTATCAGTGGCAGCAACTAAACAGCAACCTTATGTTAACGAAGATAAAGGTCACTGTGATTTTGACAGTGATGCAAATCAGGGTTAAACTAATTGTGAAAGGATTATAGGTACTTTCTTTAAATAAAAATCAATAATATTTCGACTCAGCCTGTACATTCGTTACTCCATTCAACTATGTCATGGCAGGGATCGCAAACATTTTCAAGTGCCACCGCGAAGGTAACGCACACACGAGATTCTATTCAATTTGTCGTATTAAACACAAACTTTCTCCACAACTCCGCATTACGTCGTGGACGTGAACAAGAAACTAAATACATGTGTTACCGGCCAAAACCTATTTCAGGCCGAACTATTTTTTCCTAGGTCAAACCGGTTTATTATACACGTGATAAATCGCTCGCTCGTCGCTAGCTCGCTCGGCTCGCGCGCGTTTAGTCACAGTTCTATCCTAACCCATTTGTTTGGGGTGCACCGGCTTAATAAACCGGTTTGGTCTAGGACAAACTAGTTAGGCCTGAAATTGGGTTTGGCCGGTAACATATACTCTGCTACAAGGATCTTTTTGTGTTCCAATGACGTTAATAGGGGGGCGCTGTTGATAAACATTTTGTTTTATGAAATACTAGCTGCTCCTGCCCGACTTTGTCCGCGTGAAATTTCTTATCACTCCGACCCAACCCGTCGTATCGCATCGCCTGCCCGCCGCGTCATTACTTCGTTTTCGTTTAACGTTCTATCTGACTTTTTTTCTTTTTGCTCAGCTCCTGAGGGTCCTAGCGTGATGTTAAATAGCTTATAGCCTTCCTCAAAAATTGAGCTATCAAATGCAACAATAATTTTTGAAATCCGACTTGTAGTTCTAGAAATTTGCGAGGTGAAACAAAGTTTTTGGATTTATTATTAGTAAGTTTATATAAAGATGTTGTAAAAACAAGATGGCGGCGTCAGTTCCGATTTTGGCCATGCGCCAAAAGAAGTTTCCAGCGCTTTACAGGTTTCATGTTGTTGGGAGTCAACAAATTGTAATGGCAATTTTAGTGGGTAGTAAATGGAAATGAGTAGAATCCGGAGCGATACGAATCGATAATGTTCGCATCGATAAAGTCTCGGTACTGAATTGGTTTCATAACAAGCTCGAGGATAATGCGGTTAATATCAGCATTCAGAAATGTAAAATGCGAATCAATTCACATGTAAGCCGACGTACGCACGGACGTAAAAATATCGTGGCGCTTTGCTTAGCGCCGAGAGTTGAAAATCTAACAGTGTATTTTTTAGACGCACTGGGATGCACTCTGTTGGGTTCTCAATGCTCGGCTCAACACCGGGAGTTCAAAATCCAGTGCGCGATAAAATCCCCCGCGATATTTTTACGTCGGTGTGAACGTCGGCTTATGTCCTAAGACTCGCAATTGGATCGGGATATCCATAAAAAGTGACTGGAATAAATTAGTGCACAAGCGTTGTTTTCAACAACCTAACGAAAGTATAAACTAAAAATAAATTGTGTTCGTAGGTACTGTCAGCTCCAAATGTACAAAGTGATAAATAAACATTTTTACTTTCTCTTTTTGTAATAACGATACTTATTTACTTTATCACTGTTTAGACAAATAATAAAAAGCATTTCTTTTTCAGGGAGATTTATAAAATTAACATGGAGCTTTGGTTTAATCCTGTTTAAAAAAATATGTCTTGTGTTATTTATGAATAAGGTAAAAATACGCATCCGCTGATTATAATGGATTAGGTAGCTTAGTTGGGAAAATGGAAAACAAACAAACAAAAAAAGGTTATAGATATCATTGGGTAGGGAGTCGTCGATCAAAAATAAAGGCTAGGCATGATCACCATACATTTCTACTTTCCTTCGTATTCACAATCAAACTCTCATAAATCAAAACGGATGCAATGCAACAGACATTCATTGGTTTTCATTAATGTACATGTTTGTGTCATGGATCCATAATTATGTGTGCACAGGAAACATGTTTGCTAAAAAAAAAATTAAACTGCCTAGCCTTTTCTAACATTCTTGACAACTGAATTTAAAAAAAAAATATGCAAACCTGCTTTCTGACTTTTGCTATCTCTAGAGATTGCTGATACCGTAAGTTTAGCTCGTGTCCCTAAATATTTTTTTTAGCATGGGAAAACGATTTTTAAAATTGATATTTTCTGTCTAGCCTTTTCCCAAGTTGTGGTCGGCTTCCAGTATAACTGGATGCAGCTGAATACCAGTATTTTACATGGAGCGACTGCCTACCTGACCTCCAGTTACTGCGTAATACGATACCCATTGGATATATACCAAGACTGGTTGTCAGACTCTCGGGCTTCTGACTACCCGTAACGACTGTCAGAGATCGACAAATGACAGCCGGGACTAACGCGGCACGAGAGGTCTCGATATAGCAACAGAAGTCAGTTAACAATGCTACTTTTTAACATCATCTAAATTAACACAAAATGATATGATAACTTGCTTTTTTTAACCGACTACAAGAAGGAGGAGGTTCTCAATTAGTCGGAACCTTTTTTTTTTTTTTTTGTATGTATGTTCCCCGATTACTCGAAGATGGCTGAACCGATTTGGATTGTTTTTGTTTTATTCGAGAGGGTATACATCACAGTTGGTCCCATATAAAATTGATTAACTTTGCTTCGGTAGTTTTTGAGTTAGCTTCAATAATACGTATTCTTTCCCCACTTTTATATGGATGATGTTCTAGTTTGTTTTGCAGATAGTGGTATAAAAATTTGTTTGGGGTAGGTACACAACTAAAAAGTGAAAAATAAAAACTTTTTTACAAAAAAATACAACCGACTTCCAAAAACAACACTACAAAGTGAAAAATAACTTTAATTTCGGAAATCGGTGGCAAAAAACGAAAATACATTTAACTAGACACCGACTTCCGAAATTAAAGTTATTTTTCATTTTGTAGTGTTGTTTTTGGAAGTCGGTTGTATATTTTTGTAAACAAGTTTTTATTTTTCACTTTTTTAGCATTTCATTTATTAGATAAGAGTTAATTTTCTTTAAAATTTACATCTGTTCCGATTTTAATTAAGTATTTTTCTCAATAATTAAGATTTATAAAACTCAACTGTTAATCGGCTTTTGTTGCTGACTGTACAACTACTACCATAACTCTGAAAGCACTGAATCACGTATATAATTGCAAACATAGTTAATAATACCTCATTCTACATGTGGTCTATACACTGTACAAAGGATTAATTTAGTACCATCAAGGCACGTTTGTTTGCTATTCTCGAACGTAGAAAATAAACACAGGAGAGTTTCCTGCAAGCCATTTGTAATGCAAATGTAACTCATCGAGGTATACAATTTGAACTGCCGTTATGGCCGCCCTGATTTGAATATTAAATTCTGCAGAAATTTTCTTTGCCAACGTGTCGTCGTTATTCAAACGGGCTGTTTAAAGGAATTTAAATTGCTTGTAGTTAAATAAGCAAAACGGTTGAAACGAGACTGGGTTGTATAATAATGAAGGTTGCTGCAGTTTTTTCTTAGTGGTAAAGAAATTATTGCAAAGATAGTACAGGGGGCCAACTACCACTTCTTAAAGCAGTATTATTTTAATGTTACTTCAGTGTGAGAAAGAGATGAAGCTATACAGGACGTCTAGCTCCATCTCTTTCCCACACTCATGTAAGATTAAAATAATACTGCTTTAAGAGGTGGTGGTCTAGCTCCTGAAGAGAAGTGTAGTTAGGTTATTTATCAGGAATTTCTCAGTAGCAGCCCGGAGTTTGGATTTGTGCCCGGTTGATAGCAATAGGTTCGCCCCCTATTACATGGGACTTAAAACATAACTGAAAAAATTTGGGTGCATTATTAACACCTCTGCCCAACCCTTCGGGGAAATAAGGCGTCAAGTTATGTGTCCACTGAAGTCTTTGTAAACTATGTATATTTTTACAAGCTTTTTACCCGACTGCGGCGAAACCCAAAAGGAGGGTTATGTGTTTGACCTGTATGTATGTAAGTATGTATGTATGTGTGTATGTCCGTTTCTTTGTTCCCACGTAACTCCTAAACAAATGAACGGATTTGGATAAATTATACGTCTTTAGATTTGTCTTGGCTACATTAAAAACAAAAAAAAAGTAAAATTTTTTGGGTTTGGGGTATCATATTGTGGAGATCGAATTTTTTTTTTCTTGTAATACCATCGAGTGGGATATCAAAATGAAGGGTTTTAATAGGTGATTACAAAAATATATGCAACTTTTATGGTTAAAAGTAATTCAAAGTGACAAATCGTAAAAAACACGTAAAAAATAAAAAAAAAAGGCTTGGTTATTTTTGTGCACGTGATCTAAAAAAATTACTCTCACGACCAAAACTCCTTGCAAGAACTAAATTTTCTGCGAAATCTTTCACATTTGTAAACTAAAAAGCTGGAAATTAAAAAAAGTAATTAAAAAAACTAAAAAACCCGACTGCGGTAAAAAACTGAAAAGCTAGAAACAAGCCCATTTTAAATTAAATAAAAGATGGAAGCAGGCGGGACCCATTCCATTTTTATATTTTCCAATTCAAATTTTTAACTTGCTTCGTTCGTATGCGTTTCCGGTTAACCGGTTTTTATACTGAGTCTGCGCCTACACGAGACTACCGGCCATCATCTGATGGTTGATCTAAACATCAGGACTATGAATGGACCCAAAGTACCTCCTTTGGGTCCATTCATAGGTCAGATGTAATAAACCCTGCGAAAATCAAGCGCCAGATCCTTTGGTTTCTGAACTGCTAGATTCCCAGGTCAGTAGGTAGCATAAAAACGTGACAATTTATGAGACATAATCGTACAAAACAACATGAACTATCTACAACTACATCACAAATTGCCATGTAAACATGTCCAGGCAATTCAACAACAACATTTACAAGAGAAATAAACCCGTCTAGGTCTACCTGACATGTGTAATCTATTCACGAATCCGCGCATTATTAGCATGTCGCCCATATACCCGTGTTTATTTGTCTTCATGCACTACTACCACAAAATAGATAGGAACAGAAGGTCGGCTCTATACAAGTAGCGAAAACGCACGCACACATAGACATCACGCTTCACGTACAGAGAATGCAAGTGCATTGGCATTTGTTTGAGATAGTTATTGGAGAACGCCGTTGGTACCAAGGGAGAAACGAACGTACGCCGTACACCATGAAAAAAAATCCCGTGCACACGATGATCACATCTGTTAGTAAGCGTTACTATAGGGGCCGAGCGCTGCAAGCAAGAATAGTCCTTCCTTACGGCGGTGTAATGTGTTCGTTTCTCCGATAGTGTATGCGTGCGCCTGTTTTCGCTCGTTGTAAAGTACAGCCGGTCTATTCTGTGAAAATCGCATGTGAAAACTCAAGCGAAGTGAGCTGTCATACTACCTAATGCTAGGTCTTAACACAATTGACAGCTCACTTCACCTAAGTTTTCACAGTGAAATTTTTACAGAATAGATCTGACCTTCTGTACCTATTTATTTTGTGCTAATACTCAGACCGTTTGGCGGGCCGCCATGCTTCCATTCACCTCCCACAGAAATAATATTGCTCTAAATAATCGAACGTGTGTTTGATACACTTCTGTACGTGATTGTATTTGGATTGAATGAATCATTGAATCGAAATATAAACATGTGAACACTGATTTCGATTGGGATTTACAAGTTTAATGGAAATAGTGATGGTGTGTTAGATTTTCAGTATGTAAATCAGCTATTACTAGGGTAACTGCTGTAGTAATCGGCCACGCTTTAGTAACTGGCCACTCATAAAAAAACCGGTCAAGAGCGAGTCGGACTCGCGCACCGATTGTTTCGTACCATCATTTATACGTATTTTTTGTTGATGATTTCTGAAAAACTGTGCTATTTAGAGACATCGTTTTATTTTTCCCGTAATCTATACATAAACTTCTATCACATCGAATAATTTTATATTATCTCCGAAGTTTGCATAGACAAATCTATGCAAACTTCGGAGATAAGGGAACGGTATTTTTTTTACATTTTTCATCAAAAGTCGAAAAAAATAAAAATAAAATGTTTGAGAATGCGCAAACAGCGCTCTTTCATATGATTTTTTAAGAATTTAAAAAGAATTTTAGGAATTTTTAAGACCCCCTTTCAGTCCCTGTTGCAAAAACAAAATGTAAATTTTTATTTTTTTCTTATTTGCAAAATAGTTGGGCAAACGTCATCTAAAACTGTTCCAAATTTCAAGTTAATAGCATTAGTATTTCTTGAGATATCTAGCTGTGACAGACAGACAGACAGACTGAGTCACACCATAAGGGATCCTTTTTGCCATGTTGGTACGGAACCCTAATACGGCTATTTATGCAATATATTTTGATACTCGCAAGTAAATCAAAACCTTAGGGTACTTCCCGTTGACCTAGAATCATGAAAGGAGACTGAAACGATTACATACAATCTTGGGCCTAGGTGTAAGAAGATGAAAGTGGTGTCAATTAATAGCTTATATATTACCTACCATTCACTAACAATTCTGCGGATTTTGTCAATCTGAGAACAGAGATATAAGAGATTATGTAAAAGTGAGGTTATGTTACAATCTATGTTACTAACAGCTGATTCCTGAAGTGCAAAATGTGTCCTTTTGCACTAATAGTTATTATATTTACTAGAAAATGTTTGAAAAATCATAGGTATGAATGAACGTCAACGACTTCAAGCGATAGGTAGGTAACAGGTAAGTAAGGAGATAGGGAAAGGATGTCTAAAATAAAATAAAAATCATTTAACATAGTGTTTTAATCGTCTTCGATTATAATTAAAATGTCATCTAGAAATTGTGTAGGTGGTACTATATGATCTTGGTACCTAGCCCAGCTAAGGTACCATATAATGCACATTATATGAGCGCAACAGCCTACAGTTCGTTTCCCTACAATACAATTACAGTAATGCATTACTATAGCCTCCCTTCCTCTACGAGACCCGTCGACTAAAATATAAATAAAATAAGTTTTTCGACTTATATGTCGGGATTGTCTGCGACCCCTAAGTAACCAGGAGGTATTGGCAGCCGACAGCTGAAGACTCGCTGAAGCTGGCTCTCGAAGAAGGCTACTGCTGACCTCCCTGCATACTTCTATATTAAAACCATCATTTCCTCTTACATGTTCACAAATACAAAGCAGTGGTCGTGAAAAATTACGAATAATTGGGAAAGCACTCAAAACGCATCGGAAAACACGAAACGAGTGAGCAAACAAGAACAGTCGGCAACTGTCTAGTGTCAATGTCAGTCAGCTGTTATGTCAGTTACATAGACTAAAAATATAACAGAGATTTGAATCGATAAGAAATCGATAATCATTAATATTGGTTTTTCAGTAATTAATTGATATTTGATTTAATAATATGACTGTAATTATATGCACTATATTGCATATAAGTATATATAGTGCATTTAATTACTTTGAGTTAATTGTTTAGTGCAAAAGTTTTATTTTCGTAACTGTGTAATCGATTACTGAATCGATAATCTCACGAACACTATCTTTCTCATATTTCTCCGCTTCCAGATTGAGAATTGAAGTAATTTTTCGTATACTTAGATAAAAAAATATGACTCATTTTTTAGATCATATCTCAACTTATTACATTTGGGCCCACCGTTTTCCATCTCCTTTGGCAAGAAGCAAGGTCTCACAGCAGAAGTAAAGTAAAAAGTCCGAAAATTGTTAATTTGTAATTTTAACGCATAAAAAATTTTTTTTTGAGATTACAATGTTAAGGGCCCGCGTTGTGGATTATGACCCAGCCCCTGTCACAGAGAGGACGCCTGTGTTCTAGCAGTGGGAATATTATAGGCTGATTATGCTTATGCTGTGCTTTACAAACCGAATTTGGAGGCATAACCTAATTTTCACCCTCATTAAGCATTTGCCCCAGTCGCCCATCGTCGTCGGTTCATTAGGCTGACAGTGGGCCACGCCTCTGTTCCATTATCCACCATGGTCTTGCCATCCAGGAGGAGCTCGTGGCTAAGTAATATCAGCCGCACAGGTCGATCCATCAGGTTAAGCTACGCTTGCCGGGGTTGTCAGTAGATCATCCATCTTTACATACCGAGACTCCTCCGTGCCTCGGAAAGCATGTTAAGCCGTTGGTCCCGGCTGTCATTCGTGGATCTTTGACAGTTGTTACGGGTCGTCAGAAGCCCAAAAGTTGACAACCAGTCTTAGTATTACCCGGTTACTGGGTTGTGGAGGTCAGATAGGCAGTCGCTCCATGTAAAATACTGGTATTCAGCTGCATCCGGTTAGACTGGAAGCCGACCCCAACATAGTTGGGAAAAGGCTAGGCAGATTGATTGGTCTTGCCATCCAGCTCGACAACAACGACAACGTACAACGACGCGACGCGCAATATATGTATATAATACGTACACAGAAATAGAAAATATTACTGTCAATAAGTATCTCTAGTTTTTCCGGTCGATAAATTATTCCCGCCAGCCATCGGTAAATTTAATAATTTTATGAGACCATCAAATTATTTTTATATCCTTACATAATAAATTATAATCTAACATCTAAGAAAATCAATTTCCGTTCCACGTTTTTCTTATAATAACATTTTATTATGTGTTCAGATAATGTTGTAATGTTAAACGGATGACGTCGCCCATGTGTGGCATGGGTTAACTGCACGGCTGCAATAAAATCTAAGTAAGATGGCTTTTTCAGATAGTCATAGCCGTTTTTAACCGACGAAAAAAAAGGAGGAGGTTCTCAATTCGACACGTATTTTTTTTATTTTTTATTTATGACCACGCATAACTTTTTACAGAGTCGACCGATTTGAAAAAAAATTATTTTATTCGAGAGGGTATACATCAAAGTTGGTCCCATATAAAATTGATTAACTTTGCTTTGGTAGTTTTTGAGTTAGCTTCAATAATACTTATTTTTTCCCCACTTTTATATGGATGATGTTCTAGTTTGTTTTGCAGGTAGTGGTATTAGAATTTGTATGGGGTACGTACCACAACTAAAAAGTGAAAAATAAAAACTTTTTTACAAAAAAATACAACCGACTTCCACAGCCGACTTCCAAAAACAACACTACAAAGTGAAAAATAACTTTAATTTCGGAAGTCGGTGGCAAAAACGAAAATACATTTAACCAGACACCGACTTCCGAAATTAGAGTTATTTTTCACTTTGTAGTGTTGTTTTTGGAAGTCGGTTGTGGAAGTCGGTTGTATTTTTTTGTAAAAAAGTTTTAGTTTATAGAACTAAAGAGGAAAAAACCTGAATCCAGGTCTATTTTTTCTAGATTTTACCAATATTAGAGCTCATTCACACGAAGACGAATCGTGATTTTTCACGAATCGTGTTTTTTCACGATTCGTTATTTTTTTTGACGGGAGCAATGCTTTTTATATACCCATGTTCACACGCTTCACGAATCGTGAAAAAAGACGTAGACGGATACGTCGGTCACTACGGTCATTAGAATGACGATTCGTTAAAAATCTCGAATCGTGATTGGCGCTCGCGCCCCGCGCGCCTGCCTGCTCCGCCCGCCTGTCTGCCCCACCCGCCGCGCGCCCGCTCAATTCAGTACATTCCTTTGACTTGTTAAAGACGTGTAGCGCTGCGCTTCAATAAAATCATGTCGAAAAAAGAAAAAGAAAAATTGTATGACCAACAAATAAATCGCGAAGTTTTGATTGCTGCAATCAAAGACAGGCCAGTGTTATGGAATAAATTTTTGGAAATTTATAAGGACAAAACCGCTAAAACAGCAGCATGGCGGGAAATATGCATAATTTTGAAAGAAGATTTTGAAGAAATGGATCAAAAGGACCGACAGTTGTTTGGTAAGTTTTTATTGAGAAAATTTTAAATACAAATCTATACTGCCTATATTTTGTTGTCTTGCCATGGTACTGATCCAGTTTCTGATAGAAAGTAGGTCATAAATTCATTTCTCATTGAATTGCCAGTTCCGACACTCGGTGATACTTCCTGGGGTAGTAAATTTTCAAAATTAAATTCTTTTTCTAATTCAATTCCCTCCTTTTTTATAATCAAATTGTGGAGGACAGTACAAGCTTTCACTACTGAAATAGCTGTTTCTCGTTTAAGGTCTATGGGTCTATGTAAAATTCTCCACTTATTTGCTAGAATGCCAAACGCACATTCCACGTATCTTCTCGCTCTGGTTAAACGATAATTAAATATTCGTTTACCTCTGTCAAGATGCGTTCCACCAAAAGGTCTTAATAAATGTGTGTGTAAACCAAATCCCTCGTCGCCAATAATTACGTAAGGAACTTGAACTTCTGATTCTGTAAATAAAGGCCTTGGTTCGGGTATATTCAAACGGCCTTCTGTCAACATTTTCCAAAAACTTGACTCTTTAAATATTGATGAGTCGCATTCTTTTCCATAGGAACCTACACTGACGTAAACGAATCGATAATCTGAATCTACGACTGCTAATAACACTATTGAAAAGAAATCTTTGTAGTTCATATATACTGAACCACTATTTGACGGCTTTCGAAGCCTAATATGCTTCCCGTCAACTGCTCCAAGGCAGTGAGGGAAATTGGCCTTTTCATTAAATCCACTTGCTATCTTTAACCACTCTTCTTCCTTATTAGGAAGTGGCATAAATTCTTCATATAAATTATTCCATATACTTTGCGTCACTTCTACTACGATGGTGGAAATGGTTGATTTGCCAATTCGATAACTAAAATGAAGATCTTCATAGGAAAGTCCTGACGCCAAATACCTAAAAAAATATTTCATTAAAACCAAATTAGTGGGATGAAGAAGTCTTATTTTCATTCAGAATAAGCGTTCCCACTAGGCACCCAAACGATTTCATATGTTTGACTGGCTGCCTAGTGGGATAGATTAGTCTAAATGAAAATACAACTTCTTCAAGCGCTTCTTCAATTATACAAATTCAGCTTACTAAGCATCCTCTTTTTACGAAAGCAAAAACCGTTATAAAACGTATGGGGCGTAGCCCGTACAAAACAACCACAGATCAGGTCCCTGTATATTTTATTTATGTATAATAATTCATAAATACACAGACGGACAGCGAACGGCGTTTGTGAATAGATATTCGCCCGACAACAGACCGCTCGTCTTGTCGTGACGTGTTTCGAAACCGTGTCCTTATTATTACAGTTGTTTTCTAGTATATATATATTCATCTGTGGTTGTTTTGTAATATTGGGAATAATGCGATGTAAATAAAAATCTTCTTATAAAACCGTTCATACAGTTTTATGAATTATTGTTTCAGGAAGTTCAGTGATTAAAAGGTGGACACAATTGAGAGACACTTGGAGGAAATCATTAGATGAAAACAAAGAAACAAAAAAATCTGGGTCTGGTACAAAATCTAAGCCCTACAAATATAATCAAGAGATGAGCTTTTTGAAGCCAATTATTAAGCCAGGTGAAACATATGACAATAATCCAAATACAAGAGATGAAGCCCAAAGAGAAAATGCAGATCAACAAGAAAATCAGAAAGAGAAACACTTAGAATCATCATCAAAAAAGAAAAGAATGGATAGTGGCAGCGTATTGGATGATAAAATGATAAAACTTGTTGATCATCAATTAAACACAATTGGAAGTGATGACCGTAACATGAATTTTTTTAAGGGGGTTCTGCCATCCCTTCAGCATTTTGATGATGATCAAATACTGGAATTCCAATCTGGGGTCATTAACCTAATACAGAGTATTAAAACTGGACGAAACTATTCGAATTGGCATCAAAATTATTACAATTCACATCATCACAACTATAATAGTGGTGGTTATTATACTAAGCCTCAAGAATCACCGGGAGGAACGTCTAATAATAATAATACTCGGCCTCTTCCTGAAAGTTCATCGATAGTAAATGCAGAAGTGTCTGCAGAAACGCCCACCCCTCTACAACCTGGAACATCGCTGATCCATCGCGATGATCCAAGTGCATCACCGGCACTATCTACAGCTCTAAGTCAATTAAGTGATTATCTGGATCTATCAAATTTCTAAAAACATGTTCTAAATTATCATAAATATAACCAATAAATAAGAATAATAAATAATATAATTAGTTTTTCTTGCCTTATAGTTATCGCCAACTTTTCTTCAGGGCTAATGGCCTTTCTCATACATGTATCCTGTTTTCTCAAATCCGTATCCAACCTTTGGAGAAGGAAGTCAAAGGTATCTTTAGACATTCTAAAATAAGTGTAAAATTTGGTATCATCTTCTCGTAACGAGCTCATCAAAGTATAAAAATCCCCAACACTTTGTCTTTGCCTTAAAATTGGATGCACCCAGTGTATTCTTCTTGTTTTTCTTTTTTTAGATCGACGATAATACCAGTACAAAATTAAAGTATTCACGTCCATTGTCTTTGGTAGTTTACTCTCAACTGAACACAATCACGAAACAACATGTGAACAATTTTGACGAATCGTGAAAAAACACGATTCCGTATTCAATGTGAACATCTATCCGTCAAGGCGAATCGTGTTTTATACCGAATCGTCAAAGACGTATCCCGTGTGAATGCGCCCTTACTCCTACAATTTTCATTAAGTGTTCCTAATGTACACTTTTAAGAACTGCATATTTATACACAGTATATCTATCAGTTCTCTACAAAATAATAAGGAATGATTTCATGTACTTTTTTAGTTCAATCAATAGACTTTTTGTAAATAGATAGTTGCTTCATATTTTTCAATAAATTACCATCGTCGTGTCATCGCGCTTCTCTTTCGTTTCTATGCAGTCTGACAGTGACCACGATTTTACGGGAGGACAAGCCTTAAGGCTCCCACAGACAGGCGCGACGCTGCTCCGGTGGAACAATTTCTATGAAAACTTCATGGAAATTGTTCTACTGGAGTCACGTCGCGCGTCGGCGCCGCGTCACGCCTTTCTGTAGGAATGAGTATAGACTCATTCATCATCTTATGAAATATTTACACATCACAAAAGCAACTATTAATCTGATGTCATATGCCACTAGGATTGCGGATTAATCATCAACACACCCAACTTTCATGCGCTGGTAAAACAGACTGTCTTAGACATGCTGACCTGTGTGTGTGTGTGCTGTGCTGTACTAGTAGCATGATATGGTGACGCGGTTCCCGGCTGACCAGACATTATTAGTTTCGGTCTTCATAGAGTATGATCAGCCATGAGTGTATTGTTGCACTTTTGCTTAGAGTAGAATTGTAGATAACACCTATTAGATGCTATTATAGGGGCATGAGGAACAGGGTGTAAAGTTCACTCATCAAAGGGAGGATCCTCCGACCAGACGGGTGTTGTGTCTGGTGGGCGGCTACTGCCCGACCCGACGGTTCCAATCAGCGTGGTCGTCTCTGTGCCCCCCAAGGGGGCGCTAGGAATCGGTGTTGGGGTTTTTTGGCCCCTTTCCCGAGGCACGTGTCACTCGGTCCCCAAAATTGGGGACTGGAACAAAATTGGGGTACAAGCCGGAGTTTGGGGTTTTGCGGGTCTTTGGGATGGGTGTGTTATACTGTACACCTAGTCGCTGAGGGGCTGACCTCCGGTCAGCAGTCTGAAGTATGTTACTGGGGGTGTGACTGTAGGAACGCCCATCCCTTGATCATCTGTTGCTGGCAACAGATGATCAGCAACAAAGGTGCTGATTTCGGTTGACGCTCACCCACAGAGGATGCTGTCCCCGCCGCCAACAACGTAACCAGATATGTACAGTAGGCGTTGCAGTGGAGCGCCCGGCGGTTGAAGTCCGGATGTCGTATTTATGCCAGTCGCGCAGTAGATTCTGCTTGCGCGATGCCGAATTTGTGTGACGTCAGGTCTTTGATGCGTAGTTCACATAATAGCATTGTGATGCCGCCACACTTTAAACAGTCTCTTCTTCTTTGTCTTGCATAAAAATAGCCTCAACTTCAGCACAAGACAGTACTTAACCATTTTTTCTGTCTATAGTTATTATTTTGTACCACGCCGTACAGTTCCTGCTGATGAGAAATTGGTAGATTAGACACCACACCGTACACCCATTGGTAGATTAGTCGCCGCAGGAGACGCCCTGGGCGGCGAGAATCGATAGCCGATTCAGGCCACCGTAGGCGCGGGCTTATGGACAGCGAGCAATGGGTAGCTCGCCATCCGGTAAGGACCCGGCCCGGGTCGACGGCGACGGTGCGTTGTGTTCCACGTGCGCCTCAAAGAGATGTCAGCAGTGATGGGGTCCGATAGGGCCGATGCCGCTGGGGTCGCGGGTTGTTCGAGAGATACCGTGGCCCTGGCACAGGCAACTGAAGGAACACAGGTGGGTTTTAGTCCGTAAAAATCTGATACTCCCGCTCCGCCCAGAGCGGGAGAAATCACTTGATGGTTTCCCATCCACAAAAAAAAAAGACAGCACACGTTGTACTTTGGAACAGTAGCGTATCGCCTACGTTTTTCGTGACTGTATTTCTCCCATCCGTTGCTGATAACTTGCGCACAATGATAAGGGGCACGTCACACGCGCAAATTCGTTTATCTTCATATTTTATTAAATACGTAAAGAAATATGTAAATGACAGTGATTCTTCTTTTTAGCTTGCCCTCGAGGATACCAAAGAAAAATTTATGAAAAAGAAAAATTTTTTTGGCTCTCTCTCTTCCGTCCACTCTTGTCAACTGTCATAATTATCATTCACTCCTAAAAACGATAGAATTTTCAAACAACAAGGAGTAGATTATTCAATTAAAATAATGCTAGATTGATTGATGCTGTATTTATTCAATGGCAGAATCCATTGTCATTAAATGCAATAATAAAAAGAAACCCGTTGTGCAATCAGCCATCATTACTGTTTCCTTAATTGCAGTTATTTCAAAGGCAATCAAAATAATAACAATTAATTACCACAATCTTGATATTTACAACTAAGTAAACATGAACCTATCTATCATTTATTTATCTTTATCTTTTATCTCAAAACACTTAAAACAGAAAAATCAAAAACAAATTCCAGTTTTTACCCGACTACCAAGGAAGGGTTATGTTTTTCGCGCGTATCTTGTCTGCATGTAAGTATTATGAAAATTTATTTATTACCTCGTATCTTTCTAATGGCTGGATTCATGGATTTCGACAGTTCAGGAGCTAGACCACCACCTCTTAAAGCAGTATTATTTTAATCTTACATGAGTGTGGGAAAGAGATGGAGCTAGACGTCCTGTATAGCTCCATCTCTTTCTCACACTGAAGTAACATTAAAATAATACTGCTTTAAGAAGTGGTGGTTGGCCCCCTGGTATCGTTAGATTCCTCTCATAAACCCAACTGTCCTTTAAGTGTTTAAAAAATAAAAATAAAATGGCGGATTTTTGACACTGAATACGTTAATGTCGATACGCTAAAGTCATTATTAAAAAGAAATTAGCCAAACCTATCGAGTAGGGTATCAAAATGAAGGATATTAAAAGGTGATTAGAAAAATATAAGTCATATGTTTCAATTTAATTAGGAATAAATGGTTGTATTTATAGTTTTTGATAGCGTAAAAATCGGCAAAGTGTGTGCCAGACTTCGTGTTACGCATTTTTACTATAAGTATTAGAAATAAATTATAATTTATAAGTAATATTAAGTATTATAATTATTAAGTATTTTTTTAATAAAAGTACTCAGTTTTCGTTCAGACGAGTATATTAATGTCACTAAAAAGTATAAAACAAAATAAATAATTTAAAAATCAAAAAACCGACTGCAAAAAAGTCAACTTATTGCAATGCACTAAAAACACCGAAACAAGATTGAAAATAGAAAAAAATAGAAAACAAAACTAAAATAAACTAAAAACAAAGCAAACTCTACTTCGGATTAACATAAATATATATGAGCTGAAAGCCTAAGTTAAATACTCGCATTAAGTTTGGTAGCAGGCAGGACCCATTAATTTTCTTTCGGTTTCACCCATTTACAAATTATTAACCGAAAGAAAATTAATGGGTCCCGCCTGCTACCAAACTTAATGCGAGTATTTAACTTAGGCTTTCAGCTCATAATATGGTTATGTTAAACCGAAGTAGAGTTTGCTTTGTTTTTAGTTTTGTTTTCTATTCTCAATCTGGTGTCGGTCTTTTTAGTTCATTGCATATACTTAAGTTGAGTTTTTTGTAGTCAGGTTTTTGATTTTTACATTATTTATTTTTTTGAGTTATCAAAACACTGCAATTTGTTTTTCATTTTCCTAAACGAACATAAGTGCTTTGACTTTTAGCTCGTATTTATAAAAATAAAACTAAATATTTATAAATGCAAAAGTCGTTAAATATTTATAAAATAAAAGTCTTGGAGAGATCAAAATTATCTGTCTGAAAATGTCAAACGAAAATATTATGGGTAATGTTTTACAGGTTTTATCATCCGAAATCATCAAAACATTCATAATTGTCGTTTATAAACTTCATGTCGACGTTTTGGTAGACGTTAATTCTAATATAAGAGGGGCATATTGGACATAACTCTGGAGTTAATAAGATTATTGTACCCAGATTTTAACCTCTAAAGTCATAATATGATATGTGCTTTGACGGTCGCAATAAAATCCAAAAATACACAGATTTTTTCGCCTATTTTTAACGAAATCTAATCTTAGACGTACACAAACAAATATAATTAATGGCAAATAAAAATTCTTTGCAATTTATTTCTGCGAAATTACATGAAATCCGAAATGAAAGAACGAATATATTTTTGGAGGAGATTTAAAAACACTCAAACGTCGCCCTTAGTTAGTGCTTAGTCTGTCACTACAACACTATGAGGCCAGGATGATCAGGGACAGGATGACTAAAAAATATCAAGTAAAGTGTAAGTGTCTTTTGAGTATGTTTGAATCATGGAATTAGTATGTAGGTAGTAAAGTAAGTAAATAGTACAGTCGGAATTAATTTTCAAAAAATATATATCAAAGCTTCAAAGGTAACCTAAACAAACAAATCTATAACTTATACACAACATAATTTATTATATTATATTATACATATAGTGCCTATTCATGACGTTTGACAAAAATTATATATCCTAAGCCACTTCACGCGTTTGCCCACAGCCAACAATCAGGTGCCGATTCTGTTGTGCACAAACTAAACTTAATTTAGGCTATTGCTAACTTTTTCTCTCTATTATGACAAGAAAGGGACGGAAGTAAATTAGAGCTGTCAAATTAGTTAGAACTAATTTTTCTATAGACATTTTGACGACACGTAAAAACATGTCGACTAAAAAACACGGTGAAGCGCAAGGCGTGAACTAGTTTGACATCTCCAACTTAGTTCATAGCTATAGCCGTCCTTTTCTCGCGCTGCCTGTTAGTAAAAGATAGCGATTCTCTAAATTTAGTTTAGTGCGTTCACAAGAGAATCGGCACCATTGACAACAATTATAAATATGGAGTCGTCCTATCACGACTCACGTTATCAAGGTGTTTACGTCAGATCGCATGATAACGTTCTGTCAAGAACACCACGAAGATTTTTTTGTTAGTTTTTGTACTGTGGCGAGACAATCGTGGCGGCTTTTTGCTTTGCCGTGAGAAATGAGTCCGTGACGTCTGTTTGTGTGGGCATCATGCACAGACATAACAAGGCTCGAAAGGGTAAGTGGCTTGTATGTTATTATTTATTTAAAATACTTTTAAGTGTACTATTTCTACTTGATGTGTGTCTTGGTTGTAGGATTTTCGTTTTCAACCGACTTCAAAAAACTGAGGAGGTTACTCAGTTCGTCGGAATCTTTTTATTTATGTAGGTATGTTCCCCGATTACTCGAAGACGGCTGGACCGATTTGGAAAATACTTTTTTGTTTGAAAGACTTCCTAGGTGTATAAAATTTATATGGGACTATATAAATTTTACTAACTTTGCTTGGGTAGTTTTTGAGATAGCTTTAATAATACATATTTTTTCCACTTAGTCTATGTGGATGATGTTATAATAACTTACTTACTGTTACTGTAATTTACATAGCAGGTAGGGGTATTCGAATTTGTGTGGGGTAGGTAAGTAAGTACCACAATAAAAAAGTGAAAAATTAAACGTTATAACAAAAAAAAAAAAAACAATCGACTTCCAAAGAAAACAGTAGGTACAAAGTGGAAAATAACTTTAATTTTCGGAAGTCCGTAGCAAAAAACGAAAATACAAAACCAAAGAAACCGTTTTGTTTTTTGTGACGTACTTAATTGGGACGAAAACAGCTTTCTTTGTCGTTCTATTAATTGTAACCTGCTATTATGTTATTTTTAATTTCACATCTGGCTGAAGCTTTGTTTTTATTGTGATACAATATTTTTGTGACGTACACTGATAATATTAATTCTGTTATTTCTTTAAAAAAATATGTAGCTTTATTCCCTTTTTCTAGGTTCTCTCTTGTTATCGATAAACACAAAAAAAAAATTATTTCCCGCGCGTTCCCATTCTCGTGGGACCACGGAACAAAACACATTCAGCCACGTTGCGCTCATTTTCACCGTAAGAAGGTTCCACGTAATAAAACTCCTTGCCCAACAAAGTTTACGGCAAACATACTCCAGTTTAATTACCCTAATATATTCTATACTGAAACGACACACGTAGACACACTATTTCGCAGATTTATACCCCACGTGGTCGGAGTGAACCGGCTCGTAAATCCCTTTAAGGCCTGCGCTCACTGGCAGCACGGCAAGGCATGGGATTTTTATGCGACGTATTTAACCTTATAGTGTGACAATAAAATTGAAAGTTCAATGACACGGCATCATGCTTAAAAGCTTTGTTTTTGTACCTACGATGATAATAATTGAAATTTCAATTTTATCGTCATACTTTAGGTTATGTTTCTGGTTGGTCCATGGATGGGTGACCATCTTTACATACCGAGACTCCTCCGTGCCTCAGAAAGCACGTTAAGCCGTTGATCCCGACTGTCATTCGTGGATCTTTGACAGTCGTTACGGGTCGTCAGAAGCCCGAAAGTCTGACAACCAGTCTTACCAAGGGATATCGTATTACCCAGTTACTGGGTTGTGGAGGTCAGATAGGCAGTTGCTCCATGTAAAATACTGGTATTCAGCTGCATCCGGTTAGACTGGTAGCCGACCCCAACATAGTTGGGAAAAGGCTAGGCAGATTGACTTGAAGTTTTATTTCTATTCTTGGCATAAATATCCCTTGCCGTGCCATGCCGCCGGCACCAGTGGACGCAAGTCCTTAACAGTTGGCCTGCAAACGACAGTAAAAATATTCATTAAATGCGGTTTTACACAAGAGTGGTGTTAAGATGGCTGCGCGAGGTTTATGTGGGACCATGTGTTATGTTGCTT
Source organism: Cosmia pyralina (assembly GCA_946251885.1). Lineage (NCBI taxonomy): Eukaryota > Metazoa > Arthropoda > Insecta > Lepidoptera > Noctuidae > Cosmia > Cosmia pyralina. The sequence goes on from OX276357.1 coordinate 17,769,284, forward strand.
GAGTTATTGGTTTAAATGATTTTGCGGAGTGAGTCTTCTGTACTTGTACTGTTATAATATTCTGTGGTATTGGCAACGAATTCTTAATTCGTTGGGTATTGGTTAGAAATTAGTGTTGTACTCGTAACAAAAGAAGCGAAAAGACGAGTCGTGAGTTTTCAAAGATCTATCTAGAGCTGATTTTCTCATTTAATATGCTATTTCTGGTAATGGAGGAGCTCGTGGCTAAATTATAACAGCCGCACGGGGCGATTCATCAGGTTAAGCTACGCTTGCCGGGGTTGGTCCGTGGATGGGTGACCATCTTTACATACCGAGACTCCTCCGTGCCTCGGAAAGCACGTTAAGCCGTAATTGTTCCCGGCTGTCATTCGTGGATCTTTGACAGTCGTTACGGGTCGTCAGAAGCCCGAAAGTCTGACAACCAGTCTTACCAAGGGGTATCGTATTACCCAGTTAATGGGTTGTGGAGGTCAGATAGGCAGTCGCTCCATGTAAAATACTTCAGCTGCATCTGGTTAGACTGGAAGCCGACCCCAACTTAGTTGGGAAAAGGCTACCTAGGCAGACGATGATGCGTGTACATAAGATACAATGTGTTATTTATAGAATTGCGATAAAAATTTCGCGCGATTTTTTATCGCAGTGCGCTCTAGGCCTTAATCCTAAATAAAGCAGGCTCTAGTTTATGGTGTGCCAGTATCTTATCACTATCAAACACGAGTCAGCAACACCATCTTTATCTTTGAGCAACGCTAACCTCAACATTTCGCCGGTAAAAAACATATAGTCGATACAGTGTGTCTACTTTAAAGATACAAAACTTGTAAACAATAATGACTAACTACTTTGTTGTGAAATTAAGTTTAAACAAGGGTTTTTCTGAATTCTGTTTTGAAATGTTAAAGGCAATCGGCTTTTTTTTTGCTTAACGTTTTCATGGGTGAATTACGGGATTGATGTAACTGAAAAACTACTAAAAAAATAATATAATTTGCAGAAGTAAAATAAAATAGTAAATCAGCCATTTTCACTTTTTGTCATGCGTAAAATTTTTAATTCACGCTACCTAGGTACAGTCAACAAAAGAGATATCTAGGCAGGGTAGAGTAACATATTTGTATGTGAATTGCTTCATGTTCAATTTTATATTTAGTACTTTGTTTTTGCAATACTCCTACATTGTAACACACCAACACAAAATTGTATATTGTATCTCATGAATCGTAATAGGTCGACAGTTGACATTTTCACAAATTGTGTATTTCTGTTGCCGCTGTAACAAAAAATAATAAAAATTGAATAAAGTTAAAAATCAAATCAAAACCATACAATAAACTTAGGATTTTGAAAAAAAAACTGATCCTGGCATATCGGGTGTCGTTGTCTAGAACTCATCGAGTAGAGTACAAATATTTTTTTTTTTTTTTTTTTTTTTTTATCTTCAAAAATGAAGAAGTAGTTTTAGATCATTTTTGTACGAGCTCTATCCAACAACTAAATAAGTTTGGAATTTGAAACTTCTGTATATCATGTAAGTACCATAAACTGTATTAATCAAAAAAATACTAAAAACGCCGATTCTTAAGTTACTTTGTTTCTATATAAGTGATTTTCTTCAAGGAAAAAAAAATAACTTTGTAATTCACATTATGATTATGAAATACAAAGTTACCTTTGCGAATGTTAAAATTTAATATGGAAAAATACTAAACGAAGAATATTTTTCATACAAGAAACGTGTTAGTTTAAACTGAAGTTTTTTTTTAGTGTTCAATTTTGCACGGTGATACGGAACCCTTCAAAAAACAAAACATTTCCATCAACTAAAATGTGATTTTACATTTAAAAAATACAATTATTTTAAATATATGGACTATTATGTAGGTATTTAATCAAATATTCAACGCGCCACATGCTATGGAACATCTTGCAAATCTTTCAAAGTACATACATACCGTTTCCTTTTGATTAAGCAAGAACTAAGAATAAACTCGCGGATGGAGTATGCTCCAACTCCGAGAAACTTGTGTATAAAATCGAATTACTTACGCCTCACTTTGAACCAAGTTTAAAGTCTAAGCCGCTGCATACATTGTCTACCCTGTTATTCTTTGCGGTTCCCCCCGGTAAATCCCCGAGCACATAGGGAATAGATAGAACATTTAGATAGGGCTGCCAAATCTTAGAAAAGTTAAATCTTACAAATTTGAGCAGATGTGAAAACATCATCAGTGACGAATTACTTATATTAAATACTTTAGATTAAATCTTCAGTTCAATTACTCTCGTACAAAACTGAAACATAATTATTTGTATTTAAACCAATTTCATTTAAATTATAAGTATTAATTCAAGCAATACCAAATAATACTCGTATGTTTCTCTAAAACTAAATAAAAAACCAAGATATAGCGCTGTCAACAGTGATGTGCCGATTTCGTAAACATGTGTGCACTTAGTGAGGTGAAGTTTAGTGTAAATGTTTGCGTGCGAACGTGAATGCACAGTGCGAGGTGTAGTTTTGCGCATGCTTCACTGTATTGTTCGCAGTGCTGTCTTGGTTTTTTATTTGGTCTGAGATGTTTCCATTCAGTGTCCTTGCGCTGCAACAACGATGAGACAACCCTATTGGAACGTCTCAATCCGATATTGAAATATGGCTTCGGCTTGAACATAAAATGCATTTAAATGCAATATAAAGGGAAGCCTGTCTTCTCCATAGCATGGTGTAATCATATTGTATTGATACAGAATTTCCGTATAATGGGTGTCGAGATGTTTGTCTCTGAAAGGATGCTTTCAAAAACCCCTTTTGGTTGGTCACCCTAAAAGTTTCTCGAAACTTATCACCCCCCGCCATCATTGTTCCGTTATGTTAATTGACTAACCTACTAATTATTCCCAGTTCTACAAATTACATATTATTCTTGTTGGATTAATTGCTTTTTAAAATTCATTCTCTCTAGTGTCGTAAGTGGCAACTGAGGAATTTTACGATTTGTTAATGAGTTGGCGTTTTTTAACTGTTCATAATTTTCTCTGAAGATATCTGAGTACCGACGTTCTGTGTTAAGATGAGTATATCTGCTAACAGTGCCACCATTGAGAAAAAAAAAAATAAGTCTGGAGATATGGAACATTTGGTTTCTTATGCTTAAATTTTAGTCAGATGAGGTAGAATTTTTTGTATCATAAAAATCAACTCCTTGGATCAAAGTTATAGCAGTTAACGCCAAAAACGATTATGCAATGGTGGCGCTTCCGGTTAGCAGTTCTACTCGCTTTAAATTGTGATATTTTAACCATGTACACACAAACATATACACAAATGCCACACACACATGCATGCATGTTGTGTATATTGTAATATAGTTATGCCAACCCTAATAAAGTTTAGTCCTTAGTCAGTCAAATAATTATTTTAATTATTTATATGATTGGTAGGTACCATGTATGTAAATAGAGAACCGAGTATATAATTAAGTAAAAATGAACCGAGAAAAATATTCGAAGATTAAGTATTTTTGCATAAAATGGCCTAAACATTACTTCGCATAATCCTACTGTAGGTACGCAATCTGAGCTGCCATTCAGGAAAATATTCGCCGGCGCCATTCACAATGGGCTCGTGATTCCAAATTTAGGACATCCTGTACTCTGTAGTAAAGCGCTATTCATTACTACCTGTCTGTGAGCCATGAAAATACAAGTATTAAGAGGATATATCGAAGCTTAGTTAAGCTCGCTATGTAAGTGAAGTGGCGTTATGGTTGTCTAGTTTGACGCGCGAGATAGAAGACTCACGCGCGCCGGAATTTAAACGCGCTTCGTTTATGTTTAAAAACAATTTTTAACTTAGTTCAGTTTATTCCTTCGATTTAAATCAAATTTTTCTGCACAATAAGGAACTGTTTACGTATAATCGTATAAAACAGAAAACAGACGATGCTGCTTTGGATTTTTTCTCTATCGAACAAGTAGGTAATCATGTTTCGGTTTTAGTACAGCAGTAGACAATATATATTTGGTTTTATAGGAATTTTAAAAACACAAAATTATCTGTGTATTCTTCTTGTTTTGTAATTTCCTGCTGGATCCATGTGCGGTGGCAGCTCTTGTACATCCGGAGGCCAACTTAAACTGCTATAATTCCAATAATTGCTAGAACAACGTAGGTCACCATGCTAAGCCGTTCCACATGGCCACCGATTTCTTTCAACGTGGCGTCATTGTTGTCTCCAGCCGCGTTTTGACTAAGGAAAACTTCTTCCTTTTCCACTTTTGATTGGCACATTGTAGGTACTATTGTGGTGTGCTGAAATTAAATGCTGAAAAACTGAACTCTCTACTAACAATCCCCTTGGCAAAGTCCCGAGGCAGGGTCGCCATGTAATGTTGGGGTTCCTAAATGGGTGGTTTCAAGGAAACAACCACATCTGTTCAGAACTATTTGTTGACTCTCCCTGAATAATTATAAAAACGCATATGAGGTATATTGCAAACTCAGCATACATGTTCAGTTATAAAGGAGTGCACTTACTTGCTAAAGAAAAGGAGCATACATATTATATTATTACACTTCAATTCAATACTTAATTACCTACACATACATAAACTTACGCCTCTTCCCATGGGAGTAGGCAGAAACTACAGAAGGCCTCATCTTACGATGCCTACATACATATATTACTCTTTTTGCTTCGTTTACGTTCAAGCTTATAATTCAACATTGGGTATTGCAAGTTCAATATTATGGAGGCATGAGGAACAGCAAGCACGGACCAAGATAAGTCGGCAGCGGACACATTTCGCGTGGGTGTGAGTATACCGCCGTTCTACCCAGAGAAGCCAAGTCTCTGGTTTAATCAGATGGAAGCGCAGTTCATTCTGGCGAGCATCAAGTCGGATGAAACCAAATTTTACTAAAATATTAACTATAGTTTAATTATTATCAAAATTGTTTAAAGACGTTTTTAAAGTGAGTTTGATTTTGTCGATATTCTTTCTTTTTTTTTTTGCTCAAAGTGCAGGGTCAGAACTAGCGTAGATTACGTAAGTACATAATTTTTTTGCTCAAAGTGCAGGGTCAGAACTAGCGTAGATTACGTAAGTACATAATTTTTTTGCTCAAAGTGCAGGGTCAGAACTAGCGTAGATTACGTAAGTACATAATTTTTTTGCTCAAAGTGCAGGGTCAGAACTAGCGTAGATTACGTAAGTACATAATTTTTTTGCTCAAAGTGCAGGGTCAGAACTAGCGTAGATTACGTAAGTACATAATTTTTTTGCTCAAAGTGCAGGGTCAGAACTAGCGTAGATTACGTAAGTACATAATTTTTTTGCTCAAAGTGCAGGGTCAGAACTAGCGTAGATTACGTAAGTACATAATTTTTTTGCTCAAAGTGCAGGGTCAGAACTAGCGTAGATTACGTAAGTACATAATTTTTTTGCTCAAAGTGCAGGGTCAGAACTAGCGTAGATTACGTAAGTACATAATTTTTCAGTTTTCATTACTTAAGTAAGTATTTGTTTTTCAAATTTTTGAACTCTTTCTATTAAAAGATTAGGGTGACTCAGTTTTTCTTTGTCTGGAACTTACTCCATTACATATAGGGATCTCATGTAAAAACTATTATTTTCCATAAAAAATAATGATCCAAGACAATAGATCCGTATGGTGCTCTGTACCGTTATAAACTTATAAGTGTGTTTCCCATAATAAGGTTGGATGCACGTCACAATTTTACAGATCGTAAACATAAATACATTTTTATCCGCATCATAAAAGTGATTCAGTAGCCGTAAAAGGACTTTCTGCGGTTCAAAAAGTTTATATGGTTCTTGAAGAAGACTTATGTACCTACCTACATAAACATATATATATATACCGTAGCATGAGCAATCAGCTTAGAGTGTTCCCACTGCTGGGACACAGGCCTCCTCTCGGTGAGATCGAGTGGGCTGTAATAGATGCCACATTATGTCTTCGAATTTTTGGTTCTAGGACATGCCGGTTTCTTCACAATATTTTCCTTTACCTTTTGAGAGCAGTGGTGATGAAATAATTTACGCGAGCCTGTCTGTGTTCGAATGGGCCACCACTGCTCCCACTGGGCCAACCCTGCACCACTGAAAAAACAGCATCTTACATAAACTTGATTGTATTTTTTAATACTTAAACAAATTAACCTGTTTTTTGTGCCAATTAGGTACACACGGCTACACATCAAGCTATACATGTCCAGTTTACACTGACCTCTCATTGTAAGAAAATCCTATACAATGCGAGATCAGCTTATACTGGATATGTATAGCTTGATCTGTAGCCGTGCGTACGTCCACACCACACCACAGAGTAATAGAGCTACAGTAGGGTTATCTGGGCAATGACCTTGAATTAATTACCTACGACCGCTCGGTAGATAAATACGTGTCCGTCCTTGCGTAACTGTTGCGTAACTGAGACTGACTGAGATTTCGAAGCGCGTCGTTTCGGCTGTTTTCTATGAAGATAAACTACTGTATCATTATTATACTGTGACCACACTAACCTTACGCAACGCTAATCCTGAGTAACAGTCATTCGACTGCTCGAAATTATTAGCTAAAAGCGGCGTCTGCGCAAGTCAGTCGCGCGGCGCGCGTCAAAATCTCGTTATGGACATGACCAGCTCATTAAACTGAGACCGCTGACCGACGGCTGCCTTAAATAATGATTAATATCTTGATAATATATGAATAATATCTTTAGAACGACACAGAAGAAAATATAACTATAATTTATCTTAGTCACCTTACCTCTCACGACGAGTGCGAAGGACGACGCTAAGATTAAAAGTAATTTACAATGTGTTTATGCTATTTAAGTATTTATTTACATAGTCCGATATTATCTAAATGATAAATTATATTGCATTTGTTTTCTTTCACCTCTAATCTATTTGCGGTAGTAATTAAGTTTCTAAAAAGATTTTTGACGTCACATAAATAGTCTGTTATCTGATGAAAATGTAAGCAAACCCTGTATTTTTTTTTGGTTGAATTCTAACGCAATCACTCACTAAAGGCAATTGGTACACATTCATCTATATTTAGAAGATTTAAACTTAGCCGTATTACCACAAAACTGTTTTTATCAGTTGTTTATGCTAAACAACTGTTTAACACGACATTTATGTATAGAGTTTGACGTAAGACTGACATTAGACACGCCTTGAACAAGTGTCTAAGTTTTTGTAGTATTAAGACCCTTTGACTCACTCCTTTTTCCAACAATTATTTAATGAATAAGTAATTATTAAAAAGGGCGTTGCAAACTACGATCTCAACGTGCAACCGAAAAATTTTTGAAAAGGTACAAAGACTTTCGATAGTACCTGAAATGCCACCGCACGACCGGCGCCTTGGTCGCTCGGGAGGAGCCGAAGCTTAAGATTTCTACGAAAACAGACAACGGCCCATAAATAATAAAAAAACTGAGCACTATGATAGCTGGGTCACGATCGAAGCGATCAGTACATCAGCAAAGCCAACAAATTCTAACGCAGAAAGTATCTTGTGGTCAACATACAGTAAGCTCAATTAAGCTACTGTTGCTAGTTGTTGTAGAAGCTAAATTAGCCAGCACAATATAAAAGTTGAGCAGGAACAATTAGAACTGAAACGGATAGTAGTGAGAACTCACGACGAAGAAACTGGAAACAACAACGTGTAATACAACATAGCAGAGTCATAAATGGTGTCGAGAATGCAGCCTAACCCTGCCAAAAGATTCACCGCGGATGCTGGACTTTAGATATCATGATAGGTAATACTTGCCGCGGGTGTACCGCGGTAGCGCGTACAGCGAGACCTCAGAGAGGAAGAGTTTGGAAAGAACAACGAATAATAAAAAAAAAAAAAAAAAAAAAAAAAAAAAAACCCATCCATATTATATCACCCGTCTCTCCACTATCCCAAGGCTTGCTTTACGGTGCATACTGGGTATGGCTCTTTATCCCCTCCATATCCTAAGGGCATGTCTTCCCTACCATTACCGCGCCCCCCGGTCTACTCCTTGATATGCATTGGTCTCTGTTGCACCATGCAACATGAGGCAACAGGGTCTAGTGTGAATATCTGGGTTCATTCGAGTGATTGAGTCTGGTTAAACCACGCTGGGATCGGTGCAATTCATTCATTCATTCATTATTAAGTTGTAATTGAAAAATCATTGATGAAAATTGAGATTATAAAATTAATCTCAACTATTGTCGAATGAAAAACATAAGGTGATTTAAAATTAAGAGTTTCCGAATCAATTTGTAAGTGGTAACCGCAAATTGCCATTTTCGTACATTAGGTTAGGTACCTTTTAGTAAGTTTTCTAATCCATTTGTTTACATTTTTATCAGATAATTTTGGAACAGACTATAGACACAAAGACACTTCGATATTAAATTCCGATCTCGTTTTATCTGTAACTCTGAATAGTACAGAAGTTAATCAAAGTTGTACTTGAACTAGATCAACGTGTCTGGTAACTTTAATACTTTTGATATTACGAGTAGCTGCAGTCAATTTTATTTGCGGGAAACTTCGTCTTCGATCTGACGCGATATCGAGATGACTCGGATAACATCTTCGCTGGATAAACCAACAGATTAATTGACTTACATAGAAATTATATCTGCTAGTTCTATAACTTTTTAACAATCTGAGCAGTTGAATTTTAAAGAGAAAATTGCAAGTTTGTTAGTAATTTTGCTCGGTTTCAATCCCATATATTTGACAGCTATTTGCGACGTTGCCAACTTTCGGAATGCACTACTCTCTTAACTACAGGTCCGACCGTCGAGAGATGCGTTCCTGACACCTATCAGTTGAACAATTTCTAGAACTAATAAGGATCAAATTCGCAAAACAAATGTTCGTTAATATGAAACTGTACCTTCAGAGAAATAACACATTGTCACATACATTCTGATTGAATGACTACCTAATGACCTAAAGAACCTAACCTTATCTATAATAATTATAATATTACATACATACGTCTGACAGTCGATTGCTAATCTTAACGAGACTTACACGCGTTTCTCTGTAAATAATATTATCAGTAGAAGTTTGCTTTTAATTAAATTTTTTTATTTATTTCGTATGTGATTTGAAGTGAACAAGTTAACTCGATAAAATTAGCCCAATGGATCAACAGGAAGTGTTTTATGTGATCAGTGAATGTGAGACAGTTTTTAAACAAAATGAAATGGTGTTGTGGATCAACGTTCAGGAAACATGTCAATGGGTTAGACTCTGAATTTGGTAAGGATCTTCTTTCTAAATAATACTATGACATAACTTAAGTATAAAATCTGGCCAAGCCCGAGACGGACTCGCGCACGAATGGTTCCGTACCATTATCTATAAAAACGGCAAAAAAATCACGTTTATTGTATGAGAGCCCCCTTAAATATTTGTTTTATTTTAATTTAATTATTTATTTTAAAGTGAATATATAACTAAATGTTCTGTGAATATTTCAAGCGTCTACCTGTTGCCGTTATCAATATCGAGCAAAAACGAGCAAAAAAATCACGTTTGTTGTATGGGAGCCCCCTTAAATATTTATTTTATTCTGTTTTTTAGTATTTTTTGTTATAGCGGAAACAGAAATACATCATCTGTGAAAATTTCAACTGACTAACTATCACGGTTCATGAGATACAGCCTGGTGACAGATGGACAGACAAACGGACGGACAGCGGAGTCTTAGCAATATTGTCCCGTTTTACCCTTTGGGTACGGAACCCTAAAAATGGTATCTACAGACAGACAGACGGACAACGAAGTGACCTTATAAGGGTTCCGTTTTTTCCTTTTGTGGTATGGCACCCAAAAAACAGCAATTCAGGTTGACTTGATAACCTCTTCCATTTTCTCTTCGGGTAAAAAGAATGCTAAACCAAGAAACTGTTTATTAGTTGAACTTGCAAGTTTTAAAAAAGCCTTGTAAATATTAAAATACTTAAAAGTCTAAGCTAAGATTTTGTTAAAACTCGCAAGTTTTATGAATGCCTTGTTAGATTAAAATACCTGCCTGCTACATAAAAATCTAAGCTAATGTTTGCACTTACAGCTCAACTTGCAAGTGAGATTCGAGAATATTCAAGCTAAGCTACTTAACTACATAATGTCCACTAGGCGACTAAGTTAAGGCGAAAGCGCCAGGGTATTATTACCTATCCCGCGAAATTCAAATTTTCTTACATGTTTTATTTACAGGTTTTGTGTTGATCAAAATGTGATTCGCAAACGTAGCAAATATGAATTTTGCAGAATTAGAATCACAAATGATTCAATGATTTATGAAGAGTAATTATTTATATTGATGATTCAAAATTATCAACATAAATTGCAGTATTGAATGACTAAGTACTTCATAAAATCATTTGAGGCCAATTCTAACTTAGAGAGACTTACCTAACTTGTATTGATGATTCTAATCCAAATGAATAAAGTAATTCTAAAAATAAAAATACATATTTACTACGATCACCAATCATATTTTGATAAACATAACCTCATAATGACCTGCAAAAAACTTGCAGATCGTCAGTGTCACTGCGACCTGCAATTTAATTAATAGCATAGCATGCTCAAAAAATAAATATTTATTCAGAATTAAAATTGGCAAAATAAAATAGAATACAATAGAATACTCTTTATTTAGGTAAACCATATGAATTACAGATATAAATATACAAAATACATATTAACATAAAGGTCTTGGAAATAATTTATATGTTAGATGCCTGTACTAGGATAAACTTGTATCACAGGCGGGTGTATCAATAGCAAAAAACATAAGAAAACTTTGCATATCCCCCTTAGGCCTCTGCCTCGAATTTCGCGGGCAGGGGGCGGCGGCGGCGGCGCGTCTCGCATTGTCCCGCCCCGCTTCCGCGCCGCTGTTTTCGAGGTCCGGTCCATTTGTTTTTACGCATAAAATCCTGTCGCTCCCGCGCCGCCGCCGCTGCCGCGCCGCCCCGCTGCCCGCAAAATTCGAGGCAGAGGCCTTAAGGAGGATGCGCTGTGGTAGCCCGCGAAATTCAAATTTTCTTGTGTTTTATGCAATTTACAGGTCCGTGTCATGTTGTATCTTGATCAAAATATGATACGCAGAAATAAAACATATGTATTTACATAATTTTAACCATAAAAATCATCATTACATCTCTCTAAGTTAGATTTCGTGCAGAGTCGTTAGATTTCGTTCGTTCGACGAATCTGCACGAAATCTAACTTGGAGAGATATATTGATGATTTTCATGGTTATAATTATATAAAATAAATAATAAATAAATAAACCATTTATTTCAGGCGACACTGGCCCATAGATAAATACCTTAACCTAAACATACATATTTGAATATAAACAAAATTTGTGTTAATAAAATAGGCTTAAGACTATGTTAGTAGCACTCCTCTTTGCTAGTGCTGCTCTGTGGAACTTGTCCGCGGAAGCGACGGAACACCACGTCCTGCGGCCAAAAGTCTTCCTCCATGACGAAGGGCAGGTAACAGTTCGGTACACGCACCACAAACGCCTTGAAGTTGACGTTGCGGCGCGACTCCAGTAACTGCACCCTCGGCGTGTACCTAGTCTTCTGGCGCACGTACTCCACGATGTCCTCCGCCTTAGTGGTGTAGTGCAGGCGGGAGATGTACACCGGTGTATTCGGCTTTGTGGCACGCAAGCTCACTTCGGGCTCCGCAGGTAAATAGGTACATATTTTTTATGGCCGCGTATCATATTTTGATCATGACAAAACCTGACACGGACCTGCAAATTGCAAAAAACAAAAAAAAATGAATTTTGCGGGCTACCAGAGCGCATCCCCCTTAATAGTGTCCACTGGGCGACTAAGTTAACGAGTCATACGAGTGAACACAACTAAATTCGCGCGATCAAACAACGATGCGACTCGCGCGGCAAGCTTAACTAGAGTTTAGTAGAGTGAATAATGGAGGGATTAACTCGTTAGCTGGTCCCCACAGTTTTATTTATTTTTATGGTGTTTTACAAGGTTCATAAAGTATAGTGTTAGGTCGTGTTAGGCTATGAAACGTTGATAAATGGGATGCAGTTAGGGGGCTTAAGTTCTCGCGTGAAATGTTTTGCATTCACGTAGTGGTAGGTTTTATTGGCGTGCCCGCGTGCTTTTAGGCACAATAAAGATATGGACGACGAAAAACGAAAAACTACGCACAAACGGTCGACGCGCGCACCGACGAGACCCCAAGCGATAGTCACGGTGCTCTCAGTATATTTACTGTGGCTTTTTTTTTTTTTTTTTTTTTGTGGATGGGAAATCATCAAATGACTTCTCCCGCTCCGGGCAGAGCGGGAGGGCATGTCAGACTTTTACTGACTAAAACCCACCCATGTTCCTTCAGTTGCCCGTGCCAGGGCCACGGTAGCTCTTTCGAACTACCCGCGACCCCGGCGGCATCGGCTCTATTGGACCCCGTCACTGCTGACATCTCTTTGAGGCGCGTGTGGAACACAACGCGCCGTCGACCCGGGCCTGGTCCTTACCGGACGGCGAGCTGCCCATTACTCGTAGCCCGCGCCTACGGTGGCCGGGAATCGGCGATAGATTCCCGCCGCCCAGGGCGTCTCCTGTGGCTTAGGGATCTCGTCGATGCGCTCGTCAGTGTGTGTGCCGTTTCGTACGTTTGTTCGGAGTTTCTCTACTGTCCATATTTATTTTGTGGTTTAGGCCAAAACGTGGTGAGCAATGATCGACATAATGCGCTGCCACAGAAGATGCTGTGGAAATGGAGAATGGGCCAACAAAATCTACTTCTCTTTCGTTCCATCGATACGACGAAGAAGAGAAATTAATTAATTTATTTAATTTAACAATATAAGATAGTAAAACATTAACACAGAAACAACTCGTGACATCACTGCTGCAAGTTGACAGACCCAGCCGATACCTTGCAGCAGTGTTTCACAAACGCACAACCTAGCCTGCTGGCTACCATAGACAGGATGCTGTTGGTGCCGCCCCGCACCCTACTAACCAGGGATGCGCACCGCTTCCGCATCACAGTGTAGAAGCAGTCCACGCGAGCTCCGGCAAACATCCCTGATGCGTGCAGTATCGAGGCAACCCCATCAGCACCCTGAATGCGTTATTGTATTGAATGCGAAGGGCGCTGTATGATTTCTGAGTAAATGATCGACCCTTTTCGGTATTATAAGTACTTCTTCGTATACCAGAAAGGGTTGATCATTGATCACCACCCTGCAAGCTGCATTGCCTAATCATTGCTAAACGTCTTTCGCCCGATGCAACCGATAACGTCACTACAGTCATTCTTCATGCTGTGACTACATGCTTAGCTCAATGTGTTATTCCTATCAAAATAACTACCTATGTCATGCAATACTGTGTCATTTCATAAATATATACCTAATGTTAAACACGTGATCATTTACAACCTCATCTGCCTAGCCTTCTCCCAACTATGATGGGGTCGGCTTCCAGTCTGGCAGCTGAATACCAGTATTTTACATGGAGCAACTGCCTATCTGACCTCAACAACCTATTAACTGAGTATAATACGATACCCCTTGGTAAGACTGGTTGTCAGACTGTCGGGCTTCTGACGACCCGTAACGACTGTCAAAGGTCCACGAATGACAGCCGGGACCAACGGCTTAACATGCTTTCCGAGGCACGGAGGAGTCTCGGTATGTAAAGATGGTCACCCATACACGGACCAACCCCGACAAGCATAGCTTAACCTGATGGATCCACCCTTGCAGCTGGTATTACTTAGCCACGAGCGCCTCCTCCTGATAATTTACAACCTATATAATTTAAGAGGGCTGTCGCATTTTGTCTCGGCTCTATCTCACACGAGACCAAATTTTTAAGAACGCTAAATAAAAAGATGCTTTTTTAAAAAAATGGAAGTAATCAATTAGTGAACTAGTTAATAATATTAATTTATTAGGTAACCATTAAAAACACATTTATATTGTGTTATCTAATAAACTCAGCTCAATAAGTATTATATTATGATCTGTTTTTGAAATGAGTTAAGTAATACCACAATAAAAATGTGTTTTTAATAATTACTATTTAAATGTTACGGTTAATGTGAATAATTGAAATGTATTAATAACTATCCAGCACTATTAATATAATTACCTCATGACTTGGTAAAAGTGAATATAAAATTGAAATTCATCACTTTTAGCAGTTTTTATTAATAATGGTGCTGATCCATGCGTCATGTTCGTGAACGGGCGCCGTCAGTTGGGACTCGTCGTCGTCTCTTAGCTGCCATGGCTTATTTTTTTTAATTTTAATATTTAATTTAGTTGTTTTAGTTTTTATCTTTTTATTACGGACGCTTTTTAACGTGCACGTCTTTCTACATTGTTCTCACATGTATATTTTCAACATGAACGATGTAACCAATATTTTGTAAAAATATTATGATTTAAAAGAGTGTCCGTGGAGTTTCTTGCCCGTTCTTCTCCATAGGGATCTACTACGCTTTGGAATGGGCAACTAGCTTCATCTTTCTGACTGACCGACCCATTGACAATTCAAAAGTGCCTGTAATTGGTTTATTTGAAGTAAATGCTTTGAGTTTGAGTTTGAGTTTGAATTCACTACTCTCGTCAGTAAAAGTAATAAAATAAAATAAGACTCGAAGTTATTTGTTCAGTAGGTATTTATTTATAATACCACAGTACTTACAAATACATAACTAAAAGAAACTTACATGCAAAATCGTTTATTCTTTGGTTTTGCTTAAAAATATAAGTACAATCATAGACTCCGATCTTTCTTCTATTTCTTTGTTCAATATGTATTTATTAATAATACCTACCACAATACTTATAGGTACTAAACTAAAATACTAAATGAACTTTGAAAATTATTACATTTATCGGTACTAAGGTTACATTATTAATAATCACCGGTAAATGTGATTAATTTCTTACTTTTACCTCGACTTTAGGTAATTATTTATAATGATAAACAATTATTAATCATTTTCAATTAATCACACTCACCGTAACATATACCTACATTTTATTTATTAGTTCGCCAATTGATTATTTTTTCCAAAAAAGAATATAATATTATAATTCTTAAAAATTTGGTCCTGGTATTTGGAGAGACAGAGGTAGCAAAATGCGACTGCCCTCTTAACATCAAAACAAACACTGTTATCAGACCTCAAATGACGAAAATAAGTACAAATTAAAATGATGTAGATACTGGTGGAATTCCCCATGTTTATTACATTTACTTAACGTCAGACTTTTGAATGTCACAAGGAACTAAAATTTACTAAATTGTAAAGTAGCAATCTAGGTGTGAACAATTAAATTAATATGACGCATCACAGCACTCATGATGATGATGAACATGGGCTCGTGGCTAAGTAATAACAGCCGCACGGGTCGATCGATCAGGTTAAGCTACGCTTACCGCGGTTGGTCCGTGGATATGTAATCATCTTTACATCTAACCAAGACCCGTCCATACCTCGGAAAGCACGTTAAGCCGTAGGTCCCGGCTGTCATTGGTCAGAAGCCCAAAAGTCTGACAAGCAGTCTTACCAAGGACTATCGTATTACCCGGTAATTGGGTGTGGAGGTTAGATAGGCAGTCGCTTCATGTAACATACTGGTATTCAGCTGTATCCAGTTAGACTGGAAGCCAACTCCAACGTAGTTGTGAAAAGGCTAGGCAGATAATGATGGCGCATCAGCACTCAGCAGCATCGTCGTATACCAAACTCCGGGCTGCTACCGAGTTTCTGATGGAAAAACCCAATATCACTTTGCCCGACCAGGGCATCGAATCCAGGACCTCGTGCTGAGCAGTAGCACTTGCTGTGACCTCTAGGCCAACGAAGCAGTGCAATGCAGTGGTCAATGTGGCTTTATGCTACCAGTTTTTGTACGAGGACTCCACTTCGAGTCCAAATTATGAGGATTAAAAAATAATACCAAATGATGATTTGCTTTTCAGAGCAGCGGTAACGGCCGCGACTTTCGAGTAGTAGGTCATAGGTTCAAACTTCAAACCCAGACAGGCGCATTACTTTGTGTAAATTATTTCATCACCACTGCTCTCAAAACGGTGAAGGAAAACATCGTGAGGAAACTTCCTTCCTAGAACATAAAATTCAAAAGACATCTACCAACCCGCACTGGCACCTTGTGGTGGATTACGGCCCACTCCCTCTCACTGAGAGGAGGCCTGTGTCCCAGCTGTGGGAACATTTTAGGCTGATTATGATGATGAAAAAGTTTTCAGAATTTCAATCGAGAAAACCACCACTGCCACTGTTTGTCTCTGCATCACCCAAAGGTTGACTGGTAGAAAATGCCCATGGCATTAAGTCCGCCTCTGTACATTTGTGTGCTTGAAGTATTAAATAAATAAATAAATAAAAATCCTAAGCAAAGTTGTTCCTAACGGAACAACGAAACGAACGAACGTACGTACGAACGGAACGTATTTTACCACGAAGAGAAACACGACATGTTATGTTGTTTAAAATTTTCCGTTAGCTGCCTTCTAATTTTAGGCTGGTGCGTAATTTTGTCGTGCAGCACATCTATTAGAACCTTAGCTATAATTAACCTGCAAACTGTTACAACTGATAAATACAAAATTTTAACTCAAAAACTAACAAAGGGAATAACACAGAAGTGTATATACCTATTTGCGTTTGAAAGTAACCGAAATTTGACGTTTCGTTTTACCTAACCTCCATTTACAATAAAAACTTTTTTACAAAAAAATACAACCGACTTCCAAAAACAACACTACAAAGTGAAAAATAACTTTAATTTCGGAAGTCGGTGTCTGATTAAATGTATTTTCGTTTTTGCCACCGACTTCCGAAATTAAAGTTATTTTTCACTTTGTAGCGTTGTTTTTGGAAGTCGGTTGTATTTTTTTGGAAAAAAGTTTGTATTTTTCACTTTTTAGTGGTTCACATGTGCTTACCCCTTCACAGCGTACCGGCGTGATGTTATGTTATGAACTGGTGTAAGCAATAAACAGACATGAGATTTCAGCAATCCCAGTCTATTTGCTATCATTTATTGAGGAGTTCCGTTGCCTATCTCAGAAGTTCTTCATCAGATCTTCACCAAATTGAAATGGGACCACTCCGAGAAAGTACTTTTCCAAAAACTATCCAAATCGCTTCAAGTGTGCCTATAAAATTGGAAGAGTTCTCTCTATTTCTCCAGGATCCCATCATCAGATCCTGACTTGATGATCATGGGACCACCTGGGAAGTATACTCTTTCAAACAAAAACAAATAATCCAAATCGGTCGAGCCATCTGCGAGTAATCGGGGAACATACATAAAAAAAAAAAAGGTTTCGACGAATTGAGAAACTCCTCCTTTTTGAAGTCGGTTAATAAGATTAGACATTTAAACAAACCTTTTCTTCAGTCCGTTCATCCGATTTTGACTTCTATTCCATAGGCTTAAGGATGACATTAAAGACAAAAACGTGGATACAGTACCAACTGTTTACTGCAGCTGCCGTTTGTCCTGCCACCATCGCAATAGAAGTCAAAATCGGTTGAACGGACTGTAAAAAAGGTTTCTTTAAATGTCTAATCGTATTGATGGAGTATAGTTGTTATGGTGGTTTTACGGCGCTTGTAACTATGCACATTGAGGCACTGCAACGTGTAAAGGACGGCGTCAGAATGAGTGCCGATCCAGTAATAATAGTTATAGTTTGCGTCATGTACTCGTATAGTACGGCCGATTTATCTAGGCAAGTCCTAACTCCGCGCAGAAGGTTGCGCAATAATATTTTTTAGGAATCAAAAGGTGACATGAGGCGAGTGTGAGTGAGAGAACATGCGCGAAAGTTTGAAGTGCCTATGTTCAGACTTGCCAAGATATTTCGGCCGTAGTGTATGTTTGCCGCTCTGAAGTTGGCTACAAATGGCTGCGCAGTAGTCAATATCTGTACTAAAACAGCAGCGCGCCATGCCACTAAACGAGACATAATAGAAGTTTTATTGTTATGACGGTTATGGCCGTTTAGTGTGTATGTAACTTGCGCGGGTAGCTCGTGTCTGTAGTTTGCGCAAGAGACATGCTCAAGTAACTTGCATCCTACTAGGATTGGTCACTATGCAACTAAATCAGCTGTCTAAACCGCATTGGCGGTCACAGCTACGAGTAGGGAGTGTTTCTCACCACTTCCTCACTTCGAACGTAGCGGTGACAAGCGGTCTCTCACAAGGGCACGGTCAGGTTTGCCACAAATTGGACTAGGATCAGCAATCATTGTTTCAGCAGCTTGCTTCGACTACCTTGGTCGCAAATAGTTCTATTGTTGTAATGAAGTCCTGAGGAGCTCGTGGCTAAGTAAAACTAGCCGTACGGGTCGATCCTAGCACGTTAAGCCGTTGGTCCCGGCTGTCATTCGTGAATCTTTGACAGTCATTACGGGTCGTCAGAAGCCCGATAGTCTGACAACCAGTCTTACCAAGGAGTATCGTACCCAGTGACTGGGTTGTGGAGGTCAGATAGGCAGTCGCTCCATGTAAAATACTAGAAGCTGACCCCAACATAGTTGGGAAAAGGCTAGGCAGATTGATTTGTAATGAAGGCAGGCTTATCTTGTAGGTAAAAGGTAATAAATTCTATATTCGTACTAATACACAACAACAAAATTAATATTAGTGTGGATTAATTCAAAGTTAGGTACTTACTAAAAAGTTGATTGATTTTCACCGCACATTAAAAGCGCAAAACCTGCTCTTGCTAACTGCAATTTAGAATTAAATTATCTTGCAAGTCAAGCTTTATTAATCTTAATCTTTTAAGACATGTGCCTACAGCAAAAAATATAGGTAACAAATTCGAAATTACTAAACACAGTTTCCAACTTTAATCAATTTCGACTAGCTGCATAGATAACTTGTTGACATTATACATTAATAGCTGCGCCCCGCGGTGTTAGCCCCGGTTTATGAGATACACTAAGACGTGTATTATTTAATCGGTGAGAAAAGTATTCACAAAAAAATTGCTCATCCCACGGGAACACTACATTTTTTCAGGATGTAAAGTAGCCTATGTGTGCTATGTGTATGTGGTTTCTGCTACTTCCACACCAAATACCATCAAAATCGGTCGTGCCATTTGGGTTTGAACGAGTAACAAATATATTTGAATTCCTTGCTCATCCCACGGGAATACTACATTTTTTCGGGATATATAGTGACCTATGTGTTAATCCAGAGTATCAGCTACTTCCACACCAAATTTCATCAAAATCGGTTGAGCCGTTTGAGTTTGAAAGAGTAGCAAATATATTTGAATTCCTTGCTCATTCAACGGGAGCACTACATTTTTTCGGGATAAAAAGTAGCCTATGTGTTAATCCAGGGTATAAGCTGTCTACATACCGAATTTCATCCAAATCGGTCCCGTTTGAGCGTGAAGAAGTAACAAACATACACACACACACACTTTCGCCTTTATAATATTAGTGATAGTGTGATTATACATGAAACTATCAATCCAATCAAGGCCAATCAGTATCGGTTTCTGCAATATTCCAGATCTGCTAGCTAAACCAGACGGATAATTCAAATCATAGGTCTTGCCTTTAGCTATGAAATTAACGATTTTTGATACCGGCTAGTGCGAAGATCAAACTTTCATTCTATTTAGAAATTCAAATTAATTTTATAATTTAGCACGATATTTAAAAGCAAAAATCAGTTGTTCATTTGTTTTCCCGCAGCCGTTCGATATTTCTTTGATATCGATATACAGGGTTACTGGTAACTCGACGTATTCCTTGCAGGACGTCATAGTAGGGTTAAAATGCAGCAAATTAGGCCACCAAATGTTCTACCGAAATTCAGTAGTTTTTGAGTTAATTCGATTTTTAGCTTTTTTATGAAAAATCCCAGATTAAATCGTTTGGAGCCAATTTAAAAATGATTTACGGCGCGACTGTACTGAAATTTAAGTTAACATCATAGCTGACGCCGTAGCAGATCCTTGTTAATAATTCAAAGTTCAAAAATGCCAAAAACTTTGGCAAATATCACTAAAGAAACATTTAGTTTTTTGTGAATTTTGCTATTACTTCATACAAAATGTTGTCTAGTGAAAATAAAAATTACTACGCCTGATGTACAAATTACTAGGAAAATATCCTTGTCTTATCAGCTATTCAGAAAGGTATGATTGTCAATACTTTTGCATGTGTGACAGGGAAAGAATGAGTTTTATGAGGAGCAGGTAAAATTGCGAGACGGTCAACCTATTGTATATGACACGGGGTGCGACTTTACAAAATCTGGTCGTCAGAGTCAGTTAGTTTCAACTCTACGTCGCGCAAGCTCGTGTTTTGTTATCTGGCTATTTCCTTAACTGATACTGCGTATCTTGCTCTTGTGCTGTGCTGTGCCTTCATAAGTGCTGACTATGGCTGCATATTCTAACCTTGAATACGCTGACATAATGTACTGTTACGGACTTAGTGACGGTAACGCTGCTCAGGCGCGGAGAGAATATCAACTTCGTTTTCCCAACCGCCGACTCCCACACGTTAGTGTTTTCGGTCCAAAACAAAACTTTCCATGATAATTTCTTAAAAAGTTATCACGTGCATGTTCATACGCGGCCGGCAATGGAATGAATCAGGATAATGAAATAACTGGGACCGCGCGCGGTGGCGGCGCGGCGGCGGCGCGGTGGCGGTATTCGCGCGACTCGTATGTACAGTGTAGTTGTGCGGCGTCGGCGCGGCGACGGCGCGGTGGCGGCATCGTGTGCAGGAGCGCTAAGTGTCCTTTTGTTTTTGTATTTATTTGTATAGTTAGTTAGTTAGTCATTTACTTTAGTACCTAGTGTAAATAGTGTTAACTTGTATAATGTTTATAATAAAAATAAAATAATAAATATTTCTGTAACCATGGATAAATCGAAATTGTGCGCTATTTTCGAATAGGAGTTCCGTCATGGCACCAACGCAGCACATACAGCACTCAATATTAACGACGTATATGGACACGGTACTGCAAGTGAACGTACGGTGCTTTTTTGGTATGATCGCTTCCGTTCTGGAAATAAATTTTGATCTCTACAATGAGCCCCGCGGGTAAAATTTCAAATACAAAGAGGCGGCGTAAAACGCGATCTCGTCCCCAGGATTTCTACAGCAGACGCAACAATAAAAGTGCACCAACTAAGTTTCTTTTAAAAAAATATATATTATATTTTTCTATGACAAACGGCAATTTCGTAGGTAAGGACCTAATATCAGCTCTGATTCTGATACAGTTTATTTGCATGTCTTGATGCCTTAGATTATCAAGTTCGGCCTACGTAATTATGAATAGTTGCGTTTATGTCATTAGGTACACGAAAAGTACCTAGATAATGTATACTTATCACAATCAGTCACAACTTAGCCCGAAGAATTGTCAAACTTAAGTGGCAGGGGGCAGTGGCAGTGACACATTGCTCGCAGAACAGGTGGCCGATGGGGCCGAATGGTTTGGAATAGCGGCCACGTACCGGAAGACGTAACGTTGGGAGGCCTCCCACAAGGTGGACCGATGACCTTGTATAGGCCGCTAGAATCCGCTGGATGTGAGAAGCACAGAACATGATGATGTTGATGATGATGATCACAATCAGATTGTAATTTCAATACGAGTTTTGCGCCAGGAAAATCTTTCGATTTTTCCTGGGATTAGCAAAGGTCACCAAACCTTCTGTCTTATTCACCAGCCAGCCCTTTGCCAGCTTTGAACAATTCGAATTTAAGTATACTAAAATTCAAAGCATATCTACAGATTCCATTTTCAAAATCCTTTCAACCATAGACCAGGCCAGTAAGTAGGCATCTCCTCCTCTTTGCTTTAGTAAATCCTCTTTGCTTTGTACACGTGGTTTGGTAGTCGGTACACAGTACAGCATAAATCATTTCGTAAGTGGAGCCGAGAGGCGAGCGTGTGCACAGATAATAGTGCAGTGATTAATTGAGCCCACCTGGCCGCCATTCGCTATTAAGCCTTATTTGAGACTAGATATAGCTCTTGTTTAGCTATCTGATAGCTTGAACTATTATTGCGCGATCTGGCTTAATTGCGGCATTGTGTGCAGTTGATATTTGATACAAATGTTATTTAGACAATCTTAACATATAATGAAATAGTAACGAAGTCAAAACTGTACATTTAATATTTTTGAAAAAAATGTATACCTGCGTGTACCTGTGTGTGATGTGTGAACGAGACTGATGTCGGAAATATAGTTTTTAGATGTATGTTTCGGATTGGTGCAAAAACGGGTGAACGGATTTGGATGAAATTTGGCACACAGATAGTTTATAACCTGGATTAACACATAAGGCTTTTATTCCTGGTAGTACGTTCCCGTGGGATATTTTCCACGTGGGCGATGCCGCGAGCAAAAGCTTGTATCAAAATATAAGACCAGTTCAAGATCTCATAGCCTATTAGTAAATAGTAAAGTGTAGCTTCTTAAGTAATATATTTTTGTGTTAAGGAATTTATTGAAAAATATCATTATCAGAAAGAAATTGACATGATCGTCGTCCTTTGCTATACCTCCTAGCTTAACTTGAGCTTCGGATCATTAAAATAGTAGATAATTTGTTTACTTATAAGTTTTGAAGTAATAAAGATAACAGACAGGGAACACATGAAAATACCTACCAGAACTCATTAATTACCTATACAAAAGGAAGTCCACACGAAATCATTGAAATAAGCCTAAAGCACAGCCTAAAGTTAAAGCTTGCTTTGTTGTGTCCTTTTATTACTGAGTCCTTAACGTAACCTACTATGTATTGACATAGTACAGACTAGAACTACATACTACCTACGCCGAATGTCCTCGTGCACTTGATACGGTTGGCCGATAAGACACCACGGAGCAATGACGTCACCATGTGTGTACATAGATATTACGAGACACATTAAAAAATGTAGCATACTCACCGACATACTTACCTTTGCGCCTTATGGCGGCGCTGCTTGATAAGGGAAGACGTCAAACATCTGTCAAAATCAGTACATTTTGGTTTAGTTCTTTTTCGCTACACATATGTGTGCTGTGTATTATCAGATTGTACGTCATTTATTGTATTTGTTTTGCTGTAGAATTTAGAATTTCTTATTTGTTTCTTACGTGAGATTTTTCCATTATCATTGTAGAATCTTTGGTATCTATATGTAGGTACTCAGTTTATTGTTTTGCTTCGAAGTGCAAACATTTATTTAGTCCCTTCCTGAATCGTGCCTCGCTTGTATTCTGAATGTTACAAATTGTTTCTTGAATAAACATTTTAAATAGCGTGGCTAAGTAATAAAAGCCGCACGGGTCGATCGATCAGGTTAAGCTACCCTTGCCGCGGTCGGTCCGTGGACGGGTGACCATCTCTACATACCGAGACCCCCGTGCAATCTGGAAAGCAAGTTAAAAATCAAAATCGTTCGTTCACCTAAAAGTGTGACTCAAAGAGTTTAACCTTTGGTCCTGGCTGTCATTCTTGGATCTTTGACAGTCGTTACGGGTCGTCAGAAGCCCGAAAGTCTGACAACCAACTGGTTGTTACTGGTAGTTACTGGGTAATACGATATCCCTTGGTAAACTTACCAAGGGATATCGTATTACCCAGTAACTGAGTTGTGGATGCCAGATAGGCAGTCGCTCTATGTAAAAAGCTGGGATTCAGCTGCATCCGGTTAGACTGGAAGCCTACCCCAACATAGTTGGGAAAAGACTGACAGGCAATGATGACTTTAAAATGTGAACAATAATTTTTACTCCATGGTCGAAATAAAAAAATGCTAGAAGCATTTGTAACTTAAATCTAAACAAAAAAGATTAGACAATATAATAATTTATAGGTATTTTCTTTCAATAGATTTCACATGTAGTTCAATATAATCTAGTAATCTAGTTTGTCAAGGATGATAAGGAAAAACGTTTCAATCGTTGTTTTTATAATTGTTAAAAACATTGACTTTGGCCACAGATTACTTTCACACTATAGTACATACTAATACCATGCTTTCACATCACAAATGCATGACCCAAACATTAAAACGATAGGTAACAAACCGGTTCTATTTTTGAAACTAAACCTCTCGTCATTACGTGCATATTGTTTTTCATATCTAACAATCGTTCTCGTGATACTAGTATTAGGAGCCGTCAGTATCTATAGCTTTACGTTGATAAGTGACAGCCTTGTGCTAATTTAGCTTAGGTATTATTAACTATTACGTCGTCGGTACTGTGAGCGATTTGCATATTGAATACTGTACCTTTAAGAGGTGTCCTGAATGTCCAGTACGCACGGCTACAGATAAAGCTATAATTTTCCAGTATAAGCTGATCTCGCATTGTATAGGATTTTCTTACAATGAGAGGTCAGTGTAAACTGGAATTGTATAGCTTTATGTGTAGCCGTGAGTACCCAAGCGAAAGCGAAAAGTCGATTACCACTTTCATAGATTGGTATGTGGTATTTTTGTTTTTAAATAATAGACTTATTATGCTTTGTCAATGGCTTTTAGCATCAGGGTTTAATTAAAATGTGGCAGACTCATTGGAAAGATCCTGAAAACCTAAATAGGTAAGTATGGCTCTTGGGAGAAAAAGCAACTGAAAAGAAATCATTTTTTTAGGATTCCGTAACTCAAACAGAAGCCAACCTCAACATAGTTGGGAAAAGGCTAGGCAGATGATGTAACTCAAAAGGAGAAAACAGAATCCTTATAGGATCACTTCGTTGTCTGTCTGTTAGTCTGTAAAAACCCTTTTTCTCAGGACCGCATGGAGGTATCAAGTTGAAATTAATATCAAATACGTAGGTCTGCGGTTCCTTGAAGCTCTAAAAAAAATCAAGCTTCTAAGTCAACGCATTATAAGAATACGGCCATTTATGCGACATATTATTTTGGTACTCGCAAGTAAATCAAATATCACATGCACAAACTCTCTGAAGATATTTATATCCAATTAATCTTTTTCTTAATCGTCATTCTTTATACAATGAAGGGTATATTTAAGACAAAGAATTTCCCAAAATCGTTAAAAAGTTTAAGTAGAACTCGTAAAAATATTTGGTAATTACAAATTACGCAAATGTCGCCTGTTGAAAAGCTGGGTGTCTGACATTTAGACTCGTTTAAATCAGGAGAAGACTTATTATTATTGTTTTCAACGAACAAAAAAGTGTCTGACAGTATGTCTGTTTATAATAGGGTCCATGATAAAGTACAGTATCAAGATTACGGTTGACATTTTCGTTCAAGACAGTAAAACGTTCAAATAATTTCTGTAAGAAAAACTTACAAAGTGCCTTACAAAAGGCAGTTCGATTTTTTTATATTTATTTTAAAAAACCATTTTGTTTTTTAAGTCTTATAAATTTATAATAGAGCTCGTGGAATAGAGAGGAGCTCGTGGCTAAGTAATAACAGCCGCACGGGTCGATCCATCAGGTTAAGCTACGCTTGCCGGGGTTGGTCCGTGGATGGGTGACCATCTTTACATACCGAGATTCCTCCGTGCCTCGGAAAGCACGTTAAGCCGTTGGTCCCGGCTGTCATTCGTGGATCTTTGACAGTCGTTACGGGTCGTCAGAAGCCCGAAAGTCTGACAATCAGTCTTACCAAGGGGTATTGTATTACCCAGTTAATGGGTTGTGGAAGTCAGATAGGCAGTCCCTCCATGTAAAATAATGGTATTCAGCTGCATCCGGTTAGACTGGAAGCCGACCCCAACATAGTTGGGAAAAGGCTAGGCAGGCAGATAATAAAATATTCAAAATTCATCATCTGCCTAGACTTTCTGCGACTTTGTAGGGGTCGACTTCCACTATAACTATAGTTTTATTGGTTTTATTAGGATATTTAAATAGGTAGCTTTAAAATAGCCCCGTATTTCGAAATGGAAATTACAGAACATTATCAGTAATTATCACTGCGGTTACCACATTTAACCTAAAAACTTAGGTTTCATTCAAAATCAATTCAATTTATTCAAATTAAGCTGAGAATCAGCACTTTTGAATGTCAAAATTACAATAAGACAATCCCCTAAGACGCCCTTCACCATTTCCTAGTGCTTTAGAAGGGAAAAAGAACCTTTCTCAGAATTAACGTTGTAGCACATCAAGTTTCTCATCCAGGCGTTACTTATGATACATGAGAAAATACTTAAGGGACTTTACTTATTTGCGTCACAAATATCAGATCTTTACCATAGAACATACGTCCTCTCCCTAGCGCCAATAGTCCTTGAATGAACGTCTTCTCATGCATGCGTCATTGCCTAGCGCACGAATGACGAACTACCGACACAGAAAATTAACTTCACTATGACGTGCTAGAACGTCCTCCACAACAATTGCAACGGTAATATTTTCAGGGGCATTAGTCTTTCATGTTTGTGTATGCAGGACTTCTATTCGTGTGTAAAAACTTCTTATAATTTTCTCGTGCATATGTGTAATAATAAAATTATACATAGTTGTAAATTAATATTTACGGTATAATTTCTTTCTTTACTAGAAATCTTTCAAAAACTTATATCCAATATATATGCCCTTAACACCTTCTAAACACTCTGCCTTGCCTTTTGGGAACTTTAGCCATTGACAGCGATGCGGACGTATTTTTTAATGCCCCATGAGCTCTTCCCCTTTTTAGGGTTCCGTACCAAAATGGTAAAAAGGAACGAGTTTATGGTGCGACTCAGTCTGTCTGTCCGTCTGTCACAGCTGGATATCTCAAGAACTACTAATGCTATCAACTTGAAATTTGGAACAGTTTTAGATGACGTTTGCCCAACTATTTTGCAAATAAGAAAGAAATAATATATATGTTTTTTTTTTGCAACAGGGACTGAAAGCGGGTCTTAAGAAATTGAAGTAGGGCTACTAGGGCATGTGGGGTATCATAGAAAGAACGCTGTTTGCACATTCTCAAACATTTTTTTTATCTATTTAGGCCGCATAGTTTTCAAAAAATGTTAAAAAAAAACCGGCCAAGTGCGTGTCGGACCACGCACAATGAAGGGTTCCGTAGTTGGGATGAATTTATCTTAAGAACAAACTTAACATTATAGTTGAAAAACATGTTCTCCCATACATTCCAACTGTAAATGTAAGTTTGTACTCATAATATTGATAGATTTACCATGTTATTTTAAGACCACAGACTTCTTATAGGTTTTCCTCTAATCTACAGGTAAAGATCTATTTTCTGTATTTTTTTTCAAAATGTTAGGCTCAGTAGTTTCGGAGAAAAGGGGGGGGGGGGAATGGTCAATTTTCGTCTATTTTCTTAAATACCTCTAAAACAATTTATTTTAAAATTATGAAAAAATATATATTTGAGACCCTCATAGTAAGCCCTTTCATTTGATATGCCACATGGTGTAGTTTCCAAAACTTTTGCTTTTTAATTTTCTTATTTGCCTCCCAAAAGTGACCTCTATATTCAAATTTAATATATTTACTTTACCCGTCCGTGTTTGGGTTACAGAAATTCATATGTGTACCAAATTTCAACTTAATCGGTCCATTAGATTCGGAGCAAACTGGCTGTGACAGACGGACAGACAGAGACAGACAGACAGATGGACAGACAGACAGACAGACACACGAGTGATCCTATAAGGGTTCCGTTTTTTCCTTTTGAGGTAGGAAACCCTAAAAATACCGGTCTCTATGCAAACTTCGGAGATAAGGGGGCCTTATCTCCGAAGTTTGCATAAAGAAAAATCTAAAATGATTCTATGTGATAGAAGTTTATGTATAGATTACAGAAAAATAAAACGATGTCTCTAAATAGCACAGTTTTTCAGAAATCATCAATAAAAATTACTTAAAAATGATGGTACGGAATCCTCGGTGCGCGTCCAACTCACTCATGACCGGTTTCTTTTTATTATTATTATATACTTGTACATAGTTTATATAATGTAGTGTTAGCTTGTATATTGTAATTAAGTTTTGTTTATAGGGTAATATGAACTTGAGAGTTGTATTGGTGATTTTTATGATTATACTTCTAAACTCTGTTTAAATCTCTAAAAGTAATCAACTAAAGTAAAGTTATATAAACTTGGCGATATCTTATAACAATTTCAAAGTTGCAACTTAATTTAACTTAGCCAGTACGAATTCGAGAAACAGAACTTTGCACCGGTCTGTCTACTTGTGAAATTATCTTCATTCCCGACTGTATACCAATTTCACCATTAAACTGAACGCAAATCAGCATATTTAAACCGCGTTCTAGAGCTGTGGCGGCAACTACATCGCCACATGAACTACGCATCACATTTACGTCACGCAAAATCCTGCATCACGCAAGCAGAATTTACTGCGCGACTAGCATATATAGACAACGTCCCGACATCAATCGTCGGGTAAATACCCACCAGATACAACACCCGTATGGTCGGAGGATCCTCCCTTTTCTATAAGATGAGTGAACTTTACACCACCTTGTTCCTCATACCTCTATAGAGCTGTCAGTGTCAATATTTCATAACAATAATGACAGTGACAGCTCTTGAACGTGGTTTCAATCGCGTTTAGTGTCATTGGTGAAATTCTCCCTTAGGTATTCTAGTGAGACTCGGTACTACGCTATGCCAGCTCAAGGACAAAGCGTAACCACGAACGTGCAGCCAACTGTACTTGGAAATTAATTTACTTAGATCCAACTTGCTGTACGCTCAGGGTCTCTTAATTAAGCACCAGTGGATGTTCCCCTAATTAGCTGTCTTCTAAAGGCTGACGCACATTTGAGCGGGCCGCACCGCTAAAATCCTCCCACATCACGTGTGTACATTTTGTTTGAACCGTCGCGTCGGCGTCGTCGTCGCGCGTCGGCGCGTTGCACTCTACAGGCGAGGCGGGCCGCACGCACCGCACTTTTTTCCGACTATACCAGAGAGTAATATTTTTCGAGAGTATGTATGTATGTCTATTAAATTTGGCACGCTCTGGAGCCTAAATGGCTTGATGGATTTTAACATAATTATGAGGTGTCGTTATTTTGTCATTGTGGAAGTAAGATAGCCTATAAAACATTTATATATTGCATTTGGAAATACAAAAAATATAAAAATATTATTGGTATCAAATTAGTAATGAGTTTATTTTTGATTTTGTTTCAAACGTCGTGTGTACACCCGGGTGTTCGTTCGTCGCGTGTACACACAAAAAAAAACTCTACCATTCGCGCGAAAACAAGAGTAGGTACAACACTACAACACTCGTAGAAGCTAAAGTGGAAATGGGCGGGGCGCGTGATACGCTCCGAAGACAAGAGTAAAAGAACCACCTTAAGGGCCATCAGGCCCAAAAAGAAAACAATAACAAGGATGGCCTCGAGAAAGATGAATCGACTAGATCGAAAAAGTATCGGGCCAGAATCGGCCTGCAGCAGCAAAGGACAGCAAAGAGCGGCACGAAAGGGAGGAGGCCTTTACCCAAAGTGGGGTGAATTTAATTAATTTGCTCAATTTTATTTACTATTTACTTTTTTTAGTTAGTTGTTTATTTTTTTAATTAAGGAATGATCAGGCTTTATTATTATTTAATGAGTCTAAATAAAATTAGCTAGCGAAACTCCGCAGACGTGATGGGTATCGAAATCTAAACACGATAAAATAACGAATAAAGATTTGGTTTTTCTTGGGATAACCGCTGGTAATGTTTTTACTTGATAAAATCTGTTTTATCGTGTTGAGATATCGATACCCAACATGTGAAGTTTACACCAAAAAAAATCTGATTTTTAAACTAATATTTTAAGGAGGATGCGCTGTGGTAGCCCGCGAAATTCAAATTTTCTTGCGTTTTATGCAATTTACAGGTCCATGTCAGGTTGTATCTCGATCAAAATATGATACGCGGGAATAAAACATATGCATTTACATAATTTCAACCATAAAATCATCAATACATCTTTCTAAGTTAGATTTCGTGCAGATTCGTCGAACGAACGAAATCTAACGAAGCAGCACGAAATCTAACTTAGAAATATGTATTGATGATTTTTATGGTTGAAATTATGTAAATGCTTATGTTTTGTTCCCGCGTATCATATTAAGATAAAAATACACAACTTGACACGGACCTGTAAATGGCAAAAAACCCAAAAAAAAAAATTAATTTCTTGGGCTATCACAGCGTATCCTCCTTAAGTGACTAACTACCGGCGATTGATGACCCCAAAAAATAAAAAAATAAAATTTCCTTTTATGCTTTATCATGTTATATATCGATATCCTGTTCACATCTGCGGAGTTGCACTAGGTACCTAATTTAATTCGATGCTGTATATTATTAAAACTAAAAAGCTAGAAATAAAGCTTGTTTTTCTCTTTTTAGTTACCTCTGTGTTTTTGCAGTCGGGTTTCTTGTTTTTTAAATCATCTTGAAACCGATGCGCTGCGGCACGCGGCTGTAATGTGCGCTTAGCTTTACGATGTCTGGCTCGTATGGTAATGCACTACGTGAGAACTATGAAGTACTTACCCGTTCTAACGTACTTATGTATAACTTTGCTGTTAGCACCTCTGTATTGTGATATTAAAATGATGGTGTCTGTAAAACAAAGCAAGTCGGCTCTTAGTAAAAGATTGCGGCTGTTGTGATTGTGACACATTTTCTCAATCTCTTTGTTGTGGGAAAAGGATGTGTTTTTGTAAGTAAGATGTTAATGCTGGCTTTTGTAATCTAAAGTGACGTATTAATTTAATAGAAAATACCTTTTCCCAACTATGTTGGGGTCGGCTTCCAGTCTAACCGAAATCAGCTGAATACCAGTATTTTACATGGAGCGACTGCCTATCTGACCACCATAACCAAATTACTGGGTAATACGGTACCTCTTGATAAGACTGATTTTTCGACTATAGGGCTTCCGACGACCCGTAACGACTGTCAAAGATCCACGACTGACATGCAGCCGAGATCAACAGCTTTTAGCGTCCTTTCCGAGGCACGGAGGCATCCACGGACCAACCGCGGCAAGCGTCGCCCCGAGCGATTGTTACTACTTAAGCATTAGATTTACAAAAATATAGAAACATTTACATAATAAACATAAAAAATAGTAGCCCACCGGTATCAGGAACAGGGTCCAAGCTACCGGTGGTCAGGGCTCCAGAGAAAGGAACCTTCTAACAATACGAGCCGTGTCCAGAAGTTTTCTTGATCAAGCCCCTGATGCAGCTGCCTCACGAGAGCCTCCTCAAGTGTTGGTTGAGGAACCTATTATTACTATTTTTATCTTTACATATCTTGGAGTCCCGGTACTTTGAAAAGGCGTACGAGGGGCCGAAGCCAAATCGCAGAGGCCCCATAGACAATTTTAAATGGAATGAGGCACCAGCCGACGATTATCCCCTATGCAAGTGCACTCATAGGTAACTTCCGGAAGCCCTGATTCAACTGCCTCCCGCAAACAGGAGCGACGCCACAGCGCAGCGCGAGTCTTGTAGAACAATTTCAACGAAAACTTCATGGTAATTGTTCTACTATAGAGACGCGTTGCACCTGTCTGCGGGAGCCTTAAGTGTTGAAGTGTTGGTCGAACCTTTATTGTCCCGCTGCAGCTCAAAGGTCTCTAAATTAATAAACGAATATAGATTTATAATTATGAATCATTCCTCTGAAAACTGACAGTTAGGTATACCATATACCTAATATATTATGTGAATCATAAAGAACTCGATAGAGTCGATGAGTCGATTGACAATAATTGTCAATCGACTCATCGACTCATCGACTCATCGTCCTCACATTATTTTATTATTTCTATTCACATGAGGTTGTTACGATTTATATAGTAAGGACAGATCAGTAATATCACGTTTTTAGGAACATAAGTGATGCATTGAACACGCATTTAACACTATCGTGATTCCGTGACTCGCTGCGGCATACTTTTTTTTTTTCGCTGCGGCATGTTTGACACAAATGTCACTCTATGACCTCAAATTGTCGATAGATCAATAATTGATCAATAATAGATCAATTGTCGATAGATCAATAATTGATCAATAATAGATCAATAATTGATCTATCGACAATTTGAGGTCATAGAGTGACATTTGTGTCAATCATGCCACAGCGAAAAAAAAAAGTATGCCACAGCGAGTCACGGAATCACGATAGTGTTAAATGCGTGTTCAATGCATCACTTATGTTCCTAAAAACGTGATATTACTGATCTGTCCTTACTATATAAATCGTAACAACCTCATGTGAATAGAAATAATAAAATAATGTGAGGACGATGAACTGACGACCACAAAACCTTAACCACAACTACAAAGCCGGGGAAATTAATAGGTTATCAAATTGACTACCTACCAACTTAAATTGTCCGTATGAAGTGGCTATTTCACAGCAAATTGACGTAGTGTGTCAATCTGATAAACAATTAATTGCCCTGACAACATGTTTGTCTGTCTGTCAGTCAAGGCCCTTTTTCTCAGGAACGCATGGAGGTATCAAGTTGAAATTAATATCAAATACGTAGGTACGTACATAATGGTCCCTTGGAGCTCTAAAACAAATCAAGCTTCTGAGTCAACGCAATAAAACAATACGGTAATATTTTGATGCTCGCAAGTAAATCAAAACCTTTAGGGTACTTCCCGTTGACCTAGAATCATGAAATTTGGCAAGAAACAAGGTCTCACAGCACAAGTAAAGGAAAAATTCCGAAAATTTGTTAATTTGTAGTTTTATCACTTAAAAAAATAGTTTGTAGTTTTTTTTCTGGCGAAATGTGGGTTTCCTAATAGGTACACTCCTGCCCAACCCTTCGGGGAAAGAAGGCGTGATGTTTTGTTTAAAAATTGTTTTTTGCGAATACAAACATATACACTTCTGGACACATCTTTTGGCCCACCTTGTATTTTCAGTTTCGTTTGGTCCTAGCTAAAATTTTATAATAGGTCGAGCAAAAAGTTTTTATGCAGTTTTGAACCTGGCACATTCACAATTTCATTCAATAGTCTTTTTTTGAATTTCGAACACAGAATTTAAAGAAACAAAAGACAATTTGGAGCCTGTTTGTTGATATCAAACAATCGAATACTAAGAAAACTTGGTTTTATTGGTTTACTTGGATTTAATTCTTGAAAAAGTGATTGATATCTTTGGTTTTGCAACAAACATTACTTATTCTTAACATTAAGGTGAGGTTCTATCAATAATCTATGGATACTTCACCTGAAGTCGCCGCCCAAGCTGTGGCACTTATTCAGGCCGGACACAGCCAAAGAAACGTGAGTGCTCAACTTAATTTAAGTCGATCTGCGGTCCGAAATGTTTATCGGAGGTACCTAGAGGCTGGCGGCTTTGTTCGTCGCCAAGGAAGGCCACGATCTCGGGTCACAACTGAAAGGCAGGATCGATTCATCGTGACGACCAGCTTGAGAAATCGTCACCTTACCTCCATTGAGATACAAAACCAACTTCGCGACTTCCACGGAGTATCTGTGAGCGCTCGAACTGTTCGGAGAAGGTTAAAAGAACGCGATATGGTACCACACAAGCCAGCTAATGGCCCCAAACTAACGCGAGCCCACCGAACAGCGCGCCTTCATTTCGCACGCAGTCATTTAAATTGGACACAGCAAGATTGGAGCCGTGTACTCTTTTCTGATGAGTCTAAAATTGTGTTACATGGCAATGATGGAAGGAAGAAGGTCTACCGACGTAAGGGAGAGCGTTTCGCACAATGCTGCTTTGAAGAGAGGGTTGCTTATGACGGTGGCTCATGGACTGTCTGGGGCGGTATATCCGCGAGCGGCAAAACTCAACTTGAGGTTGTTACAGGACCACGGCTGCCAACATTAAACGCTGAAAGGTACATTCGTGAGTGCTTAGAACCTCACGTGATACCATACGCGGACTATGTGGGCCCAAATTTCCTTTTTATGCATGATAATGCAAGAGCCCATGCGGCCGGCATCGTCAGGGAATATCTTCGGGATGTGAACATCACAGTTATGGACTGGCCAGCCAGAAGCCCAGACATGAACCCCATTGAGCACATGTGGGACGAGCTAAAAAGACGTGTTAGGGCTCGTCAGCCAGTTGCCCAGACGATGCAGGAGTTGAAAACTGCCATAGAAGAGGAATGGGAGATGATCCCTCAAAATTTCATAGAGCGGTTGATAAACTCTATGCCTAATCGTATGAGAGCTGTGGTAGATGCCCATGGAGGCAACACGCGTTATTAAATTAAACCTTTATTTGATAAAACATGTTTTTTATTCAAAAATCAATTGCCTTTAACAAGGCGCATATCCGACCCATGTCGTATGGTATTCTGAATTCAAATTTAAAACAATACGATCGAAAAAGATGGTAAAATGTATCAGGTTTAAAACTGCATCAACAGTTTTTGTTCAATCTAGCAATCATATTTCGGTAGGGGCCATCGAAACCTAAACTCTAAGGTGGGCCAATAGATGTGTCCAGAAGTGTAGAACAATGCCGGCTAATTATTTGAACAAAAAAAGATTCTTCCATAAATAAAAAATATTGTAAAATGTACGTTACTGATTCCTAAATATATTATAGAAAAGATATTAAAAAAAAAAAAACTCCGTGGTTAATAAATATTGAGAGCTTCATTCTTTGGGTTATTAGCGGTAAATATGAATTTTAAAACAACTATTGTGATTACCTCAACAATGTTGGCAACTTAATGCTTTTAGCGCCAGATCTAGCACTTTTTTTGCTGTACAGCGCAGTTATAATATGTCTGAGAAATACCTATCTTCCCTACCATTACCGCGCCCCCCGGTCTACTCACCGGTATACAATGGTCTCTGTTGCACCATGCAACATGAGGCAACAGGGTCTAGTGTGAATCTCTGGGTTCATTCGAGCAATCGAGTCTGGTTAAACCACGCTGGGGTCGGTGCAATTCATTCATTCATTCATTTTATTTGACCCGGATTGTTTATTATGGCGAGCATGTACACACGGCTACACATCAAGCTGCGTACGTTCCCGTGGCGGATATACCATTGAGGTATGTAGTGAACCCACCAACACAGAGCAATATAATCTTAGAGGCAGTGGTAATACGACATTAATAAGGGGTAGAATTAAGCCGCGACCAGGCGAACTGACTTTGTTTATAATTATTGAAAATACTATTCCTAGTCGCACTGGTATAACTGAATACTGCTGTACTTGTCAAGTGGGTCTGCGAACAGTCGAGTGTTACGCTCATGCCATGATACGCTTGTGTGGTATCTGGGGTGAGCAAGGCATGAAGAACGTATTTTAGCCCCGCCGTAGTTTTAAGATGATGTTATATTGTTAGAGATGATGAAGAATAAATTGTTGTATTAAAAATGACTGGTTTTATTTCTTTCTTTATTAACAAACAAAAATTCACACGATAGTCAAAAAACTTAATATATACATAAAAGTTGTTTCAAATTCAAAATTCCCGCCAAAAAGACTTGAGTCTCAATATTTATTAATAACGGAGTTTTTTCTTGAAAATCTTTTCTAATATAAGTCTAGAAACTTATTACTTACTTACGAACATTTTACGGTAGTTTTCATGAATGTTACAAGCTTTTTTACTTCAAATAAATAATTGATGTTTCCTGCCATTGTTCTTTGTAGTTGGAGAATTCTCCGTGACGTAAGTATCAAATGTATGGGAGAACACGTTTTTCAACTACAATGTTAAGTTTGATTTTAGGATAGATTATTTTCAACTACGGAACCCTTCATTGAGCGTGGACCGACACGCACTTGGCCGGTTTTTTTGTATGAACAGACTATTTTATTACCTATAATTATTATATCTGTGATTTTTTTCAAATATTCCTATTTTCGTTACTAAAAATAAATATTCTCTAGAAGCCGAACGGAACGGCATGCGGCGAAAACGCACCGCTTAGTCACATGGTCACTTATAAGCACTTATCGACACCATATTAAATTAAGATTACCATCAAACAAGCACAAGTTGGTTGAAATCCTTGGGCCGTGGCGTCCGAGTGCTCATGGTTTGTTCAATGAAATCTCCAAACGGCTGGTTGACACTTCCCGTGACCCAAGAGCTGGCTTTTACCTTGGCCAGAGTCTTAACATTGCCATACAACGCAACGTGCCAATGGTGCCATGGTGCTGTTAGCAGCTATACTCATCTTAAAGACGTTGTTACAAATGTGTAGTCAAATCATTACTTTTTTACACAATATTTTAAGAATGTAAAGCATTTTATTTAATAAACATACTTTTGTGTAAAAAAGTAATGATTTGACTACCCATTTGATGCGCTGTGGTAGCCCGCGAAATTCATTTTTTTTTTGGGTTTTTTTACAATTCACAGGTCCGTGTCAGGTTGTATCTTGATAAAAATATGATACGCGGGAATAAAACATATGTATTTATATAATTTTAACCATAAAAATCATGAATACATCTCTGTTAGATTTCGTGCAGATTCGCCGAACGAACGAAATCTAACGACTCTGCACGAATTCTAACTAATAAAGATGTATTGATGATTTTTATGGTTAAAATTATATAAATACATATGTTTTATTCCCGCGTATCAGATTTTCATCAAGATACTCGTACAACTTAACACGGCCCTGCAAATTGCATAAAACGCAAGAAAATTTCGCGGGCTACCACAGCACATCCTCCTTAACATGCTTACCGAGGCACGGGGGGGTCTCGGTATGTAAAGATGGCCACCCATTCACGGACCGAAGCGACAAGCGTGCGGCTGTTATTACTTAGCAACGAGCCTCTTTAATACCCCGCAATAAAACAACCCTGGCAGGCAGCAGGCAGGAGCCTGATATAAACAAGGTCAGAGTCTCCAAATGAGATGTTGTGGCGGAAACGGCGCAGATCTAATAAACGTTAGCATCTCATAAAGCTAAATACTGTCGACTCGTAACGTAATTATGGCGTCGTAGGTACGCAGCAGGTCAACTTACTACAAACTGTCAAAGGAGACTGAAACGATTACATACAATCTTGGGCCTAGGTGTAAGAAGATGAAAGTGGTGTCAATTAATAGCTTATATATTATCAACCATTCACTAAAAATTCTGCGGATTTTGTCAATCTGAGAACAGAGATATAAGAGATTATGTAAAAGTGAGGTTATGTTACAATCTTTAACTAACAGCTGATTCCTGAAGTGCAAAATGTGTCCTTTTACACTAATAGTTATTATATTTACTAGAAAATGTTTGAAAAATCATAGGTATGAATGAACGTCAACGACTTCAAGCGATAGGTAGGTGTAAGGTAAGGAGTTATGGAAAGGATGTCTAAAATAAAATAAAAAATCATTTAATACAGTGTTTTATCCGTCTTCGATTACAATTAAAATGTCGTCTAAAAATTGTGCAGGTGGTACTATATGATCTTGGTACCTAGCCCAGCTAAGGCACCATACACTCGAAGAAGGCTACTGCTAACCTCCCTGCATACTTCTATATTAAAACCATCATTTTCTCTTACATGTTCACCGTGTCACAGTGTGTTTACAGTGTCACTGTCAATGTCAGTCAGCTGTTATGTCAGT
This sequence comes from Cosmia pyralina, assembly GCA_946251885.1. Taxonomy (NCBI): domain Eukaryota; kingdom Metazoa; phylum Arthropoda; class Insecta; order Lepidoptera; family Noctuidae; genus Cosmia; species Cosmia pyralina. The sequence continues at coordinate 17,806,976 of OX276357.1, forward strand.
GACATAGACTAAAAATATAAGAGAGATTTGAATCGATATGAAATCGATAATCATTAATATTGGTTTTTCAGTAATTAATTGATATTTGATTTATTAATATGACTGTAATTATATGCACTATATTGCATATAAGTATATATAGTGCATTTAATTACTTTGAGTTAATTGTTTAGTGCAAAAGTTTTATTTTCGTAACTGTGTAATCGATTACTGAATCGATAATCTCAAAAACACTATCTTTCTCATATTTCTCCGCTTCCAGATTGAGAATTGAAGTGATTTTTCATATTCTTAGATAAAAAATATGACTCATTTTTTAGATCATATCTCCACTTATTACATTTGGGCCCACCGTTTTCCATCTCCTTTTCTCATTCGATTTTGAACTTAACTATCATCCATCAGTCAAAATAAGAAAAAAAAACAAAAAAAGTCATATAAAATCATTTGGAGATTTGGTATAACCTGATGTGCTGTTGTTCTCGTGTACAACTTTATTTACTTTGTGGATAGGTACAAATTATAATTATTAGGTAGGTAAACATAAGTACAGTTTACCTAAGAAGTGCGTAGTAAGTATACATTTGGTACATGCTGGGTTTATCTAAGTAAGTTAGTAAACATTAGTATAAAAACATCTACTTGAAAAACGGAATAGAACGTTTCAAATGAATACGTGAAAATAATAATATAAAAAATGTAATTAAAAGCATTCATTCATATTTACATAAGTTTGATCTTCTTTTGATCTTATTTTGTTTGATAGCTGTTATATTGATTAAGTAAGTATTTAAGCGGTTGGTCGACTCTACACGTGACCAAGGGCTGGCCTATTTTTTGGCCAAAGAATTAGCATTGCCATACAACGTGGCAATGCAGCCAGCCTTTTGGGCACTTTTCCTGTCGACAGCGATGCGAACGAATTTTTTGATGCCCTATGACTATTTCCCCTCCTTTTTTATATACTTGTACATATTTTTTGTTTTTATGATTGTTAGATTTTAAATTATGTAAATATTCATGGATAAAAAAAAAATAGTATTTAATAAACATCATCGTAATAACTCTCTAGTCATTTCTATATGCAGGCACGTGATTAAAGAATGTGCTAGAGGCATAAGACATTAGATTTGATGATTTGGCTAATCATAACACCAAAACCCCGATTAGAGACATCCAATACAATCCATTACATTACACAATCATAATATTATCAGCGGCATCAGTAACTACTGCAGATAGATGTAATTTCATCACAAATACAGTAGCCAGCAATCGATCATATGGCCTGAATCCGGACTATTAACCGGTTTGAACAATAGGCGACTAGCGGACTAGTTGCGCTATATGGAATGATAAACGGATAAACGCAACTCCTTATGAAGATAGTGCTGTTATGGAGCTAGAGACGCTAGATGAGACAGAACTTTCACATATTTGACGTTTTCTGGAGACTCTATGGTAATAGTGAAGTTATTGTGTCTGTGGCTGCCTCGTCCACATTTATTCTTCAGATTATATTAACTGAGTTCCGAAAAATCGCTCTTATGTAAATTAATTTCAAAATCAACATTAAAAAAACTCTCTAACCCAATATAATAAAAAAACCGGTCAATAACGAGTCAGACTCGCGCACCAAGGGTTCCGTTCCCATTTCTGAAAAAGTGTGTTATTATTATTAAGAAAGAAAGAAAAGAAAAGAAAGAAAAATATTTTATTTGGGACACGCACAGGAAATACAGTTAAAAAGGAGCATATAAAAGTAACAAAATAAACATTAAAAACAAAAAAAAATATAACATCATCATTAGATAGGTACCTCTATTGTTATTTGTATTTTTATGTGTTCTACTAACAACCTTACTAACGTTTCATTTGTTAAAAATGTATGGATGTATGTCTGAAATAAAAATATATTATTATATATTATTATACATCGTTTTATTTTTTCTGTAATCTTTATATAAACTTCTATCACATTATTTATGCAAACTTCGGAGATAGGGGGGGAGGAGCGGTATTTTTTTTACATTTTTCATCAGAAATCGAAAACTATGAGGCCTAAAAAAAAGAGAAAAAATGTGTGAGAATGCGCAAACAGCGTTCTTTCAACCTCACATGCCCTAGTAGCCCTAATTCGAATTTTTAAGATCCTCTCTTTCAGTCCCTGTTGCAAAAAAAAATATATCTGTTTTTATTTCTCTCATGTAAAATAGTTCGGCAAACGTCATCTAAAACTGCTCCAAATTTCAAGTTGATAGCATTAGTAGTACTTGAGATATCCAGCTGTGACAGACGGACAGACAGACAGACTGAGTCGCACTATAAATTCCTTTTACCATTTTGGATCGGAACCCTAAAAAAGAAGTTTAAAAACTTGTACAACCTTCCCTCCCATCTTCAATATTCCTAGAACTAACGGTCCGGGCATACATAAAAGATGTATTAGCTTGTATTAGCTTCGTGGAATTAACTTGCAAAATGGCAGTACCACCTGCATACAACGTACCTACTTGATTTAGACCTCGTAATTTTCTCCTACCAGCCAAGTTGGCGGGAAAACTAGGTACGTTGACGCGTTCGGAATATTACCAAAAGGTTACTTCACTACGGTGTGTTCTGATTAATGTTTGCAGTTTCAAAGACTAACACTTAGAATTGCTTAATGAGTTTCAATACACCTTTGATGTGGAAATGAAGGATTTCGGCGTGAATGAGTTTGTTTAGATCTTTGTGTGTTGATTTAGATTCTGTCTAAGAGAGACGGCAATCCGGATGATTATTTAGGAAGATAAGGGGAAGCTATAGATCTGCAGCAAGCTTTTGAGCCAATCATACCTACTCTCGTGAGACATCTTTCTATTTATACAGGGTGTTAATGTAAACAGTGCCAATCTTTTAATGTGAACAACTTTTACTATGGGACCAAACCTGAAATCGCGAAAAAAAGTCAGCTGTTCCCTACATTTTTACGAATTATGCGAACATAAATGTATTGAACAGCTGAATTTTTTTTCGCGATTTCAGGTTTGGTCCCTTAGTAAAAGTTGTTCTTAATGATGAGTACAATGACGCCTTAAAATTTTGCCACTATTGACACTTACACGCTGTATATAAATAAATAAAAAGAGAAGTCCTGACTGACTGACTGTGGGATTTTTTCCGACATCAACGCGGGCGAAGCCGCGGGTAAAAGGTAGTCGATGTATAAAATTCGCCAAGTTTTTTTATGTTTTCTGCTGCGGCTATGACCCAAGTAAAGGACTAAAAGCCAAATGCTAAAGGGCTAAATGGAGACTTAACCTGGAGTTATGATGTTCCCTACTGTTGTGTTGTCGTTCTGGATAAAGCTTTCTTATGGAATCGGTGAACAACTGAACAGAACAGTGTAGATAGGTTAGGTACTTACTACTTACCTACGAATCCGAATAAGATTTTTCTATTCTCAATATTTTTAACAAATCGTAATTTAAATTTGGCCTAGCTTAAATCTCTTGTAAATATTTGGCAACACTATAGGAATGTGACTCTCAGATTCTTGCGGTCATATGATTAGTGTGAAAGTTGTTTGGGCTGACTTAGGCAAAACAGAATAATCGCCATTGGACCTCCCACTCATAAAATATTACTAAACACAGTCTCCTTTGCGCAATTAATGGCTGTAAATTATTTAAATGTATTTATTTGTAACGCCATGATAAAGACAAAATATATCGAAATTATTATCATCTTGATTGCCTGTACAAATGAATACGTCTGAATCTGGTATGCTTAAAACGTGTCATGTTCAATTTACTTTTAAAAAACATGGTCTTAAAACTTTACCTCTATTAACATTCTAACTGCCAACCGATCAAGTAATCTGTGCTAATACTTCAAGTTTTTAAACGTACAGAAATAAGTGTACAAGTAATGTTAATGATTTACTTATAACGGTCTAGTTGACTGCTCTATAAACGTGTACAGAGACTTCGCTCCCATGACATTTAAACTTCGAAACTGAACCACTTTCCGCGCGTAAATATGTAAGCAATTTGACCCGAACCTAAAGAGCGACCACCACAATTTGTCAACATGAAACACTGGTAATATATCACAAGACCTATCAACAGGCTGTCAACTGTATCCCTTCCAGTGGGTTAATGTATGCTCAGACCACACTCGTCCTACATTCACCCCCCTTCTTCGATCAACTGTCTCGGCTTGACGGCCATTACCTAACCGACCGCTTGCGCGCTCTACAAACTCCACACCACGACACCAAAATACTGATGCACTCAAAAAACAATCAAACTCTCTTATCACATCGTAATATGGTTCAGAATTTTATAAAAATCATTTCCAACGACTGCAAAAGTAATTGGCTTCATCTACTCTACGCGCTGTTTACACTCGCCCGTCGACGTTCGTCATTTAATTAATTCGATATTTGAACGCGGCAAAGTGCTGTCATTTCTTTCGGCCAGTGTTTTTTTTGCGTTGTGTTTTTTTTGGTATAGGTAACCAACCTTTGCGATGTTAAGTAAAATTAAAAAATAATAAAGTTAGGTCACCAGAGTTACCATAAAAAAAACTTTCTTGTGTTTAGTGAAATATTATTAGAAATGTGTTTAGTTATCTAAATGTGTGTGTATGTTAAGAATGCTGTGATCTAATAATGTGTGAATGATAATGTTGGCTGGTCAGGAAGCCAGCATCGAACTGGTGCAAAGGTGGCTTCAGAGACGAGGCAGTGATGACACCGACACAGGTTATTAAAAAACTACTCATATAATTTTTAAATATTTTACCAATTACAAAATTAAAGTTAGATCTGTTAATACTCGTAATTCCATATTACTTAGATCGATGAGAAGATTCTAGAACTAACTTAATGTCAGAAATAAATAATTTGCTTAAAATTTTAAAACTTTTTGTGATCGAATAGACGAAATACATTCTTTTACCCATTTGCAACCTAAACAACAACAAGGATCAACAAAATATGCCAGTACCTAATATAACACCTGTAGACAGAAGTACGAGTAGTGGATAATACATCCTCTCACAAATATAAACACAGATACAGACTAGTTTTTTACCTAATCATGTCAGTCAAGAAAATTATTTACGTTTTCGTTTCTTTTTTTATTTGTTTTATAATTTCTTCGGTTGTATCAAAAGATTACTGTAGTAGGACTGTGTCGCGTATAAGAAAGCCAAACTGAGAAATGTTTCATGTAGATACAATATTATTATGATGTCATTCATCATTCTCCTGCCCTTACCCCAATTAATTTGGTGTCGACGCAACATGTCTTTTTCTTCCATACTTTTCTATTAGTCGTCATCTCGGTAGTCACTCCCTTTCTAGCCATATCGTCTTTCACACAGTTCATCCATCGTTTCTTTGGTCTTCCCCTACTCGTATACCATCCACATTCATTCTCAAAACTTTCCTGACGACATTTTCCTCATTCCTCCGCATCATATGCAATCGATTTCCGCACAACTTTTCAGTTACCGATGTCACTTTCAGAATTCCTGCATTATATATTATGATTTTATGATGTATGAAAAAAATATTCTCTTTGTTTATTTATTAAAATCAGCTCAAAATTCAAGCACTATACTTTGTAAAAGATAGCTTGATCTCTGCGACAGCTGTCAGTAAAATCACGCCTATGAAGTTCTGAATTTCATGGTAGTACAGATAGTACCTGTAAATGTCATACTTTATGGGCATGCCGACCTACTTAGTGATGGGCGATGAATCAACGTGACCACAGACTATAAACTATCGATATTTTAAATAAAACTTAATTTAAAATTAATTATTTTTTTAATTTTATTGTATATTTTATTTTAATATCATAACAATATTTAAATTTGTATCTTAATCTAAAATAATAGTGAGTAAATAAAATCCAATTTCTCACTTACTCATGTAACATTCCATCCGTCAACGTCCTATCCTTGGGTTTCGGGAGAAGACATGCCGCGTTGGGCTCAAAGGCCGAGTTAAAAGGCCATAAACTCAAAAAAAAAGAGACGCCGCCATCTTGTTTGATATGAACCTCCATTCTCCTCAGTACGAGTGCCGACGCCTTGTATACGCTACGTGTTTTCCGTTCTCATTACTTTGTTTTTGTTACTATTGCTGTTAATTTGTTGTTTGTTGAGTTTTGTTATCTTTTGTTATTACTGTCAGTTTCTTGTTGGCATAATGCCAAAGAGAATGAAGAAAACTGTTTTGAACAGTCGAAGTCGTGAGTTTGTGATTCGCTTACGTGAATATTTTGAGCGAGAGAACCAAAATGGCGGGCCGCTATTACCCATGGAGAAAGTATGTGATAGAGTTGCAGATGCTCTTGGCATTGGACATGCGACAGTAATTCGCATCAGCAAAGAAAAGTATGGCGAATCTTCAACCGCAGCATTGATTGAAGACGAGGACAAAAAAGTTGCAACGCCAAATAAAAAAAGGAAAAATGCTGCTCCTGTCACAAACATTGACAACTTTGACGCCGCTGCGATTCGCAACCATGTATATGGTTACTATACACGTGGCGAATTGCCTACATTGAGAAAACTTGCCGCGTCCTTCAAAGACGCAGACTTGTTTAAGGGAAGCTTGCCATCTCTAACGAAGATATTGAAAAATATTGGTTTTTCCTATAAAAAAAGTGACAAAAGAAAAATTATTATGGAAAGAACCGACATTGCTCTAGCTCGAGTGAATTTTCTCCGAAAAGTCAAAAAAATCACAAATTGGGACAAAGTAGTGTTTCTAGACGAGACATGGCTAAACGCCAATCATACCGTATCCAAAGCTTGGACCGATGATACTGCACAATCAACCACCAAAGTACCCGAAGGCAAAGGTCAAAGATTAATCATCACTCATGCTGGGACGTCATCTGGTTTTGTGCCTAATTGCCTTTGGCATTCAAATCAACTAAAACTACTGAATACCACGAGGAAATGAATTTTGAAAAATGTAAGGAGTGGTTTTTAAAATTATTAGATAATTTAAAGGAGCCACATTGCATTATTATGGATAACGCCCCATACCACTCGGTCCAAAAGCAAAAACCACCAACTTCGGCAAACAGAAAATTAGAAATCATTGCATGGCTTCAAGAAAAAGGAATAGAGGCCAATGAAACTATGCTCAAAAATGAATTATTAAGACTCGTTGGTCTGCACAAACCCAGTACTCCAACGTATGTCTTAGATGATATAGCTCACGAAAAGGGTCATACCGTCATAAGACTACCCCCGTACCACTGCCAGTATAATCCGATCGAGCTAATCTGGGCCCAAGTCAAAGGTTTGTTTGCTTGAGTTTCAGTTATATAGGTACTTTAAGTATTAACTACTATATAATAAAATTAATCTTAGTAAAAATATGTTTTCTTTTAAGGTTACGCTGCCAGACACAACACAACACCACCTTTCACGGCAAATAAAATGTTGCAGTTATTAAAGAGTGCAGTCGACAATGTATCTGCAGAAGACTGGAAGAAGGTGGTAACCAAATGCAGAAAACTAATGGAAGAAGATTGGGAGCGGGACGTCCGATTTGATAATATTTGCGAACAAGAGTTTATAATAAATTTACAAGATTGTTCTAGCGATTCAGAAACTGATTCAGATATGGATTTGGGTATACTCCTTTCCGAGAATAAATGTATTTTATATTCAATTATTCGTTTAATTTAGTAACGTTTGTAATTAAATTAAACCCAATTAAATGTTACATTAGGATCGATAAATAAGGAGAATAGTAAGAAACGTCGATAATTTCTATCGACAATTTTTTATATCCTGACAACCCTAGGAATGTCAGTTTGACTTATGTCGCAGAGATCAAGCTATCTTTTACAAAGTATAATTCTATGAAACATGCCTGTTGCTATTTTATATGAAAATTCATATTTCACAAATAATTATTAGGGATAACTAAAAATGTTTTTTATCCGTCATGGAGATTATTAAAAAATATTGGACACGTATTTTTAATTTTTTACATATTCAAAAGATTACGGCGATACATTCAGTTCAAATATGGCATGACGTCACGCCTAGCTAGATTTTATACGTACAAGTGACGTAGCGAGCCCCCACTCCCCAACTTTAATGCGTGTTATCCAAGTCACTTTTTCATTAATATGTTGAAGCAAAAAATACGTGTCTAATATTTTTTTATTATCTGAGTGAAAGGAATAAATGGATTTTTTTTTTTACCCAGGCGTCATCCCTATTGAACCCGTCATTTCGAAAAGTCAATTAATTAAAACTTTTCAGAATCAACATATACAATGTTTCTTGTAAAAAAAAAGTTTTTGATGCTGAAGAAATTGAATAATACTTAGAGGTTGATAAATAAACAACATACTTGATATTTTGGGATATTTATTTAATAAAAATTGACTCTTTCTCATACAGATATTTTGAATTAAAATTTTTTGGTCTAATGTCTTTTTCAGTGTGCCTCGTGCCGTTTTCGAAATGACGGGTTCAAATTATAAAACAATGAGATGTTCAATGCGCTTTATGAAGCATTCCGTGAACATCTGCGGTCGTATTTCCAGCGGGAAATGTCTGAATTTTGATCAATAGCACAGTTAGAGGTAGAACCCCATAGAGAAATACCTGGAATTAATTCTGGGAAGCCTTAGCAAATAGATAGGTATCAACGTCAATTAGTTTTGTAGAACAATACAGACTTCACTAGTCTATTTGATTAAATAAAAGAGAAGTTGCCAGAATTTTGGTTGTTTTAAAGGACTCGTTTGTTTCGGTTTTCGTCTTTCTACTCTGGTACTGCCTCGCTGGTGTAGCTAGTGGTAGCAAGCGCTACTGTTGAGCATTTCTCAGTGGCAGCCTGGAGTCTGGATTCGTGCCCGGTTGATGGCAATAGACTCGCCCCCTATTATAAGGAACTTAAGGCGATACCAAAATAAATTGGAGGCTTTTTCGTAACCATTTATTGCACTATTGCAGCATGTATGGATTTAATTTTTGAATAATATATATGTTTAATGACTATTAGATTAATAATTTGGCTGTAGGAAAACGCGATTAGGTTAAATTTCCTCTATAGAATTTAATTCTGAAAAGACCTCTACTTTTTTATATTTTTTCTGTAATTCTAAAATCCTAAGTAATTTCATTGCAAAATTGCATTCAAAATGTGCGCATTAGGTAATTAAAAAATCTGACTGAAATTAATTTTGATAGATAGCTTAATTTATTTTTAAATAATTTTTATTTGGTTTGGCGCTTTTATTTTGGTTCCAGTGCATTGTTGCGCTCTCTTTTTTGCGCATGTGCAAGTAATTGACTCTGTCACTTTCTTATTCCCGCCCAGTTCACTGGCGAAATGTGGGTGTAGGGATATCCTCCGGGGATAATAGACGTAGTATTATGTTAATGTGCTCTAGGTTATTAGCCTCTGGGTGGTTGACGCATCGTGTAATTTGCCCTTAAGGTAGCATTCCTTGGTTCAGTGACTATATGATAGTACTCATACTTAGTTAACTCTTGATGATGATGATGATTATGATAAAATCCAATGATTTACGGCCCTGACCAGTAATAGCAAGTACTTGATAGGAAATGATCGCGTGTTGAAAAACGTAATAGTAATTTATTGTTTTGCAATAAAAACAATCCATTTAATCTTTAAACATTCTTATTTAGACTAAAGACCTAGAACTAAAGAACTAACCTCTTATTCATAAAAAATTCAAACGCACTACAAAACTATTTTAGTTAAAATTGTGTTTTGTCAATTTGATTATTTGAGTTTGAAAGAAGATGGCAAAATACTACATTGTTGTTATTGTTGCTACGTTGTTGTTACTATATTGTTATTTATACTTAGGTTAAGGTATGTACCTATGGGTCTTTGTTATCTGAAAATATATATATTTTTTTATGATTAAGGGGGCTAGAGTTTCTTGCGTTTTTGTTTATGTTTGGAAATTCTGAAATGTAACAAACAACTTTAACCCTACCAATATCTGTATTCCAAGTGTGAAACAGGATAATTATTACTTTATTTTTACTCTTTATCCAAAATAAAAAGCATTCCCGGGCTTTCGATAATTGTTTGACGTTGAAATGGACTTTGTTCAGCAGCTTTGCCTTTTTGGCGTTATTCGCCCGTCTGTTGTAACAAATTATTGAATTTTTCCAAAAGCTCTGATTCTTGGTCTTTTTTGAAGATATGTATAATTAGTAATAATGGTGTTATTTCTGTTGTCGCAGGCAGTTCGAGCGGATCACCGGGGGCTCGCGCCGGCCGACGCTCTTCGCTGGCGCTCACGCCGGAGGACGAGCCCCTAGTCGATGTCGCCGTAAGTTGCTCTTCACATAATAATAAACATACATTCTATAAATATATAATATAGCTCACCCGATAGACGTTTTTCTGTCCAAATTCCTACAGATCATACAAAAATCCCATACAAAAAAGTTTTAGTTCAGTTTTTCCCGATTTTGAAAATTTTCCGGGAAACATTACCAATTTTTTCGGACTATTACGAACATTTTAAGATAAAAAAAATAGCCATATCGGTCCAGCCGTTCTCAAGTGATGCGCTTACCAAGGCGATGTGACGTCACAAATAAAAATCGGCGAAAGTCGAATCTCATCACTTTGATTTTTGATTCGTGGTGTGTCGAACTCTTCGGCATTACTCTAATGGTTACTATATTTGTGAACCCTTAAACTGCGCCCTTAGAAGGATGTTGGAGGATCAGCATTTCAATTCCGATTCTCTTATGACATTTTTTCACCGACAATGTTCCGTTATTCCTTATTACAAAATACCTAGAATGTATGCTTACTAATGTGGAAGTCACATGTCAATTAAAAAACTACTAAGTTTCACAATCAAGCCATCAAACAGACAGACAGAAAAACGCTTTCGCTTTCATAACGGTCTGTTCTGTTTTTCTTGCTCACTTTAGACATTGGCAGAATAGTCGACATCGAGTTTGCTTGCAATTTATTAAAAATAAAATATAATAGAACGATCTGTTCATACATTTTACCTATATCCGTTATTGTACGATTCGTTAATCATTATTTTAGACGGATACCAACTCATGAGTCTCGTGATGAATACCTAAATGTTTTTGGATGTTGATTTATCATTTTTCTCGAGTGGTGAGCGTGTGAATATGGCCGTAAGAATTTATGGACTACTAAGAAATTAAAAATAATTAGTGATACCGTGGCTAAATAATAACAGCCGCACGGGTCAATCGATCAGGTTAAGCTGCGCTTGCCGCGGTTAGTCCGTGGATGGGTGACCATCTTTAGAAGTAGGTACATACCGAGACCCCTCCGTGCCTCAGAAACCACGTTAAGCCGTTGGTCCAGGCTGTCATTCGTAGATATTTGACAGTCTTTACAGGTCGTCAGAAGCCCAAAAGTCTGGCAACTAGTCTTACCAAGACTGATTGAGTATCGTAGTACTTACTCAGTAACCGGGTTATGGAGTTCCGAACGGCAGTTGCTCCATGTAAAATACTGGTATTCAGAAGCATCCGGTTAGACTGGAAGCCAACCCCAACATAGTTGGGAAAAGTCTAGGCAGTTTTTGTTTTTTTTTGCGATAAATCACGACCCACGAATGCGATTCATCCATGTGTGAATGCATGGGCTGTTACTAGTCTGTATTACCATACATATTGTCTGCACGGTTGAAAACAATGAAAACACTGTTCAGTGAGTTATCTAAATGTTCTTAAGGCACTTCCCCGACCAAACGACCTTGCGCGTTCGATCCTTCTCTCTCCCGTCGCTCAGTCTTGCTCTGTCCCACTCTTGCGCACGCCCCTATATCATAAAATTCACATTTTTTTTGGAATTATTTGAATAAAAAAAAGAAAAGCGATATTTTGAATTAAAATAAAACTTCAATTATTTAGATTTTTAAATTATTTAACCATTAGTGTAATCCTCAAATGATTAGAACGTCAGTCACCCTTAGCAAAAGATACATCATGCATGCAATCAATAATAGTGACTTTTTTAAAAGGAGATTATAAAAGTATTTATAACAAATAAAAATAATAAGAACGTGCAATGTGATGATAATCATATCAAACATTATTAATGTGCTTTTAGATGTAGTTTAATGAGTAATAGCCTCTGAATAACGCACTATCGCAAGGTTTTGCTCGGGGTAGCGCCTTAAAGCTCAACTAATTTTATGTCGTTAACACCTAACCCTAGCATCGTTAACTATTCAAGACATAGCAAATTAATTCTTGCTGAACAACTTTGACCTTATGCGGTGCAAAGTATTTATATTCCTATGATGTTTCATTATAAATTTATGAATATTTTACTGAAGTTTTTATTCTTGTTAGAAGGAAAATTATTATTCCAGAGGATGTGTTTCCTATTTTTAAGAGATTTGTTTTAGGTACCGTATTAACTAAATAACTTGAAACTTGGTATTGGCATGAGGAGGGATGAAACGCTTGTGACTAAATAAAGAGTGATGAATATAAAAGTTGATGGATGGAGAGGAAAGCCTCCTCTCCATCCATCAACTTTTAGAGGCTAAGTAATAACAGCCGCACGGCTATTTCGATCAGTTTAAGCTTCGCTTGCCGCGGTAGGTCCGTGGATGGGTGGCCAACTTTACATACCAAGACCCTTCCGTGCCTCGGAAAGCACGTTAAGCCGTTGGTCCCGGCTGTCATTCGTGGATCTTTGACAGTCAGAAGCCCGAAAGTCTGACTATCAGTCTTACCAATCGTACGTTACGTATCGTATTACCCAGTTACTGCATGGGTTGTGGAGGTCAGATAGGCAGTCGCTCCATGTAAAATACTGGTATTCAGCTGCATCCGGTTAGACTGGAAGCCGATCCCAACATATTTGGGAAAAGGCTAGGCAGATGGTGATGGATGAATTGTCTGGGGAATGATATGAAAGGGAAGGGAGTGAATGATAGCGTGACGGTTGACAGGGGAGAATTAAAGTAGAAAACGTGTTGCGTCAACCCCAAGTAATATGGGATAAGGGCAGGAAGATGTTGACTAATATTACATAACTTATTTTATTGTTGTTGTTTGTTTTTTGTTGTTCTCATACCCAAAGGACTAGCCCGCAATGGCAGAGGGTAGTCGTGTGTAGAGAAGGGGAAGGGAGGCATGTGCCCTACAGTGGGACATTACTTCCGGGCTAAATTTACGGGATTTTATTGGTATTTATCTCATTCCGTTTTTAAAAATCTTTAGAAATAAACATTTTCCAACAGCTGTAATTAGTAGGTACTATAATCACAGTAATATTATAAAGGCGAAAGTTTGTGAGTGTGTTTGTATGTTTGCAATTTATACAATTTGGTATGGAGGTAGTTGACACCCTAATTAACATATATCCCGGTCTGCGCGGATGAAACCGCGGGGTGCAGCTAGTAAATAATAACTGTCGATTATTATAGTACCGGATCGTAAATCAAAACACTTGTTTGTAATATAACTCGAATACTTACTTAGAATCTTTTAGTTTTTTCATTATTATATTTTATATTATCACGACATGCGCTTGTCAGCTCGGGGGGGCCGACTGTCTAAACTTTTCTTATTACATACTCACGGCTTCTTCCCATGGGGGTGGGCAGAAACTACAGAACGCCACCTGCTACGATCCTTACATACTCCTTTTGCCTCGTTGACGGTCTCATCTGGTCATACACGCACGCCGGTTGCTACGCACCTGACCTTTCTGAAGAACATCAACATTATGGTCACTATAATTATATCTTTCTAGGGCGTCCCCTGCCTGCGTTTCCATTCACATATCATCATTCTCCTGCCCTTATCCCAATCTATTTGGGGTCGGCGCAACATGTCCTTTTTTTCCATACTTCTCTATTATTCGTCATCTCGGTAGTCACCCCCTTTCTAGCCATGTCATCTTTCACACAATCCATCCATCGTTTCCATTCACATATCTGCCTTGTAAAAACCTTTTGTTAGTCGCATTTTGTTTCACTTTTCTTATTCTCAATCCAAATCAATGCTTAATATTCTTGCCATATGCATAAAATAAATTCGTGGAGGTTTTATGCTAACACCATGTTATTTAGCTCTATATATTACCTACTGTGGGTTTACAGAAAAAACATGCTCATTTTACTTCCTCCAGTAGTCAACCTGGAACCCGTAGCGTAATAATGAATGTTATTAATTATTATTTAACATCGTTTCAATCTCTAAAGTAGGTACACTGAAGAAGAAACATGAACAAAAATACTACTGAAATACTATTTTGCGACCTACAAAAGTACTCAACAATGCAATACAATCAAACAACCCATTAATAAAACAGCCCAATTCCTTTTTCTCATTAACTACGGCTCTTAATTCACAATAACGTATTGAAAAGACTGAATTGCTGATTGAATTCTGGCGCCGAACCAATCAGAAGGGTCAAGGTTCATATCCGCGTGTGGCAAAACGCCTCACTTAAGAATTAAAGATGGCGTGCGCAAGATTCGGTCAATTTGTTGTGATTGATGGTGATTTGATAATTTTTTTATGAGCCGTTGATTGGTGCAAAAAGGCTTCTTAATTTAAAGAAATGAAGGAGTTATGCAGGTCAGTTCACGTACTTATGTAAAATACTTGAGGTAAACTGGAGACGTTTTATTATTTTATGGGACACGTTCCAAGAAGTTTCCATCAAAATATATTTTACGACTTCACCAAAAAATGTCTCAAAACCTCGAATCTGCTCACTCGTTTAGATCTTCTACAGGATGTATCAGAAAGGTGTGGTCAAACATAAGGATGTGGTACAGACCATCAAACTGAACAACTTTCTCCATGGCACCAACATCGAAATCGTGAAAAAAAAATATCAGCTTTCCCGTATAAAGCTTCAATATCTTCTCGACCCAAATGTATGGACGACTGATAATTTTTGTCGATTCCTCATGGAGAAAGTTGTTCAGTTTGATGGTTTGTATCACATCCTTAATTTTGACTATACCTTGCTAATACACCCTGTAGACTCCAAGACGTTTTAATGGTTTTTCGGTACAGTTGAAAGAGAGAAAGACTGCCTCGTTGGTCTAGTGGTCGCAAGCGCTACTGCTGAACATGAGGTCCTGGGTTCGATTCCCAGGTCGGGTAGTGGCATTGGATTTTTCCTTCAGGAATTTCTCAGTAGCAGCCTGGAGTCTAGATTACCTAGTGCCCGGTTGATGGCAATAGGCTCGCCCCCTGTTACGTGGGATTTAAACAGAAGGGGCGAAATATGGGTGTACCTACTATAGGCACACCTCTGCTTAATCCTTCGGGGAATTACATGTACACCGCACAAGTCGATCCATCAGGTTAAGCTACGCTTGCCGGGGTCGGTCCGTGGATGGGTGACCATCTTTACATATCGAGACTCCTCCGTGCCTCGGAAAGCACGTTAAGCCGTTGGTCCCGGCTGTCATTCGTGGATCTTTGACAGTCGTTACGGGTCGTCAGAAGCCCGAAAGTCTGACAACCAGTCTTACCAAGGGGTATCGTATTACCCAGTTAATGGGTTGTGGAGGTCAGATAGGCAGTCGCTCCATGTAAAATTCTGATATTCAGCTGCATCCGGTTAGACTGGAGGCCGACCCCAACATAGTTGGGAAAAGGCTAGGCAGATTGATGTAATGATAAGAAGAGAGAAAGAAAAAAAATACATGTCAGTTCACTTAAGAACAAGTAGGTACAGTCAACAAAAGAGATATCTAGGCAGGGTATACTAACATATTTGTATGTGAATTGCTTCATGTTCAATTTCGTGAAATATACAATTTTGTGTTGGTGTGTTACAATGTAGGAGTATTGCAAAAACAAAGTAATATACAGGGTGTTTGGTAGATGGGTGCAAAGCCTGAAGGTGGTGATATCTTAGACCATTTAGAACTTATTAAGCTAAACATGTCTTAGACGAAGTCTGTTCCTTGTATTTTTTTTTTTAAATTCTAAGGTTTTTAACAATAATACCCATTTTTTATCAATTAATCGTTAATAGTGTCCAGTAAAAGCTGTTATGTTATTATTTTTTATTTATTTTTTATTTATGTAATGTGTGATTACTCAAACAAAATTATTCCCAAGCATCTGTGTCATCAGAGAAACATTCTACGTAATATTCAAGTTTAAGAAACTTTTAAAAATCAAGAAAATGTTTTGTTTACGGCATAATAAAAAAATTAAAAAAATAGCCTCAGTTGTTCAAACCTTTTTGAAAACATGCTTGGTTAGTGCCCTTTCTTTTGAGGTACTATTTACGCAGATGTCTCATCAACTCTTGGAATTAGGATGTACAAAGCAAATTGAGTATGAAAATTGTTATTTTCGAACAGATCAATAAAACAACATTTTTGTTAAAATAATTTATTGTTCATGTTTAAAATGTTGACCGCGGTTTCTTATACAAGCACGTACCCGTCTTCTCATTTCTGTAGTCGTGATTTTTAATTTCATCTCCTGCTTCATGACTTGAAAAGCCGTTTGGATTCTTTCTATTAATTCTTCTCTAGTTGAAATTTCAACGTGCGTGTAGACGAGCTCCTTGGCCCGTCCCCAAACGAAAAAATCCACAGGAGTTAAATCGGGTGATCGAGGTGGCCAAGGGATGGGCCCGTCTCTGCCAATCCAGCTCTCTGGAAAACAATTATTTAAATGTTCTCTCACGTTTAGGGTCCAGTGTGCTGGACAACCATCTTGTTGAAAAATCAGTAGTCTTTTCATTGCCAATATTGGTATTTCGGTCTCATCCAGAAGCTCTGGGAGATAGTTTTGGAGGAATTCCAGGTAATTTTCTCCATTTAAATTATCTGGTAGGAAGTGGGGACCAATCAACGTTCGGCCGATTGCTCCTGCCCACACGTTAACTGAAAATTTCCTTTGGAACGACACTTGCTTCTTCCAGTGTGGATTGTTCTCCTTGTCGGTCCATCGATGAAAATTATGAAAATTGGTAATTCCTTCTTTCGACGATTTTGACTCATCGGTCCACAATATGGATTTTAAAAACCATGCATCTTCAATGTCACTATTTAACAAAAAGCGACAGAACTGAATCCTTCGTGGGGGATCTTCATTTTCCAAACCTTGTACACCCGTGCCGTGGAAAGGATATTTGTTTTCTCGATGCATCGTATTCCACACCTTCCATACCAAAATGTTGAGGTTTCGAGCTACTACTGTGACGCTCGTAGTAGGATCTGCTTCAAAAGCTGCAATAATGTCTTCCTCGATACTTGCGTGATGTCTTCCCGGGTTGAGTCCAGATTCCGCGTGATGGATTCCAACATCAGAAAGCCGACGAAATGTGTTGTAAAACACTCTGACATTAGGTAATCTGCGATTCGGATATCTCTCTTGGTACATCCGTCGCGCCAAAGATCCATTACCGTCAGCTCTGCCATACATGAAGACGATATCCGCATATTCTTCATTCGAAAAAGTAGCCATAGTCGATTGATCACACGAATAAAAATCCAAAATCAGTGAAGGAGCTCACAGCTAGGGCTAGGCTCAATACCTTAAACACCTCCAAAATCAACACGTGAAGGAACGCACAACTTCATGCGGTGAATTGTGTAAACACGAATTTGCAATTAAAATGTCTAGTCACAAGAGCAGTCGTTACTTGACTAACTGATGGTCCGAAGATGTGACGAGTCCACCCGACTACTCGGGTACTAGTATTAGTGTAAATAAATAACGACTTTACATCCTCAGCAACTAAGCTGATTTTTCTATTGAATAATAGCAGTTCAGTAGACGCTAACCGAGAGTCGAAAGAAGGGCAAATTCTAACAAAAAACAATAGTGCATTAGCAAAAATGTTGCATTATTTTGGTCTGTTTAAAAATTAAATATTCGACCTCAATTTGCTTTGTACATCCTAATTCCAAGAGTTGATGAGACATCTGCGTAAATAGTACCTCAAAAGAAAGGGCAATAACCAAGCATGTTTTTAAAAAGATTTGAACAACTCAGGCTATTTTTTTAATTTTTTTATTATGCCGTAAACAAAACATTTTCTTGATTTTTAAAAGTTTCTTAAACTTGAATATTACGTAGAATGTTTCTCTGATGACACAGATGCTTGGGAATAATTTTGTTTGAGTAATCACACATTACATAAATAAAAAATAAATAAAAAATAATAACATAACAGCTTTAACTGGACACTATTAACCATTTATTGAAAAAAAATGGGTATTATTGTTAAAAACCTTAGAGTTTCAAAAAAAAATACAAGGAACAGACTTCGTCTAAGACAAGTTTAGCTTAATAAGTTCTAAATGGTCTAAGATATCACCACCATCAGGCTTTGCACCCATCTACCAAACACCCTGTATATAAAATGGAACATGAAGCAATTCACATACAAATATGTTAGTATACCCTGCCTAGATATCTTTTTTGTTGACTGTACCTACTGAATAAGAAAATGTTTGGAAAAGTCCCTATAGCCGTATTTTGACTCCAATAAGCTAAGTAGAGATCCTCCTATTAGAGATAATAACGCAAACACAACCGGCGTTGGTCAGTTGGTGTGAATATGCTTGAATTAGTTCCAATAAATACATACTAGAACACATCGTCATCTACCTAGCATTTTCATTTTAACTATGTCGGTGTCGGCTTCCAGTCTAACCGGATGCAGCTGAACACCAGTATTTTACATGGAGCGACTACCTATCTGACCTCCACAACCCAGTTACTGGGTAATACGATACCCGTTGTTAAGACTGATTGTCAGACTTTCAAAGCTCCACAAATGACAGCCGGGACCAACGGCTTAACGTGCTTTCCGATGCAAGGAGGAGTATTGGTATAAAAATATGGTCACCAAACCATGGACCAACCGCGGCAAGCATAGCTTAACCTGATCGATCGACCCGTGCGGCTGTTGTTACTTAGCCACAAGCCCCTCCAAGCCACATACTAGAAGACATCACAGTAGTAGGTATAAATTTAATTACTGTTTAGATAATATCAGACACCACATAACTATATCTACATAACCCTAAGATCTTAATGAGGATAAACACGACACACAACATATTGACTAAACTACGTATAGGATAATTAGTTTACGTTTATTCGCATCCAATCAGGCAACTAAAGAAGCCCAGCTCTTATTACTTACAAGACTGCTGATCTTATACGAGTAAAAGGTGTTTTGAAACTGTGTGCAAAACCCTTAGGGGGTGATAGTTGATACCTTTTAGTGCATTTTGAGCTATACATGTAGTAGACAAAGTAGGTTTATTTTTTTTTCTAAATGGTATTTTTGTTCTCTTTAAGTAGTTTATTCTGATTAAATTGAAAAAAAAAAACAAAAAGATTGCTGTTAAAAATAAAAAAAAAAAACGCAAACTCAAAGCATTTATTTCAATTAAACCAATTACAGGCACTTTTGAATTGTCAAAGAGTCGGTCAGTTAGTCAGAAAGTTGAAGGTAGATGCCCATTCCAAAACGTAGATCTCAATGGAGAAGAACGAGCAAGAAACTCCACGGACACTCTTTTAAATCAAGATAAGTAATACAACATCCTGACAACACATAGATAGGTACTTCGTGTATGACATTGTACGGCTCAAAATTCTCTAAATGGTGTCAACTATCACCCCCTCAAGGCTTTGCACCCAGCTTCCAAACACCCTGTATATTCAGCTGAGCGTGTCGTGGCTAAATAACAACATTAGGGAAATTCGATCATTGAGGTTAAGCTGGTCTTGAAGAGGTTGCTTTGTGGATGGGTGTACATTCTCAACACTTTGCTACCCTTGTTCTTATAATCTATACAGAGTGGATACGACAATACAACAATTAATTAAACTTCGTATACCTAATCACGTACACAATCTGCGTACAAAAATGCAATTCAATTTAATTAATAGTTTAGTCACAGGACAATATTTTTCATTTTCAAGGTTTTCAACATGATGTATCTGATAATACAGTTATTAGACCAGCCTCGCCTAAAAAAATAAAGGTTAAAGACATTGCAATATTCTTCACGCACGTGTTGCCAGCTACTTCAATGTGGGAATTAATGCATGTTGTACCTTATACCAGAGGCTTAAGAGTCATAAAGCGTGTCATCAGAATTAGATAAGAAACTAATGCATGCGGAAGTTACATCTACTCACTCTTGTCAATCGAAAATTTCTAATGTGCGAAAGAGAAACGTATGTAGACGATAGTTCGTTTATTTCTACGTCGCTTTCTCGCCGAAACAATAACAACCCAAACCAGCAAAAAATCATCACAAACAATGGTGTGTTGGGTCGGTCAGTGCCCCAGTCGCCAGCCGTGTTAAAATAATTTAAAAATGGTGTTCTATTTTGTTTACATTTTTAAGCTATTTAATTTGTTAGAAAAAGTCACTTTTTTAATTTCAATGTTAGGATTTATTTGATAATTCCTATAAACTGCTATACATTAGTTCTACTCGTATTTTCATTTATTGTCGTATTGTCGTATCCACTTTGTATAAATAAAAGCAGAAGTCCTGACTGACTGACTTGCCAAAGCCCAAATCCTGGAACCTAGAAATCTGAAATTTTGCACAGAGGTTCTCTTTACAATGTATTAGGTTGGGGAAAAAGTATTTTCGCATTATAGTATGTATGAACTTAAAATAATATCTCTTTGGCTATACTATTTGTATCTGGCTGGTTTTGGTATTATTGAAAGTTTAAATTTTAAAGAACATAATTCCAAATTCAAATTAGGAAAATGTATGATTTTCATTTGTTTTTCGTACTGTCAAGATGAGTGAATCTAATGAAGAAATTCGATACATTTTAAAATTTTACTACAAAAAAGGTAAAAATGCAATGCAAGCCGCGAAAAAAAATTGCAATGTTTATGGACCCAGTGCAGTGTCTGTGAGAGTAGCACAAATTTGGTTTAGGCGTTTTCAATCCGGAAATTTTGATGTCAAAGATGCACGTCGCTCTGGTCGCCCTATTACGGATAAAATGGATGCCACTTTTGAAAAAGTGGAGCAAGATCGGCATATCAGTAGTTACGACGTAGCTGAAGAACTGGGAATTGACCACAAAACAGTTTTGGCGCATTTGAAAAAAACTTGGTACACAAAAAAGCTCGATATTTGGGTACCTCACGAGCTCACTGAAAGAAACCTAATGAACCGTGTACTCATTTGTGATTCTTTATTACAACGTAATGAAACCGAACCATTTTTGAAGAAGCTGATAACTGGTGATGAAAAGTGGATCACGTACGACAAGAACGTGCGAAAAAGGTCGTGGTCAAGGGCCGGTCAGGCTTCACAGACTGTGGCAAAACCCGGGTTAACTCGCAACAAGATGATGCTGTGTGTGTGGTGGGATTGGAAGGGCATTATTCATTATGAGCTGTTACCACCAGGCAGGACCATCGATTCTGAACTCTACTGCGAACAACTGATGAGATTAAAGCAAGAAGTTGAGAGAAAGCGGCCGGAATTAATCAACAGAAGGGGTGTGGTTTTTCATCATGATAACGCTAGACCTCACACATTTTTAGCCACTCAGCAAAAATTAAGAGAGTTTGGCTGGGAGGTGTTAATGCATCCGCCGTATAGTCCTGACCTTGCACCTTCAGATTTCCACCTGTTTCGGTCTCTTCAGAATTCTTTAGGCAGTGTCAGGTTAACATCACGAGAGGACTGCCAAAATCACTTGTCACGGTATTTTGATCAGAAGTCCCAAAATTTCTATAGCAGTGGGACCATGTCCCTACCTACAGGATGCCAAAAAGTTATCGAACAAAATGGTACCTACATACTTTAGATAAATGTAAATAATGTATATTAAAAAATGTTTTGAATTTTCTTAAAAAATGCGAAGAAACTTTTTCCCCAACCTATTAGATAAGGAATAAGGAAGGATTTCTCGGTAGTATGTTCCCGTGGGATATTTTCCGACATCCACGCGGGCGAAGCCGCGGGCAAAAGCTAGTTTCTTATAAAGATTTACAAAACAGTTAGAACTAATGAACTTATCCTCAAACAACTTAATTTCTCAAAGGAATTTCCACGTGGTCACACTTTAGTTAGCAAAGTATAATATGTACCGCAATAAAAGGAATTGAATTAAGTTTCATATTTCGCTCGCGTTAGGCCTCTGCCTCGAATTTTGCGGGCAGCGGAGCGGCAGCGGCGGCGGAGCGGGAGCGGCAGGATTTTATGCGTAAAAACAAATGGACCGGACCTCCAAAACAGCGGCGCGGTAGCGGGGCGGGACAATGCGAGACGCGCCGCCGCCGCCGCCGCCCCGCTGCCCGCGAAATTCGAGGCAGAGGCCTTAAGGATGATGCCTGGGTGAAAAAAAAAATAAAGTCTTTAGTCCGTCAGTCAGATAATAAAAAAATATTAAACACGTATTTTTGCTTTATCATATTAATAAAAAAATACTTAGTTATAACGCATTATAGATGGGGAGTACTCGCTACGTCACAACTATAACAAACTACGTATAAAATCTAGCAAGGAGTGACGTCAGGCCACATTTTAACTCAATGTATCGCCTTAATCTTTTGATTACGTAAAAAAAGAAAAAATACGTGTCCAATATTTTTTAAGAATCCACATGACGGACACATAAAAATTATGGTAATAAGGTTCAAAGTAGTTCACCGCAAATGTCCGCGATGGTATGTCACATAACACAAAATTGTCTTGTCAACGTCGTTTGAATATCTGCGTAGCAGGTACGTAAGTTGCCAATCAGCAATTCCAACATGATGACAGAATTTTTATAAATTCTTTAGTCGAGTATACATTTCCAATTTGTAAACTGATACTTAGTGTTTGATTTGCAATTATTATTGTAATGATGAGTTTCACTAACAGACAATGCTGAATACACAAATTGGAATAAAATTATTTTTATTCGCTACGTTTCCATTAATTCAATTACCTAGCTGCTAATTCAGTTGTTTAATGTGCTCCCAATCATTTTGTCGATACTTTATTGTAATATTGGCTTAAAGTATTAAAATCAATGTTGTTTATCCTTGACATGTCCAGTTCAGAATTGAAATAGTGCTATAATTATATAATCTATATTTTCAAATAACTTATAAAATGTAATCAGTGCGACTATCGATAAGTGTTATCATTCTTAATATTTTAGTTGGATATTATACGTCGTGTGAATAAGTCACGGGGATGTGCAAATCGAACTTAATACACGTGCGAAATAATAAGTGATTTCACTGTGAAAATATTTTGTGGTTTAAGTGATACTTATTTGCTGTGTTACATAAGTGAAAACGTGGTAATTGTTAAAATAAGTGAACACGTCTGTTGAATTTACAAAGATAATCAAGGTGTGAACGCAATCGTTGGCACTATTTACTGCTTGAAGAGCATTTTAATGTCGATGAGTCGATAAAAAGTATTGAGTAACAGTTTTTAATTTAAATAAAGCAACATGTAACGATTTCGAAATCAACTACTAATAGTATATCATCATTATCAAGCAAAAGGAACTACTCATTATCTACATAATCGCATATGTTTAGATTGGCATTGATTTAAATTTGAAGAAATTTACTCACGCATATAGTAGTCATTATGTGAACGATTATTGTTTTATGGAAATTATCTTATTCTGTTTATCCTAGTGAAGGAACAGTAAATATGGATAAGAATAACGTAAATGTAGTAGAAGATCAACCGGTGCCGAATACAAAAAAGAATCTGGGTTGTTGGGATCGATTCAAAAGCTTGTTTGAAGATAGAGGATTCGATTTAGAGTATGAATATGGGCCACGAAACCCAAGGCCGATCAACTTACTTGGTGAGAATCAAGACGCTGAAGGGTACAGAAGAATTTCTGAAAGAAAAACATCTCTTTCAAGGGTTAAAAAGGCACAGGTCAATAGTACGCCCATTAACACTAATGCAGATGGTGATTTGAGTCGTGTGGTTAATTTTTATGAACAATTTACTACTTTAAATGATGAAGAAACGAAGGAAGAGCCTGATCTATGGAGGAAGTCGGTCCGGCATCGGGTGTCGGTCAGACCCAGTGCCATTCTCACTAACATTATGGAAGAACCTGACGATGAAATTGAAGTGGTAAGTGAAAATTTACCTTAAATTAAAAAAACGTGTTATAATTGTTGGAGTTTGTGATAAATTTTTCAATGGAATTAGGTATGCATCACGGAAATCCGATCTTGGAATCCTAATCTTATCAAAGAATAACAAATGGTATCAAATTAAATATTATAATAATGCGACTCAATTGTTTTCCTGTTTTCGAGATACATTATGGACTCTCTCTCGTGGCTAAGTAATAACAGCCGCACAGCTCGATCCATCAGGTTAAATTACGCTTGACGGGATTACGTTGGTCCGAGTATGGAAGACCATCTTTACATACCGAGACTCCTCCGTGCCTCGGAAAGCACGTTAAGCCGTTGGTCCCGGCTATTATTCGTGGATCTTTGACTGTCGTTACGGGTCGTCAGAAGCCCAAAAGTCTGGCAACCAGTCTCAAGGGGTATCAGGTTACCTAGTAACTGGGTTGTGGAGGTCCATTTAAAATACTGGTATTCATCTGCATCCGATTAGACTGGAATCCGATCCCAACATAGTTGGGAAAAGGCTAGGCCGATTTTTATGAACTTGCTCTATTTAATTTAGAAGTCCGAAGGCAACTTCTATATTTTAAGAACGTTCTTATCACAGTCACAATCTGACAAAAATGTCTTTAATTTCCCTACATTTTTGACATGTTTTTAACATTGATTGTGTCGCTAAAATAAGATTGCGACTAGTTTTTGTTAATGTTTGTAATTACGGGTTTTGGCCTTCCGGTCACTGACTCTAATAAGTGAAACTTGATACTAGTTTTTAGGGTTCCGTACCATAAAAGGAAAAAACGGAACCCTTATAGGATCACTACGTTATCCGTCTGTCTGTCAGTCTGTCAAGACCCTTTTTTTCAGGAACTGGTGGTGGTATCAAGTTCAAATTGATATCAAATATGTAAGTCTATGGTCCCTTGAAGCTCTAAAAAAATCAAACCTATGTGAACGCAATAAAAAAATACAGCCATTATGTGACTTATTTTAATACTCGCAAGTAAATCAAAACCTATAGGGTACTTCCCGTTGACCTAGAATCATGAAATTTGGCAAGAAGCAAGTTCTTACAGCACAAGTAAAGGAAAAAGTCCAAAAATTCATAATTTGTAATTTTATCACGTATTTTTTTTTTGGATTAAGTACAATGTTAAGTTTATTTTTGGGATAAATTCTTTTCAACTACGGAACCCTTCATTATGCGTCGTCCGACACGCACTTGGCCGGTTTTTTTTTTGTAATATCTTAATTAGAGACCCAACAAAACTGGTTTTGGATACATTATCTGTGCGCTGGTGAGTGTTTAAACTGTCATTGCAAGCGTGGATAGATTGGAATTAATCTGTTAGGTTAGTAAACGCCTCTGGCAACACTGACGGTCGTTGAAACATGACTTTCACTATAATTGGATTGTAGCGATCTGATATGACAGGATGTGGAGCAATTAGACAATTTATTGAATGCTTATTATGATATAGAGATCTAGAAGGTATTTGATGTTAAGATTGTTTTTCTTCCGGACGGAAAACGAAGCTGGTCATGCGATTAAAATTGGAATATTCATCAACATTCTTTCGTTTTTGTAAGAGGAATTTTGTCAGAAAAAAATATGTCGTCTTTAAGAATATCTAAACTTTAAAATGATACTCAAGTTACTCGACACAACACGTCCTTTATAAATCCTACTACTTAAGTGCCTGAGTATTTTTTAGGTAATGATTTGAGAAAGCTTAAGTATATCAAAATTCCATTTCAAAAGGGTAGTCCTAAACTCATTTCAACTAATTTGATGAACTCTGATGGACCGTTTTTCTCGTTTGCGATATCTCAAGTTGTTGTAGATATCGCAGCAAACTAGCTTTTGGAAGTAGCGCTCGCAGGCCGCTGCCACGGCATCGCTCGCTCGGCTCGTGCGCGGTTGGTCACAATTCTAACCTAACCTAACACATTTGGTCGGGGTGCCCTATCTTAGTTATACTGCGACCAATTTAGCTCGCGCTTGTTGATAATATCACAGTTCCAACTTAACCTAATATCATTCAGGCCGCTAGTTGAACGGCGCTGTTTAGTTAAAAGGCTAGGCTGTTAACTAAAAGGCTAAATTGAGCTAGTTGGCTGCGACATAAATACAAAAACAAACATGTACTTAGATAGGTGCTAGTCACGTGATTCCCGTACCTCATAAACCTCCGTTGATTGACTGAAAATAACTACTATAAACACTTAAAATACTAACACACGATTATTGCAGTCGTCTTACGTTAAATGGATTCTCAGTTTAATTTTGGTGTTACGTATAATAATCTCGCCGGGGTTGGACTGAGAATGTATTATTTATTAATATTATATGTTGTATTTTCATTTATAAATTATCTTCCATTGTAATTCATCAAGAGGAGCTCGTGGCTAAGTAATAACAGCCGCACGGGTCGATCCATCAGGTTAAGCTACGCTTGCCGGGGTTGGTCCGTGGATGGAAGACCATGTTTACATACCGAGACTCCTCCGTGCCTCGGAAAGCACGTTAAGCCGTTGGTCCCGGCTGTCATTCGTGGATCTTTGACAGTCATTACGGGTCGTCAGAAGCCCGAAAGTCTGACAATCAGTCTTACCAAGGGGTATCGTATTACCCAGTTAATGGGTTGTGGAGGTCAGATAGGCAGTCGCTCCATGTAAAATAATTGTATTAAGCTGCATCCGGTCAGACTGGAAGCCGACCCCAACATAGTTGGGAAAAGGCTAGGCAGATTGATTGATTTTGATTTTTGTTACAAAAAATGAGTTAGTTTTTTTTTTAATCACTTCAAAATTATTTTTATGTAATATGTTATTATTATTAGTGAATAACTCGTCGGAGTTATTTAAAAATAAATAAATAAATAAAACACTCATCTTCGAGAAGAACTTTAAAAAGAACTAGTG
Organism: Cosmia pyralina; assembly: GCA_946251885.1. Taxonomy (NCBI): domain Eukaryota; kingdom Metazoa; phylum Arthropoda; class Insecta; order Lepidoptera; family Noctuidae; genus Cosmia; species Cosmia pyralina. The sequence continues at coordinate 17,834,034 of OX276357.1, forward strand.
ATGGTCAAGAGCCGATAAATGAAGTACCTAATTTAGAATATCAGTCATGAATAAGTACTGATAGTAAAACGTATTCTGAGGCCTTAGTGCGAGTTTTGATACGTACTCGATCGCGTTTACGGTAACGTTAGCTTACATCAATTTGTATGGAATAATTGTGTTTCCAATTATAGTCACCAGACGGCGCTTATTCAGTTTCAGTACAAATTGAAGTTTACGTTAAAGTGATCGAGTAAGGCCCTGTTTCACCTCTTACGATTAAGTTCCTATTAACTTACTTAGCAGATAATTTCATACAAAATCTGTTCTTTTTTTGAATTTATTCGGTGAGTAGTGGCTATTCGGGTTTCGGGGTATTTGGCCCTTTATGTCAAAACTCGCGTAATGGCATAGGCAAACTTGTTTCGCAGTCTTCCTCCCATTCTTTTCGTGGCCTATTAATTTGACTTTATATACCTACTAATATTATAAATGCGACAATCACTTTATCTGTCTGTCTGTCTATCTTTCACGCCTAAGCGGCTGAACCGATCGTTATAAAATTTGGCAGACGGGTAGTCTGGTACCTGGAGTAATTAGTGTTTTTCATCCTGCACCCTAATTGCGCAACACATTATCAATCGGAGTTGGTTTCATTTTGACAGTTCAACAACATCCATTGCAGTATTTACATTGTCGAGCAGAAATTTTTCGAACTTATGAAACAATGGATTAGCAATTTGTTTCAAAATGATTCAAATTCCGATCTATAGTGTGCGCAATTAAGGTGCTGGATAAAAATGATTCACACAGACGAAGTCACGGGCATCAGCCAGTTATTCATAATTTTGCAAAGTCTATATTCGTGATAGGCATTGATGTTTTCAACGTTAATCGTGATTAAGGCAGAAAATATGTAACATCTGAATACTTCTCCTTTCAAAATCTTTGGCTCAACCCTTATGGAAATCAGGAGAAGTCCTTTTATGCAATGTGGATTCAGCCATTAGGCCTGAAATGTCCTTAGATCGTCCTTGAGTGTACATATATTTACATACTCTAAAATATTTTGTTAGTTCCCAGTGTTGCCAGATTCCAGAAACTATCAACAAGGTTTGGTACAATTAGAGTATGTATTGAAGTATTAAATTTTTTATTTCTCATTCATTACTCATAAATAAATAAAAACTTTATTCAGTTCAGAAAAAAAAAACACGGTACAAAAAAAACTAGTATCAGATTAGAATACTTATTGATTTCGATCTTTAGTTGCGTTCCATCTTCATCATTTTCCTACCCATGTCCCATGTTACTTGGAGTCGGCGCAATACGTTTTTGGAACGTGGAGTTGACTGGTACAAATAGTCACGTAAGGAAAAAGCGTTATGCTCCCTACATGGGCTTTGTCTCTCCCTCCGTCTCGTTCTATTATAAATACGAGTGTGTGTGCGTGCGAGTATCGCGTAAGGAACTTTGTTCCTGATGGGGGCGGGGGTCCCCCAACCGCACTCGTTTTTTTTTCTTTTTGGGGAGTTTGTTTCGCCAGTTCTTCTTACTAACTAAAGAACCAGTGGTGTGGGGGACTGTCTTATGTAGTTTTGACGTTCAAAAAGTGCTAATTCTCCGCATAGTTTGAATAAATGACTTTTAATTTTCATAGTCCCCTCTCAACCGGTATATTATTGTTTAATTAAATACATGTAGCAATCGGGCAAATTATACTCTAATACCCCTAAAAGGCTTCTACGTCTATGATGGACAGTAATTTACCTGTCCGTTCAGCTTCGAAAGCGAACATTCGATTACAGTCGTTACAAAAGGCTCGAACAATACTGAACCATGTTGGCCGGACAATGGTGGATAATGGTGCACAATGGAGGACAATGGCAGCTGTGGGGATGTCCATTCACATAGCAGATATCCCTGATGTGAAGGGTTGTCGATCGTGTAGCCAATTGTGTGGGAGCATCACAGGTTTTTGATAAAGTCCTTCCTATTTTCGTCGTTTTAAATGCGAGGTTCTGTAAGTTTAGGTTTTACCAATTTGATTCCTTTTCAAATATAATATCATGCCTATAGGTATTCACGCCTATGGCATATGCCTATGCCTATAGCCACATGGAGCTCATGGCTAAGTAATTATAACCGCACTGGTCGATCCATCAGGTTAAGCTACTCCTGCCGGGGTTGGTCCGTGGATGGGTGACTACCTATACATACCGAGACTCCTCCGTGCGTCGGAAAGCACGTTAAGCCCGGCTGTCATTCGTGGATCTTTGACAGTCGTTACGGGTCATTAGAAGCCCGAATGTCTGACAACCAAAGCGATATCGTATTACCCAGTTACTAGGTTGTGGAGGTCATACAGGCAGTCGATCCATGTAAAATACTGGTATTCAACTGCATCCGGTTAGACTGGAAGCCGACCGTAATACACCTCTGTGTATTACACCACTTATGTTTAAGTGCCATACTAAAAAAAAAACTAAAAAAATAATCAAAAAAATACTAAATTATCTAATAATTTCGTTTAGTAGCTAGAGATAGCAACGAAAAAATAAAGAAAGAAAGAAAGAAATTAAGTAATAATTCATAATTATTATTTTATTATATTCTTTGGAGCATGGTTAGATGAGCTCTTTTTTATATCAAATATTTTCCCATGATCATTGTTGCATGTTTATTATTGTGTAAGTATATATATATATATTCATCTATACATCTATCTTTTACTGGGTAGTTACAAGCTTATGTACTTATATTATTTTCAGAGACACAACTATTTTAGGACTTAAACATAACTGGTGAAAAGTGAGTGTACTATTAGGTGCACCTCTGCCCAACCCTTCGGGGATTACAAGCGTGATGTTACAATTATTTTATCATTTCTCTGTGTCTTATTCCCACAGTTTTCTCCCAAAAGTTCATGCAGGAAGTTGTTGAAGAATTTACTTCGAACCCATGCATTCATTTTTTTATTTCTGTTTTCTACGAAATTCGTCAATGTGGAATATGACTGTGACCTGGGAGCCTGGAACTGGTTTGACCGACTAACCTTATTTTATTTATGACTAGCTGTGTACCACGTGGTTTTGCCGAAGGTCATCATTCTTCACCCCTTTTCCTATCCTTATTTGGGGTCGGCGCAACATTTTTTCTTCCTTATTTGTCTATTTTATAATACACATATTGGTCATAGATCTTAAGTATGATGATTTTTTTTAAAACTATCACCTATTTGGTCACCGTATTTTACCTATATCTAATAAACACATAAACATTTGCATATATTCTATTAATATATTCGGCACGTGTATGTACAGATGTCTAAAAACATTATTTTACTAAAAGGTAACATAACTAAAACTATTAAAAAACTAAAATATGGCGTCGAAAAATTCCTCCGCATCGCTGTCGACTGGTAAAGTACCCAAGAGACTGGCGGCATTGCCACGTTGTATGGCAATGCTAAGCCGCTGGCCAAGGTAAAAGCCAGCCCTTGGATCACGGCAAGTGTCAACCAGCCGTTTGGAGATTTCGTTGAACAAACTATGTGCACTCGGACCCCACGGCCCAAGGGTTTCAACCCCAAACGGCTCAAAAATATAATTACCGAAAAGGTTATTATATTTGTCTATTAGTCGTCATCTTGGTAGTCACCTCACACCCTTTCTAGCTATATAATTTTTCACACAATCTATCCATCGTTTCTTTGGTCTTCCCTTACTCTAATAGCCATCCACATTCATATTTAAAAAGTGCCTCACGACATTTTCCGTACTCCTCCGTATAAATAGATACATAATGTTTATGTCACCTTTTTTTCAGTGAAAGAAATTTTTTAGTCGGAAAAGTATTTCCAGAGTTAACCTTTTACAAACATACAAACAAACTATTAAATCTGTTTGCAGTATTATAAGTTTCAACATATGTTTATATGATTAGGATCTGACAAATGGAATCGCAATTTTACGGGTTGAAATATGATAGTGATCATATTTAATAGAAGACCTACTTGCACCAATTGGTATAATTTGTTTTTCACATTTAAATTGCTTTATTGTGATCATGAATTCATGAGGGATAAAGATGTTTGTACAATAACACTATTACATGGTTGACTATGTACGTGCTTTTGGACATGGTTAATTGGCCGTGAGATCATTATTAGGCATCGTTGGGGACGAAAAGTGACAGTTACAGTACGACAACGTTCAAAGGTTCCCATCGTTGATCTTCGGAAAAACCGAACTTTGCCGAATTAAAATGTGACTGGTCCAATATGGAAGTGATGGAATTAGTGCGTTAATCTATATCTTCTTCTTCTTCTTCTCTTAAATATAAAAAACAAGCTTTTGCCCGCGACTTCGCCCGCGTGGATATTGGAAATTATCCCATGGGAACGTACTACTAGGAATTCCTTGTCTACGTTAAAAAAGGAACCTCTTTGCAAAATGTAAGCTTTCTAGATCCAAAGGTTTGGGCTGGCCGTTGATGAGTCAGTCAGTCAGGACTTCTCTTTTTATTTATACAGATCAATTGCCGTGCATTAGTCGCGCTAAAACTGAAAAACAGCTTGACCAATTTGATATTTTTTTTGTTTCATCGCTCTAATACAGGGGTAATTTAAAAGAAAAAAAAATAGAAGAAATCCAAAGCAAAAATGTTGATATGACAACATGTGACTGGTCAGCTAGTTTATAATAATTGTGGGAAAATAAATCAATTCCTATTGGTCGATAATCACATTTTATTCGCTATCATTCGGTTTTTCCGATGATTAACGATGGAACCTTTGAACGTTGTCGTACTGTACTAAGTTATAATCAAACAAGCCCGAAAGAGTTCACATCGGCAAAAATTACGAACTTTCATACAAACTTTCAACCCTTATTTAAACCCTTTAGGGGGTGAATTTTCAAGAATCCTTCCATAGTGCTCACTTTCGCTGTAAAAGGCACTCATCATCTGCCTAGCCTTTTCCCAACTAAGTTGGGGTCGGCTTTCAGTCTAACCGCAGATTTCAGTATTTTTCATGGAGTGACTGCCTATCTGATCTACACAACCCAGTTACTGAGTAATACGATACCCCTTGGTAAGACTGGTTGTTAGACTGTAGACTGTGTGTAGTAACGACTGTCAAAGATCCACGAATGACAGCTGGGACCAACGGCTTAACGTGTTTTCCGAGGCACGGAGAGATCTTGGTATGTAAAGATGGTGACCCATCCACGGACCAACCGCGGCAAGCGTAGCTTAATATAATCGATCGACCAGTGCGGCTGTTATTACTTAGCCACAAGCCCTCGCTATAAAAAGCACTCTACTGCAAAATTTCATTATCTTTGTAGACTCAGTGGTTGATGCTGTGCGTTCTGTCAGGGAATTAATGAATTTAACATTTTCATACATCGAACTTAAAATTACAAACAACTTTGACACTTTACTTGATCTAATCTCAACATTAATTACTTAAAAAACATGTACCGACATTGAAAATTGCGTCACTTTTAAATTTCGGTACATGTTTTATAAGCTACCGAGCCTAATTTTCGGTATCTCGATGTAATTATACCTATCGAATTAATTCTCTTCATTGCGTATCTGTCAGCTGTAAATTACTGTAACTGTCGTATTCTCAAACGACATATAACTTTTGGAGGTTCTTAAACTCAACAATACTTACAGTGAGACTTAAAGTCAACTTAAAATTAAGTAGTGTTTGAGAATCAATCAAACTGCCTAGCCTTTTCCCAACTATGTTGGGGTCGGCTTCCAGTCTAACCGGATGCAGCTGAATATCATTATTTTACATGGAGCGACTGCCTATCTGACCTCCACAACCCATTAACTGGGTAATACGATACCCCTTGGTAAGACTGATTGTCAGACTTTCGGGCTTCTGACGACCCGTAACGACTGCCAAAGATCCACGAATGACAGCCGGGACCAACGGCTTAACGTGCTTTCCGAGGCACGGAGGAGTCTCGGTATGTAAAGATCCATCCACGGACCAACCCCGGCAAGAGCAGCTTAACTTGGTGGATCGACCCGTGCGGCTGTTATTAGTTAGCCACGAGCTATCCAATGCATTCAGCTTTTAGAAAGGGTGTTGTTTGTGATTTAATATGTGATTAATAGGCTCCTCCCAAATTCCCAAAAAAAAAAAAAAAAAAAAATGAGAATGCGGTCGTAAATAATTCACAGATCTTTGATATGATAAGGCACAAGTACACATTAACTGTGTCGATAAGATTATCTTATCTCCTGCACTTATTATTTTATATCTTAACTATTTTACTCACGCCATGCATGGCTGTGTTTTTGACATCTAATTAGGTGAAGTTTTTTTTCGTAAGTTTATTCATCAAACTATGTCTGAAAAATAAATTCCTGCATGCAAACAAATGTATGGCAGCAATATAATTTCTCAAACGTCAGTCGGTCTTATCATGATGTTTTAGAAATTCACCTCTCTTCTGTCGATCGATCTCCTAGAGGTCGGTAACATTAGTTTAATTATGTCTCATATCATGACAGTAGAAGATAAAATGAACATTTTCACACAGGGATCCTAAATCTCTGTCAAGCTGTCATAACAAATGTCAATCGTCAAGTACAGTCCGTACCAACTTATCTGTGAACTGAAAGAAGTCATGCCACCGTCGATGCGTCGACACAATCGAATGACATGCGTCGGCACAATCGAAGACATTTCAACATGACGGCCGTAGTTCCAATTTTCGCCATTTCACAGATAAGTTGGTAGGAGTGTAATGTCATGCCCGATTGGACTGCACTATCATTTCGAGGGCCTCACACTTTCTTCTTCAAGTAATATCTGGAATTTTCTTTTTAGGGTTCCGTACCTCGATAGGAAAAAATGGAACCCTTATAGGATCACTGCGTTGTCAGTCTCTGTCTGTCTGTCAGTCTATCAAGACCCTTTTTCTCAGGAACGAGTGGAAGAATCAAGTTGAAATTAATGTCATATACGTAGGTATATGGTCCCTTAGAGCTCTAAAAAAAAAAACAAGCGTCTTAAGTCTTCGCAATAAAACTTTTTTACAAAAAAATACAACCGACTTCCAAAAACAACACTACAAAGTGAAAAATAACTTTAATTTCGGAACTCGGTGTCTAGTTAAATGTATTTTCGTTTTTTGCCACCGACTTCCGAAATTAAAGTTATTTTTCACTTTGTAGTGTTGTTTTTGGAAGTCTGTTGTATTTTTTTTTTTTTTAAGTTTTTATTTTTCACTTTTTAGTTGTGTACCTACCCCACACAAATTCTAATACCACTATCTGCAAAACAAACTAGAACATCATCCATATAAAAGTGCGGAAAAAATACGTATTATTGAAGCTAACTACCGAAAAAACTACCGAAGCAAAGTTAATCAATTTTATATGGGACCAACTGTGATGTATACCCTCTCGAATAAAACAAAAAAAAAATCAAATCGGTCCAGCCATCTTCGAGTAATCGGGGAACATACATTGCTTTTGGGGTAAATTCACGGAACCCTTCATTGTGCGTGGTCCGACATGCACAGCACTTTTGTTTTTTTTTTCCTAATGTTAATATCATAAAGCATCTTTTAGGTGCAAATCGGTAATCAAATAAAGCTGAATAAATTACAAGATCGTAAATAATGTTTTATTTTTATGAATTTTAGGTAGATTATGCAACATTCATTTTATTTGCGTTATTGAGCAGACAAATTTTGCGAACATATGAAGCAACGGACTAGCAATTTGTTTCAAAATGATTCAATTTCCGATTGGTAGTCTGTTACGCAATTATCCGGTCAGACTGGAAGCCGACCCCAACATAGTTGGGAAAAGGCTAGGCAGATGATGAGTCTGTTACGAAATTAGGGTGCTGGATTAAATCTATTATTAATACCTAAGTCTACTAGGTTTTTGATAGGAATGTATCGTTTTTTTTATTATTATTATTTTAGGGGAAGGCATCACTAAACCTAGATTAATTAAAATCTGATATGACATTTAATAAATACAAATAAACACATTTGTGACAATTATTATTAAAAATCTTAGTTCTAACACTTTAATTTTAATTATGGGCTTTTTCAAATAATATAGATTTATTTAGTCAATTAAATTCACTAGGAGGCATAAACGTCCGTCGTCTCAACTAAAAGTTGAAAAGTCTGTTAGCTCGGAAGACCAATTAAATAAATAAATACAAAATAAAGCACAGTACGATAAATAAAGTAGTATTTATAGTGAGTAGGATTGGCAGGTTACCATTTTACTTTTTAAATAAGTACCTACAATATATCGGTTAGTACAGAATCGACTAAAGATTGATTTTTGTAAATAAGTAAATCAAATAAATCAACAATTATTTATCGTAAATGCTAAATCTCTGTTAAAGGTGCTGTCAATTACTTGGCTGATTTAAACAGATTATATTACTTACCTATTATTGTTGTTATTACTTCCTTATGTATCGTGACGATGAAGATAATTACTGTGGAATGGATTTAAAATCAATTACCGCACGTAGCATAAGATTATAATATAATTTGTCAATAGCGGATTTGTTTTCTTCTAGTGCAATGGCAGCGATTCTCGCAATTTATCCCGCTTGGGGGCGCTGTTGTAGATGTATAGTATACCTGTCAAATTTAGAACTACGTATTCAAATTATCTTCAATCAATAAACTAAATCTTCATGGAAACCAAATACGTATTGTATGTGGTTTCCATGGAGATTTAGTACAATACGATTAAAATTAAATGTCATGTTATATAATTCAAAGACAAGAAAGTTTTACGTATCGTAATGTACTTAGTTTATTAAAAGAGATGGGTATACAATTTCCATTCATTCATTTTTGATCGGATTACGTTTCTCGCAATTTATCCCGCTAAGAGGCGCTGTTGTAGATTAATTGTCAAATTTAGAACTAAGTACTCAAATTATCTAGCCAATGGTGCCGATTCTGTTGTACACCGAACTAAACTAACTAAACTATCACTAAAATTCCTTACTTTTTGCTATGAGAATCTTAGAGCTATTCTGCAAAAAAAAAACCTCTAAATTTAATAACAATTTTGATACAACTAAAATCGAGTTTGACAATCGTGACTCCGCGTGGTATAGTGCCTGTAGTATATTTGACCCGGTGGTTTTAATTGGAACTAACCAAATCACTATGAAGTGACAGGCTTGTCATATTTTGTTCACCGACATCGCTGTCGTTACCGGGTCAAATATCTTTTAGAGCTGGAGCGGCGCAGGGAGGGGGCAGCTTCAACGTGTTTTATATGGAATGTAGGTACCTTTTTTTTGGTACATTTTTTTTTGGGTCAATGGAGGCTATTGCAACTAAAAAAAAATATGTTGAAACTTTAACCTTTGCCAAAAATGACAATTTGGCTACATGGGATAATCTATTAAATCTATATGATAAAGCATATAACTGAGATTTGTTTTGACCTAAAGTAATGTGTAAAATCTGTAAGATTTATTTAAAATCTTATTAAATAACCCATCCGGGCAGAAAAAGTCACATTAACCCCATGTTGGGGTAAATGCAACTATCTGAACTAACTCATTGGTTTTCGTAGCATAAATGCTCACAATCGGAGCACATGTCACCCAGTGTGAAATTTACGCAAAAATGTTCTCCGACTTGCACCAGTAGAGTCCAGATCAGACTAAAAGTAGGTTTTGTATTTTTAGGGGCTAATGTGACTATTTTCTATAGGATTAGTGTTGTGTAGAAGTAAAAAATATCGATAAATTGTAAAATGTGTAGGTAATCGATAATTATGGGTACCGTAAAATAAAACTACGATTCGTTTTTAATTTATATTTGCAATCAATAATGTTTGAGTTTACTTTCACTTTAGACTAAATCAATGGCACAAATTTATCACATTTTCATGAGATCCTAAAAAAATTCTTTAGGGGTATGCGCTGTGGTAGCCAGCGAAATTCATTTCTTTTTGGGTTTTTTGCAATTCGCAGGTCCGTGTCAGGTTGTATCTTGATCAAAATATGATACGCGGCAATAAAACATAATGTATTTATATAATTTTAACCATAGAAGATCGAATCTAGATTATAGATACGTTCGGGTTTCTCGGCCAGGTCTAATTCATTTAAGACACTGAAGACACTGAAAAACTTATTCAAATAATCAGTTAATATTTTTGTTTGTATATATATATAAATGTATATTACTCTATTCCTGTCCATTTATCATGTAGACATATGTATACACTTACACTTACACTTAGACACACAGACACCCCCACACAGTACACACACACTCACCCTCTCATTCTCACACACAAATCCTCACGCACACTCAAAAATTGTTAGTAATTTAAGTTTAGTTTACCTTAATTTCTTAATTGTATTTGATTAGTAATGGTCCTAAACTTTTGCTTCTTGCTAATTTTAGGTTACCTAGTATATTGTTTCTGAGGGGAAACGGCGCTGTTAGCTGAGATACAGGCTCACGCCTAGTTCAGCTGCGGATGCTCATTCTCTTATTTATTTAAACTGTAAGCCTAATATTTGTAAGAATGTACTGTACCTACCTACTGTTTTTGAGTAAATAAATAAATATTATTATTATTATATTATTATTTATGGCATTTTCCAATAAATCAAAGTATTCATATACGGTGAATGGGTTGCAAGCTTTCCTTCTAGCTATTTCGACTGATTGTGGTTTTTTCAATGATAGATTATTTCTTTTGCAAAAGCGATGAAACCAATCATGTCCAGGAATGTCTTAAATGGAGTTATCCACCCGTTTCTTTCAACGTATTCTGATACCAATGTTATAACTTCCTTTTTAGTTAGAGGAAAGCCCTACTTTTCTAAAGTATGCAGATACGAAGCCATCTTTCGCTCGATATCAATTGAAAATACTGTCTTCATTCCAGCATTCACCTGTTTCTGACCGCGTGTGCCATATAAATGTGAAATTATAGTAGATCTCGGAATATTAACATTTTTTGCTGCCTCGTAACTATTTATCGTTTTGTTTTTAACCAAATCGAGTGCCTCGAGAAGATTTTCTTTTGAGTAGCTCTTTTCTTTTTTCCTAATATACTTTCGGACCATCTAAAACAAATCAAATATCAAATCAGTTCAAAGCGTATAAGATAGTTTAGGTAGGTATTGCAATTTAAATGTAATTTCTACACGCGTGAATTGAATGCATTTGGTTGGGGCCTTAAGTAAACCGCGTAAATAAATGTGTTATTTAATTTATCTAACCACACTATTAACAACTTGAAAGGAAAATAGATTTAAATTTTGTGTGAAATTGTAATAAAACAAAATAATTGCAAGTATTACATTTATTTACGTAATTTACCCCAGGCCCCAATTGCATTCAGTTCGTGTATGTTCTGGATTGTACTGTAAGTATATCGATTTGCAATTATCGATATTCGACATCACTAGCATATTTGTTTTTGACACAAACACGAAAGGGCTATTGTAACTAAAAAAAACTAGACACAATCGCCCCGCAACGCGCTAAATTGAGGCTAATGTAACTATTGCGTTATCTTACGAAATATAAGATAGAACGTCATAAAAGTAAGTGTAAATAGTACATACCTTTACTTTTTCTTCGTTTTTGCATAAAACCTTGCTTAAAATGCACGAAAAGTATTTTTTTTTGTCAAAAGATAATGAGGCGCTCGCTCACAGCCACGTGTTCAAAATGGCTACTAACAAGAAAGCTCTGTCAGTAAAACAGTTTCAATCTCTGTGACGCCATCTGTTTATTATTGGGTTAAGCTATGTTTTTTCTCCATGCTAATAGATGGCAGTGTATTTAAAAATCATTAGAATGGAAGATATCGCTAGTGGTTGCTTTCGCCCCATAGTTGCAAAAGCCTCCATTGACTTACATTTTTTTTTGGTACCTTTTTTTTGGTACCATATTTTTTGGTACCTACATCTTGAGTCATAGGGGTTTACGAGTTTTATAAAGGGGGGCCAAATTTTCATTATTTTTGCGATAGGACTCACCGTTTTCGAGATATATGCAAAAGAAAAGAAAAAAATACACTACTGTTTTTGCATCCGAAGTCAAGGTCTCGGTGTGAATTTTAGTTCATGCCAACTAATTTTATTCCACGCCTTTTTAATCGCGATTAAACATAGTCTGATTTAGTTTGACAAATAAAATTTTAGGTGAAAACAGTCAAATTCAGAATAGCAAAATTGCCATTTTCACTAAACTAATAACTCCGTACAATCTTAGTCCTGTCAAACTAAAATATAGTTAAGTTGTGTCACTTTAGTCAATTTCAGAATGGGAAATCGTCGTTTGACAGGAATAAACTAAATTTTAGTGATTTTTAGTCTAGTTTAGAGGCATTTGTGACAAGAGAATCGGCACCATTGTCCAAGAATTAAATTTTTCCGTATTACAAGTCCTACTTAGTTTGGAAGTCAAGAGTTCATTTCCGTGTACGTTTTTTAATATGCAATAAACTTAACTACCACCTTAATGATTATCAACCTAAGCATTTACAAAATAAGGTTAATAATACTAAAGCTTTGTGAATTTCGAGACCTATTTCCCGTGCATAACATAAACATAACATGAACATTGACGGAACATAATCGTCTTGGTGGAACCACAAAGGAGATAGGTACAGAAGGTTGGGTCCATACAAGGAGCGGCAAGCACTCACAGATAGACACGGCTCACGTACCTGAGTGAGCGCCACTCGATCACTTAGGTAGGTACCACGGATATGATGTATGGTATGTCCCAAAAATATCTGATTAGAATGATAACAAATGCTAATAGTATGCCTATAATTCAAAACTATTTCATTACTTATATAAATATACATTGTTTAAGTCAAGAAATATATATTTTTTTTCATTACTTATTTTACAATAAATTTTCTTATGTTACTTATTTTGGTGGAACGGAACGCAAACTCGAAACGCGTCGTTTTCTAAAATGCCGGAAGTGACCCCAAAAGCTCTGTTTATTGTAAATAAATCTTTAAATAAAATTTTCTTAGCAAACTGTTTGAATTCTCACTGATGTAAGTTAGTAAGTGCGATTTCTTCTTGAATAAAGTACAAAACATAATTTAAGGCGCTACCCCGACCAAACGACCTTGAGCGTTCGGTCCTTCTTTGTCCCGTCGCGCCGCTCAGTCTCGGTCTGTCCCGTCTGTTTATCAATTGTTGGAATAATTTTATTAAAAAAAAGAATAGCTATCTATTGAAATAAAATAAAACGTGAATTAAATTATCTATCTATTAGCTAGTGTAATCATCAAATGATTAGAACGTCACCTTAGATGATGCATGTGAAAAAAGATGCATGCAATCAATAATTTTAGTCACTTTTTTTAAATGAGATTTTAAATGTATTTATAACAGATAAAAAGAAATAACATCGTGCAACGTGATGATAAGATATCGAACATTAATAATGTGATTTTAGATGTAGTTTATTACTCATAATTAATGAGTTAATAGCCTCTGAATAACGCACTATTGCAAGGTTTTATTCATTATTTGTCACAGGTGAAAAAACAGTTCTTACAATTGACATTTTTGTTTCACTGAAACATACCCATGGGGTGTACAATATTTATATGGCTATGTTAAAAATAATGTATAATAATAAAATTAAATAAAAATAAATAAATTTTTATTCAAACAAAAAAAAAATTACAGCAACTTTGTGTTAGATAACAACTACATTAGTATAAATACTGTATCTCAGTTATTAACGCCCACGTCCAAAAAGTCGTGACAAAATCAAAATTAAAAGACTAAAAAGTAAAATTAAAACTAAAAACAAGAAAGAAAAAGAAATTAAAACAAAAATAGAACTAAACATTAAAACTGTAATTTTACGTGAGATTGTGTGTATTACACAATACACAATCAATCAATCAATCAATTTACACAATTACACTCTTAAATTTTGTGGTTATTATCCATTGCATTAGATGTTTTAAACCTCATACTACATTCATTCTACATTTTAGTCGGGGTACCGCCTTAATTTTTATGATTTGTGGCTAAAAAGAGATGTAAACAAAGTAGTACCGTGAATTATGACGTTACATTATGGCCGCGACAGTAACGGATGTTTGTACTGTAGAGAAAATTTTTGAAGTTTATTTATTGTTTTGAGCAACAAACAGTAAATAACATTTGACTTTTAATACTTTTCTTGGGATTATGTTTTTGTAATTTATTGATTATGAGAAAAAATAATTACATGCGGAAACCAAACCCTACATAGTGCTAGTAATAGGGATTACTAGCACTACGTAGGGTTTGGTTTCCGCACTTAGTGCTTCATGTGGACCATTGTGTGAAAAAGTAAGTGATATATTAGAGGAAGATATGTTACGTGCTAACATCGCAATCACTAAACCTGGACTCGGCGCACGACGACATGCACCGAAACTCGCACTTCTGTGATCACACTCGCAAACCTATAGTTATCGAAAGACAAGGACAGAGATAGGAGCCGGCGCTGTCGTGCAAGCGAAATCGCGTTAGCCGCCGAATGCTTACGATTATGAATGATATTGCATGTTTCACTCATTCTCACAAACATGGCAAAGCAAACATTAAATATTATTATAGTTTTCAACAAATTAACATTTGTGGCTGCACTTACGAGTGAAAAGTAATCCCGTGAAACTTGTTTTTGGTTTGTGAACTATTTATACATCAATGACTTTGGTTTAATTATTTAAATACTTTAACCTGAAATTCTATTTTAAATCACCAGGATGTTATTAATTTGACAATAATTGAGGTTAACTTTATAACATAAATTTTCGTCGATGGTTTTTCAATTGATAATTAATAATGTTGACCAAACCGTTGACCAAAATGACCAAAATGTTGAAAAACGTTGTGAAAAATAAAGTTGAAACCTTCTAAATACATGAACTTAGCGAGTGACTGCGTAAAAATTTAACCTGAATAGGGTTTGTTTACATATTCATTAGATACTTTTGGAATAGACCAAACAGTACCTACGTAACTGTGTGCGTGCATTTTCACCTGTTGTATGGAGCAGCCTTCATCATCATCTTCACTTCAGCCGAAAGACGTCCACTGTTGGACATAGGCCTCCCCCAAGCACCGCCACTTCGACCGGTTCTGTGCTTCCCGCATCCAGCGGATTCCTGCGGCCTTTACAATGTCAACGTTACGTCTTCTGGTACGTGGTCGCCACTCCAGAACCTTTTGGCTCCATCGGCCATCTATCTGTTCTGCGAGCAATGTGCCCTGCCCACTGCTACATAAGTTTGGCAATTTTTCGAGCTATGGCGGTTATCTTGGTTCTCTTGCGGAGATTCTCATCGGAGCCAGCCTTCTGTATCAATCTATTTTGTGGTAGAAGTTTTGCCGTTGACGGGTCCTAATAGGCTGGCCGATGGAGTACCATAGTCTAGTCCTTACGGCAACCTGACGTTGATCCCTCGCTGGAAGGTAATTGATCCAGCGTAATGGCCTCTCGGTATTTACGATGCTTTTCCTTAGAGTTAAGTGCCTTGATTTGTTTTGACAACTTGCTGTCTTTTTTAGTTAACTTTAGTGTTGCGTTTGCGACACTTGTTTACTGTTTTACTAGCTCGACTATAATAGTTGTGTTAAATTAGTCGAAAGTTCTCGAAACTAGGGTGTTAGCAAAACAGTCTTATTTGAAGTTGAAAATAAAGCTTTGAACTAAACGCACGTCTTATTACTCCAAAAACTGTGCCAACCGAAAGTGAACCTTAGCCAAATTCTCGTAAATACTTGTTATGCTTTTCTACAAATAAATTATTCTTATACTTTTAGACTTTTTTTAAAGTCGCAATTTGTTATTTGTCGACTTATGTTGAAATATTATCAATAATGTTTCATCCGTACCTACTGAAAAATGCCTTTCTGATGAAGCTTCTACTTTATTGCCGACTAGCTTTTGCCAGCGGCTTCGCCCGCGTGGATGTCGGAAATTATCCAAAGGGAACCGTACATTTTTCCGGGATAAAAAGTAGCCTATGTGCTATTCCAGTCTAATCTATCCCTGAGCCTTTCATATAGATCCGTTCAGCCGTTCCGGCGTGATAGAGTAACAAACATCCATCCATCCATTCATCCAAAGTTTCTTATTTTATACCCTTTCGGTAACACGCTGTAACTGTAATAGTAGTAAGATTTGCCTTATAAATATAGATATAGTGACCTAATTTTGTAAGTTAGCTTTCATTTCAGTATAATTATGGCCAAGTACAGTCTGATTTTTAAAATTCGACGGAATTCTGACAGCTATAATATTTTGACACTCCAGATATCATAAACCTTTTCTGTCTTCTCCTTTTTATAAGTTATTTTATGACTACAATTTTTTGGATATAAAATAACAAAAAATATGAAAGAGAATGAGATCAAGTAAACTATAATGACAATGTAAATAGTGTTTGTTCTGTGCATTCAATGCACACTAACTAATATATTAATTTTATAGGCTAAATGGAAAAAAGAGTAAAAGAACATATTTTAAAATTTAAATGTTTATTCAGGTATCATTATCACTAATATCATCATCGTTGTCTGTCTGTAGTTACAACTAAAAAAGGTTTGTAACCAATGGATTAGTGGACAGGGATTCCTGTGAAAGAAAAACAATTACCTTACTAATTATTGTAACTTCAATAATTTGATAATAAAAAATCTGATTACCATTTTAAAATTATCAGTAAATTAAGGGTTAGTTTTTCTAATTGAAACCAAGATATTTTTTTAAATTCCGCTTAAATGTGTTTCGTTTTTATTATGACCGTTTTAATATCGGCAACACTTCTGAAATGTCAGAATTCCGTCAAATTAAAAATCAGACTGTAGTAAATAATTTTCATACAAACCAAATATTATTTATTTATTTATTAAAACTTTATGCACAAGTAAAAAAATACTGTACAAAGGCGGACTTAATTCGGATATTAGTCTGCAACGGGCGCACCGTTGGTAACTGAATGCTATTATTTCGATTTTGCCTCGGGTATAAATCTGAATACAAACAAAGTGGCTACATTCATAAACAATGTTAGTATATTTGTAAAATTGTGTTAATTTAATTTCCATTTGTTTTTCCTTTGTATTCAAACCCGACATCAAACCATTTGTTGTGATGCTTTCAAAATACATACACATCCGAGCTACAGAATACTATTGCCGTTAGTAGATACCGTATTTAAGACCCTTTTTTAAGATCATACAAGAGTCTCCTTAAAATAGAAAGCCAGTAGTAATAATTTGGCACAAACAAGTATACAATACATGGTTATAGGTATTTAAATCACTGTTGCCTGTGCGAAAACCTGTATAAGGTCAGGACACCAGGACCCACCTCTCAGAAACCGTTATATATATAACTAGCGACCCGGCCCGGCTTCACACGGTTTTTACGACTTCACAAAACATCGATACTTCTTTATTATATGTAAGTTCATATTAATGTTTTATATATACTAAACCTTCTGGAATAAATTCTCTAAATGATGGTGAAAACCGCATCAAAATCCGTTGCGTAGTTTAAAAGAACAACGCGGCCACACAGACAGATATGAAAAGCGACTTTAATTAGGGTTCCGTACCAAAATGGTAAAAAGGAACCCTTAAGGTGCGACTCAGTCTGTCTGTCTGTCTATTATATATATATATTTTTTTTTTGCAACAGCGACTGAAAGGTTGTCTTTTAAAAATTCAAAGTGGGGTTACTAGGGCATGTGGGGGGGGGGGGGGGGGTATCATAGAAAGAGCGCTGTTTGCACATTCTCAATTTTTTTTTTTTTTTGTTAAGCGGCATAGTTTTCGACTTTTGATGAAAAATGTAAAAAAATACCGTTCCCCCCCCTTATCGCCGAAGTTTGCATAGAGAAAAATCTGAAATTATTCCACATGATAGAAGTTTATGTAAAGATTACAGGAAAAATAAAACGATGTCTCTAAATAGCACACTTTTTCAGAAATCGGAACTGAACCCTCGGTGCGTGAGTCCGACTCGCACTTGACCGGTTTTTATGATAAGTATAGATAATCATTTAAAAAAATGATAAAACTTAAAGAAAGAAATGGATTAAAATCTTTAAAAGCACGCGATGACGTAACCTTTTAAAAAGCTAACTGTTCCTGCTTTTCCTCGAACTGACTTTTCATTTCTAAACTTTCTGTATCTTTGCTTTTTACTGTCTCCGTTTTAATGGATTTGAAAGCGACAAAAGTTTTGTAAAATTTTCCTTTTTTTGTCACTAATAACATTGTACCTCAAATCTTTCTTTTAAATGCAGTTAAGGTTTTTGTATACTCCTGACTGCAAGGTAATCAATCCTTTGTAGGTACGATCTTTCATGGAATAAAAACAAAGGAAAGCTGGTAGAGATATAATATAGTTTATAGTTGAGATCTTAAACTAATTAAGTATCTTGTTTGCTAAAAGGACCGACATTGTAATATTTTTTCTTTCCTCGAACTGACTTTCCATTCCTCATCATTCTGTGAAGTCGTTACTTTGATTGAAGAAGTAGTTCTGTTTTCCGCATTTTTCCTGTGAAGTGATATAAAAACCAGGGTTAAAGAGTCTTGCTAATGTTTTTTTTTTCTGGCGACAATCGTGGTTATACCAATGCTCTTCATAATTTTTTTTTTAATTTTTCTTTATTATTATCGCTGTCTGGGCCAGCTCTTAACCTCGATCACGCCTGATGGAAAGCGATGGATGAGGTCTATGATGGAACGAGCGTGCCCAGAAGATGCCTGTTCAGTCTTGCTATGAAGGCAGACGGGTTTTATGTGGTTGGGAACATAGACGCTGGCAGAGAGTTCCACACTTTGGTCTTGTCTCTGGTCGGGATATCAACCATGTGCGGATGCTATTCTGCAGTATAAAATCTATAAGCTTATGGTTTTTCAAGTCGTGCTTAAGAGCTAACTTTGATTTTAAACCTTTAAAGATTTTTTCTTTTCCAAAATTCATTTCTAAACTGTCTATCAAATTTTGCGCAGAGTAACCTATAAACAAATAAAAAACTGAAGTCGTTTAATTTTTTCCCAAAAACTTTTGAAGTCAGTTAATTCTTTCTTAAAAAGATCTTGCTCGTAAATTAATAATCGCTGAACATACATGGGGTGTTGCGGAGAGCCTTTACTGAGAGGCTTCTAAAAAATCGTTATGGGCCACTGCAATCAGCCCCCTGTATGTTCATTTTTAACCGACGAAAAAAAAGGACGGGGTTCTCAATTCGACATGTATTTTTTTTATGTATGACCACGCATAACTTTTTACAGAGTCGTCCGATTTTAAATATTTTTGTTTTATTCGAAGGGGTAGGTATACCTCAAAGTTGGTCCCATATAAAATGTATTAATTTTGCTTGGGTAGTTTTTTGAGTTAGCTTCAATTATACGTATTTTTCTCACTTTTTATGTGGGTGACGTACTAGTTTCTTTTAGGTAGTGGTATTAGAATTTGTGTGGGGTAGGTACCACAACTAAAAAGTGTAAAATAAAAACTTTTTTACAAAAAAATACAACCGACTTCCAACAACAACTCTGCAAAATGAAAAATAACTTTAATTTCGGAAGTCGGTAACAAAAACGAAAATACATGTAACCAGATACCGACTTCCGAAATTAAAGTTATTTTTCACTTTATAGTGTTGTTTTTGGAAGTCGGTTGTATTTTTTTGTAAAAAAGTTTTTATTTGTGTACATAGACACGACTGGCATGTTTATAGCATGCCTACTTATATTATATACTCGGATGATCTGTGGGTTGACATTTTGATGCCAGAGGCTATAATAGTGCATCGTGACGGCGCTTTCTGGTTAGTTGAGCAATATCGCATCGGTTGGTTGTGCACACGTGATTTATCTCGCATCACTAAATCCTACATATTATGTATTATTTATTAATATTATAAACACGAAATATTGTGAGGATGGACGGATTGATGGATTTTTGTTACTCCTTCACTCAAAAATTACTGAACAGATTTTGATGAAATTTAGTACATACATAGATTATATCCTGGATTAATACATAAATACTTTTTATCCCGATATTTTTACGGGTTCGAGACTTACGCGAGTGAAACCGCGGGGCGCTGCTAGTAATCTACTCGTAATTCTGCAGCAGTGTTTTTATTGAATAATCATTTTCAACATAGAAAGTGAAAAACATGAATCATTATGTAAAAACCTATGCTAAAACTTTCGTGTTGTAAGTGTGGAGGGTGATGAGTCATGTAGACGTAAGAAATAATATGTAGCAGTAACTTAATTAGCACTTCTAATTAATAAGCTCCATTTTAAAATGCACTTACCTACAAGTGGAATCGGTCCTCTGTATTTTTTAAGTAATGGCCCACGAAGGTTTATTGAATGTACTGAAAATTACATTATTATTATGTTTCATAGCAAAAAAATATCATTAGTTAATTACTAGGTACCTTGGACCAGTTGTGTCACGTATGAGGAAATTGTCAATGCAACTGAGAACAAAAAATATATTATATCATAATGTAAAACCTCAAACCTCATGATTTCATGAAATCGCTAGATTTGAGGTCAATTCTAACTTATGGAGTATTTATTTTTAGATTATGTTTACAGTTAATGTAATTTAGATGATTAATATAGTACAGATTACTTATGGAGTTGTATTGCTGATTCTAATTATTATAATTCTGTAAAGTCATATTAGTTACGGCCGCGAATCATATTTTAATCAACATACAACCTGACACTGACCTGCAAATTGCAAAAAACGTAAGAAAATTTGAATTTCGCGGGCTACCTTGGCGCATCCTCCTTAAAAAGTCAAACAATGAAGCTGATTTGACATTGACAGACTGCATTCAAAGTGTAGCTATCATTGAAAAATACGATGTTGTGTTGTTGTTTTCACCTATTTGTTGTTGTTGTTGTTTTGTTTGCACCTATCCTCTAAACAACTCAAATATTATTCTGTTCAATTTGTCCACAAACATTTCTTTATTAGGTTTCGTCAAATGCTTATTAATACCAGCCCATTAGTCTCCCACTGCAGGACAAAGGCATCTTCTCATACAGAGAAGGCGCGAGCATTGATCACCACGCCTACTCAAGACGGGTTGGCGATTTCAGACGTTCAGGTTTCTTCACGATGTTTTTCCTTCAGCGATGTCAGATATGTCTAAGATAAACTCAGAAAGTACGTATGAATTAAAAACGTCACATTGTACTTGCCCGGATTAGCCAAATACTTGTAAACAATCTTTTAAATAAGTTGTAGCTCGCTAAAATTAATGATTTTGTACTACACACACATCATTCCACTACCTGGTGTAAACTGAAAAATGTACCACACACATGTTTACCTTCAAAAGATAAAATCTAAAACTACAGTCTTGCTCATAATGAGTATTTTATCTAGTAGAGAATCAACTAATTCGTTTGACGCCATATTGTTCTGACAAATAATATTCATGTCTGACGAGGATATGTTGTTTATCTGTACTTGGTATCTTTAATCACAAATTATGTTCTTGTATATCGAAACTGTAGGTATGTATGACAAGATTCTCTCTGATACCGCCATTGGACTTTAAATCAAATCACCAAAAATATGAATTAGTTTTTGAATTAAATACCTAAGTACATATACAGGGTGTAAGTGTAAACAGTGGCAATCTTTTAAGGGGTCATTGTACTCATCATTATGAACAACTTTTACTATGGGACCAAACCTGAAATCGCGAAAAAAAAATCAGCTGATTCGTCAAAATGTAGTGAACAGCTGATTATTTTTTTTCGCGTTTGTAGCCGTGTGTTGACAGGTTGTGTGTATGTCCCTGCCACCCTATAATAATTGTATGGATTATACCATTCCAAAGAAATAAAATACAATCAAACACATAAGTCTTCAAATAAAAAAAAACTGCCGTAAATCCAATATCAGTTGTTTGATATTCGAGTATTGAAAGATTTACACCGTGACATTAATCTTACTCGGTGCCACTGGCCGTTGCGTTGTTCGTACGTGTACCGAACACAGGCACTGGGATGGACATACACGGGACTTTCTTATTTACTAGTACCTAAACCTTTTTTTTTTTCTTTAAGTAGCACTTTTTTTTTTGTTTTTAATCTTTCAGTTGGAATTGTAGATCCTTAGAACAGGTATTTATCATTTATTATATAAAGCGTTGAGATTATTTTTATTTGTATTGTTAGCACTAACATGTTTTAGTTACTTTCCGAGTTGAAGAGTAGTTTAAAAAAAGTAAAAGCGACTTCAAAACCAAAAACGAATAAAATAACTTTCATAAAACACTTAACAGCTTCTGAAGTCGGTGTCAAGCTAAAGTGCATTGAAGAATGGAAGACACCGACTTCAGAAGCTGTTAAGTGTTTTATGAAAGTTATTTTATTCGTTTTTGGTTTTGAAGTCGGTTTTTGCTTTTTTAAAGTAAATTTATTTTTCCATTTTTAGTTGAATATACAATTACATAAGCCGAAGTCGAAACAAAAGAAGAATCATCAAAATACGCTTAGAAATGCCGGAGATACAGTACATTTATGCATATAACTTCGTACATAAGAATAATTACACAATGTATTATATACAAAAACCTTTCTGAAAGTATGTAGATCATGTTTGTTAAAGAATCATCAAAATGGGTTCATTAGTTTTTGAGAAAATCGCGGACAAACAAACATACATACATACGGGTCGAACACAGAACCTCCATTTTTGAAGTCGGTTAAAAACCGGTGCCGTTCATTATTAAAATATTGAACAAAAAATTGATGTGTGTGTGTGTCTTAAAAGATCTACTTACAGAAATAAACATCATTTCATTTCAACAAATAAATTAGAGGTACTCGTAAAATACTTAAAAAAACAAGAAATTAGGTTAGGTTTAAAGATATTTACTCTCAAAAAAGACACAAGTCAAGTCAGTCATGAGAACAATATAAAACGTTCGTCATAGACGACACGGTAACAATATGATACACCCATCCAATCATCATCTACTTAGCCTTTTCCCAACTATGTTGGGGTCGGCTTCCAGTCTAACCGGATGCAGCTGAATACCATTATTTTACATGGAGCGACTGCCTATCTGACCACCACAACCCAGTTACTGGGTAATACGATACCCCTTGGTAAGACTGGTTGTCAGACTTTCGGGCTTCTGACGTCCCGTAACGACTGTAAAAGATCCACGAATGACAGCCGGGACCAACGGCTTAACGTACTTTCCGAGGCACGGAGAGTCTCGGTATGGAAAGATGGTCACCCATCCACGGACCGACCCCGGCAAGCGTAGCTTAACTTGGTGGATCGACCCGTGCGGCTGTTATTACTTAGCCACGAGCTATCCAATGCATTAAGCTTTTAGAAAGGGTGTTGTTTGTGATTAAATATTCAGATAATTGAGTTTTAATGAAATTGTTATTATAATTAAATAATATATAAATGGCCAATGACGACCGCGGGCTGACAGTATTTGCGAATGTATCCTGTCATTTCACCGAAAATTATAAAAAAAAGGATTAAGTTGTTTGTGAAATTAATAGACAACGTTGGTCATAAACTAAAAATTTGTCAAATGAGTTTTCGTAAAACATTACTGATTCAGTTGCGAACCTATGAGGTTCGACTGACATTTCGAGCGCACATTGACATGAACTTATACGGTATCATGTAACACTCAAGAGGTCAACTTTTTAATTAATTTAAGAGACAAGAAAACTTCAAAACCACTTTTAAAATAATCTGAACCAAACCAGCTAAACTCCATTACCTATTAAAAACTCCAAAAAACAGAGCAATCTAATAAAGCCCGGAAACGACTAGACCTCACGCTGTTTTTTCGTAAACAAATCGCTGGAGTGTTCGCAAATAGTTGCAAATTGATATTTATTCGTTACGGCACGGTGTCACTGCGGCCCACACGCGTCGCGCGTCGCTCGCCAGTCTGATTTATATCGACGTGAATTAGTTAACAACTTTTTAGGGTTCCGTACTCAAACGGTGCTAATGGGACCTGTTACTAAGACTCCGCTGCCCGTCCGTCTGTCGCAGGACTGTATATTTTGAACCGTAATAGAGACACACATCTCATCATCTCATCTCATCTCTGTTACATTAGAGATTTTGTCCCTCTAGTGGTAAAGTAACAAAAGCCCCGATGCAAGGTGGGTTGGTATCAGAATACAAGGAAACAACAGACTGTCTCAAACAACATATATATTTATAAAAATATAGCCTAACCAAAATTAGGTAGGTGACAATAACAGTAACCTAAGGTATGCCAGGCAGCTTAAACTCCAGTTGGTGACTGGTGGTTGGTTGGTGGTGGTTGGTTGGTTGGTGGTTGGTTGGTTGGTTGGTTGGTTGGTTGGTTGGTTGGTGGTCGTGGGGGGTGGTAGTCACTTGAAATTTTCACAGAGTGATTACCTATGGCCGCTATATCAACAAATAATGAATATACAGCGTATATTAGAAAGGTGTGGTCAAGGATGTAGTAAGACTATCAAACTGAACAACTCACTCCATGGGACCAACATCGTAAACGCGAAAAAATTAGCAACTGTCCCGTACAAAGCTTCAATACCTACTCGACCCTAATGTAATTTTTTTCTCGATTACGATGTTGGTCTCATGGTACTGTGGTACCAGAAAGATACCACTGTCCAGAAGGTAGTGTATCAGAAAGGTGTAGTCAAAGGATGTGTCCTTTGACCACACCTTTCGGATACATCCTGTATAGTGTTAAATATTGTACGGAATCCTTCGTGTGCCAGTTCGACTCGCATTTGGCCGGTTTTTTATTGACTGTAGATACCAACTATATGGCCGTTTCTGGCGGCCGTTCGTAACTGGGACCGTGTGTGTATAATGTGTTAAGGTAAAATTAACTGTTTTATTTGATCTTTGACCTACTTATTAAGTTACGGTTGATTGACTGACTGACTGACGTCTTTAATCATTGAAAACATAAAGGTTTTTTGTTAGAGACACAGTTAGAAAGATATTTCCTAAAGTAAACATCAGAGGATGTTTGTGAAATCGACGCTGAAAAAGTCACTATCAAAATAAATACTGTAATGTAGGTAGGTACAGAGGCCAGCACTTCAAGCTACCACAATCTGTCAAATTTCTTTGATAGATTTTCAACTTTACCGCAAAGGAATAAGGTTCATATTCAATTGGGAAAAGAATCATGCCCACCCTCCATACATTGATTGACCTGTCACTTGATTCGTTTTACAGGTCGCGTCCACCTACAACTAGTGATGTATAAAAACAATTTTTGTTTTAAATAACATAATAACTTATCATCTTTTCATTTAGACGCCAGGGAAAAATGCTATTAGGTAACTAACTTTTTGAGGTTATAACAGCTGTTAGATAAGGTTTGACAGCTGTTGTAACCTCAAAAACTATACGATAATTAAAATCAAATTGTTTCTTAATCGCTGAGAGAGTTACAATCACTCAGAAATAAATCCCTATTCAATGTAGGTAGGTAATATCATCATCAAATCGGCGCGCGGTCGCAAACAACTATATTCTCGTAATATCTGATGCCGAGTTTTAATGATTCGCGTGATGTTATGCCGTCTTTGTTTTCTACACTACAATTTGTGCAAGTTAGAGCAATTTAAGTAATTGAACATTGAAGTATCAGTCAAAATCTGTCGTCGAAGCGGACCATACTCCAGGACTGGAGTGGGCTTGACAGACGGGTGCTTTTAGCCATCGACCTCTAAAGACTGATGGACAGACAAGTGGATAGAGTAAATAATAATACCATCCTATTACTGTCTCACTGCAGGGCAAAGGCCTCTTCTCATACAGAGAAGGCACGAGCATTAATTACCATGCTTGCTCAAGACGGATTGGCGTTCTGGCTATTATTGATTGTTTTATAAGTAAGTGCAGGTTTCCTCACGATGTTTTCCTTCACTGATGGTCAAAATAAACTTAGAAAGTAAGTAAGTACCTACACATTGAAAGACACATCGGTACTTGCCCGGATTTGAACTCACAGCCTCGTGCATGAGAGGCGAGGTGTTAACCCATGTGTTAACCTCTGGGCCATCACGACATACATAGATAACGAAAAAAGCTGCCTACCTACATCTTTTTGGGGGGGTGGGGGGTTTGGGGGGGGGGGAATTAAATAAAAAACAGGATTTGATTTATTATTGTTTACTCAATGTCTTCACGTACAACCACTTCATCTAAAAATGCCGCTGGAGCCACAATGTTGGTTTCATGCCTGGCCCAACCTAAGTACCACACCAACGTCATAACATGCGCACAACAACCTACAATGCCTACAATGCAGTCGCAGCAATACTCTATAATGCCTTCTCGTCCATTAATACCATTTGCTATCAAAATGTACACATTATACTGTTTTCTTGAGATATGTCTCGATTTTATTTTCCCTTTTACAAGTGAATTTTCCCCACTGCTTAACTCGGGTATAAGATTAGTGTCTAGACAAACTTCTATTCTGTATCCGCCATGGAAACGTACGTGTTCACCATAATATGAACGTGCTTGACGAATTTGGTACGTTCCCAAGGCGAATAATATCAATTCACTGAATTCTAGACGGGGGAACTCAATATTAGCATTATCAGCTGTAATGCTTTGAAAAAAGGATGCCCGGCGATTTAAATTATATTGTGTAACTATACTAGATAAGTTATTTTCCAGGGGCATCCTTTCATGTATAATATCAAGAATTTGAGCAGCATCAGCCCTATTGCGAAGGCGAACACCAAACTTATTTATTATACTTGCAGCAATTTGGAAATAATCCATCATATTTGGTACAGTTTTATTAAAATGGTCAAACCTTAATAATCTAAAATCTCTTTTGAAGTATCCATTACAAACCTCCACCACCCATCTGCATATTGTTACACATCTACTTCTATTTGCTTGGGTGGTGGTTAACTGGTGTTCGCCTTCCAAAAGTGACTCTGGCATATATGCCTTATAATTACAATGCTCTAATAAGCTGATGCTGTCTCTGAATCCCCTGTCTAAAATAAATATGTATCTTGAAAGTACCGTCTCAGTGGGGAATTTTCATTACTGAACAAAGAAGACATTATTTCTGCATCAGATGTGGTAGCTTTGTATGGGCCAAAACAGTCTAAGATGTAACCATCACAGGCTACTATTAAAAATGGCTTTAACAGATTTCTGTATTTGTGTAATGAATATGTGTCTTTTTGAAACATATAATTGCTACTCTTATTTAAAAAAATGTACGTTCCATCACACATCACAATACATTGTTCATTATTTTGATTATAAATTCCATTTGGGATCATAAGATTATGTTCTATCAATTGCTCTCTTGTCAAGTGGTTTATTCCGAGGTTACATGGAACAAAATCTTGTAATAGTATCTCTCGTGCTGTTTGCATTAACCTCTCTAGTGTAGTGCGAGGAACTTCTAGTAATGTGGATATTCTTAAGTCGGAATCACCTGTCCGCATCTTTATCAATACAGCAGCTACACCTAATATACCCCTGTGTTTGGCCAACAGTCGGGGAAGGTCTTCTAATAAATTAAGGAATTTCGCTTTTGTTAAGCCCATCCAAAATCTAAATAAATGGTCATCAATTTCTTGTACTGATTCTATACTTGAAAAATCGAGAAAATGCTTGTGTTTTTAAACAAAGGAAAAAACGTGCTCAACTTGTTCAACAGTGAAATCACTCGTGCTGTTTTCACTGTCATAAAGGGAATCCCAACTGTTTCCATGTAAATGGTCTGTGCATACCCTACTCAGTTTGGGAATATAAAAATTGTAGTTGGACAAAATGGTAGCCCGTAGTGCCTCTGACACAATATGCAGATTTTGATTCTCACACCCATAAAATGCACAATGAGATGCTGTATTGGGAGCACGTTTATAATTAAGTAATGTTATGCTACTTGATTGTTGATATCCCACTGGTTGGGTTTGAGATTGTTGTAAATTAATCTCCGGAGCTGGAACTGATTCCCTTGCATGCCCCTCATCTGTACTTACAAGGAGCGGGGTAGGTTGTATTTCTGGAACATGGACTGGAACCACAGACAATTCCGCTTCTTGTTCAATTGCTTCACCTTGAAGAGTCTCGTCACTGCCTAAGCCTCTTCTCTCATCCTGTTGCTGAGTTAAAAGAGCTTGTCTTTTAAATCGCAACCAACAGGCATGACATACACAATCAGATTGTGATATCTGTCAACAAAAAACAACATATTTGTAATAAAAACAGTGACATACCTATACTCCATCGGTTTAGGTAATTAAATAAAGGTAAACAAAAAAAACGCGTCACCGTCTGGTTAACCAACTAAACATAATATCTGTCACTTCAGTTGTCTCTTCAATTTAGCAACTTAATAATTTGTTGTATAATGTTGCTTATTATTATTATTTATTTATTGTTAGTTTACAGAAAATAATCTTAACATATTAATAATGCCCCGCAAAACCGTTTTCGTTTTCCGTTTTCTGAATTGAAGAGTACAACTGTGTTGTAGCATGACGACTGAAGTGACAGGTATTACGTTTAGTTGGTTAACCAGATACATGCTTTTTTTTGCTTACCTTTATTTAATTACCTAAACTGATGGAGTACAGTAACGTCATTGGATTAGAATGTGATATTTAAAGAAAAAATTGTATGCAATTAAAAATGAGTTTAAATATTTAAATACAAACCTGACGAGGTGCTACAGTAGTTTGAATTATGTTGATCATCCTTAGTGTAAGGCTTGATGGGTTATCTTTGAGAATGTGGTCACCTCTACGATTGAGCAATGATCGTCCACAAGTGGGGCATACTTGAGCATGACCACGGCGAGATGAACCAGCAGATGGATCACACTCATTGCTTCCATGAATCTGAGCATTAATAGTTTGCATGGATACATCAAAGCACGCCTCACATATGTAATCTTCTTCCGTTATCTGAAAAACAAATCAATTATGAGATTTTAACGCCTACAATGGAAATAAGTATATTTCATTTGTATTTTTACACATTCTGCTTACAGCTGTCCAAAAGAACACTAAAGCTAAAAATGGGGAAAATCTACATGTTAGATCTATTTTTCATGTAACTTGAAAAAATACATTTTACCACTTCTGAATATCACCCGTTTTATAAAAAAAAACAATCATTACACTAGCGTCCGTTGACTGGATACTAAATCGTTAGGTACAGTACCTACGGACGTTTTATCTTGGCGAGTCCGAACATAAGCACTAAGAAGTTTCGCGCATATTCTCTCACTTGCACTCGCCTCATGTCGCCATTTGGTTCCTAAAAAATCTTACTGTGCAGCCTTCTACGCGAAGTTCGGACTCGCCAAGATAAATCGTCCGTACTGTACTTGATTGTTATTATACTTACTATTACTGGAGATATCCAAGTGCTAATTAGCGAGACGACTCTGCTATCAAGCTGAAGGGCCTGATAACGCCGATGCGTACTAACGCTTATGTTGCAGTTTACACAAAGCAATCTCGTAGAAGGCTCCATAACGCTTTCCAACAAGAGCGATGTCTTGGATCCTATTCAAAGAGCACTAAATCGGTATCCGTATAACACAAGCCAAAGTAATCGTAAGTAGTAGGTATCGAAGTCCGTGGAAAAAGCAAGTTGTTGCAGGTATCACAAAATCCAAAATCGCACAGTACCTACAATACGTAGCAAGAGCAAACGAACGACTGCCAAACGTCAAACAAATGACAGCCTGTCATTAGCGTTGCGGATAAAGAAGTTCGTTTTACGTGTAACCTGTTAACTATAAGTACACTTATTTTTTATTCTTTTTATTTTATTAATTATATTATTCTTATTTTTAAATTCAATTAAGCGATACGAAATAAGCAAAAAAATGGAATTTTTTAAGATATTTTTCGTCACTGGACGCGTTAGAAAATTTTCAGGTCCAGAATGGACATGATTCTTTTACAGATTCGGGTAGCTTGATGTGCTGGCCTCTGTACATTAATAATACTTATTGTGAGATGTAGGTAGACCTGAATAAAGTCAGTTAGACTTAACTGCTGTAGTAATTGGCCACGTTTTAGTAACTGGCCACTCATAAAAAAAAACCGGTCAAGCGCGAGTCGACTCGCGCACCGAGGGTTTCGTAGCATCATAAATTATGTAATTTTTGTTGATGATTTCTGAAAATGTGTGCTATTTAGAGACATCGTTTTATTTTTCCTGTAATCTTTACATAAACTTCTGTCATATAAAATAATTTCAGATTTTTCTCTATGCAAACTTCGGAGATAAGGGAGGGGAACGGTATTTTTTTTTTTATATTTTTCATCAAAAGTTGAAAACTAAGAAAAAAAAAAGATTGAGAATGTGCAAACAGCGCTCTTTCATACGATACCCACATGCCCACTTCGATTTTTAAAGACCCCTTTCAGTTCCTGTTTCAAATAAAAAAAAAAAATATTTTAATTTCTTTCTTATTTGCAAAATAGTTGGGCAAACGTTATCTAAAACTGTTCCAAATTTCAATTTGATAACATTAGTAGTTCTTGAGATATCCAGCTGTGACAGACGGACAGACAGACAGACAGACTGAGTCGCACCATAAGGGTTCCTCTTTACCATTTTGATACAGAACCCTAAAAAGAGGTAGAAACAAGGTAATGCAAGCAAGCTCATGAATGTAAAGACAAAAAATTTTTTTTTCGTCCTTTTCAAGCATGAGCTTGCTTTAACTCCTTGTTTCTACATCTTTTTTATAAGTGGCCGTCACGGACTAGAAAAAAAAGAAGGACTCCGCGCCACGCGTATCGAAAGTGAAGCACCTTACCAATCTATGTGTGCGTGATTTGACAAAGACGCCAGCGTGTCACGTGATGGCGGCCGCCTGGCCGGTCGGCATACTACTCGTATGATGCAAATGTGTGCGTGAGGCGCATGTTTGTACAAACGGTCCAAAACTTAATGTGCTTCACTTTCGATATGCGTGGCGCGGAGTCCTTCTTTTCTTTCTAATCCGTGGTGGCCGTTACTAAAGAGTGGCCAATTACTACAGCAGTATTGCTATCCTGTAAATATCTCACCGTGAAAACTTAGGTGAAGTGAGCTTAAAATGAGCTGTCAATTGTGTCAACCCCTAGCATCAGGTAGAATGACAGCATACTTCACGCTCACTTCACTTCAGTTATCACGGTGAGATGTTTACAGAATAGCATTGCAGATACCCAGCAGAACATCACGCCTGTAATGTAATCCCCGAAGGGCTAGGCAGAGGTACCTATCTATAGTACACCCACATTAAGCCATTTTAACTAACTAATAACTAACTAATAATAATAATAAAGTTTTATTGACCATAAATTTAGGTTACAGTACACCGGTAATACATATTTACTTATTACTTACATAGTATAGGGCACACTCACTTATGTTCAACTACACTAAGTTAGAACTTATTTAAAACAAGTAGCAAGGGGAGTAGAAGAACAGTTAAATTATAATAATGCTATCAACAAGTAAAGCAATGGTTCACATACTTGATAAAATATATAAATGCCCAATGACGGTATACAGAGAAAAGTTCTTTACCTCCCGTGCTAGTCAAGGACTGTGTTACGGCAAGGTAAGATTCTCGCTCATGGAATAGTAGTCATAATGTAAACATGTTAAGACACTTTTTACCAAATACATTTGTTTTGCTGTATATCATAGATGACGTTAACGAGTTACAAGCTTAGCGTAAACAAGTAGTATATGCAAAGAAATCCGACAGTGCAACTCCCGTTATTTCAATGTAAACAAAGTGCTTTCACAAAAACAATATTTGTTTAGAATTTGTAATTAGACAAGCGTGTTAAAAATAAAATAATAAAAAACGTATTTATAAAACTAAAATAATAAAATTAAAATTAAAAGTAAGAGCATTTTTTTTTTGTATTTTCAGCATGGAAATACGTTACAAGCGAAAAGTTCCAAATGTAATGTATTTACTGTACGTGTGTATATGTATGTATTTATAATACAAATAAAGTTTGTGTACTAATCTTCAATTTATAATGATTACTTTATAGTGTATATATTTATATATATATTACTTACATAATTAATTTTATCAAAATAAAATTTACCATAAAATACAAAAGATATTTTTGAGTCCATTATCTTTGTCTGTAAAAGAAGGGAAATTTCCGATTCGTCTATAGCACTCCACGAAAGCGAACGCAACAAGAGGCAAGAATATTGGAAAACACGAGCAATACAATAGCTCGCAGCTCAATAATACAGGCAAAACGAAACAATAACGGTACAAACCGACTACTTTGAATAATAATGCTACTATATTTGCTATTGGCTTAAATTGAAATATCTTGTTCTTGGCGCACAGATAAAACATCGGTCAAGTGCGAGTCAGACTCGCACACGAAGAGTTCCGTCCGTACCACCGTACAATATTTTAACACTACATATTTTTTGAAATACTTAATTTTTAGGGAAAAAAACACGTTTCTTGTATGGGACCCACTTTAATTTTCAACTTTAGTTCTATTTTCTTACTTACTGTTATAGCGTTCATAGTAGTACAAGCGTCTACCTAATAGTCAACGTTCGCACGGACGTAAAAATATCGTGTGCGATTTTGTTTCGCGCACTGGATTTTCAACGCTCTGCTTAGCGCCGAGAGTAAAATGCCTGTTTGTCCACGTGGCCCCTGTAATACTGCTTTCGCCAGTAGACAGTTTGGCAGCACAAGTAATAGACTGTACGACAGTATCAACAAGAAGCTCAGTATTGTAGGACTTTCCAGACACAGAGTTAAAAAAATTGTTGCTGGCTGGCTCCAGCGACTAGACTATCTAAGTACCGAAGACTTACTTGCACACATCGCATAATATCTTTTAACAATAACATACACTGACAACTCACCACACCACACACACACACACACACCTACACACACACACACACCCTCATACACACCCACACACAAACACACGTAAACGCGCACTCGCCCCCGTACTCACCAATAATTTATGTCACGACATTCACGTTGGCACAATCTCCCTGTAATGCTCATGTTTGAAGACTGATTTCCAAAATACAAGGCCTGGCTTAGTTTGGGTATCAGTACCTAAAGCAAAAATTATTGAATAATGTATGTATGTACCAAATTCTTGTGAAAGCTCTCATATGTGACAAATAAACTTACTTACTTTTTACTTTTTTTTTTTACTTTTTTATAGAGTGCAAAATTCAACAGTATGTTTTTCGACGCGCTAGAATGTACTCTGTTATTGTTAAGTTGGATTCTCAACGCTCGGCTCAACAACGAGAGTTGAAAATCCAGTGCGCGATAAAATCCTGACGCGATATTTTTCGTCCGTGCGAACGTCGGCTTATTGTGGTCACGGCATAATAGTATCTTAGAAGCCTAGCTATTGTGTTCAAAATAGAATGAAAGACTACTTAGCAATGATATTTAATGAACCAATCACAAGTTAAAAATCAACCTCTCCTCGTCTCCTAGAGTCAAAGTCAAACATTTATTTGCAGATAAAATATGGTTACAAAAGTTCCTACAATGGTATGTAATGTAATGTTTCATAGAACTTGTTTATCATCATGTTTAGCTCTTGTCCAATGTTACGTGGGGTCGGCGCAACACGTTTTCTTCTTCCATTCTCCCCTGTCAACCGTCACCCTATCATTCACTCTCTTCTCTTTCATATCATTCCTCACACAATCCGTCCATCTTTTCTTTGTCCTTCCTCTCCCTCTTCATCCGTCAACATTTATAATTATCTTTCTTTTAGCCACATGCGTTTCCTCACTGCCCATATCAAGCCAAACGATTTCCTTTCAACTTTTTTGTCACTGGCGCCACTTTGGAACTATAGTTCCAAAGTAGGGCATGGTATGGGCAGTGAGGAAACGCATGTGGCTAAAAGAAAGATAATTATAAATGTTGACGGATGAAGAGGGAGAGGAAGGACAAAGAAAAGATGGACGGATTGTGTGAGGAATGATATGAAAGAGAAGAGAGTGAATGATAGGGAGATCCTCAAACAGAAAACCAAAGTTTAACTTTCGAGTCGTCATTCAAACTCTACACGTAAAAACAATTGAACATCGCCATAGAAACAGTTATCATTATCATCGATGATTATGACGTCACAGATGTACTCTTATCAGATCAACGGCTGAAGGTTGTGACGCGAAAGACTTATGACAGTTCGATGACGCAAAAAATGATCTTAATCTATTTAAGAATGAGCTCGAAAATCGTGTACACCATCACATACTTAGATGATTACGTCAGAATATAATCTGAAAATCAATGAAAAATTTAATAAAAACGACGCCGCGTCTGCTCTTATCGTATGCAAAAATGACGCATTGGTGATTTTCGTGAACGATTTTTTATTGCTATGCAATAAACACGCTTATCGCGATACATTATAGACATGACGTGTGCGTCGTCGCTTATCAGTTATCAATTTAAACCGATCTGGCAACAAATTATTACACACATCAGTGGTTCGTCGCACAAGCTTTAAACATGAATGGGGGAGAAAGGAAGGTCAGTCGTGTTACATGTCAGTTTGACTTTAGTTGAAGAAAGAAAGAAAGAATAACATTTATTTGGCAACCGTACATAATGCACGGTACAACAAAAAAGACCGGTCAAGAGCGATAGTCGCAGTCGCGCACCGAGGTCCCTTCCGATTTCTGAAAAAGTGTGCTATTTAGAGACATCGTTTTATTTTTCCTGTAATCTTTACATAAACTTCTATCACATAGAATAATTTTAGATTTTTCTCTATGAAAACTTCGGAGACAAGGGGGGAACGGTATTTTTTTTTTTACATTTTTCATCAAAAGTCGAAAACTAAGTATGCGGCCTAAAAAAAAGAAAATATTTTTTTTGAGAATGTGCAAACAGCGCTTTTTTATACGATACATGCCCTAGTAGCCCCACTTCGAATTTTTAAGACCCACTTTCAGTCCTTGCTGCAAAAAAAAAATATTTTATTCTTTCTTACTTGCAAAATAATTGGGCAAACGGTATCTAAAACTGTTCCAAATTTCAAGATGATAGCATTAGTAGTTCTTGAGATATCCAGCTGTGACAGACGGACAGACAGACTGAATCGCACCAGAAGGGTTCCTTTTTACCATTTTGGTACGGAACCCTAATATCAGCCGTTCCATACATTTAGGTCCAGTAGGTATTGAAGCTTTGTACGGGATAGCTGTTTTTTTTTCTCCCGTGTACGACTCCGACTCGTAATTAACCGGTTTTTTTTTTCTCGATTAGGATGTTGGTCCCATGGAGGAAGTTGTTCAGATTAATGGTCTATATACCACACCCTTATTTAATCACACATTTCTACTATCACAAATTCCAATCATCATCAGTAGGGCTGGGGCATGTACCTACTCCTAAACTGTGAGCAAGTGAAAATACAACTAGGTTATTGCGTTTAGTATCTGCATCTGCTTAATCTGTGGTACAATACGCGCCACGAAAGGTGAGACTTGACACACCACGTGGTTTGACTTGCGCAGTAGACGATTTCAGGTCTGAGCACGGGACAGCCGGTCTATTCTGTAAAAATCTCACCGTGATAACCTAGGTGAAGTGAGATGGCATTCCACCTAATGCTTGGGATTGACACTATTAACAGCTCACTTTAAGCTCACTTCACCTAAGTTTTCACGGTGAGTTTTTTACAGAATAGATCGGCAGGACCAGTAGTGCTATTCTGTAAATATCTCACCGTGATAACTTAGGTGAAGTGAGTGTGAAGTGAGCCGTCATCCCACCTGATGTGCTAGGGGTTGACACTATTGACAGCTCACTTTAAGATCACTTCACTTATGTTTTCACGGTGAGATCTTTACAGAATAGCACTACGGGTGTCATCGGGCGGCGGAAAGAGCGCGAGACGCGCGGTCAAACGGTCTTCTTTCGTTGCGCGTATTGTACTTATCAGCTTCGAAAGTTTTGATTTTTACCGAGATTTCCACTGCGGTTTTCCAGTCTTTCGTTTTTGGCCAGATATATTTCAACTTGTAATGTCAGCAAGTTGTTCAATGTCCATGCCATTGATATTTTGAACGTATTAAACATTATGGTCAGAATAACCGTATAACTTTGGAATTAAAGTCACACAAAGACACGTCCGCAGTACCTACCCTGGGCAGTCGGCTCTACGGCCACTACATGGCCTACTAGCTAGGAATTCAATCACGCCATGAACGTTTCTAAAGATACCTACATGTATCCTTTATACGGCTCTTAAGACTCCTTCAAACAGGCGCGACACGCAACGCGAATCGCACGTGACACAAATTCACTGCTCGTCGCGCGACACTCGGTGCCGCGCCTGTTTAAAGGAGCCTTTACCGTATAAAATGCTGTAACAAAACAAAATTACTACGTAAAAAACTTTTTTACAACCGACTTCCAAAAACAATACTACAAAGTGAAAAATAACTTTAATTTCGGAAGTCGGTGTCTAGTTAAATGTATTTTCGTTTTTTACCACCGACTTCCGAAATTAAAGTTATTTTTCACTTTGTAGTGTTGTTTTTGTGAAGTCGGTTGTATTTTTTTGTAAAAAAGTTTTTATTTTTCACATTTTAGTTGTGCACCTACCCCACACAAATTCTAAAACCACTACCTGCAAAACAAACTAGAACATCATCCATATAAAAGTGTGGAAAAAATACGTATTATTGAAGCTAACTCAAAAACTACCGAAGCAAAGTTAATCAATTTTATATGTGACCAACTGTGATGTATACCCTCTCGAATAAGACAAAAAAAATCCAAATCGGTCCAGCCATCTTCGAGTAATCGGGGAACATACATAAAAAAAAAATAAAAAAAAAAGGTTCCGACGAATTGAGAACCTCCTCCTTTTTGAAGTCGGTTAAAAAAGCCTTCAACGTTAAACCGAATAAGCCTACGAGGGCCAATTAGTAAATATAAACGACAATGTCGCGCTATGACGCCCGGGGTTGCGACCGAGCGATATTACCCCCTACCTATCTTCTATAAAACAACTTGAATGGGAATCTCTCTGTACACACGGCTACACATCAAGCTATACATTTCCAGTTTACAGTGACCTCTCATTGTGAGGAAATCCTATACAATGCGAGATCAGCTTGTACTGGAAATGTATAGCTTGATCTCTAGCCGTGCGTACGTGGAATATTCTTATAATATTTTAATTGCCCTGTATACTTTTTCTTTTCTAATTGGCACGAACTTTGTAAGAATAACTCTCCTACTGTAATAAATTTTGCCTGTCGGCAAATTGGTAACGGAGCTACCTCCAGGGTGCATCTGACGTATTATTCCAAATAGCTGGTCGTGGAAGCTGTTTTAATGCTCCCCTTAACTACTTAAGAGGGGTGTCACATTTTGTCACCTTTCTCGCTCACACGGGACCAAATTTCCGATTATTCCCGATGTCCGTCACTTGTTTGGCCACCACTGGGGGACAGCGAAACAACTTAAAAATTATTCTCGTTGTCCACCACTCGGGGACAAACCTAACCTCAAAACACTTTAAAGCTGCCTCTGCATCGTCTCCGACGCTGCGGGAAGTGCAACCCCTTCGCCCTTACGTAAACAAAGGATAGGCACCTCCGCAATTACGGCTTCCCAGCAGGCGGGGGTTGCTCTCCCTTCACGCCTCCAAAAGACTACGTAAAGTCGGGGTGCCCCGATTCGGTTTTGCAACAGATTCGACTTATTTTAATTATGAAGTAGTGAACAGCGGGAAATAGTTTTAAAAGTAGGTTCGCTGCCAGTAGTGGCCAAACAAGTGGTGGACATCGGGAATATACCCCAAATTTCTAAGAATGTTATTAAGAAAAGATGCTTTTTTGAAAACAATTGGTAAGTATATAATTAGTAAAAACACATTTTTATTGTGGCATTAATTATTTAACTCATCTCAAAAACTGACCACAATATTTATTTAAAGATATTTTATTTTATTTTTTAGATACTTTTCATTTAACATTCTAAAAAATTTGGTCTCGGAGAGCGAGAGAGGTGATAAAATGCGACAGTAATATTGGCATATCGATAACTTAACGGTTTTATTTCACCAAAAAATAATACAATTATTCACTTCTATGAAGAAAAACATATTAATTAAGATAAGCGACTATTTCGCTGGGTTATAAACTAGAATTAAAATAAAGTAAAAACTTACAAATTAAAAAACTCAAACTCAAACTCAAAGCATTTATTTCAATTAAACCAATTACAGGCACTTTTGAATTGTCAAAGAGTCGGTCAGTTAGTCAGAAAGTTGAAGCTAGTTGCCCATTCCAAAACGTAGATCTCAATGCAGAAGAACGAGCAAGAAACTCCACGGACACTCTTTTAGATCTAGATAAGTACCTATTACATCCTGGCTGGGTAAATATATTATTATATGGCATGGTATTTTTGTTGCTTCTACGTGTGAGAACAATGTAAAAAAAAATAAAAAAAATACTTAAAAACATGTCAAAATATAAAATTAAAAATAAGCCCTGGCAGATAAGAGATGACCAGTCTCAACTGACGGCGCCCGTTCACGGACATGACGCGTGGATCAGCACCATCCAGCTCAACCATTTTGTAGGGAACCGAATGATCCAACACACGTGCCACCATCAGCGAGACATTTAGAACTATTCAGAA
The DNA here is from genome assembly GCA_946251885.1 of Cosmia pyralina. Classification (NCBI taxonomy): domain Eukaryota; kingdom Metazoa; phylum Arthropoda; class Insecta; order Lepidoptera; family Noctuidae; genus Cosmia; species Cosmia pyralina. The sequence goes on from OX276357.1 coordinate 17,872,806, forward strand.
CGTGCTGCTTTCCTTTTAAATGTTGGAAGTGATTTCGATTCCCTAATTACTCTAGGTATAGAGTTATAGAGTTGAGCCCCTCTTTTACAATCAGTCTTTCTATCGGAGTTTGTCCTCGGTGCTCTTAAAACTATATGATTACCTGCACGACCTCGTCATGCGCTTTTGAATTTGCATTCTTTTTGTAAATGTTATTTGATCAATTATTAATTTTGTTTCTTATAAAAACGTTTTGAGAAGATGTGAAATAATCATAATTGAATCAGACTTTAATAATTTTATTCTGAGATGTTTGTACTTAGTTTTTTAATGTGAGTTTTGGCAGCACTACATTTCGATTCAATAATCGAGATTTGGTTTAGCCATCGAGATATAAATAATAATCTGACCTATAGTGGGAGACATTGGACAATTCTTCCTCTTAGTGCACCATTCAGGGATTATATCTTTTTTCTTACTTTCTCTATGTTAGGTTTCATTGTAAGTTAATCAAGAGTAAGACCTAAATAATTTTCAGTATTTGTTTTTAATAAGAAATGGCCATTATTATTTATTTCGCCCTCTGTATGAAGTTTACTTATTTAAGTTTTTCCTCTGACTGTCTGACAATGGCATAGAATAAAATACCTGTCCATTATAATTTGTGATTCAATATTGATTCCCGTCTTTCATACAAACTGAGCTGGCTGAACTAGTTCTCGTACAAATAGAAAAATCGAGCTCTGCGTAAACAACCAAGAAATACGAAAGGTTTTTCTCAGGTTTTCATTAAGATCTGGTTTGGAAGTAAATAAACAACCTTCTTTTGTATGCCGCTTCGAATTTCTTTAACAAAGCTCGGGTAATATGAAATTTGAATATTCAGCAGTTGAACGTTTTATTTAATTTACTCTCAGTTCTGATTAACTTAAGATAAAACCACTACAACATGTCTCGGAATTAACGCATATCACCAAACACCCCAAATTAAAACATTGTTATGTTATTCATAGTAGTACACAGCAGCAGGTCAAGTTACTACAAACTGTAAAATTTTTTCATTCGATTCTGAATTTAACCGTCAACACTCTAAGGTTTAAAATCATTTGGAGAAATTTGACAGTTTGGTATAACCTGATGTGCAGTTGTCTGTACTGACATACACTGAATATTTACTATTTTGTATAAAAAATCGTTTATTTATTAAATTACTTATAGTGACTGGGAGAAAATTGTGGTCACATTACAAATCTTCGTACGCTCACAGTCGCACAAGTCTTCTGAGAGTCTAGCATAGTAGGTACAGTACAGCTGTTGCATTTTGTCACCTCTGACGCTCACACAGGACCAAATTTTCAAGAATGTTAAAAGAAAAAATGCTTTTTTGAAAAATGTAATCAATTAACGAACTAGTAAATAATATGAATTTAATAGGTAATTATTAAAAACACATTATTATTGTGGCATTTATTTAACTCGTCTCAAAAACAAATAATACTTTTTGAGCTGAGTTTATTAGATAACACAACAGAAATGTTTTTTTAAAATTAGGTACAGTCAGCAACAAAAGTCGATTAACAGTTGAGTTTTGTAAATCTTAATTATTGAGAAAAATACTTCATTAAAATCGGAACTGATGTAAATTATAAAGCCTTATCTAATAAATGAAATGCTAAAAATCAGGTTATCATATAATTTTGTATGAATTTAGATGATGTCAAAAAGTAGCAGTGTTAACTGACTTCTGTTGCTACCCGTACCAATTAAATTAATATTATTGACTAGGTCGCTAATTGAATACATTTTTCAAAAAAGCATCTTTTCATTTAACAATCTTAAAAATTTGGTCCCGTGAGAGCGAGAGAGGTGATAATTGCAACAGCCCTCATAATGTCCCTCGGCAATCATTGCATTTTCGAATACAAACGAATGCTAATTTCCATGTCTATCAATTATTAATTTTATCGTGTAAGTGTAATAATTTGAACTCAGAACTAAGTACTTACTTTATTGTTGTTTTGATTTCCGTGTGAACTAGGTATATAGAGCTGTAAAACTATTTTCCTTTTTAACCGACTTCAAAAAAGGAGGTTCTGTATTTATAATAACATTTACTCCTTTTCAATATTATGTATAGTATACCACGGGAATTAATAAAAAATATAAACAAAATAAAATATATTATTACATCTTCAACCGACTTCCAAATAAGAGGAGGTTCTTATATTCGACATGTACGTATGCAACTAAAATAAATAATTATTCGGTTAGTAATCTTTTCAATTCAGTCAGAAATTTTTTTCTTCTGATGAAGCTGTATGTTCACTAGCGATGGAATGATCACTTTCTTCACTGCTCGAACACGTATTTGCTATAGGTAGGTACTAGCTTCAGACCGTGACTTCATCCGCGTGTAATTTCTCGTTCCCTCGACCTACCCCGTCGCACCGCATCGCCTGCCCGCGCTATTACTTCGTTTTTTCTTAGCGTTCTTTCCGACTTTTTTTTCTTTTTGCTCGGCTCCTAAGGGTCCTAGCGTGATGTAAATAACTTATAGCCTTCCTCAAGAATTGGGCTATCAAATGCAAAAACAATTTTTCAAATCCAACTGGTAGTTTCAGAGATTAGCGCGTTCAAACAAACAAAAGAACAAACTCTTCAGCTTTATTAATAGTATAGGTAGATTAATCTTTCGTATGCCGAAACGCAGATCTACGCGAGACACAATGACTTTTTAATTGTTTCTTTAATTACCGGCGGTATAGGTATGAATGGTTAATGCCCGGGCAGTTACAAGTATATTTTAAAGTCGAATGTTTTTCTATTTAAATTACACATAACATAACATCACGCCTTGTATTCACGAAGGGTTGGGCAGACGTGTACCTACAGTACACCCACATTTCGTCAATAGCTGGCTTGTGGCTAAGTAATAACAGCCGCACGGGACGATCAACTGCCACGGTAGGTCCGTGGATGAGTGACCAAGACCCCCTCTGTGCATGGGAAAGCACGGTCCCGGCTGTCATTCGTGGATCTTTGACAGTCTTCGTCAGAAGCCCGAAAGTCTGACAACCAGTCTTACCAAGGAGAATCGTATTACCCATTAACTGGGCTGTGGAGGTCAGATAAGCAGTCGCTCCATAGACTGGAAACCGACCCCAACATAATTGGGAAAAGGCTACGCAGATGACGATGTTTAAGTCCAATATAGGTAATAGGGGGCGAGCCTATTGCCATCAACCGGGCACAAATCCAGACTCCGGGCTTCTACTGAGAAATTCCTGATAGAAAAACGCATTAATAAAAAAAAAACCCAACAAAGCATGATTAATTCATTTAATGCAGTACTTAATTAATTTATTCAACGTTCTCATAATAAATTATTATTGGTCGAAGTAATTGAATCAACTTGCGCATTTAAATTATTGAGTTTTAATTATAATTTTAGGTAAATATTAATTGATTCTTAATTGATTGCGTCCATGTTATAGAAAGTAACGCAACGGAAGTAATTTAATAACGATTTCCATACACTAATATTATAAAGGCGAAAGTTTGTGTGTGTTTGTATGTTTGTTACTTGTTCACGCTCAAACGGCTGGACCAATTTTGATAAAATTTGGACTATTTTTAATCCCGATATTCTTACGGGTTCGAGACTTACGTAGGTGAAACCGCGGGGCGCTGCTAGTATTGAATAAAATTAGCTTCTGCCTGCGACTTCGTTCACGTGGTAGTCGTAACATACACAATATAGTGAAATAACTTGTAACAAACTTACTAGTCTCAATAAATAATTTATTTATTATAAGTTATAACAGTCACATTTTTATAAAACTCCCTCGGCACCCTTACTACTGCGTCATAGTCACATCGCATCGCCCGCCCGTGCTGTTACTTCGTTTTTGCTTAGCCTTCTTTGACTTTTTTTATTTTTGCTCAGCTCCTAAGGGTCGTAGCGTGATGTTAAATATCCTATAATATCCCTCGAGAATTGGGCTATCAAATGCAATAAGAATTTTTTAAATCCGACTAGCAGTTCCAGAGATTAGCGCGTTCAGACAATCAAACAAACTCTTCAGCTTTATTATGATAACATAGATATCTAACTTTGTTATGTATAGAGACTTACGAGAAAAAAGAAAGTAGATAAGTGCGTTTTTAGTTATGACCGGAAATCACAACATTTTAATGGCTTTTACGTAAGCATACTGGCAAAGTCTATTTTTATAAAATAACTATCTTCGATAGCTAATATTAATTTTTTTGCTTAGTATAGTACATACCTTACTAGCTACTTAGGAAAACACAAATCAATATAAAGTATAAATAAAAACTTGTAATATAAAAGTCTAAAGCATATAACTTCATGATAGGATCACAACAAATGCATCGTTCTTTTTAACCGACGAAAAAAAAGGAGGAGGTTCTCAATTCGACACGTAATATATATATTTTTTTTTTATGTATGACCACGCATAACTTGTTACATAGTCGTCCGATTTTAAAAAAAAATTGTTTTATTCGAGAGGGTATACATCAAAGTTGGTCCCATATAAATTGATTAACTTTGCTTGGGTAGTTTTTGAGTTAGCTTCAAGAATACGTATTTTTCCCCACTTTTATATGGATGATGATGTTCTAGTTTGTTTTGCAGGTAGTGGTATTAGAATTTGTGTGGGGTAGGTACCACAACTAAAAAGTGAAAAATAAAAACGTTATTAGTTTTTATATCGATTCATGAGCACACAATAAACGCTCAATATAAAATTTTGCTCTAATTTTCTAAATAGCTCTTCACAGCTACGGAATGTGAGCCATAATCGGATCAAAGAGGCATTCACGCGGTCCCGCAGGCGGTCCCCCGGGATATCCCGGACTCCCCCCTGGGAACACTATCTCGGAATCCAGTAATACGCCCTCATTCCCGCAACCGCGAGAGATTACCCCAGGGTTTTCTTAAGGCAGATGCGAAGCGAGTTTATGTCTGTGCTAAATAATTTTATAGGCTTCGATAAGCCGACAAACTGGCTGATAGGCTCGTTATTTCTGTGTTTCTGCTACAAACAAATACAAATACAAAATGTTTATTTCTGTACCAACTAGTTTAGATTAGTTTATGATTGGAGCCTCCTTTTAGCATAATAACGCCTGTGTTAGGAGACTCCGCTCTTCCTGATAAAAACATACAAAAATATATATAGCATGCAAAAAAGCAAGCTTGACGCTTCCCGTGACCCAAGGGCTGACTTTTACCTTGGCCAGAGGCTTAGCATTGCCATACAACGTGGCAATGCCGCCAGTCTCTTGGGTACTTTACCAGTCGACAACGATGCGGAGGAATTTTTCGATGCCGTATTTTAGTTTTTTAATAGTTTAAGTTATGTTAGTATATAATTTTGTTATTTTTAGGTTATGTTTATATTACTTTTAAAAAATAAAAACTTCCTTAATTGGAATAAAAAGCAAGCAATATTTTCAAATCTAGTATTTAAAATGTTACAAATATACGTCTAAAGTTATCACAGTTTACCGCTACGTAAGGACTATCTAAAACATTTCAGGTTAGGCAACAATTTCGACGTTATCGCTATTCTTCATATTCAAATCAATCTTGTTATATTAATAGTACACAGTAGCCACATCGTTTAGTAAGATAAGGTATCTTAAGTACTACAAATTAAGACAGATAATAGCGTAAAACTATAATTAAATGAAATACAAGGTATTTTCACTATATTACTTAGGTACATCATGTAATTTTTTTGGCATTTTTTCTTAGTTTCCTCTCATATCAGTCGTGTGCATGAACTAATGAAAATAGGGTAGCAGCCACTAACGCGCCCGGCTCCCCCGCGTGACGTCATTAGGATTGTCCTTGAGAAATATGAGACTTTGTAGGCGCGCGACGGGGCGCCTAGCCACTTATACACAGATTGTACACAAAAAATTTGTATCAACGGACATTCAACGAATGACTGTTCCCTAAAGTGGATAGACTAGGTTAGATTACGAATTTTGATTTAGAACAATAGATGACTTAGTTTTTTTTCAATAAAAAAAACAGTTTGTTTATATTACCGCCAATAAAAAACAATTAAAATATTATTTCAAAATCTAAAGCGATAAACCTATTTTTTTTTTTGCCTAAAATATTGCCTATGTGTCAAATAGTCAAATGACATCATAATATTTGCCTTTGTTCTTCCAAAATTTTGAACGAACAATAATCTCGGTAAACAAACGCCCCCCGCGCGCGTTTTCGTTCCGCAAACTGATTTTCAACCACAGACTAACTTTGTTCCTAATGGCGATACAAACTCACGGCTTTTGGCAAAAATATACCGTATGTAACCACCTTTCCAAAGAACCTAGAAGGCAAAGAGTGGGTCCGCACACAAAATTACAAAAAATAAAAAAGTAAGAACGCGGAACGCACGCGCTGTCATTGTTCGTTCAGGCTCACTTTCGTGCACTCGGACAATCCTCGTTTTTCGTTCAGGCTAACTTTCGGGCAATTGTCGTGCGAGTGGGTAGCAAGGTTGGCTACACCACAGTATAATAAAGTAAGCAGTACCTATTACATCGTCATACCTGTACTGGTAAAGTACGCAACAGTTCGAGCACGGACGGACGCGTATTTATCTACCGAGCGGCCGTAGGTAATTAATTCAAGGTCACTGCCCAGATAAACTACTGCAGCTTTATTGTTCTGTGGCTACGCCGCCACGCACCGGTTTCGCACTGAGGCTATTATCAATCACTTGTTTTTTGTAACCACTAATATCCCTCAAACGTCTTTATATACTAATTTATGAACCCAAAACCCCAGGGGGATGGGGGGGGGAGGGTTAGCTGCAAACCCCATAGCTTCACAACTACTGATGATGATTTTTTTTCCATCGGATGATGTTTTCTTACGTTTATATACCTCTATTATAAAGGATTTTTCCTTATGCACACATGGGGTGCAGCGACATGTCAGAGGATATTGAAAATCTCATTACGTACCTATCTGATGAAGAATCTTAATTCCAGACTTTTTTTCATTCCTTACTCACATCTGTATCACTCAAACCATTTTGCCTGTAATCCAACAACTTCAGGCAATTTGATTGACCGTATCGAACTGAATCAAATGACGCAGATAAAAAGCCCGTTTTAACCCCTCGCCTACGCAGAATTTAACAGAGCATTATCAATAGGTACATATCTTTACATCTTAGGGTTGACCTAGACCTTGGAGGTTAAGTATAAAAGGGTGACTTATAAGGTCACGATCCTCAACTAAATCATAAGTACATGTACATAGTAAGTGAAGTGAGATATATTTATAATACTAGTAGTTCTGCGAACAGTAGACCTCGCGTAGCACAATCTTTTTTGTTATAAATGCGAAAGTTTGATGGATGGATGGATGTTTGTTACTCAATCACGCCAGAACGGCCGTACGGATCTGGATGAAATTTGGCACACAGATAGATTATAGTCTGGAATAACACATAGGCTACATTTTGTCCCAGAAAAATGTACGGTTCCCGTGGGATAATTTCCGATATCCACTCGGGCGAAAGCGCTAGCAAAAGCCAGATTGCCATATTTTTTTTCACCAGATTTTCACCAAGTTTTTATGAGATCAACTTAAAGTAACCCTAAGTACCCTAGTAACCATCGAATGATCGGGTCTCATTAAGCGGAGATATCCAATAGCCCCCTTTTTACCGTTTTTGGAGGAAGTACCCGTCCAATCAAAAATCCCCGGCGACAAAAAAATGTATAAAGTCGTAAAACTTGTATACCAAGTTTCGACCAGATCGGTTGTAACACGACCTGTAGAGGAGTAGCAACAAACTGACAGACGAAAGTAAAATTTTCCAGACTTGAAGCAGAGACGCATCGCCGCTACGCTCGCTCACTCGATCAATTACTCATGGTTGAATGCAAAGAATTTTGGAGCCTTGGGGTGAGAAATACCTGATAATGGAAAAAATCACGAGGGTTTTTCCATTATCAGTTATTTTTATTTATCTTTCTTTCTTCAACCATTCTTACTAAGGGGTATAACATAGCAAACTGGGTTGTGGAGTTCAGATAGGCAGTCACTTCATGTAAAATACTAGTATTCAGCTGCATACGGCTAGACTGGAAGCCGACCCCAACATAGTTGGGAAAAGGCTAGGCCATAGATATATGAAAGAAGTGTTTTTTATATTTCTATGGGCTAGGCAGATGATGATTTCTTATAAAGTCTTCTGCGATCATTATGGAACATGACGTATTAAATCTTGTTGGCCGGGAACATCATTATATTACTTTGGAAAGTTTCTTATTCGGGTTTCTTAGGGCTTCTCAAGTTTGTTGCTATGCGAAGTTGAAAACTGGTATATAACATAAGAACCGGGTGTACAAATATGTATATAATACCTGAAAACTTGACACAATACAAAAAAAAAAGTTTTAATGAAAGCCAGCTTATATGAACTTTTTTTAAGTAGGTAACATTGAATGAGATGCTTGTATTATGGTAGAAAAAAGCCGTTAACGAAGCCGAGAGTCTCTTGTTCTTACCTTTATTAAGATATTTTTAGATATTGAAGGTCAAACTTCCTACTTAGTTTGATATTTTTTTACGAAATCATGTTTTACATTTTATCACAACTTTAAATATTCCCACGATCCCTGTACCGATGCATGCACCCATAAATATGCACAATGTTTTGCGTGCGTTACGTACGTTGCACATTACCGTAAGCAGCGTATTTTAATACCAAAAATAAAAGTTGTTTCTGAGCAATTATTTTTGCACAAAGTAACTTATCTTGATGTACAGAAAGCCTTGAGGAGGAGGCTTTCTAAAGGGTGTTTGTTACACCTGTAGATTATGTGTACAAAACCATAAAACACGTAACTAAACTGTAGAACCAAATAACTTGAAGGTTGCAGTACCTACAAAATGCATAGTACATAAAATAGCTTGGCAACTGATAGAAATCCGACGACTGACGAAACACGAAGTTTGCCGAATACGGTTTCATCAAATATAGATGATTACTAGCTTTTTGCCGCGGCTTCGCACGCGTTCAGTGTCTATCCCTCGGGAACAATTTCTTCTGGATGAAAGGTACCCTATATCCTTGACAATGTGTATGCAAAATTTCATGACGATCAGTTCAGTAATTAAGACGTGAAAGCGTAACAAACAAACTCACAATCGCATTTGTAATAATTAGTTAGGATGCAGTATCATTTTCAGTGTTTTTAGTTATTAAAATTGCTTATGTTCCAAGTTGATCTGATCAAACGAAAATAATATCTTTCTTCATTCTAGCTCTAAATATTAAGGCGTAGCCCGCACTGTGATAAAAAATCGCGCGAAATTTTTATAGCAATTCTGTAATATACATGGTTTCTTATGAATCTACACGCACTGGCGATTTAAAATTCACGCTCGTTGCAATTCCGGACACTGGTTATAAACCGCGTGAATAAAAATCACACGAATAAAATTCGCACTGCGGGCTAGGCCTTACCTACGGTTTCTAAAAACCATTATCAACCATTACCTAATTTGAAAAAAATTGACAACAGCTTAACCAAACTGAAAAGGGACGGGCTTTAAAAACTGTAGGCCTAGACAAATGGCATTCGCTTTGGAGATATTGTATTTCTTCAATCGCTATCGTCGCATCTATTATGGAAGTTATCGTTGGCGTTGACTTATGATCATGTGACATTTCGATAGCTTATGTCAACCCCATACATTTTTTGGCTTCCACTAGCGTCATCGCTAATCGATTGTTACTTTGTCCAGGCCCGCTTCGCTGAGGTTATTGTTGCAAAGTGTTATTGTTAAGTGAATGCAATGTTAATGTATATTACACAGAAGTATCTCTTTGCAGAACAGGTCGCCGCCGCCCGCGCACATCCCCAACGCTATGCTGTACTCGCCGCCGGAGCCGCTAGAGGTGAGACAACATTTTTATATCACTATTAATTTATTTTATCGCTTTTCAAATATTTGATGTCTCCCCGTGTTTTTTGCACTTTTTAAAAATTCATTTCTTGCTCAAAAAGAAACTATAAGTAATCAAAAATATTGATGGAGGACTAATTCTGAAGTAATACGGTTTATTACAAAAAAATGGTTGACCCTAATCGATTAAAGTATTGATTTGATCTAAATTGCCATGATTTCCGAAATCAATCTAAGAGATATGTAATTGATGATTTTTATGGTTATAATTACGTAAATAAGTACATATTTATTAAAGTCGTTAATCATATTTTGATTAACATACAACCTGACACTGACCTGCAAATTGCAATAAACGTAAGAAAATTTTAATTTCGCGGGCTACCATTGCGCATTCACCTTAAATAATAGCCAGTCGGCAAAATTAGAAGCAGGGCTGTCAGCCCTAGATACGTCGGATGCTCCGGTAAGTATCGTCACTCGAAAGAGGTTGTTTTTCATCGATCCACAGTGTCCCTGAATCTCTTTAGCAAAGCTTTGCACATTAAGTACTGCAGTTAGAAAGAACTTCAATGTAAAACAAGAAAGTTTCTCAATAAATATCCCATAAAATTTTGAAAGAGAACCTCCAATTACTGCTAACGGTCCGTATAGTCACAAAATGACTTGCTTGATTAAAACGTCTCGTTGTCGGTAACCGTGCTTATGTAACAGGCATCAAATATTCGTGTTGCAATTAAAACTAATCGCTATAAGATTTCACAAGCTTGTGGTAATATGACACTTGTGGATTATAATATACTTATATATTATACTTATTATTTGTTATGGTACAAGCAGTGGAACTATCTAATTTATATATGTGTGCTACAATATCGCATTGGGTCTAGCCTGTAAGGATATTTGTATGTTTGGAGTGAATAAATAAATAAATAAATAAATAAATAATAAATGTAGTGTTAGTAGTTTGGGTTCAGTAGGAAAACGGATTTACTGAGTCTATATTCCGGCCGTCGAAAGAATGCATTTCTGACAAATTCGCTAAACACATATTCGTTAGTATGAAACTGAGCCGACGTTCGCACGGACGTAAAATATCGCGGCGATTTTTTTTTTCGCGCACTTGATTTTCAACATTGCTTAGTACCGAGAGTTGAAATCCAACAGTGTGTTTTTTCGACGCGTTGGGATGCACTCTGTCGTTGTTAGGTTAGATTCTCAATGCTCAGCTGCAAAAATCCAGCGCGCGATAATAAAATCCCGCCGCGATATTTTTACGTCCATGCAAACGTCGGCTAATAGGTGTCAAGAAAACATTCTCTCGACGGCCGCTCTGTATAAGTACCTAGGTTTAAGTTTTAAACCGGAATTTCTATTTAAACTTGCTAACTTCACATACCTGATAAAGGGGCTATGTTCTGAAGGCCAATTCTCTTACTTAAAAACGTTCAAATTCGAGTCGCAATCTCATCTCGGCGACAATCAATATCAAAAACTTCTTAAAAATGTAAGTACAGTCCCGGCCGTCGAGAGAATTAATAAAATAAAAATAAATAAAATGTTTATTTGTTCACTCAGTCAGAATAACAAACATAAGTACACAAGGATAAAAGAATGTTGTACTATAGAGTCAAATTAAAGGGCGCACTGATGCCTTCTAAACTAGGCCAAAAGCATGTGTTTTAGGACACCTAGATAGAAAAATAAATAGATAGATAGATAAGATAAGATAGATAAGATAAGGTTTATTTCTCACCACAATATAAATCAACATTTCAAAATATGATTAAAAACACACAATAATATTTTTAATTATACTGTGGGAGACTGGTGCCTAAGCTAGGCCTTACGGCCTGTATTTCAGGACACCAAAAATGCGTCCCTGACACCTGCCAGTTGGACAATGTCTAGTTGTAATAAGAACCAAATTCACAAAACACATATGAAACTGACAGGTGTCAAGAAAAGAAGAAGAAGTTTTTTTTTCATAGATTGAGACAGATTAGAATAAGAACGTTCATAGAAATAAATAAGGGAATGGCCCCTCCGATTTGTCGTGCCCCAACAGGAGAACTGGGGCCGTATGACGTGAAAAATGATCATAGATCCATCATGGTTCCGTTGGGAATAAAGGATGGTGCTATAGGTCGTATAATAGCTCCGTGTCTCTCTGTCACTGGATCCATGATCTGTTTTCACGTCATAGTACGGCCCCTGGATATCAAGGGATTATTTTAAACTGTTCACGATCAAAAATTATTATTAAAAAAAAACAAATAATTATAAAAAATTAAATACACCAAGTTTTCTACACAATGTGCGGAACCAAAACAAAACTAAACAAAAACGCTTCGTTTAATTTTTATAAGCTCGTTGTAACAACATTCCCTTTATAGTGTACACTGTAAAAGTAATGTAGCTGTGTTGCCAACTGCTATTAGCAATTAACATTGGCAACACTGTTAGTTAAAATATTTTAACACAATCTGTGGTAACGCGCGATGTACTTACCGCGGTACCTTTTAATTGGCTTAAAAGTACAAAATGGCCACGTTTGTAAGTATACCGCTTTTTATATTTTGTTTTGCGTTTTGGAATTGCGGAAAATGCACACTGAAAAGTAAACTTACGTGTGTTTTTCTTGGTTCTATGCGGTTTTTGGCAAAATTTAGCGTAGTTACCCTCTTCCCAACTTGAATGGAGTTTAAAGAAGGTTATTTAAATAACTTATTGTGTTCATTTATGGTAATACATAAGTACTAAGTTTTGGCCGCCGCTTCACCACAGCGTGGCGCTTTGAAATTATCACACGGAAACGTACTACCGCATACCGGGATGTCGAAATCCTTTCAACTGTTAAGGTGACGATAAGTGCTGATGACCTTGTGCGACAGGGCGGTGCGTTTTCACCGCATGCCGTTCCGTTCGGCTTCATAGGGAATATTTATTTTTAATAACGATATTATGAATATTTGAAAAAAATCACAGATATTTTTATTATAGATAATAAATATGTCTGTTCAATACAACAAAAACATGAAAATATTTTAAGCGGGTACCGATCTCGCAGTGGCGGCCTCATACGGCGTACGGAAAAAAGTGGCCACCATTTTCCGTTTTACCGATTATAATAAAACTAAACAATATAAAGCTACTATTTTTAATAATAATAACGTATAGTTGTGTGGAGCACAATTATTCCGGCTTATTTTCTGCATTTTCATTCTAAAATAAAAGAAATAACCAAACAAACGTTGAGGGCGCCACTGCGCGGTCGGTAGCCTCTTAAGTATTTAATAGTAAAATGAAGAGATATATATAATGAAGAGAATATCGTACCTATTAATAGTAAAATGTTTTGTGTAGACATTACTTCCTGTTTTTTTTTTCATAAAGTTTTTTACTACAATACTTAAATATTCACACATAGAATTGATGTCTAGTTTAACATACATTTTTGCATACCTAAGTTACTTGCATTATGTGAGTGTAATTAACAGATTTAAAAGTCACTAAAACCATATATCTGCGTCTTAAGGCGTGAAAAGGTAACGTACAAACAGACAGAGGTACTTTCGCTTTTATAGTAAGAAAATAGGGGTATTCCTCAAAGTGCAACTGTTTTTAAGCGCAACCATTTACGCGCAACTAAATTATTCCTCAAATCGCAACCATGATGAATTATAGAGAGTGGCATGATGGATTCATTAATGATATCGATAGACAGTTTTAAGTCAACTGTTCTAATTGTTCTTCATGGTTTTTGAGCTCGCTGAAAACGATAACGAGGTCAAAATGAAAATCCAAGAAGGCGGCTGCGGAAATTTTCTAATTTTTCGTCATGGGTGTCATTTTTAGGATTCCGTACCTCAAAAGGAAAAAACGGAACCCTTATAGGATCACTCGTGTGTCTGTCAGTCTGTTTGTCCGTCTGTCTGTTCCGTCTGTCTGTCTGTCTGTCTGTCTGTCTGTCTGTCCGTCTGTCTGTCCGTCTGTCACAGCCAATTTGCTCCGAATCTAATAGACCGATTAAGTTGAAATTTGGTACACATATGAATGTCTGTGACCCAAAGACGGACGGTTAAAGTAAATAAATGAATTTTGAATATAGAGGTCACTTTTGAGGGGCAAATAAGAAAATTAAAAAAAAAATGTTTTGCAAACTACACCATACTGTGGCATGTCAAATGAAAAGGCTTACTATGAGGGTCTCAAATATATTCTTTTTATAATTTTAAAATAAATTGTTTTGAAGTTATTTAAGAAAATAGACGAACATTGACCATTCCCCCCCTTATCTCCGAAACTACTGAGCCTAAAATTTTGAAAAAAATACAGAAAATAGATCTTTAGCTGTAGATGACAGAAAAACCTATAAGAAGTCTGTGGTCTTAAAATAACATGGTAAATCTATCAATATTGTGAGTACAAACTTTCATTTACAGTTGGAATGTATGGGAGAACATGTTTTTCAACTATAATGTTAAGTTTGATCTTAAGATAAATTCATCCCAACTACGGAACCCTTCATTGTGCGTGGTCCGACACGCACTTGGCCGGTTTTTTTCCCTTTGTAAGCCACATGTCATTACTGTCTATAATGTATATCATGGTAGCGTATGTATGTAAATAAATTAATAAAATAAATTAATAAAAAAAACCGGCCAAGTGTGTGTCGGACCACAATATTGATAGATTTACCATGTAATATAATAATCTATTTTCTTAAATAACTTCAAAACAATATATTTTAAAATTATAAAAAAAATATATTTGAGACCCTCATAGTAAGCCCTTTCATTTGACACATGGCGTAGTTTGCAAAACTTTTTTTTTATTTTTTTATTTGCCCCCAAAAGGGACCTCTATATTCAAAATTAATTTATTTACTTTACCCGTCCGTGTTTGGGTCACAGAAATTCATATGTGTACCAAATTTCAACTTAATCGGTCCATTAGATTCGGAGCAAATTGACTGTGACAGACGGACAGACAGACACATGAGTGATCCTATAAGGGTTCCGTTTTTTCCTTTTGAGGTACGGAACCCTAAAAATAAGAGATAAAAAAAATGTTTATTTCTTCACTTAAGGATATAACTATGTTAGGTTTGGAGTCACCTTTTAAGCAAAGATTTGCTTGTATTAGGTGGTTCCGCTCCTCCAGTTTACAATCATTCTACAGTTGTGAGGAATAAGGAAAAAGCAAAAATAAGCAAAAAGATTAATTTAAGGCTAATTAACATTTTATAATTCATATACCTATCAAGTAAGGGAGCGCACTGGGTGTAGAATATGTTTGTGAGTGTGTGTATGTATGTGGGTTCGTTTGTGTGTAAGTGTGTGTATGTGTAGGTGGCGGGATGTAGTGGACGGGGCATGTTTGCGAGATATGTGGTATGTGTAGCGCGAGGATGTGTGGGTGTTGTGTGTATATGTGTACAAATTAAATGTGTTCCTTAGTTATGTGATCTTGTGTAGGATATCTTCGGTTTCTTCGTAACTTTTACTCTTGAGCCATTACCTGAGAGATACTTACCTACTTACTTACTTGGTCGATAACCGACTACTTTGTTCACAAATGAAAAATATAAAAATCAAACGGTGAATGGTGACTTTGTAAGGGTTTTCATAAGCAGTTATAACAGGAATAATTGACTTCTTTATAAACGATATCTTTTGAAAAATACAGCTCTATTCAATGA
This sequence comes from Cosmia pyralina, assembly GCA_946251885.1. Taxonomy (NCBI): domain Eukaryota; kingdom Metazoa; phylum Arthropoda; class Insecta; order Lepidoptera; family Noctuidae; genus Cosmia; species Cosmia pyralina. The sequence continues at coordinate 17,888,465 of OX276357.1, forward strand.
CCGCTCATTTCCTATTCTTTCATACATTTACCGGTTTTTTTCAGTATAGATTTTAAATAGCAAGGAGTCCCTAAAAATGTTTCCAGATTATTCAGACTCTTTATATTTTGTTACTCCCGGTAGGCAATACAACCAGTTACAGAAGTTTAAAGTCGCTTCCAGTTTAAAAAAACAAATATATTCTACAAGCTAGGCACATTAACATCGGCTATAATGATAATCAATATATTTACAAGATATTAACTTAGGTACGCTACGGCCGAAATATCTTGGCAAGTTTGAACATAGGCACTAAGAACTTTCGTGCATGTTCTCTCACTCACACTCGCCTCATGTCACCTTTTGATTCCTAAAAAATCTTACTGCGCAGCCTTCTGCGCGGAGTTCGGACTTGCCAAGATAAATCGGTCGTAGGTACTGTATTGACTGCAAACATACATACTTATAAATATTTCTATGCCTGCAACTCTAACATGCAACTTTACTTATCTGGGCTATTTTTATTATAAACCATATTTTTTACTTGAAGGCAAATAAACTATTTTTATTTTAATAAAATTACTTTCGACATTACTTATCCCATTTTTAACCGACGATAAAAAAGGAGGAGGTTCTCAATTTAACACATATATTTATTTTACAGAGTTTTCCGATTTGAAAATTTTTTTATTATTCGAAAGGGTACATCAAAGTTGGTCCCATAGAAAATTTATTAACTTTGCTTGGGTATATTTTTGAGTTAGCTTCAATAATTTTTTCCCCCACTTTTTATGCGGATGATGTTCTAGTTTCTTTTGCAGCTAGTGGTATTAAATGTGTGTGGGCTTGGTACCACAACTAAAAAGTGAAAAATAAAAACTTTTTTACAAAAAAATACAACCGACTCCCAAAAACAACACTACAGACTGAAAAATAACTTTAATTTCGGAATTCGGTGGCACAAAACGAAAATACATTTAACCAGATACTGACTTCCGAAATTAAAGTTATTTTTCACTTTGCAGCGTTGTTTTTGGAAGTCGGTTGTATTTTTTTGTAAAAAAGTTTTTTTACTGGCATTGACATGTCTTGCATTGTGTCAATATTACAACACCCCTTAAGGGTACACCCCCTCCTTAAGGGGGGTTGATTAGTGTAAGTAAGTAACGTCTACACGAATTTAATATTAATAGGGGCCAAGACAGTTCTCTCCTAAATCGGGTTCTCGGCAGTTCTGACCTTTATCTAATTGATTTACGTCACTCTAATGAACTTCCACTTAAATGTAGGATCTCAGCATTAATAAATACCGTCATCTTTGGACCAAGACGCTGAATGGAATAGAAATTAATAAAAACAAAATACCTACTCAGTGAAATTGACACCAATTGCCATTTCATCACCATCTGCCTAGCCTTTTCCCAACCTTGTTGGGATCGGCTTCCAGTCTAACCGGATGCAGCCGAATACCAGTAGTTTACATGAAGTGACTACCTATCTGACCTCCACAACCCAGGTAATACAATACCCAGACTTTCGGGCTTCTGACGACCCGTAACGACTGTCAAAGATCCACGAATGACAGCCGTAACCAACGGCTTAACGTGCTTTCCGAGGCATGGAGGAGTCTCGGTATGTAAAGAACCCATCCACGGACCAACCTCGGCAAGCATGCTTAACCTGATGGATCGACCCGTGCGGTTGTTATCACTTAGCCGCAAGCTCCTCATACAACTGTTAAGTTATAGCCATTTCATACAACTGTTAAAGAATGACAGTTGTGATTTGAATTTACTGACAATTTAAGTTGGTACTTAAGTCAATTTACTTAACTAGTAATTTAAGTTGGTACTTAAGTCAATTTACTTAACTAGTAATTTCCCTGATTTTTTTTTGCATAGAGTTGACATCGCTGTTAACACTTAAGCTCCATTTACATGGCATAAGTTTATTGCCTGTAGCATTCCATAAAATTGAACGGCAGTTAACTGGCACCGCGTAATTAACGTACAATATTGCACGTTACGGGCAAGTTACTTGCCGGACAAAGCTGGTATACGTATAACCAACACGTACAATAGAATCCAAATCGCACAATCAATTCTAGCGTGAAAATTTTTTGACCATTTCAATATGCGAAAAAAACAAGACTTTCAATATAAATGAATGAAATATTTGACACAGCAAATACGGGTAGTACTTGATTCAATTGTACAAGGACGTGCAAGTTTAGACGAGGCAAAACATGCATGCAATATTCGCCTGGCAATTTTATTGCCTTCGTGTTAGTCGCATGCGAATTTATTAAATGGCAAAATTTTATGGAAATCGCACGCGTGTAAACACTTGCATGCAATTCTTGAATGACAATAAAATTGAACGTGCTTTATGGCATGCGACTATTGCTCTTGATCGTTCCAAAAACTTGCACCGTGTAAATGGAGCATTATTACAAACCGACTGGCAAACAAACCAAAACCGTAGTAAATACGTAGTTATATATAGCTGTACCTATACATCATGGCACATTGTGGGCACTAACAATAGAAACCTGAAGGCCTATTCTGACAATACCAATAGGTAGGAAATACGCCATGAATGAAGAAATCGTTCATTGAATGAACTCAAGGCCTGTTTGTGAGTGAATGAGAATAGATTCAAAACAAAGACTGCCTGTGTGCTTCGTTTGGGACTGGAACTGGGAACAAAAGGCTCACAGAAAGAGAAGCCTATTAGAGAGTTGTTTGAAGTTCAGAAGTTGTTGTTACTATAAAACTAACTATCTGCTAACTGTAGTTATTATGTCACGTCGTAGAGTTGTGAATCGCTTAGTAAAATAACTATAAAAATTGAGCAAATTTTAAAAAGCATTTTGTTGGTCTTTGATTTTTATTCTTACAAAACAGCAATTTTTAGGGTTCCGTACCTCAAAAGGAAAAACGGAACCCTTATAGGATCGTTTCATTGTACGTCTGTCAGTCTGTCAATACCCTTTTTCTCGGGAACGCGTGGAGGTATCAAGTTGAAATTAATAACAAATATGTAGGTCTATGGTCCCTTGGAGTTCTAAAAAAATCAAGCTTCTGAGTCAACGCAATAATAAAATATAGCCATTTATGTGACATATTTTGATACTCGCAAGTAAATCAAAACCTATAAGGTACTTCCCGTTGACCTAGAATCATGAAATTTGGCAAGAAGCAAGGTCACATAGCACAAGTAAACGAAAATGTCCAAAAAATGTTCATTTGTAATTTTATCATATAATTTTTTTTTTGTGATTACAATGTCAAGTTTGTTTTTGAGATAAATTCTTTTCAACTCCTCCTTAGTCATTCACTCTTGACAGAGTGCTCGTGGTTGATGACTCTGCATTTTCTTTGGCCAAAGCAGCCCTCGCGATGCTCCTCCACTTATTCCGGTCTTACGCGTCTCGAAAATTCTGAACTATGGAGGTTTGTGTTGACGCTTTGATAAGGTCTGTCCAATGCGTAGGTGACCGACCACGTGACCGCGTCATTTCAACTACGGAATCTTTTATTGTGCGTGGCACCCATTTGGTCGGTTTTTTTTTGTCATCATGGTTACCCTAACAGTCACTGCTAATATTACAATAATAATATTGAAACAACAATGCCCTATTTCTGCACGAGCTATAATTTCACATAGTATTTTTTGTCGGCAGTTACTATGCGTGTTTCCGGAGCGACAGTCGCGCGTGTGCGCGGCGGCATGTGGAGCGGTCGCGCGGGTGGGCGGCGAAGCGCGCTCGGTGCGAAGCGCTCGCGACGCGCTGGACGCGTTGCGACGCGACTCGGATGCCAAGCAGCCGCACGTCATCGTTGTAGACGCGCGAGTACCGCAGACGTTGGACGCGTCTCTACTAGCCAGGTTGGTATTGAAACTAATACTAAGATTATCATTTGGCACCGGTATTGAGAGTTTTGCGTTTCCGCAAAGGCCTTCCCTAGAGCTTGCCACTGAAAGCGACGCGGACGATTGCGATTGCGATTGATTGATTTTTTGATGCCCTATGAGCTCTTCCCCTGTTTTTTACAATTATATATTTGTACATAGTATACAACATCAGTTTTAGTATATGCGAAACCCGAAACACGTGTCTAGTATTTTTATGTAAAGAATACAAAATTTCAAAACTGTGTCATGAAAAATCACAAAGTTATAAGCTTGTTATGTTACCTGGTTTTCCGTACAAAAACATGATCACCACGCGGCGGCGCCCGCTGTGCGCCCGTGCCGAGTGCCGCTATGACCTGCAGTGACTTGTGTTCGTCGCGCGGTGTATATTGTAATATTTTTTAAAGATTTTTGGGGCAAAATATAACATGGTATAAAAATTATTGGAATCGATTTAGTCATTTATTCTGAAAAAACTATATTCAGGTTTCGCATATACTAAAAATAATGTTGTAAATAATTTAGTGTTAGCTTGTATATTTTAATTATGTTTTGTTTATAGTAGAGAAACAAACATACATATATTGCCTACCACAATATGAACTAATGTGGCAGGTTTGCAAAGACATACTCGTAAGTAATGATGCAGGCGTTAGGTACTTTACGGAAATCCATGACAGTGAAATTTAAAGTTAATTATAATATTGCACCTGTATGTGCATATTTTTGGGGCATGGGCGGTGCTGCATTCTGCACCAAGCCTGGATCTAGTTTTCGCGGAATTAAAACTAAATACTTTTTCAAAAGATAGACATCATTTATAACCGACTTCCAAGGTTCTCAATTCGATTGTTTTTTTTTTTTTTTTTTTTGTGATTGTTAAGCGATTTCTCCGTCAATTGTGGACCGATTTTGAAAATTCTTTTTTTGTTTGGAAGGGTATGCTTTCGAAGTGGTCCCATTGTCAGCAAGACAGAATCTGATGAGGAAATTTAAAAACATTTCCCATGAAAATCGAGGGAAACCATCAAATTTTATAGGCACACCTATAGCGATTTGGGTATTTTGTATAGTAACTCGCGCATTTGCTCTCGGAAAGCACCATTTTGTGAAGTAGAACTGATGATGAATACCAGAGATGGCCATCGGAACTACTTAATTATATCTAAGTATTTCACGGGTTGCTATTCGATTATTTTAATGGTTGCAATCAATTTATGCTCGTCACAATGCATATGGTGAAATGGAGCTGATGGTGACTTCACCATCAGGTCAAGTTCTCGGTTCTTACTAGGAGAGCTCCTCAACAATTAACGTATATTAATTAACGCATCGGGAAAAGCAATATTTTGTAAAAGGTCATGAGCAGTTGACAAGCTATTGTATCTTAGATAAATTACAAACTAAAATAAAAACTTTTTACAAAAAAAAAAAAAACAACCGACTTCCAAAAACACTGCAAAGTGATAAATAACTTAATTTCGGAAGTCGGTGGCAAAAAACTAAAATACAGACCCAAAGACACCGACTTCAGAAATCATAGTTATTTTTCACTTTGCAGTGTTTTTTTTTTTAAGTCGTTTGTTTTTTCTACGTACTTAAATGGGGCTTTCAGAAGGCTCTGTTACTAGAAGCTCTGCTCCAAAAACGCGTCAAATAACTGATACAAATATAAATAATAATAAGTACTCCTCACATCTCGTCGCGAATCCCGCGCAAAGTTTGCTCTGCCAATATTATCGCAGCCTATATTGATGTTTACTCAAACATAGAATGTTGACAACCCCACCCGTTTATTTTAAGTTGCAGATCCCTGATTCGTTTGTTTACTTTAGATGACATCGATCAGTGTTGGTTGTGATATTTTATCGAGTTGCAAAAAAGGAGAGGAAGATCTCAATTTTACTTACGTGATGTGATTATGACTCAACATTCTCAACCGTTTCTATAGAAGCACCTATTATCTACTTCTACCTATACTTATTATAAAATAAAGTCGCTTTTCGCAACGGATTATGATGCGGTTTTCACTATCATTAACCGACTTCAAAAAGGAGGAGGTTCTCAATTCGTCAGAACCTTTTTTTTTTTTTGTATGTATGATTCTTCCCGATTACTCGAAGATGGCTAGACCAATTTGGATTTTTTTTTGTTTTATTTGAGAGGGTACATCACAGTTGGTCCATATAAAATTGATTAACTTTGCTTTGGTAGTTTTTGAGTTAGCTTCAATAATACGTACTTTTTCCCCACTTTTATATGGATGATGTTCTAGTTTGTTTTGCAGGTAGTGGTATTAGAATTTGTGTGGGGTAGGTACCACAACTAAAAAGTGAAAAATAAAAACTTTTTTACAAAAAAATACAACCGACTTCCAAAAACAACACTACAAAGTGAAAAATAACTTTAATTTCGGAAGTCAAAGGCAAAAAACGAAAATACATTTAACTAAACACCGACTTCCGAAATTAAAGTTATTTTTTACTTTGTAGTGTTGTTTTTGGAAGTCGATTGTATTTTTTTGTAAAAAAGTTTTTTTAGAGAATTTATTCCGGACGGTTTATATGTATCATTAATATTTACCCTATGTGTAATATAGAAACCTTCATGTTTTGTCAAGTCGTAAAAACCATGCGAAGCAGGGCCGAGTCGCTAGTATGCTAATATTATAAAGAGGTAAAATTTGTCAGTTTTAAAGTAGCGGATAATCTGCGGAATTGCTGATCTGATTCTAAAAATTATTTCACTAATAGGAAGCTACAGTATTGCCGAGTGTCATAGGATATAATTATTTTATGTTAAATGTTAAAAACAAGAAATTTCACGCGAACAAAGTCGCGGATAAAAGTTAGTTGAGTTTAAAGTTGGGTTAACAATCTGTTATAGAGGTCGACGATAGCAAGGGGCTACAATCGAAGACCTAGTTCGTTATATTGAGATTTTGATAGAATGTGGATCCAATTCTTGGCACAATATCAAAACTTGAACACCTAACTTTCAGTAGCGCGCATGAGCAATTAAAAGTTTCGCTCGTTACAGCTAAACCAACATAATAACAAACTCTTGCCTGACCCACAAAAGACTGACACTTTACCACTGCTCACTCCGGATAATCGATTTAGTCATAAACTTTTAACTCTTTAAAAAATACCAATGCAGTTTTATTTCTGCTATTTATCCTTATACACATAACGCCATACAGAAGTAGAACCTTTTACTAGCATCATGATATTTAAATTTGGTTCTTGTGGTTATAATTATGTAAATATATATTTGTCGGAACGTCATGATTTAGACGTCAGTTAGATTTAGACAGACATGTGGGCAGAAGATGGGTTTCGTGCAATGAAAACACACTGGGTGCGATACACGGTGTTTAAAATCACAATCTAACACAATCACTAAGCACGATGAATCGAATACAGTTCCGTGGCGTAGTAACCCCGATGTTGACCCGATGCGATCCGACACAAGACTGTTCTTCTCGCCCTGAGGTTAAACATCACGACTCTGTAGAAGCGCGCTGTAGGCGTGGGCACCTCACGTGATGTCGCCAGTGGCGCGCTTGCGATTCGTTACGCGTCCGTACTATTGACCGGATCCGACATATTATTTAATTCTTATAGTCGCGAATCATATTTTGATTAAGATACAACCTGACACTATGTTGCAAAACTGCAAAAAACGCAAGAAAATTTGAATTTCGCGGGTTACCATTGCGGATCCATCTTAATACTCTTTATAGAAAAGCAGAATGAATGGGAAAAAAAGTAACATTAAATTGTTTTTGTACCACAATGTTCTATTCTAGGTCCCCTGTAATTAGACTAGAATACATCTATACCAATATGCTGAAGAGTTTGTTTGTTTGTAAGCGCTAATCTCTGAAACTACCCCTGAAAAAAAAGGAACTCTCTCTGGATTTGAAAAAATTCTTGATGGTTTTTAACAAGTTATTTACTCGTAACATAACGCTACGACCTTTAGGAGCCGTGCAAAAAAAAAAAGTCAGATAGAACGCTCAGCGAAAACGAAGTAACGGGGCACAGATATACAACATCAGTTATAGTATGCGCGAAACCTGAAACACGTGTCCAATATTTTTATGTAAAGAATCTATGTACAAAATTTCAAAACTGTATCATGAAAAATCACAAAGTTATAAGCTTGTTATGTTACCTGGTTTGACCTGCAGTAACTTGTGTTCGTCGCGCGGTGTCCATATTGTAAAGTTTTTTAAAGATTTTTGGGGCAAAATATAACACGGTATAAAAATTATTGGAATCGATTCAGTTATTTATTCTGAACAAACTATATTCAGGTTTCGCATATACTAAAAATAATGTTGTTTAAGATATGTCAAGAAATTGCACGCGAACGAAGTCGTGGGCAGAAGCTAGTAATGAATAAAAAGGAAAGATGTAACGCGAATAGTCTTAACATTCCGTTAAGAAATACTAATCTAATTTCAAAACTGTCGAGTTAGAATTCCAAGAAAGAAATTAGCAAACACTGGAAACACTGGAAAGTTCTCACTAAATATATTACTTATTCAAATTATTCATATTTATTAGCGTTGTGATGGATATTCAGTGACAGCTGTCAGAGAGAATGCTGATGGTGAAAAGGTGACGGAGATAAAATAGGATTAAGGCGAGTAGTGCCGCTAACTAGCGCCACCATTGAGAAAAAAATATAAATCTGGAGATATGGAACGTTTTGAAATTTTCTATGCTCACATTTTTTGACCTCACCTAATCTCAACTGACTAAAAATATGAGCATAGGAAATTTCAAAATGTTCCATATCTCCAGACTTATGATTTTTTCTCAATGATGGCGCTAGTTGGCGGCACTACCCGCCTTAAGCGATCTCCTTGAATGTTCAGCCAATATTGGATGAATCTGATTCAATCTGAACCAATTACGTTAACACTTCAAGAGGTCGGCTAACATTGAAAGTACTTTATTGTAAACGAAAAATATTCGGTGTTAAGTACACCTTTTTCGGAGAAAGATGGTACGAATACCCCATATTACAATTATTACTTTTGTGTTTCGTTTCGCCTGATTGACAGCTTTTAAAAATGGAATCATAGGAGAATTGGGTAGGTAGGTGTTTGTTTACATTTTTGGTATTGCTGTCCTGAATAAGGTATAATCAAGCTCGTGGCTAAGTAATAACAGCCGCACAGGTCGATCCAACAGGTTAAGCTACGCTTGCCGGGGCTGGTTCGTGGATGGGTGACCATCTTTACATACCGAGACTCCTCCGTGCCTCGGAAAGCACGTTAAGCCGTTGGTCCCGGCTGTCATTCGTGGATCTTTGACAGTCGTTACGGGTAGTCAGAAGCCCGAAAGTCTGACAACCAGCCTTACCAAGGGGTATCGTATTACCCAGTTAATGGGTTGTGGAGGTCAGATAGGCAGTCGCTCCATGTAAAATACTGGTATTTAGCTGCATCCGGTTAGACTGGAAGCCGACCCCAACATAGTTGGGAAAAGGCTAGGCAGATTGAATAAGGTATAATCATCAATACATCTCTCTCTGTTAGAGACTCTCTGTCTCTTTTGATCCGATTTCGGAAATCATGACATTTTAGAACAAATCTAACTCAGATAGACGTATTGATGATTCTCATGGTTCTAATTATGTAAATACATATTTGTTATAGTCGCGAATCATATTTGATCAAACCTGACACTGACTTGAAAATTGCAAAAAAGGCAAGAAAATAATTTAGCGGGCTACCATTGCAAATCCACCCGACGCCATGTCGTTTACGTCATCAAGCATTATTGCCTAAATCTTCCATATAACTAGCGTATTGATTATTGTTTATTGCCTCTTAGTCGGGTCTAATTCGGGACGATTGGCCCTGATGGAATAATGAGCCCGTTGTCTGTACTCAAACGAGTCCAACCTTGATATGTTCCGGATCGCATGCCATTTCATCAAGTACCTTGGGGTTGCAATTTTAGTCCATTTTTAGGGTTCCGTACCTCACAAGGAAAAAAACGGAACCCTTATAGGATCACTCGTGTGTCTGTCTGTCTGTCTGTCCGTCTGTCACAGCCAGTTTGCTCCGAATCCAATGGACCGATTAAGTTGAAATTTTGTACACATATGAATTTCTGTGACCCAAACACGGACGGATAAAGTAAGGCCAAATAAGAAAATTTAAAATAAAAGTTTTGCAAACTACACCATGAGGCATGTCAAATGAAAGGGCTTACTATGAGGGTTTCAAATATATTTTTTTTATAATTTTAAAATAAATTGTTTTAAAGTTATATAAGAAAATAGACGAAAATTGACCATTCCCCCCCCCCCCCCCTTATCTCCGAAACTACTGCAATGCTATTCTGTAAACATCTCACCGTGATAACTTAAGTGAAGTGAGCGTGAAGTGAGCTGTTATTCCACCCGATGCTAGGGATTGACACTATTGACAGCTCACTTTAAGCTCACTTCACCTAAGTGTTCACGGTGAGATATTTACAGAATAGCACTACTGAGCCTAAAATTTTGAAAAAAATACAGAAATAGGTCTTTACCTGTAGATTACAGGAAAACCTATAAGAAGTCTGTGGTCTTAAAATAACATGGTAAATCTATCAATATTGTGAGTACAAACTTACATTTACAGTTGGAATGTATGGGAGAACATGTTTTTCAAACTACAATGTTAAGTTTGTTCTTAAGATAAATTGATCCCAACTACGGAACCCTTCATTGTGCGTGGTCCGACACGCACTTGGCCGGTTTTTAATACTTATACCTACATATTACATACCTACCTAAAAATATTATTCACATTGACACTAAAAAGTGGGAACATAGTTTTGAAGCTTAATTTCTGTACAAAACGGTTTTTGACTGACATGATAGATTGAAATAAAAAAACAAATTAATTTTCCTGTTGTGTTTTCTTAGCAAAATTTATGTGTTACTTTTATCAAAAACTACGAAATACATATTCGTACATCGTCCATTGTGTACTATTCGAAAGGAAATATTTTTCTAGTTTAATTATTAACGTGTTAGAGTTGAAATAAAAGAGCTTTTATATGTGTGTACTTTGTGTTCTCCCCAATATTTTGTATTCCCCACACTTCCCCACACAAGATTTCCATTAACGCCGCCAGTGTATTATCCCTTTCACGAACTTGTATCCGAGGGTCCGGAATTCAATTCGTATTGAGGACAATTTTGTTAAGTCCATCCCTGGTAAGATTACTGGAAATTTCTTAAAATTAGTTTGTTTGACGAAAATGTTTCCTGCAAAAAAAAGTTTGCTCTCATTTGTAATTTAATCATTTTGATGCTTAAAAATACTACTAAAACCATTTATAAGTAATTCTATTTTCCTGAAAATATCCTGATTTTTCAGTGTTTAACAAGATTTTTTTTTTCAGTACGCAACATGTTATTTATAATTATTAACTTTTCCTTCATCTTGACATTCAATAAAAACTATTCAAACTACTCTCTCTCTAATAATCCGTAGTACCTAACCTAAAATATTCAGCAGAAATCTCTTAGATATAAACTTAGACACTCACACATCATATAAAAGCATTACATTCAACAAAATATTCCCTAACTCGACGGCGGAAAACGCCGCCATTTTGGACGGAAAATATATTATGTCCCGGCAGTTATTTCAAACATTTCATTTCCCTACATTTTTGTGCTGCTACATTCCTCTACATTGGTAGGAAATCGACGATGACAGTAAATCTTTTTCGCACGAAGATTCGATCACGGTCGGAAATGGTGACAGCTTATGATGTTGACTTGTTTATGGGTCTGCTGTGGCGAATAATTAAGCTATGGCTACAATGACGTGAATCCCGAGTGGGAAGCGACTTCTTGTGTGCACCAACAAAACTCAACCAAATATTATATTAACTAGTTCCTTTTTTATCACAATTATAATACAGGGTTATTGGTAAAACACCAGCAACCTCTTAAGGGGTCATTGATTATGAGCAACTTTTACTATGGGACCATACCTGAAAACGCGAAAAAAAATCCGCTGTTCAGTACATTTATCTACATCAAACTCGTCAAAATGTAGGGAGCAGCAGATTTTTTTTCGCGATTTCAGGTTTGGTCCCATATTAAAAGTTGTTCATAATGATGAGTACAATGACCCTTTAAGAGGTTGCTGGTGTTTTCCACTAACAACTTATGGACTCCAGGTCTGAAATAAAGGTATTTTTTTTTTTTTTATTTACCAATAACCCTGTCAAACAACAACAAACTGACAAACCATCACAAACACAAACAAAAAAGACTGACAAATCATCATCTGCTAGCCATTTCCCAACTATGTTGGGGTCAGCTTTCAGTCTAACCGGATGCAGCTGAATACCAGTATTTTACATGGAGTGACTGCCTTTTTTTTTTTTTTTTTTGTTGACGCTGGGAAAAATGCATTACGCATGCCCACCCGTCCGGGGACGGGTGGGGTATGTGGGACTCCCCGGTAAATCCGGTATACCCACTAAACGACCCAGCGGCGCTCCCGCATCGCCGTGACGGGAGGGTCATGGGAAACTGGCTCAGCCTTTACATCCACAACCCTCCCGGCGCATGCCCGCCTAGCTGGCGGGCCCCGCTTGCCCCCCAGCAGGTTGAGGGGCTACGGGAATGGCCGGGAGCACCTGACCATTCCCGTCCGGCACTGGTGGAGGTCCGTGCGATACAGGCAAGGGTGCCCCCGCACCCGTTGCCTGCTGGCCTCCACCTGGGAGGAGTCGGAGATGAGTATCAAACTCACGTCTTCTTCGACCCCTCCTCCGCCTTCGGAGCGGCGCCGCGTGAGGATCATCCTCCCGTGCCCGCTCCGCCGCCTCCTTCTGGGACATGACGTGTTCGCAGAAGGAGGCGACCGCCGCCCAGGACCTCTCATCCGCCAGCATGGCGTTAACCACGCCGAGGAGCGAGAGACCCACCCCCACAACCCAGTTACTGGGTAATACAATACCCCTTGGTAAGACTGGTTGTCAGACTATCGGGTTTCTGACGACCCGTAACGACTGTCAAAGATCCATGAATGACAGCCGGGACCAAAGGCTTAACGTGCTTTCCGAGGCACGGAGGAGTCTCGGTTTGTAAAGATGGTCACCTATCCACGGACCAACCCCGGCAAGCGTAGCTTAACCTGATGGATCGACCCGTGCGGCTCCTCTGTATATACAAATATTGCTCACATATAAGAAAGTATTTATAAGGATTCAAAAATGAGTAGCCAGCATGTCACAGCACTAGTATTTCAATAGCGGTCTATACTCGACGCGACTTACTGACGCGTTATCAATGGGAATAATGTGCCAAGGTAGCCCGTGAAAATCAAATTTTCTTACGTTTTTTTTTGCAATTATAGGTCATTGTCAAGTTCTAAGTTAGAATTGACCTCAAATGTCATGATTTCATGAAATAATCATTCACTAGGGTAGTTCAAAGTTAGACAGTTGTATTTGATGATTTTGCTGATTATAATTCTGTCAATACGTGTGTTACGGTCGCAAATCATAATTTTGATCAACATAAAACCTGATACTGGCATGTAAATTGCAAAAAACTTATGAAAATTCTGAAATTCGCGAGCTACCCTGGCGCTTCCACCTTAACTGGTTCGTGATTTGCTATGACATCCTGGCCACTCATTGGTGATTTGAGTTTGTATCTGGTTAGCTACTTTTGAGTAGCGTCGTGGACGACCTCGGACAAGACTGGTAATTATTTCCAGAACGAATTTGTCGCTCTTACCCAAAGCTACAGGAGAAGAGAGAAAACGTTTTAGCACAGCTGTTGATATGAAAAATTAATGACAGCAGTTAGTGGCACTTTTCAGAATACTTTTTAAATATTAACGCGCATTGCATTATGGCTGACGACATCATAAGTGAATTTTAAGATTTTTTTCCGCCCTCCTTTATTTTACCCAAAAAGTTTTCCTTGACAGAAACAAAAGGTTAATATCTAATTTCATATCTGCTGTTCCCTACATTTATGTTCGCATAACTTGTCAAAATATAGGGACAGCTGAATTTTTTTTCGCGATTTCAGGTTTGGTCCCATAGTAAAAGTTGTTCATAATGATGAGTGCAATGACCACTTAAGGCGAATATAGCTGTTAACCGGCAGCGCCACCATTGAAAATTGTATAATTCTGAAGATATGGAACATTTTGAAATTTCCTATGCACACATTTTTTGTCAGATGAAGTAAAATTTTTGAATTAAAAAAATCAACACTAAACCTTCCAGGTTCGAAGTTATAGCAGTTAACGCCAAAAACGGCCGTTTTTTGCATACAACACAAATGTTCCAAATCTCCTGACTTATTATTTTTTTTCTCAATAATGGCGCTATTAGCAGCTGTACTCGCCTTAAGAGGTTTTCAATTATTGCAATTACAACTTGTACATTTATGATGTGTGAAGCAAATACATACTTAAAACAATTTCTATTACACAACATGGTTCTGGAAAAACCCACAATAACCGCGTTTGGACGTGCACCAAGTTTTTTTATTTTCATTTCATTTGAAAAGCCGCACGCAATCAGCTTGGCTGCAGTTATTCGATGCATACGACCACATCGCGACACGCAAGCGCACGGCACCTACCGGTCTGCGCATATTGCTTGTGATTAGTGCTGAGTATTACAAGTGTTAGTTGGTATTGTGCTTGTTGTTTGTTATTAAATAAACGATATAGACGAGACTCGATTTCGTAACAAGATTCGTGTAGTAACAAAAATTTCCAAACATTTGAGCCTATATTATGTAGAGAAAGAAGCCTCTTCTTACAGGCTCACAGTAAAATGTTTGTAAACTTTTTTTACTACACGATCGTCTTGTTACAACAAGAGTGTAGGTGGAATTTTTTACCCGTTCTTCTCCAAAGGAACCTTCTACGCTTTGGAATGGGCAACTAGTTTCATCTGTCTGACTGACTATCACATGAACAATTCAAAAGTGTCTGTAATTGTTTTAATTGAAATAAATGCTTTGAGTTTGACTCGAGTTTGACACAGATACCTTTTTTAATTGTGGGGAAATCCACTTGGATATCTAGTCTGATAGCATAGTATAGAAATCGTATAAGAATGTGCAATGGTTTGTATTTTACTTCGTTCTCGAGTCGTGTCGCCACGATCTATCTCTCAAGTCTCGTGGAAAAGATAATTAGCCTGTCACTCAGCACATTAAAAGTGGGCGGACTATCCAGTGTTCACCGGGTATACTTAATTATCGTCACTCGCAAAAGCTCTTTTAAGGTAAGCGCTCATTATAGCCGCGGCGAACCGCACCGCAACGCAGTATTGTTTCAGACAAATCCAAATTTCAAATTTGGATTGCTTCCATTCCACTGCTATGCTCGCACATATTTGAGCGGGCCGCGCCGCAACGCAACGCATTGTAAAAATCCTACTGTATCATCGCAAAACAGTAGCCGCAAAAATACGCCTGGTGAGCGATCCGCCAGTGCGTTGCGCTGCGGTCCGGAGCGGCTCGCTTGTCCTGTGCGATGGTTTGTACATAATGTACTAAAGTGATACAGGAGGATTTTTGCAATGCGTTGCGATACAGTGCGGCCCGCCTAAATGTGCGCGAGCCTTTATTGCACACCGATTTTCAACCAAAGTACCTTGTAAAAAAGTAAGTATACGTGTTCATTCTAACACGCTATGGTAATTATCGAGCCTAATCAGTTTGCCCATGAATACATTCATTGATTCAATTGATCTATCTTATAAATATGTCATGATTAGTTCTAAGATCAGGCTACGACAGATGCAATAAATACCTAATATTTTCGTGGAAACTGAACAAAATTTCGTTTACGAAGTGTTGAAAGTTAGATTATAATAGTGGTTCGCCTTATTGGGCAGTTCATTGCCCTACTACCGTTAACATTCACGCTGAACAAAGCATAGCTTCCTAAAAATAACGTATTTGTTTACATTCTGCCTCATTCTTCAGCAAATATCCAGACATTAACAAGTTCTCCACTAACTTTTACAAAAGCGATTTTAAAACTGACATCCATTTTCAATTCGAATTTAATCGCCATCAATAGTAATTGATGATCCCGTCATATCTCTTAACGGGCTTATAACTGCAATTTAATTGCTCCAAAGCAATTTGCGTCTTAGCCACTGGAATTTAGATTGAATTTCTAACGGCAGACGATCGGTCATAACATTTTATAGGGATTCATTTTCATTTTGCAAGGTAATACGTTAGTTGGACGTCGTAAGTTTGCAGAATTGGATTTTGTAACTTTATTGCGCCAGTTTGTAATAGAATCGAAGATTGATGTTGGGGTGGAGTTATATTCGTAGACCCTTACTTACTGTAATAATTCAATCAATCAACTCAGCCAATCGCAGTCCACTGCTGGGCATAGGCCTCTCCGAGGTTGCGTCACAACACCCTGTCCTCCGCCTTCCGCATCCAGTCTGTTCCAGCCACCTTCTTCAGGTCGTCGGCCATCTAGCTGGGGGGCGTCCCACACTACGCTTACCGATACGCGGTCTCCACTCCAGAACTCGTCTGCTCCATCGGCCATCGGTCCTTCGACAAGCATGGCCAGCCCACTGCCACTTCAGTTTGCTTACTTTGAAAGCTATGTCGGTTACTCCGGTTCTTTACTGTTATAATTAATAATAATAAATGAATAGCTTCTTATGAGTTTCATAGGAGAGCCAAAAGTGTTTAAATGATAAATTATTTATTTTTGTAAGTAGGTTTGTACAAATACTTTTACACGTCAGTCATATTTGTAATAAAAACTAGATGAGGTCGGCGTTTTCTGTCTGACTACTCTGAGAAGAAAGGCCGAAACTAACTCAGAGATCACAGTCTCTTTTAAAGATCTTTCTTTTTTTTCTTTTTGATCTTGGTCAGATCATGTGAAGACCATGTAGATTTTATTTTATTTTATTTGATAGGAATAACAAACAGCAGTATATTACACAGTAGGCATACAATATTAACTTGCAATAAAAGTAACAAATACACTACTCAAGACGTTATCCACAGATTACCATACAGAATAGCTAGCTGTTAGCAGAGCAAGTTAAAAAAGCACTTATATTACTTATTAACTATATACTAGGGCTATGATCTCTTAAAATAGTCGTAATTTCACTCTTAAATACAGCTTTGCTGAGAAACATAATATCAGTAGAGCCAAACTGTTTATTTATTGGTGTCAACCAAACGATGTAACGGCGAGCGAACGATTGGCGTGATTGGTGTCTGAAATGGTCTTTTTAGAAAAGAACCACACAGATTGAGTGGACGTGTCCAGTCAGTAATCGTGCAGCTCAACTCAAAACCGAAAACTCAACTCAAACTCAAAACGGAGCTCAACGACTCAAAGAACAAAAAAAAACAATTCTCATTCACAAAATGAGTGGTGGAGGATGTCACACAAAATTATTAAAATTGTAAAGATTGTATTATGGTGCGTAAAAAAATTCTTTGTGTAACTTAGTAATAAAATTCTAGGTTAAAACAAACAAACAACAGATAAAACAAAAAAAAAACAAAACACAAAAACAAAACAAAACAAAAACAAACACACAAACAAATATATATTAAAACATTTTTCTACTGATGATAACTTTCTATGGAAAATAATACCTATTCCCAGTCACTTTGGGCGGAAAAAAACAGTGTAAGTATTTATTTATTATTGTAACTTTAAATGCACCCCAATACATTCCTGCTGCCTTCAGGTTACCCATTTCACATTTCTATTACTTCCACATAGCAGTTCAAATAACACATAATATGTCCAATACAAACACACGAGTATAGTACGGTTGTTCGGTTCGTAGGAATTCGACCCCACTGACAATTGAAGAGACGCGGGCGCATTCCTGAACTAAGCACTTTTGGTTCACTCGTAAAAGTAAATTAGACGTCACATGCCCTGCTCGCATTCTTTATTTAGTATCTTTACGGTTATAATAACATGGGAATCTGGTAGATAACTTGGAATGGCAGCGGATATGTTTATTTTAATGTCAGCGAATAGTTTTCTTGAAGTTCATATTAAATGCTTGGTTTTCAGCACAGTTTTTATTTTTATTTTATACTTATAAGGTGCTCGTGGCTAAGTACTAACTAAGTTAAGCTACGCTTGCCGTGCTCAGTCCGAGGATGAGTGACCATCTTAACATACCGAGACCCCTCCGTGCCTCGGAATACTCGGAAAGCACGCTAAGCCGTTGGTCCCGGCTGTCATTCGTGGATCTTTGACAGTCGTTACGGGTCGTCAGTAGCCCGAACGTCTGACAACCATCATCAGTCTTACCAAGCGGTATGTATTATTATAGGCAGTCGCTCCTTATAATTTACTATATTCAGCTGCATCCGGTTAGACTGGAAGCTGACTCCAACATAATTGGGCAAAGGCTAGGCAGATTGACTTAAACAGCCGTGCGCCCGTTGGGATAATGATGCAAAATTGACGAACTTCCATTCAAAAGTTTCATCCCCTATTTAACCCCTTTTATTTATTTAAAATAGGTTCGCCAACATCTTATACTTGTACATTCAATAATAAAAGTTAACAGGTACTTATGTACTATCGAGGAAACTTACATGTGACCAATTTGAAAACAAAACTTCGTGCACACGATGACCACAACTGTTAGCAAGCGTTACTATAGCGGCCGAGCGCTGAAAGCAAAAATAGTCCTTACGGTGAATACGTTCGTTCCTCCGATAGTACACTATACTAATTTTAAGGGATGAATTATAAAAAATCCTGAGGGGGGAGCTCGTGGGTAAGTAATAACAGCCGCACGGGTCGATCCATCAGGTTAAGCTACGCTTGCCGGGGTTGGTCCGTGGATGGGTGACCATCTTTACATACCGAGACTCCTCCGTGCCTCTGAAAGCACGTTAAGCCGTTGGTCCCGGCTGTCATTCGTGGATCTTTGACAGTCGTTACGGGTCGTCAGAAGCCCGAAAGTCTGACAATTAGTCTTACCAAGGGTTATCGCATTATCCAGTTAATGGGTTGTGGAGGTCAGATAGGCAGTCGCTCCATGTAAAATAATGGTATTCAGCTGCATACGGTTAGACTGGAAACCGACCCCAACATAGTTGGGAAAAGGCTAACACACTGTTGTCACAATTCCGTCTCCTAAGCGGGTTACAAAGGAAACGTCTTTGTGACCGTTATAGGAATCGACGAGTTTTTTAAATATAAAAGATATACAAGGTTGATATGAGCAAGAGGCATTTAATTAAACCACATATACTTTGTATCATTTTTAGCCTCTTTACTAAAAATCAGTTATTGTATAGAAGCAATAGTTTAGTCACAGGATTATTTTTTAGTTTTTTCTATGTTTCAACACGACATATCTGCCCTAACAGCTGACTAAGTATGTTGTTGAAAATTATACACATACACCTTAAAACGACGGATTTTTTGACGCGACGCGACGTTGCCGTTTTGTTACGCACGTCAGTGGAAATGTCTACAAAGGATGTTTACATTATAATTAGATCATTAAGCTATTTTATTTGTTCGAAATAAGTTTTTTCTTATTTTTCTTCTAAACTTTTTTCTAATAGTTCCGAGTTAACACTATGCGTCTATAGTACATGTGGTTTAATTTAGTGCCTCTCGCTCATATCAACCTTGTATAAAATATATATGGTAGCCCAATCTGCCTAGCCTTTTCCCAATTATGTTGGGGTCGGCTTCCAGTCTAACCAGATGCAGCTGAATACCAGTATTTTACATGGAGCGACTGCCTATCTGACGTCCACAACCCATTAACTGGGTAATATGATACCCCTCGGTAAGGCTGGTTGTCAGACTTTCGGGCTTCTGACGACCCGTAACGACTGTCAAAGATCCACGGACCGACCCCGGCAAGCGTAGCTTAACCTGATGGATCAACCCGTGCGGCTGTTATTACTTAGCCACGAGCATGTATGGTAGCCCGCGAAATCAAAAATTTCTTAAGTTTGCCAATTGAGGCACTGTTTTACGTTGTAAGTACTTATGTTGATCAAAATTCATTACCGGGCAATTGTGATAAAATAATGACTAAATTACAATCATTTAAATCATCAAAAAGTATAGCTCCCGAAATTATATTTGCTCAAAATCGTCTTTCATGAAATAGTACATGTTGCAGAAAACGTAAGATATTTTAAATTTCGCAGGCTACATTTACGTAAATGTAGCCTGTAGGTTTAAATCGTTCAAGGTGGATTAACTTTTATCGGTTCATTGGCTTCTCCATTTCTTAGAAACTTAACGAGATGCTGAATTTGTTCTTAGTGATTTGATTGTACAATCACAAAAGAAGTATCTACTCTGAAATGTAAGCTCTACAAGGCGCTGGGAACATTCTTTTTTTATTAAGTACAGGTACTAACAGGGGTGCCATGTTTTTCGGCGCAGGTACTTATCTTTCAACACACATTGTTCAGTTTTTGTTTATTCTAAAACCTTTTAGAAATAAGTAAGTAGTGACTAAATGTTAAGATCCCTATTTTAAACAAAAGTGCGTACATATCATATCCCCATCATCATCTGCTTAGCCTTTTCCCAACTATGTTGGGGTCGCCTTCCAGTCTAACCGGATGCAGCTGAATACCAGTATTTTACATGAAGTGACTGCCTATCTGACCTCCACAACCCAGTGACTGGGTAATGCGATACCCCTTGGTAAGCCTGGTTGTCAGACTTTCGGGCTTCTGACGACCCGTAACGACTGTCAAAAATCCACGAATGGCAGCCGGGACCAACGGCTTAACGTGCTTTCCGAGGCACGGAGAGTCTCGGTATGTAAAGATGGTCACCCATCCACGGACCAACCCCGGCAAGTGTAGCTTAACCTGATGGATCGACCCGTGCGGCTGTTATTATATATCATATCCCCATATGAAATCTAAATCTCATTACACCGAAATAATCCAATTCCAAAAACTAATAACAAATCCCTGTCGAACAAATCAAGTCAACGTTAGGACACAATGCAGGTCAATGACTCGTGCTAAAAGAACCTCAAGTACTCATTACGTTTTAGCACAAAATATTAGCACAGAAGGTCAACTCCATACAACGAGTTAAATTGCACCACACATAGACACGCTTCACGTACAGCGAGTGCAAGCGCACTCGCGACTGGCAGTCATCGCCGCGCCTCCGCGCGACGCGCCGCACAGTCTCCTTATACTCGTACGCAAGATTCAAAAGTGATTTTATCCTAAAGTATAGAAGTATTGATAGATATTTTATGAACATAGTATTAGTAGAAATCTCCTATTATGAAATAGGTAATTTCTCAAAGTAGTCATTTTTATTTCATGAGAAAAACGCTTCGTCAAAAATCAATCCACCTAGTCTATTCCCAACTATGTTAGGGTCGGCTTCCAGTCTAACCGGATGCAGCTGAATGCCAGTATTTTACATGGAGTGACTGCCTATCTGACCTCCACAACCCAGTTACTGGGTAATACGATACCTCTTGGTAAGACTCGTTATCTGACTTCCGGGCTTCCGACGGCCCCTACCGACTGTCAAAGATCCCAGAATTACAGCCGGGACCAACGGCTTAACGTGCTTTCCGAGGCACGGAGGGATCTCGGTATGTAAACATGATCACCTACCTAATCGATCGACCCGTGCGGCTTTTATTACTTAGCCACGAGCCCCTCGGAAAAAAAACGCATCGTAATTTTGCGTAAATGTAAGGTTTTATGCTCCTGACTGTACGTACGCATCTACGTGCGCGTGCGCTTGTTTTGGCCCGTTGTGTAGAGCCGACCTTCTGTTACTATCTATTCTGTGGCTGGAGGTACCTCAGTAACGTGATGGCTAACCCTGCAACAGCTAACTAATAAAATGGGGTAGCTCTGTGTTTACGCGGCAGTCAACGCTAAAGACTAATTTCTACCTATTGGAGTTTTGTTTGACCTGTAGTCATTTCCAGTTTAGGTATGTTTTGGTGGATCTTTTGTACTTACCTGTATTTTTGGCGCGGTTTATTATATTTTGGTACCTACCTTAAAAATGTTGTTACAAGCCTTAAATAGATAGAATACTCTTTATTATGTACACCATAAAAATTAGATACAGATATAAATTTAGGAAGTTTACATTAAGGGCTGCATGCAGTCTTATCGCTAAAAGCGATCTTTTACAGACAACCTTTTGATGGATTATGGGGAGAAGGAGAGACAATACTGTAGACAGTCAGTGCTGTACCATTTACATATACAATAAATACGTACATACATATACATAAATATGTATACTTATCACACTAATATTATAAGGCGAAAGTTTGTGAGTGTGTCTCAAACGGCTGGACCGATTTATATGAAATTTGGTATAGAGGTAGCTGACATCCTGGATTAACACTTAGGATAACTTTTTATTCCGGTCTAAGCGGGTGAAACTTCGCGGCGCAGCTAGTATTCAATAACCATTAATGTGAGAGTCAGCCGCCACACCCATAGGGGAATCCAAAAGCCATTGCAACAATTATGTTCATTTACGCGACTGACATATATTCCCCCCACTTCCAAACATGAAATAAGAGGAAGGAACTAAATGTAATGATGATGTTTAAGGAGATCTTCAATGCTGGAATAGTACATTTTGATACAAGTGGAGAATGTTTGTTATTGCATTTGAGGCGGAATTAACACCCGAGCCGTAGGCGAGGTTGTTTTTGAGCCGAGAACTGCAATAACAAATGTCCACGTGTATCAAACGACGTTTTCCAATACACTTTTGAAGAAATAAAATAAAATGAGGAAAAATATTTTTGTCATGATTTATTATATAACTGTGATTTAAATTTTCTTTTTTTTCCGCGCTTTGCTTTCGCCAGGTTGAAGAAAAAGCAAAGGTATAAAGCCGATAAACAGGCTAATACGAAAAATAGAAAATTCAAATATTTTTGTGTTTAGAACACAAATAAATGTTAATTTGTTCATAAACGTTTTTTTATTGTAATAATCATGGTTTTTGATGATATTCTACCTAAAAACATTATTTAATATTCAAAAAATTTTAATGCCGTAAAGACGCATAACTCTTTGCCGAGATTAAAAAAAAACATTCACCTCCGAATAGAAAGGCACTAAACCAATTTGGACTAAGTATAGGTATAAGTTATCTGTGGCAATTTTTATTCCCGTACACGTGTTGGAAAATGAAAAATCGCATTGCATTGTGATGCAATGTGCACTGCAATGTACATTGTGAATCTAATCGTAGTGCGATATAAACCAGTTTTCGAGGAAGTGTATTGAAATATAATTAAAGTTCATTTAGTTTTGATGGAAAGTAGCACTAACTTATCACCAAGAAACAAAACGCTCGATGAGCCTTTGGTATAAAACAAATATGTATAGGTATGAAGATGATGAAAATTATTAAGTGTTTTATGGCATTAATCGAGAAACAATAGTATCTACGAATTCAATTTATAAACTATTAGTATTTGCCTGCGACTTTGCCCACGTGGAAGTCGAAAATTATCCCACGGGAAAATACTACCAGAGTAAGAAGTACCTTATGTCCAGGTCTTGGTCGACCCATGTGCTAAATTTCATCAAAATGCGTTCAGCCGTTTTAGCGTTAAAGCGTAATAAGCAAACAAACTCACTTTCGCATTTCTAATATTAGTTAGGATAGCCTGGGAACGGGTATAAGAGAAACACAAATCACACAAATTGCAATTCAACAGAACGTTTGAGTTACAGCGCGCGCACATTCGCTAGCTTACCTACTTAAGGTGACTATAGCTGCTAGCAGCGCCACCATTGAGAAAAAAATCAATAAGTCAGGACGGCCGTTTTTTGCAACTGCTAACGAAACTGCTTTAACTTCGAACCTAGGAGGTTCAGTGTTAGTTTTTTATACTAAAAACTCTATTTACCTGACTATCCATATCCCCAGACTTATTATTTTTTTCTCAATGGTGGCGCTGCCTGTTAGCTGATATACTCTCCTTAACTAACGATTACACTGAAAGCTTACTGGCGCTTGCGCAGGCGCCCTCAGAGTCCCCAGACGGGTGGCCGGGCGGCCAGGCGGCCGGGTAACAGCTCTGTGTTGCCATGATAACATTTACGTTCTGCCACACGCTATTAAACCCTTTTAAGTTATATCTATTTAAGTAGTCAAGTACAACAAAAGGTTATTTACACGGACGGCCGCCACTAGCCAACTTTTCTGCAAACCGTACCTACAACACTTCAGTCGTCAACAGTTTCTAACTACCCGCTGAACATGAAAGTGCAAACAAAACAGACAGCTGACAGCCAGCAATTTTATTCAAAATGGCCGCCTTCCATATCTACTTGCAAATAAGGTGTATTAATTAGGTGCTGGTATTATACTTGGTTAAATTACTTCGTAATATTCACTAAGTGCTGAGCCATTCCAGGAATCGCAAACGCGACTCTTTAATGGCGGTTCCTGGATACAATCTTAGCTGGGCATAATAAATTATTTGGTTTCAACGTAGCAAATTCTTCTTATCATCCCGGTGTCTCTATGGATTCGTGCCCATTAAATGCTAATTATAATAGCCGAGGGGCCGAAATTCGTTTTACATTCGGTTTAACCGAACTTCGGTGGTTTGAACCGAACTTCGGCGGTTTGAATCGAACTTCGGCGGCATTCGGCCGAAATTCGATTCAAATGCCGAACATTCGATACAAAAAAATATTAAAATAACTCAACTGGTTTGACTAAATTAATAAAACTAAACCAGTAAAATTAAATGTTAATCATTTATTTATTGTTTAACAACTAGCTGCGCCACGCGGTTTTACCCGCGTAGACCGGGATAAAAAGTAACCTGTGTTAATCCAAGGTGTGAGCTACCTCCATGCCAAATTTTATCAAAATTGGTCCAGCCGTTTGAGCGTGAAGAAGTAACAAACATACAAACTAGCAGACACTGACTCATACTTTCGCCTTTATAATATTAGTGTGATTAAATGTAAGTATTCTAAACATTATCAGAATTTTGACATTCAAATATTTATCGCCAAAAATCGCAACTTTCACTTTTATAAAATGTAGTCTTATTACCTACTGGCATTTAAAATTTACCAAGGTCATGGTGCAAAAATACTGGAGGAGCTCGTGGCTAAGTAATAACAGCTGCACGGGTCGATCCAGCAGGATAAGCTATGATTGCTGGGGTTGGTCCGTGGATGGGTGACCATCTTTACATACCAAGACTCCTCCGTGCCTCGGAAAGCACGTTAAGCCGTTGATCCCGGCTGTCATTCGTGGATCTTTGACAGTCGTAAGGGTCGTCAGAAGCCCGAAAGTCTGACAACCAGTCTTACCAAGGGGTATCGTATTACCCAGTTATTGGGTTGTGGAGGTCAGATAGGCAGTCGCTCCATGTAAAATACTGTTATTCAGCTGCATCCGGTTAAACTGGAAGCTGACCCCAACCTAGTTGGGAAAAGGCTAGGCAGATTGATGGTGCAAAAAACACCAAGAATTCTGCGTTATCTGGCAGGAAATCGGTTACGTTTTTGTTCGTATACATTTCCTAGAGCCGAGTTCGGCCGAAGTTCGTATTCGGTTCAAACCACGTTCGGCCCATCCCTAGTAACTAGCGAAAAATGGGTATAATTTACAGGTCCCTCTCCTTTCGGGAATACAGACGTGATGTCATTACATCACACTACAGGACACGGGCCTCTGTAACAACCAGTTATCACCCACCCACGCTTAGTCAGTGTAGGTTTATTGATCCAGAGATTTCCCTTGCGATGTTTTCCTTCACCGTTAAAACGTCTCTTTGTCATAACTTTTGAACCATTCATCCAATTTAAGCACGTCTTTTTTTAGTGTTCCGTAGTCACCAAGGAACCCTTATAGTTTCGCTATGTCCGTCCGTCTGTCCGTCCGCACCTTAGCTCAGAGACTCTTAGTACTAGAAAGCTATAATTTGGCATAGTTATACATATTCATCACGCCGACAAAGTGGTAAAATAAAATCGTGAAAAAAAAAATTTTTTAGGGTTTACACGTAAAATGGGGATGTTATTTTTTCTCGTCTACCCCATGGTGTGGGTTGTTGTTGGATGGGTCTTTCAAAAGTATTGCGGGTTTGTGAAAACAATTTTTCGATTTAGGGATCCGTTTCTGAAATATTAAGTTTTAAAGTGTTAATTTTGTTTAGAGTCAAGTGTTAGCTGCCAGCTAAACGGTTAGTTTTGGGTGGGTGAAAAATTTCACGGTAGTAGTATATAAGTATAACGAAATTAAAACGAACACTATCACAGCTAAGTAGGCTTTTCAAGTTTACGAGCAATAGTCAACCAACTTGTAAAATGTACTTGGAACAGTAAAAATTTCGTACAAATTCCATTAAAAATTACTTATACAAGGTGTAACAAAAATAACGTACAACCTCTTAAGGCGTCATTGTACTCATCATTATGAACAACTTTTACTATGGGGCCAAACCTGAAATCGCAAAAAAAAAATCAGCTGTTCAGTACATTTATCAACATCAAATTTGTCAAAATGTAGGGAGCAGCTGATTTTTTTTCGCGATTTCAGGTTTGGTCCCATAGAAAACGTTGTTCATAATGATGAGTACAATGCCCCCTTAAGAAGTTGTACGTTATTTATGTTACACCTTATATAACGTTGTTAGTTGTATAGAGCAGGTAGTAAATATAAGTTTATCAACCATGTAAAAATATACAAAAACAAAATTATAACATTCTTATTAATAATGATTTCTAATTTAATAATATTTACGCTCGAATAACGACGGGCGGCGGCGTGCACTACGGAACCCTATTACTGCGCGTGTCCCGACACGCACTTGGCCGGTTTTTATTCCTTCATAATGGTCTCTTTGGTAATGTTTTTGCAAGCGGAGCTGCGAATACAGCTAGTCTACATACAAAATATCAAGCCACACTGCTCATCTTTCAGATAACTGAAAACTTAATTAATATTTTAGAGCCTTAGACCCTCTCCTGCGGTATCAGACCTCAGGGAGGTAATTATGAAATTCCGTGCGGCAACAATGTACCGTGTGTTTACGCATACATGCGTAAGGAAATAGTTATTTGTGTTTATTTTGACGTTAGTTACGACAAAATTGTCTATCATGAATTTTGGATATGTCATCTGTATAGTGTGTTATGAGAGCCGGGACAATAATAATGTGTACGACGTATTTTTAACAAGGAACAGTTAAACGAGGAATACAAATTAAATCATCCCTTCGACTTCTCTAGATTTTTATTTTATTTGATTATGTTTATTTTATCAACCGACGAAAAATAAGGAGGAGGTTCTCAATTCGACACGATTTATTTATTTATTTATTTATTATTTATTTATTTATTTATGTTAATACGGTTTGTGGACCAATTACATTAACACATACAGTAAATATAACATAATCATAAAAAAGACAACAAAAAAAAAAAAAAAAAAACAAAGATATTATAAACAAAACACAAGTTTTAAATTTATGTGCTCTCACAAAAGTGAAGACAAGCGCACAAAACAGTTTTGAGATCATCTGCAAATAGGTCACAGTTCGGGTTGGCTTCCATGACGTTATTGAGCGCAGTCAGGGCGCGAGGAACAGGGGATGAGGCGCGGGCCACTGTTCGAGTTGTGGGCACGGCTAGTAGACGGTGTTTTCTACCACGGAGATAGCTGCTTGGAACGTAAAGGCGAATCAGCTCATTATGGAGATCAGGAGCATCTGTTATCCCACGACATATTTTAAGCATGATGTACAACTGATCATAGGCTCTCCTAGTTTGTAACATATGAAATCCTAGAGATCCTACGAGAAATTTTGTTGGATATAAAAATGGATAAAATCCGTAACGGAATTTATAGAGAAATCTCAGAAATGCTTTTTGAACCTTCTCTAATAAAAGTGCATAACTAGCCTCGTGCGGGTTCCAGACACAAGAGCTCGCCTCCAACGATATATATATTTTACTTATTTTTTTTTTATGTATGACCCGCATAACTTTTTACAGAGTCGTCCGATTTGAAAAAAAATTGTTTTATTCGAGAGAGTATACATCAAAGTTGGTCCCATATAAAATTGATATACGTATTTTTTCCCCACTTTTATATGCATGATGTTCTAGTTTGTTTCGCAGGTAGTGGTATTAGAATTTGTGTGGGGTAGGTACCACAACTAAAAAGTGAAAAATAAAAACTTTTTTACAAAAAAATACAACCGACTTCCAAAAACAACACTACAAAGTGAAAAATAACTTTAATTTCGGAAGTCGGTGGCAAAAAACGAAAATACATTTAACCAGACACCGACTTCCGAATTTAAAGTTATTTTTCACTTTGTAGTGTTGTTTTTGGAAGTCGGTTGTATTTTTTTGTAAAAAAGTTTTTATTATTAGAGGTTTATCCGGATGTTGAAACACTTAGATTTATAATATATCCAAAACAAAACATCGGATTTTCAGCATCATATTTTGTGTTTAAACGCGATTCTAAGAGTTTGCTATTTGAAACTTTTAATTAGATTGCGTTCAACGTTGCCAATTATTACTTTCATGTTTCTTGGTGGAAGCAAAATCCTTCATCACAGAATCTTGATATTACATTTCTTCAAAATGAACGCTCCTAATTCCGATATAAGTTACAACAAAACTGTTGCAAATGTTCAATAATTATTACATTAATCTGCCTAGCCTTTTCCCAACTATGTTGGGGTCGGCTTCCTGTCTAACCGGATGCAGCTGAATACTAGTATTTTACATGGAGCGACTGCCTTTTTTTTTTTTTTTTTTTTTGACGCTGAGAAATGCTTTATGCATCCCCGCTCGTGGGGGACGAGACGGGGTATGTGGGACTCCTGTCGGAATGACAGTATACCCACTAAAACTCAGCAGTGTTCCCACATCGCCGTGATGGGAGGGCCATGGGAAACCGGCTCAGCCTTTACGTCCACAACCCTCCCGGCGCATGCCCGCCTAGCTGGCGGGCCCCGCGTGCCCCCCCGGATGGGGGGCTACGGGAATGACCGGGAACACCTGGCCATTCCCGTCCGACACTGGTGGGGGCCTGTGCAATACAGGCAAGGATGCCCCCACACCCGTTGCCTGCTGGCCCCCACCTGGGAGGAGTCGTTTGCTCCGACCCCTCCTCCGCCTTCGGAGCGGCGCCGCGTGAGGGTCGTCCTCCCGCGCGCGCTCCGCCGCCATTTCGGCCGCAGAGGATAGGGAGAGCGGCCGACGTCATACCGACACTCCTCTTCCCCTGCGGCCCCACCGCGTCCGCCATCAAACGGTGGCGGCCCCGTCAAGGCCGCGGAAGGTAGGGAGAGCGGCGCACCGCAATACCGGCACTCCTCTCCCGCCGCGGCCTCCAATCCTCAGCCGCGATGTCTCCCATAAGACACCGCGGCCCGCCTCAGTTGCGGTGTCGCCCATACGGCCGCCGCAACCTACCCGCTGGCCGCTACGTCGTCGGCTTATCGGCAAAAGCCCTGACGAGCGGCCCCCGCATGGGTTCCTCTTCGCTTCACCGTGGGTGACCAAGCCACGGCTACTGAGCCCCCCCGCCTCGACAATGCGGGAACCCTCCGGGGGGGGTGGAGCGACTGCCTTTTTTTTTTTTTTTTTTTTTTTTTTTTTTTTTTTTTTTTTTGACGCTGAGAAATGCTTTATGCATCCCCGCTCGTGGGGGACGAGACGGGGTATGTGGGACTCCTGTCGGAATGACAGTATACCCACTAAAACTCAGCAGTGTTCCCACATCGCCGTGGTGGGAGGGCCATGGGAAACCGGCTCAGCCTTTACGTCCACAACCCTCCCGGCGCATGCCCGCCTAGCTGGCGGGCCCCGCATGCCCCCCCGGATGGGAGGCTACGGGAATGACCGGGAACACCTGGCCATTCCCGTCCGACACTGGTGGGGGCCTGTGCAATACAGGCAAGGATGCCCCCACACCCGTTGCCTGCTGGCCCCCACCTGGGAGGAGTCGTCTGCTTCGACCCCTCCTCCGCCTTCGGAGCGGCGCCGCGTGAGGGTCGTCCTCCCGCGCGCGCTCCGCCGCCATTTCGGCCGCAGAGGATAGGGAGAGCGGCCGACGTCATACCGACACTCCTCTTCCCCTGCGGCCCCACCGCGTCCGCCATCAAACGGTGGCGGCCCCGTCAAGGCCGCGGAAGGTAGGGAGAGCGGCGCACCGCAATACCGGCACTCCTCTCCCGCCGCGGCCTCCAATCCTCAGCCGCGATGCCTCCCATAAGACACCGCGGCCCGCCTCAGTTGCGGTGTCGCCCATACGGCCACCGCAACCTACCCGCTGGCCGCTACGTCGTCGGCTTATCGGCAAAAGCCCTGACGAGCGGCCCCCGCTCAGGTTCCTCTTCGCTTCACCGTGGGTGACCAAGCCACGGCTACTGAGCCCCCCCGCCTCGACAATGCGGGAACCCTTCGGGGGGGGGTGGAGCGACTGCCTATCTAACCTCCACAACCCTGTTACTGGATAACACGATACCCCTTGATAAGACTGGTTGTCAGACTTTCGGGCTTCTGATGACCCGTAACGACTGTCAAAGATACACAAATGACAGCCGCGACCAACGGCTTAACGTGCTTTCCGAGGTACGGAGGAGTCTCTGTATGTAAAGATCACCCATCCACAGACCGACCCCAGCAAGCGTAGCTTAACCTGATGGATCGACCCGTGCGACTGTTATTACTTAGCCTCGAGCTTCTCAAGAATTATTACATATTCAAGATTAATTTATTGGGAGCTAAATGTTTGATTCGTTTGGGGTTGAAACACTAGGGCCGTAGGGACCGAGTGCTAATGGAGTATTTAGAGACATCGCCAAGTAGTTGTTCGACTCTTTACGTGACCTATTTTTAGGCGAAAGAATCAGCGTTACCATCCAACGTGGCAATATTGCCAGCCTTTTGCGCACTTTTTCCACTGACAGCTATGCGGACGAATTTTTTGATGCCCAATTAGCTCTTCCCCTTTTTCCCCTTGAAAGAAAACAAGAACTTAAAATAAAAATTAGAAATTCCTAAAACTAAGATTAAGTTATTACATTCATTCACGAATTACTAGCAAGTTAGATAAGTTAATTAATACCACATATCCTCTTCTAATCATTATCACCTGCAACACACGGTGTTAATATCACCACGCAACGCAAACGTGGGGGGGGGACCGTAAACCCTATTTAATTACGTAAACACCAAACGCGGGCCCCGACCCATGACCTGATTACCAGGATTAAAGTAAGCACCTGAAATTAATTTATGAACACTTTATTTTGTAATTAGATTTAGTTTTTTGTTGGAACTGAAAATCTAAAATTAGGTTATACTTTATGCAGCTTATCTGGTAACTAAAAATACACTGCAATTTTGGGAAAAATGGAACGCTAGAGGGACTTGTGGCTATGTAATAACAGCCGCACTGGTCGATCCATCAGGTTAAGCTACGTTTGCCGGGGTTGGTCCGTGGATGGGTGACCATCTTTACATACCAAGACCCCTACGTATCTCGGAAAGCACGTTAAGGCGTTGGTCCCGGCTGTCATTCGTGGATCTTTGACAGTCGTTACGGGTCGTCAGAAGCCCGAAAGTCTGACAACCAGTCTTACCAAGGGGTATCGTTTTATCCAGTAACTGGATTGTGGGTGTTAGATAGGCAGTCGCTGCATATAAAATACATATGCAAGTAACATTTAGTTTTTTATTATTGACTAACTAACTAACAAAGGTTTTTCAAGAAGAAAAATTAAGTTACAGGTCAAATTTGAATTACAATTAAAAAAAAACTAAAAGGAATCATGTTCTTCGTACTCTTTTAAAAAGTTCTCCAGTCTATCTTCTTTCGAATGATATGCTATAATGCCATAAAAACCTTTTATTAACTTCATTAATTTGCTAATTTGTGTATCGGCACGCATTAGGCTTTTCTTTTTTTTTTTTTTGTGGATGGGAAATCATCAAATGACTTCTCCCGCTCCGGGCAGAGCGGGAGGGCGTGTCAGACTTTTACTGACTAAAACCCACCCGTGTTCCTTCAGTTGCCCGTGCCAGGGCCACGGTATCTCTTTCGAACTACCCGCGACCCCGGCGGCTTCGGCCCTATTGGACCCCGTCACTGCTGACATCTCTTTGAGGCGCGCGTGGAACACAACGCGCCGTCGACCCGGGCCTGGTCCTTACCGGACGGCGAGCTGCCCATTACTCGTCGTCCGCAAGCCCGCGCCTACGGTGGCCGGGAATCGGCGATAGATTCCCGCCGCCCAGGGCGTCTCCTGCGGCGGCTAGGGGCGCGAGGGCGCGGCTGTTGCCTCTCCCTCTCGCGTTCCGCCTCCTCCTTTGCGAGCATTACTGCTTCGCAAAAGGAGGTGACGGCCTCCCATGCACTCTCGCTCCGCACCATGGCCTGGACCAAGTTTGGACGCGAGAGATCGCCGCCGCCAATCGCCTCCGTGAGAACACGGCGGTGCTCCGCCCAAGCCGGGCAGACCTCCACTGTATGCTCCACCGTGTCCTCAGGGCGATCTACACAATGGTGACACCCGGGCGTTTCCTCCCACCTTATCCGAAACAGGAACCTCCCGAAACAACCGTGTCCAGTGAGGACCTGCGTCAGGCGGAAGGTGAGGACGCCGTGGCGCCTCTCCAACCACTCCTCAAAGAGGGGACTTATCGCCGCAATTGTGGCGTGCCCAGCGCTGGGTTGCGACAATCGCACTCTCCATGTCGCCATAAGATCCCGCCGGAGCTCTGTCCGCTGTACCGTGATTTCTCGCGGCAGCGGAGTTACGCCCCGGCGTTTCGCCTCCTCGCGCCACTCCCACACGTGCGCGAGGACTTTTGCCTCCAGATCCCATGGCGGTAATCCGGCAAGGAGGCATGCCGCCTCACAGGAGACCGTGCGGTATCCCCGGACTAGCCGGATGGCCATGACCCTCTGGGACGCGTTCAACCGGCGGGCTGGTCGCAGCCTCAGGGAACGCGCCCACACCGGTGCTCCGTAAAGGGCCATGGACCGCACGACCCCCGCGTAAAGCCTCCGGCAGGAGGCGTTTGGACCCCCCAGATTGGGCAGGAGCCGCTTCAAGGCAGCCCCGGCCCGCTCCAGTCTGGGAGCCAAACGTCGGAAGTGCTCCACGAAGTTCCACCGGCTGTCGAGGACGAGTCCCAGGTACTTCATCGTCGACTCGACCCCGATGTGAACCCCTCCTACCGTTATTTGGGAACCCGACGGTGGCGCGTTCCGAGGACCTTGAAAACACATGACCTCGGACTTGGCACGCATTAGGCTAACATTAGGATTACAGGATAAAACCTTGTTTTTGTAAATAATACGTGCAAAGCCGATAAAAAACTGTTATCTCCCTCTTACACAGTAGGAGTGCAACATCTGTCTCTCTCTTTCATCAGGTAAACGGCAAACCGGCTCAGCAAATGCGCTCCATGGGTTCCATTTTTTTAGTCGAGACTTGACAGTCTTTAATAATAGCAGCTGCATCCGGTTAGACTGGAAGTCGACCCCAACATAGTTGGGAAAAGGCTAGGCATATGACGAAAAGGAACGCTAAAGCTTTTTTTGATGGATTAATTTTGTCCAATTTTCTTTTGTTTTCAATTCGACCCAGATTTTCAGACCTAATCACCGTATACTGCGAAGATCTATGTTGAAATGGTAAATTACATTTGAAAGCCCAAAAATCATCTTATAAATTAAACCGTAAATCATTAAGTCAGTACAGGTTTGATACCGATACTAGGTTCTTTACTCGCTTGGGCAATCTTCTTGTCCATACCTCCCAACCAAACTTACTACTGGCCCAACCAAACTTACTACTGGGAAACCCATTAAGCGAGGTTATCATTCGACACACATCATACGTACCAAATGCATCGCCATTGCGACATCGATGCGTCTCGCGTATCATAATCGTTTCTGAAGCGTGAAATCTTATAACCGCGGGAGAAATAGCAATTACCTCTTGGTCACGAGCTACACGCTCAAGTGCCACGCGTCTGGCGACGGTGACCATAGTTATTACACTATATAAAGTAAACTGTGGAGAAAGGAAGTGGTGAGAAGTGAAAAGCATGCCACGGTTCACCACGACGTGACGCGACTTGCAGAGCGACAGACGGAAACAGGAGACGCGCGTGTTTTGTTTGTCGCAAGTCGCGTCGCTCGCAATAGGGATGATGTCTGGGTAAAAAAAAGAAATTCTATTTAGCTCGTCAGTCAGATAATAAATAAATATTAGACACGTATTTTTTGCTTTATCATATTAAGAAAAAAATACTTAGATTAAACGCATTAAAGTCCAGTGTGGGCTCGCTACGTCACAACTACTCGTACGTATAAAATCTAGACATGGAGTGACGTCTTTCCACATTTTAACTCAATGTATCGCAGTAATTTTTTGATTATGTAAAAAAAAAAGAAAATTACGTGTCCTTTTTAATAATCTAAATGACAGAAAAAAAATTACTTATCATCCCTATTCGTACGTATCGCTCGAGGCCGTAAACGGAGCCTTAAAAACATAAACGAAGCTGAGGCGGGTCGTTTGTTGTTATTTGTCAAACCCAGGGAGGCTTCGTAGCTTCGACCTATATCAACATCATAGTTATATCTACAAACTCATTTATATTTTCGTCAATTAACTGCCATTGCCTAAAATAAGACCCTCGGGGTAAATGCGTGACACAATGTCACGCAAAATCCTGCATCGCGCAATCAGAGTTTACAACGTCCTGACATCAACCGTCGGGCAGTTGCCCACCACACACCACATACACCCGTCTGGTCGGAGGATCCTCCCTTTTCTATGGAGGAAGAGTGAACTATACTCCCTGTTCCTCACGCCTCTATACTGGTGACCCCGACGTGATCGTGACGTGAAATGACAATCGATCGCGATGTCTTTCATTTCGACAGTTCAGCAAGGTCATTGCGTAATTTACGTTGTTGAGCAGATGAATTTTTCAAACCTATGAAGCAAGTTCTTTGGCCAAAGAATTAGCATTGCCATTTAACGTGGCAACGCTGCCAGTCTTCTGGGCACTTTTCCAGATGACAGCGATGTGGACGAGAACTTTGACGTCTAAGACTGTTTGTCCACCGCACCGGGAACGAGACGTCTACGAGAAACGAGATTATTCGGCCATAGGAAATGTACTGTCGCTACTTCGGCGCCGTCATCTGTTTTCTCGTTGACGTCCCGTTCCCGGTGCGTTGGACAAACAGTATAAGTGTCCTTTCGTTTTTGTATATATTTGTACACTTAGTTAGTTAGTCATTTAACATTGTAATATCATCTTCTGCCTAGCCTTTTCCCAACTATGTTGGGGTCGGCTTCCTTCCTTCCTCGGCTTAGTTAGTCATTTAATTTTGTAATATATAATGTATAAGTGTTTGTTCTTCCGAATGAATCAAATAATTAATTATGAAGCAATGTATTATGAATTTCATTCAGACGTGCCCGTGGCTAAGTAATAACATCCGCACAGGTCGATCGATCAGGTTAAGCTACGCTTGCCTCAGTTGGTCCTTGAATGGGTGACTATCTTAACATTCCGAGACCCCTGCGTGCCTCGGAAAGCAAGTTAAGCCATTGGTCCCGGCTGTCATTCGTAGATCTTTGACAGTCGTTACGGGTCGTCAGAACCCCGAAAGTCTGACAACCTAGTCTTATCAAGGGGTATCGTATTATCCAGTTACTGGCTTGTGGAGGTCAGATAGGCAGTGGCTCCATGTAAAAAACTGGTGTTCAGTTGCATCCGGTTAGAATAAAAGCCGACCCCAACATAGTTGGGAAAAAGCTAGGCAGATGACAGAGGAATTTCACTAAAAACCCTCGGATTGTGTTTGAAAGTACGAGTATGTTACGCAATCAGGGTGCCATATACTGGCACAGTCAACTTAAGGAACACGGTGGCTTTAGTCAGAGCGGGTTAAGTCATTGATGATTTCTCACCCAAAAAAAAAAGGGTGCCGTACACCCTACTCAACAGTAATAGGTATGTTGTTGAAACAAGGGTAGTGTTGTCACGTTATCGTGTTTCTGAACAAACAATTTTGATGTAAGCTCCTTTGCAATATAATATCATGTCAAAGCCTACTTTCTGGGAAGTTGCCTCACGTGGGGACAAATAAACAAGGTGTGTTCTCTTTGTGAATGTTGTATTTTGATAAAACCTAAGGGTCTTACCGCAAAAGCGTGTCTTTACTAGGACTTTTAATCGTATTTATTAATTTGACAGTCGAATGGATGTTCCTGACATTAAAAAGGAAATGAGGTGAAAAAAAGAATTAGCGAAACTACCTAGATGTGCTTTTAGTTTTAATTGAAACACGTTATATTCGTTTATATGGTATAAAATATAAAAGATAAGTAATTTAAAAACGAAAATTATTTTGCTTCGAACTGTCAGGTTACTGAATACGATTAAAAGTCTAAGTATAATGTCAGTCTTACGTCAAACTCCATACGTAAATGTCATGTTTTGTTGTAATACGGTAAAGGTTTATTTCTGTTTGCTGGCAGCAATCATCATTCATTTGACTCCTGAATTGGCAAGACCTTCTATTATCTGCTACGTTGAGGTCGGCCTCCAGTCTAACCGGATGCAGCTGAATACCAGTATTTTACATGGAGCAATTGCTTATCAGTCATATTGGCAATTGCTCCTGCTTATCTGGAAGACTGGTTGTCACTTTCGGGCTTCTGAGGGCCCGTAACGACTGTCAAAGGTCTACGAATGACAGCCGAGCCCAATGGCTGCTTTCCGAGGCATGGATGAGTCTCGGTATGTAAAGATGGTCACCCATCCACGGAACAACCGCGGCAAGCGTAGCTTAACCTGTTCGATCGACCCGTGCGGCTATTATTACTTAGCCACGAGCCCTTTTCTCTGCTACTACTAAAACCCTTTGTTGCACAGCGATGAAACATGACTAAAATCACTATGATTATGAAATAGATTGCAGTGTTTTGCAATTACAACATCAAGTCATTCTCAAAGATTATCAGGCTCCTGAAATAATCTTTTTATTAAACTTTCACAGTATAGGTACCCATAGAAAGTTAAGTGTGAAGAAACCGGCCAAGTGCGAGTTGGGACTCGCACACAAAGGGTTCCATACCTTCGTACAATATTTAACACTACATGATATTTAATTCAAAAAATACTTCAGTTTACAAAAACAGACCTCTTTAATTAAAAATTATTTTATATTTTGTTGATAAAGCGGCAAAAATACACAATGTGTGAAATTTTCAACTATCTCCCTTTTACAGGTAATGAGATACAGCTCGCTGACCGACAGACGGATGGACGGACAGCGGAGGCTTAGTAATAGGGTTCCGCTTGGCACCTTTCGAGTGCGGAACCCTAAACCGTTATCTTTTCTTGTTCTGTATCACATGTATCCTTCCACTATAAGCTACATTCCTATAACTCAGTAACTTACACAAAATATATCACATAAAGACCGATTCGTATGTACTCCATAATCCTCCATCTACGTTTAATATTTACATGTACGAGTACATTTGTAGTGTCGGTACAAAGCGAATTACGTTCGCAACATCGGGTTTGAAAGATTCCCTCGTTCGAGAGTAATTTTGCCTATCCGGGTACATTTTACCTACCCGGCTACCTGGCTACACGTTGCCTGCTTACCCGGTTACATTTCCATGTGATCGGTCTCGGCATTGGAGAAAGCGGGAATAGAATTTGTAACTCGAACAAGAATTGTTGGAATAAAATTAATATAATTTCTCGCTGTGCAGTACACAATTATTCTGTTCCCGATAAACACAGTCAGGGAAATGAATTGTTACGCAAATTCACATCCTACGTCAATTTGTCGTGTTACAGAGACATCTGTCAAAGAGTGACAGT
Organism: Cosmia pyralina; assembly: GCA_946251885.1. Classification (NCBI taxonomy): domain Eukaryota; kingdom Metazoa; phylum Arthropoda; class Insecta; order Lepidoptera; family Noctuidae; genus Cosmia; species Cosmia pyralina. The sequence continues at coordinate 17,926,328 of OX276357.1, forward strand.
TGTGATTTGAATATTCGGACAATTTAAGAGCGTTGATCGCGCGCGGGCTGGCAACGTCGCATTTCTAGAGGTTTTTCGTGATTATTTCATTAAATTTAAATCAAACGACAATTTCCTCTGAAAAGTTCTTAGATCGTTGGTATTTATATGTATGTATGCTATTTTTTGACAGTTAGTTTTGGTAATTACTCATATAAAATAGAAAATAATGGACAATATGTCATTTTAAGGGTAAAATCCAAAATAACTGTCAACAAATAGCATACATACTTATAAATACCAACGATCTAAGAATTTGTCAGGGGAAATTGTCCTTTGATTTCATTTTAATGAAATAATCGCGAAAAACCTCTAGAAATGCGACGTTGCCAGCCTGCGCGCGATCAACGTTCTTAGGTTGGTAGTCAATTTGCTTAACAACTAATTTCCCTGAGTTTAAACACCACTTCTGCTTCATTTATTTACTAAATATCATATGTCATTCATCATTTCGACCATATAGGAAGACGGATAACCACTGAAAAATCTATAGACGATTGCATATAAATACATAATCCACGGTATCACATAATTTCCTATGACTGAACATGATGTGTGATCCTAATGAATAATTGATTACACCTTCGGATTCGCGGTAAATTCATAGTGGCCATTGAACTGCACTTGAAAACGCAGAAAGATGCGCTACGAGTTGCTACGAGGCGCTACGAGGTGCTACGAGAAGCTACGAGTAGCTACGAGGCGCTACACAATCTGCTGTTTTGTGACACATGTCTTAGGGCTGTAGAGACGCGTGTAATGGGTAATGTAATTTATCTTGAATTTAATGCAAATTCTGTGTGTGGACGCACTACGAGCATTACTAACTCTTTTGTATGCCGTCCACAGTATTTTCGTTACATTACACGATATATTACATTACACAAGTCTGTACACGCCTTTATGGTCTTTGTTTTTCGATTTTACAAATCGAATGCAATTCGAATTGTAAAACGTTTAGATAATTGAAACCATCCGCACAGAGAGTCGTTCAAAATGACCCCAGTAACATAGGTTTATCCTAGCATAGGGGTAATTGATAAATTATTTTTAACCAGGCTATTTCCACGCTTAAAATAGTATCAACCTATGTTTGTGTATTTTTTATTATTATATATATTATTATTATTTATCATAAATACAGTTTGCGCTCTTTGGCTATACTGAACCATGTTCACCAACCTTATATATAAAATGTATCGTCGCTAAGTCATCTCTTATTATGTACTCATCAAATTCCACTTAAGAATATAAAATTATGTTTGTTTCAGAGCGATACGGGGAACTAAGAACACGCAGCACATCATTCTCATCGCTGTCGTCAAGAAAAGGTATGTTATTATCTAATACACAAAGAAACGTTATACATTAAGTATGTTACAAACGTAGGACCTTATTACTATGGTAATAAAGTTCAAAAGTGGTTCACCGCAAATGTCCGCGATGGTACTTTCTATTTCTTCTATGCGAAATATTTTATTTATTGTGAAAAGAAAAATTATTTTAGGGACGTTTTACACATTTCCGCGGTAAACGCAATATAGCACATATTGCGTGGACATATGTTTGCATTTACAATTTTAAAGTAGGAAAAATTATATATGCCTCTATCGAGCTATTTCTCAGGTTTTTCGATGAAAAATTACTCATAGGCTTTTTCTTTTCTGTGTAAACCATAAAAGTTTGATATCATTTCACAAATCACGTCAAATAAACTACTTGCATAATAATTACAAAGTTACGACAAACGAAAATACAAAATAAAACTCGAAACTTCAACTAAATATCAAAATGCCATGTCAAGGTCGGCCATGAAATATAAATATATTTGCATCGAATATAGCTATGAAGCTGTCGCATTGAGCTCGACGTAAAATGTACGAACAGACATTTATTGAGATACCTCGCGACCTTCACAGGTATTCGTGTGCAGGGACGGGATAAATATGATCCACTTCCTCCACATCAAAGATTTTGATACATTCTAATGCATACCTACTAATGTAGAAAATATATCTGAAATCCAGAAAACGTGCTTAGCAGACTGCAGAAGATTTTGCAAAGTGTACTCGACTGCGAATTGGTCAAACGTTGTTCTTCTTTGAGTTTCCTTTTTAGACATTGTGTACTCAAACCTACATGGTAAATAAAATCAGTCTGCCTAGCCTTTTCCCAACTTTGTTGGGGTCGGCTGCCAGTCTAACCGGATGCAGCTAAATACTAGTATTTTACATGGAGCGACTGCCTATCTGAACTCCACAACCCAGTAACTGGGTAATACGATACCCCTTGGTAAGACTGGTTGTCAGACTTTCGGGCTTGTAACGATCCGTAACGACTGTCAAAGATCCACGGATGACAGCCGGGACGATCGGCTTAACGTGCTTTCTGAGGCACGGAGGAGCCTCGGTATGAAAAGATGGTCACCCATCCACTGACCAACCTCGGCAAGCGTAGCTTAACCTAACGGATTGACCCGTGCGGCTGTTATTACTTAGCCACGAGCTCCTCCTGGTAAACCTATTTATGATAATGGTATGGTAATTTATGTAAAAAATATGTAGCAGAATTTTCATGATACTGATAGTAACATACTGCAACTGCGGTCACCAATCCGTTTGGCTCGAATGGTAATAGCTGATTTACTCTTAAGATTTGTGGGTCCTAAGATATAATTATACAGGATAAGTTTTTAAGCAGTGCGCAAATTTTACAGGGTATTCTACCCATGAATATGAACAACTTTCACTATGGGACTACTTCTGATATCGCGAAAAAAAATCAGCTGTTCAGTACATTTATCTACACCAAACTCGTCAAAATGTAGGGAGCAGCTGATTTTTTTCGCGATTTCAGGTTTGGTCCCATAGTAAAAGTTGTTCATATTCATGGTTAGAACACCCTGTGATAATTTGCGCACTGCTTAAAAACTTATCCAGTATAGTACCTATATCTCTACAGGCTGGTATAATCAAATAAAAAACCGGCCAAGTGCGACTCGGACTCGCACTGAAGGGTTCCGTACTATATATGTTTAACAATCACAAAGATAACTTTGTATTTCATAATGATACTGTGAATTACAAGGTTATTTTTTGCAGTTGCAGAAAATCGTCCATATTTAAACAAAATACCTTATGAATCGGAGTTTTTAGTATTTATTGGTTAAATAGCATACCTTTGGTACATGATATAAAGAACTTCCAAATTCCTAACTTGTTTAATTGTTGCGATAGAGCTCGTATAAAAATGGTCTAAAATTGACAACTTTTACGGCCTCCTATTTCTTCATTTTTGAAAAAAAAAAATATTTACAACTCTATTCAATGAGTTCTAGACAATGACACCCCAGATACTGGGGTAAGAATTTTTTTTCAAAGTGAAATGTTTATTGTATGGGGACGACCCCCTTTAATTTTTAACTTCAATTTATTTTCAATCTGCGAAAATTTCAACTGTCAACCTATATATTACGGTTCATGAGATACAGCCCTATAACAGGCAGACGGACGGACGGACGGACAGCGGAGGCTTAGTAATAGAGTTCCGTTTGGTTCACTTCGGGTACGGAACCCTAATTACACGCAATTTTACTATGATTGTAATTGCTGAAGAGTCGAAATATGGCATCGCATATGCAAATATATTAATATCGTACGAATGTAGGTAGGTACCTAGTCAGATATGTGTAAAGAATCCCTAACTCAACATCCTCATGTCTCAAAATGATTAACAGTTCACATATTACAGTCCTCCCGTGGTTTATTTTCGATGGAATATAGTGCTCGCTGAATTTCAAGCATTCATAGAATGATGTTGATGTTCATGCAGATTGGTAATTCTCGGTCGGAAATTGTACAGATATGCTTAGCAGCATTTTGCTGTGCTTCCTCTTGATTTACAATATTAAGTTATGTTATTGATATATGAAGCCGATGATTTCAATGCCTTGATATTATTATACGTATTCGAATTAAATGGTACAACTATTTGATGCTTACATTGAAATATGGAATTTTCAACTATGACTGTGATATTCTGATAGATACTTATTTTAATAGTAAGTATAAAATTACTTGTTCGATACATCAAAAGCATTCAATAATAATAATATGCTTCAACAATCACCCATTTATTACGCAAAATAGTCGAAAATACTGGAATATTTCTCGCTGACATCATAATTCTCCTGTCGTTATCCCAATTTATTTGGGGTCGGCGCAACATGTCTTTTCTTCCATACTTCTCTATTAAGGTGAGCGTCCACTGGTCCACGCCGGCCGCAACGCATGCACGGTATGCAATGGATTTCGGTTTGCTTTGTATGAATTCATATAGCACTACGTCCACTACCGGTACCGCCCGCATTTCCATTTCTTCATACAAAGCAAACTAAAATCCGTTGCGCGCCGCCCGTGCGTGCGTTGCGGCCGGCGCCAACTAGTGGACGCTCAGCTTTAATCGTCATCTCGGTAGTCACTCATTTTCTAGCCATATCATCTTTCACACAGTCCATCCATCGTTTCTTTGGTAGTCCAAAGTAGGGGAAGTCCCTTACTCGTATAGCCATCCACATTCATACTCAAAACTTTCTTGATGACATTTTGCTCATTTCTCCGCATTATTTGCCCATACCATGACAACCGGTTTCCGCACAACTTTTCAGTCAACGGTGTCACTTTCAGACTTCCTCTTAAATACTCATTTCTTATTCTATCCATTCGCGTAACACCACTCATCCCTCTTAGCATTCCCATCTCAACTGCATGCAATTGCCTTTCATTCATTATTTTTGTAGCCCAACATTCTGATCCCTACAAGACAGCAGGTCTAACCATTGTTCTATAAATCTTCTCCTTAGGTTTAAGGGGAATGCGGGAGTAGCCGATTGTTCCCGTGACCTGCCGCCATTTCATCCATCTAGTGTTAATTCTGTGCTTTTTTATAATATTTCTCTCTGACATCGTACTATAATAACACCAGACCCTTAGCTTAATAATACTAAGGTATCTTAAAGTTAATAAGCTGGGTATTACATCAAAAAATAAGAAAGAAAATTATATTTACCTAATTTGTTAAAAAGTTCTTTGTGGTATTTTTTGTAAGACGCTCCGTCCTTCGCTCCCGGTCATCTTTTGAAGGTAAAAGTTGGGGCTGACGCTATATTATTGGCTGGAAAACTGTCTTAGCTAGGCCGCAGCTGATATACCTTTTTTAGGTTCGAAAATCGGTAACCAATTCTGTAGAAAATGTTGGTTCACCGACTTTTCACTGTCGTCGTCTTTTTATTTTTTTCGTCGCAAGTTTGTTTATTTGTAAGTCGTCTGATATAATTATTATTTGCAAGTAATATATTTATTGTAACGAAAACCGAAAGGTTCCGGAGTAGCGACCGCATACTGGATGACATAGCGTTGGAAGGTCTACCACAAGGTAGACCGATGACCTGGTGAAGGCCGCACGAATCCGCTGGATGCGGGAAGCACAGAACCGGCCGAAGTGACGAAGCTTGGGGGAGGCCTATGTCCAACAGTGGACGTCTTTCGACTGAAATGATGATGATGACATTTATTCTTCGTTTGTAGGTCGTGTGCGATTCTTTCTGCGTTGTACGGAGAAGCAACACGTTTTATTTTCACGGACAAAAAATCGGTCACAGATTCAAAATCTGTCTTCTGCTACAGTAGAGCTCGTCTAGCTCGCATTTACTGTAGTTTAAGTAGTGGGGCGCATCATTTCAGCTAAACCGAGCTCTGTAATACTGTGTTTCTACATTAAATCTTATTCACAGAACACCAAACACATTCTTCATAACTTTTTAGGGTTCCGTACCTCAAAAGGCACAAACGGAACCCTTATAGGATCACTTCGTTGTCCGTCTGTCTGTCTGTCAAGACCCTTTTTCTAAGCAACACGTGGTGGTATCAAGTATTAGTAGTATCAAGATTTTAATGTCAAATACGAAGGTCTATGGTCCCTTGGAGTTTAAAAAAATCAAGCTTCTAAGTCAACGCAATAAAAAAATATTTATGAGACATATTTTGATACTCGCAAGTAAATCAAAACCTATAATAGGGTACTTCCCGTTGACCTAGAATCATGAAATTTGGCAAGAAGCAAGGTCTCACAGCACAAGTAAAGGAAACAGTCCAAAATTGTTAATATGTAATTTTATCAACAAAAAAAAAATTTTTTTGGGATTACAATGTTAAGTTTGTTTTTGGGATAAATTCTTTTCAACTACGGAACCCTTCATTGCGCGTGGTCCGACACGCACTTGGCCGTTTTTTTAAGTACCAAGTTTGAAGGTAACGTTACTTAAAAACTTCTCGTGTAACAGATTCATTGCAAATTCACCGAGTTTAAAAGTTTTGTTGGAAAAGCGAGTTTGACAGCGCGAATCAATACGAGTTTTATAAACCGTCGCGTCGTCTCCAATGCTTTAATTAAATAACTTTTAAAACTGAGTTTATTGGCTATTCGTCGAAGAGGCCGATGGCGATGGTCTTATTATTAGCAGTAGGTATTGAACTTTTGATTGTTTGTCGATTTTGTTGAGAATCAGTTGAGAGTCTTTTTAAGGAGACTTTGTAATAGTACTTCTTTGTATTGGAATTAATTTGACGATAATAAATAAGATTTTTTTTTTTTCTTTTTTTTACCTATTTAATACCTACCCTTTCTGACGCCAATGAGCTTTTATTGTGGGTACATATTTGGATAGGTACCTACACTATAAGTATGGGTGCCTGTGACATGTTACACACATCATTAAAATCGGCAGCATATCGGCAAACGTTAGAGAGCGTTGAAGATATACAAGATGTAACTAAAATAACGCACAACCTTTTAAGGAGTAATTGTACTCATAATTATGAACAACTTTTACTATGGGACTAAACCTGAAATCGCAAAAAAAAAAAATCTGATGTTCCCTACATTTATGTTCGCATAACTCGTCAAAATGTAGGGAACAGGGGATTTTTTTTCGCGATTTCAGGTTTGGTATCATAGTAAAAGTTGTTCATAATGATGAGTACAATGACCCCTTAAGGGGTTGTGCGTTACTAGTCGGCGGTGACCTTTTACAGATCTAAAAGATAAATTACATTTACAAAAATAATAATTTGACTCAGACAATATCTCTTACTTAAAATCTTACTACTATTATAAACGCGAAAGTTCGGATGGATGGATGGTTGTTACTCAATCACGTCAGAACAGCTGAACGGATCTGGATGAAATTTGGCACAGAGATAGACTACTTTTTATCCCGGAAAAATGTATGGTATGTGTGGTGTATGTAAGGTTGTCTGTAAAAGATCGCTTTTAGCGATAAGACCGCCCATTGTGTCTCTATGTAAAATTTCAATATTGTAACCTGTAATTTAAATGGTGTGCAGAGTATTCTATTCTATTCTATGGTTCCCGTGGGATAAATACCGAAATCTACGCGGGCGAAGCCGCTGGCAAAAGCCAGTAAAACATAATACGTGCGACATATTCTTCTTCATAATACTTATGGGCACTTAACACCCCTTAGTTAGTATGCCACGCAGCCCCGGGGTGGTTGTAGGTTATGCCTTATCTTTATCTACATAAAACCGTAATCATAATAGCACGCCTGTAATCCCCGAAGGGTAGACAGAGGTGTACCTATAGTAGGTACCTACAGTACCTACACCCACACAGTTATGTTTATCTGTGGCACGTAAAACTTTGCTTGACGTAAAGTTTAGCGGCCATACTTCTGATACGCTAGCAGATGGAGGGTTGAAACAAGCACATATACTATTTTGGTAAATGTTTTTTTTTAAATGATTATATTTATAATCATTAATAAAAAATAAAATAAATAAATAAATAATTTTATTAACTTCAGTTGTACACTAACACTTATCTTAAAACTATGCAACGTTTCAACAATGGAAAAGAGTGTTTTCGATGAACTCTGGCACCCAAAGTAAGTTTTAACTTGTGCTTAGGGTGCCAGCGTCCTCGCCTAAGATTTGAACATAAAGCAATAGTTGTAAGATGAGCACAGTACCTAATCAGATTACAATATAATATACTAAACTAACTAGCTAAAGCAGCTATGATGTGGCCTATTTCTGTACCTATGTATGAGTGTTTGTATGAGTGTGAGGGAGAGATAAATATGATGAAAACCTGTGTATATGTAAGTCTGTATAAATATAACTATAAACATATTACTTTATTAACTACATTAGGTTAAGCGATTGATATACTCGTACGTAGTAAATCTTCGTTTTTCTTCGTAATCTTCATTGTACTGATCAGTATACAGGTGCTGCTTGTATAGGCATTTAATTTACAGTTCACATAGAAAATCATTATTGAGTATAGGTATCGTTCCTACTAATGTCATCTTATTAGCTACGCCCCGCGGTTTCACCCGCATAGACTGAGATAAAAAGTAGTCTATGTGTTAATCCAGGGTATGAGATATCTACATACCAAATTTCATCCAAATCGGTCCAGCCGTTTGAGCTTGAAGAAGTATCAAACATACAAACACACACACATTTACAAACATTCGCCTTTATAATATTAGTGTGATATTATGCCCGGACTTTAATTCAACTTGGTTGCGTGGTAAAAGTCGAATCTCAGCAGACCTTCCTTTTTGAAGGAGTTTTCCAAGTTAGTTACGGCTGTTTTTTATGGTAATTTTCAGAATATTTGAGTATGTTTCATGCGCACTTGTAATTTATTACTAAGACCGAATTTTCTGTGAAATCTCATCACATCACCTTCAGGCCGCGTTCCTTTAAAAGCTATCGTCGAAAGAAATAAAGAAAAACGTTTATTTGGACACAATTCGTGAAACACAAATAACAAAATAAAAACAACCGAATAGGTACGCGTTCGATCGCGTGCATATGTCACTTTTTGTTCGAGAAACAGGGAAGCGCCCTCTGTCGGCGCGACCACGAGTTCAGGTTCACCGAACAAAAAGTTCGAACGATCGTGAATTCACGCCACGATCGCTTTTAAATAAGACGCCGGGTTATGCTAACAGCATAAAGTGATGAGATTTTGCAAGAATTAATTGATTTGTGGTTTCTTTTCGATCGTTTTCTGTAGACATACGCTTGGCTATTACTTACCTCAAAGGTAAATTTTAACCATACATACCAAATTACACTTTCATAAACTCATCATCATTCTCCTGCCCTTATCCCAATTTATTTGGGGTCAGCGCAACATGTCCCTTTCTTCCATACTTCATTCTCTATTAGTCGTCATCTCTGTAGCCACCAGATTTCTAACCATATCATCTTTTACACAGTCCATCCATTGTTTCTTTGGCCTTCCCCTACTCTTATAGCAATCGACATTCATACTCAAAACTTTCCTCACGACATTTTCCTCTTTCATAAACTACGTCACTTTTTTAAACTACTTACGTTTGATAAATACTTCATGTAGAAACAAAACGGAAAATTTAGGAATATAATCAGTTACATTTTAACATTTCAAATCAAATCAAATCGTTTATTGCTAAATCCATAATGTACACAGGTGGTAAATAAAATAAAATGGAAACAATTATGGACCCTGTCGGGCACAGCAAATCTTTGTAAATATGTAGAAGAACGCTGAAGAGCGCTTTATTAATTTTCAGTTTAAAATGTTTTATATCCTATTAAGTATTTTCTATTTCCATTAATTTATTAACTTATTCTATTAATATCTATTATTATTATCTATTAATAATATCTATTATTATTATATATATTGATATCTATTATTTTCTTATCTAATTGTATTTAAAATATGCTTATTTGTTTATTCGCTTTAAAAATGTTCATTATTTTTAGTGCAGTAAGAATATAATTAAGATGTATTGTGTGTTTAAGTGTTTTAGTAGAATTTATATCTGTTATTTTGCTTATTATTGAATTTAGATTTATTTATCCGTTCATTAATATCATTCAACAAATGGGCAAAATAAACAGATTTCCCAATAAATTCTACAATATGCAATCCAAGCAAACTTCGTCACCTTCCTAACCACCCTTCCAAATAAAATCAATATTTGTGCATGACGAAGGTATCAAGTTCCAATTTCACTATACTAACTTCGACGTCGACGGACAAAGTACAAACAGAGAAGTTTAGCACACAAGTACAGTCAGCCTCAAAAATATGTAAACTTAGACAAGAATTAACTTAATTGTCTACAATCTTTCGTTACATAGTATTTTATCAATGTGTAGCCACAAAACATTTTAAGTAAGTAAGTATCTACACATTGAGTACCTACTTAATAGGTATTACACACAGAACAGATAGAGACCTCTTTATCTTTTCTGTGGTATTAGAATACTATCAAAATATATCCATGAAATAATTAATACTCCTTTTTAAAGATGTTACAAAAAATACGATATGTGAAAAAAATAATAAAATCGGTGGAAAAATGGAGAAGTTACACGCTTTTGAAATTATTTTTCTATCCTTGTCACGCAAAACGATCGTTGTAATGAATGGCGGAAGTTACAGTTTTTTGGAATTAGTTAGTTGGCATTCCTGTGTTGTAACGTGAGATACTCGTAGTAGTATTGCGATCTCGTCTAGCATGTGCTTTAAACGCATTCAACTTCGCCATTTTTTGTGATATTTAAGCAATTTTTTTACTGTGGTTTATTTTTTTTTTTAGGTTTGTAAAAATTTAACAAAAACTATTGTAGCCACTCATTGATACAGTATTATTATTAGTATAGTATATTATACAGAACACAAATTGCAGACAATCAAATGTATTCTTGTCATCATCTTTTTAAGGCTGACTGTACTAAGGTACTCTACGAGTACCTGTAAGACGTCACTGCACGTCCACAATAACTTGCCACTACAGTGGTGGTGGTAAGTTTTAACGGTAATATGTACTCAGTGGAGTACATATTACCGTTAAAACTTGAACGTGAACTACAATTTCGACGCAACGACACAACTTCGTGGCAGTTTTGAATGTACTGAAATATCTGTCAGACTTAAAGCTACCTTTCCATTTGAGGAGAGAGGTGTAAAGTTAAGTAAACGCTTACATAAAAGATTCACCAATTTCTCATTTCCGCTTCACACGCAGTAGACATACCTATAGTGGAGCGAAGATTAATTTTCTCACGTTACAACAGCAGAATGTATATGCAGAGCTTTGACTTCTCACATTACAACCGCAGAATGTATATGCAGAGCGTTAACTTCTCACTTTCTTAAATTACAGCCGCAGAATTTATGCAGAGCGTTGACTTCTTTCTTACATTACAACCGCATAATATATGCAGAGCGTTGTCTTCTCACTTACATTACAACCACAGAATGTATGCAGAGCGTTGACTTCTTTCTTACATTACAACCGCATAATATATGCAGAGCGTTGTCTTCTCACTTACATTACAACCACAGAATGTATGCAGAGCGTTGACTTCTTTCTTACATTACAACCGCATAATATATGCAGAGCGTTGTCTTCTCACTTACATTACAACCACAGAATGTATGCAGAGCGTTGACTTCTTTCTTACATTACAACCGCATAATATATGCAGAGCGTTGTCTTCTCACTTACATTACAACCACAGAATGTATGCAGAGCGTTGACTTCTTTCTTACATTACAACCGCATAATATATGCAGAGCATTGTCTTCTCACTTACATTACAACCACACAATGTATGCAGAGCGTTGACTTCTTTCTTACATTACAACCGCATAATATATGCAGAGCGTTGTCTTCTCACTTACATTACAACCACAGAATGTATGCAGAGCGTTGACTTCTTTCTTACATTACAACCGCATAATATATGCAGAGCGTTGTCTTCTCACTTACATTACAACCACAGAATGTATGCAGAGCGTTGACTTCTTTCTTACATTACAACCGCATAATATATGCAGAGCGTTGTCTTCTCACTTACATTACAACCACAGAATGTATGCAGAGCGTTGACTTCTTTCTTACATTACAACCGCATAATATATGCAGAGCGTTGTCTTCTCACTTACATTACAACCACAGAATGTATGCAGAGCGTTGACTTCTTTCTTACATTACAACCGCATAATATATGCAGAGCGTTGTCTTCTCACTTACATTACAACCACAGAATGTATGCAGAGCGTTGACTTCTTTCTTACATTACAACCGCATAATATATGCAGAGCGTTGTCTTCTCACTTACATTACAACCACACAATGTATGCAGAGCGTTGACTTCTTTCTTACATTACAACCGCATAATATATGCAGAGCGTTGTCTTCTCACTTACATTACAACCACAGAATGTATGCAGAGCGTTGACTTCTTTCTTACATTACAACCGCATAATATATGCAGAGCGTTGTCTTCTCACTTACATTACAACCACAAAATGTATGCAGAGCGTTGACTTCTTTCTTACATTACAACCGCATAATATATGCAGAGCGTTGTCTTCTCACTTACATTACAACCACAGAATGTATGCAGAGCGTTGACTTCTTTCTTACATTACAACCGCATAATATATGCAGAGCGTTGTCTTCTCACTTACATTACAACCACAGAATGTATGCAGAGCGTTGACTTCTTTCTTACATTACAACCGCATAATATATGCAGAGCGTTGTCTTCTCACTTACATTACAACCACAGAATGTATGCAGAGCGTTGACTTCTTTCTTACATTACAACCGCATAATATATGCAGAGCATTGTCTTCTCACTTACATTACAACCACACAATGTATGCAGAGCGTTGACTTCTTTCTTACATTACAACCGCATAATATATGCAGAGCGTTGTCTTCTCACTTACATTACAACCACAGAATGTATGCAGAGCGTTGACTTCTTTCTTACATTACAACCGCATAATATATGCAGAGCGTTGTCTTCTCACTTACATTACAACCACAGAATGTATGCAGAGCGTTGACTTCTTTCTTACATTACAACCGCATAATATATGCAGAGCGTTGTCTTCTCACTTACATTACAACCACAGAATGTATGCAGAGCGTTGACTTCTTTCTTACATTACAACCGCATAATATATGCAGAGCGTTGTCTTCTCACTTACATTACAACCACAGAATGTATGCAGAGCGTTGACTTCTTTCTTACATTACAACCGCATAATATATGCAGAGCGTTGTCTTCTCACTTACATTACAACCACAGAATGTATGCAGAGCGTTGACTTCTTTCTTACATTACAACCGCATAATATATGCAGAGCGTTGTCTTCTCACTTACATTACAACCACAGAATGTATGCAGAGCGTTGACTTCTTTCTTACATTACAACCGCATAATATATGCAGAGCGTTGTCTTCTCACTTACATTACAACCACAGAATGTATGCAGAGCGTTGACTTCTTTCTTACATTACAACCGCATAATATATGCAGAGCGTTGTCTTCTCACTTACATTACAACCACACAATGTATGCAGAGCGTTGACTTCTTTCTTACATTACAACCGCATAATATATGCAGAGCGTTGTCTTCTCACTTACATTACAACCACAGAATGTATGCAGAGCGTTGACTTCTTTCTTACATTACAACCGCATAATATATGCAGAGCGTTGTCTTCTCACTTACATTACAACCACAGAATGTATGCAGAGCGTTGACTTCTTTCTTACATTACAACCGCATAATATATGCAGAGCGTTGTCTTCTCACTTACATTACAACCACAGAATGTATGCAGAGCGTTGACTTCTTTCTTACATTACAACCGCATAATATATGCAGAGCGTTGTCTTCTCACTTAATTACAACCACAGAATGTATGCAGAGCGAGCGTTGTCTTCTCACTTAATTACAACCACAGAATGTATGCAGAGCGTTGACTTCTTTCTTACATTACAACCGCATAATATATGCAGAGCGTTGTCTTCTCACTTACATTACAACCACAGAATGTATGCAGAGCGTTGACTTCTTTCTTACATTACAACCGCATAATATATGCAGAGCGTTGTCTTCTCACTTAATTACAACCACAGAATGTATGCAGAGCGTTGACTTCTTTCTTACATTACAACCGCATAATATATGCAGAGCGTTGTCTTCTCACTTACATTACAACCACAGAATGTATGCAGAGCGTTGACTTCTTTCTTACATTACAACCGCATAATATATGCAGAGCGTTGTCTTCTCACTTACATTACAACCACACAATGTATGCAGAGCGTTGTCTTCTCACTTAATTACAACCACAGAATGTATGCAGAGCGTTGACTTCTTTCTTACATTACAACCGCATAATATATGCAGAGCGTTGTCTTCTCACTTACATTACAACCACAGAATGTATGCAGAGCGTTGTCTTCTCACTTAATTACAACCACAGAATGTATGCAGAGCGTTGACTTCTTTCTTACATTACAACCGCATAATATATGCAGAGCGTTGTCTTCTCACTTACATTACAACCACACAATGTATGCAGAGCGTTGTCTTCTCACTTAATTACAACCACAGAATGTATGCAGAGCGTTGACTTCTTTCTTACATTACAACCGCATAATATATGCAGAGCGTTGTCTTCTCACTTACATTACAACCACAGAATGTATGCAGAGCGTTGACTTCTTTCTTACATTACAACCGCATAATATATGCAGAGCGTTGTCTTCTCACTTACATTACAACCACAGAATGTATGCAGAGCGTTGACTTCTTTCTTACATTACAACCGCATAATATATGCAGAGCGTTGTCTTCTCACTTACATTACAACCACAGAATGTATGCAGAGCGTTGACTTCTTTCTTACATTACAACCGCATAATATATGCAGAGCGTTGTCTTCTCACTTAATTACAACCACAGAATGTATGCAGAGCGTTGACTTCTTTCTTACATTACAACCGCATAATATATGCAGAGCGTTGTCTTCTCACTTACATTACAACCACAGCATGTATGCAGAGCGTTGACTTCTTTCTTACATTACAACCGCATAATATATGCAGAGCGTTGTCTTCTCACTTAATTACAACCACAGAATGTATGCAGAGCGAGCGTTGTCTTCTCACTTAATTACAACCACAGAATGTATGCAGAGCGTTGACTTCTTTCTTACATTACAACCGCATAATATATGCAGAGCGTTGTCTTCTCACTTACATTACAACCACAGAATGTATGCAGAGCGTTGACTTCTTTCTTACATTACAACCGCATAATATATGCAGAGCGTTGTCTTCTCACTTACATTACAACCACACAATGTATGCAGAGCGTTGTCTTCTCACTTAATTACAACCACAGAATGTATGCAGAGCGTTGACTTCTTTCTTACATTACAACCGCATAATATATGCAGAGCGTTGTCTTCTCACTTACATTACAACCACAGAATGTATGCAGAGCGTTGTCTTCTCACTTAATTACAACTACAGAATGTATGCAGAGCGTTGACTTCTTTCTTACATTACAACCGCATAATATATGCAGAGCGTTGTCTTCTCACTTACATTACAACCACACAATGTATGCAGAGCGTTGTCTTCTCACTTAATTACAACCACAGAATGTATGCAGAGCGTTGACTTCTTTCTTACATTACAACCGCATAATATATGCAGAGCGTTGTCTTCTCACTTACATTACAACCACAGAATGTATGCAGAGCGTTGACTTCTTTCTTACATTACAACCGCATAATATATGCAGAGCGTTGTCTTCTCACTTACATTACAACCACACAATGTATGCAGAGCGTTGTCTTCTCACTTAATTACAACCACAGAATGTATGCAGAGCGTTGACTTCTTTCTTACATTACAACCGCATAATATATGCAGAGCGTTGTCTTCTCACTTACATTACAACCACAGAATGTATGCAGAGCGTTGTCTTCTCACTTAATTACAACTACAGAATGTATGCAGAGCGTTGACTTCTTTCTTACATTACAACCGCATAATATATGCAGAGCGTTGTCTTCTCACTTACATTACAACCACACAATGTATGCAGAGCGTTGTCTTCTCACTTAATTACAACCACAGAATGTATGCAGAGCGTTGACTTCTTTCTTACATTACAACCGCATAATATATGCAGAGCGTTGTCTTCTCACTTACATTACAACCACAGAATGTATGCAGAGCGTTGACTTCTTTCTTACATTACAACCGCATAATATATGCAGAGCGTTGTCTTCTCACTTACATTACAACCACAGAATGTATGCAGAGCGTTGACTTCTTTCTTACATTACAACCGCATAATATATGCAGAGCGTTGTCTTCTCACTTACATTACAACCACACAATGTATGCAGAGCGTTGACTTCTCACTTTCTCGAACGTCTGAGGGCCTAGATATGTGACGATCGCTTTCAGCGTTTCGTATTTCTACAACAACTTCAACAGAATTGATATTATATGCTTTTCGGTAGCTTATATCAGTCCAGTACGTATTTTACGTGTTAAAACGGTTAACCGTATTACAGTACAAATAGTTTATAATGCTTATGTGGCTTCTGGAATTAGTTACGGAATCATTTTCTGGGGCAATTCCACGGACAGAGACATTGTTTTTAAAGTTCAGAAGAAATGCTTACGATCATTTACCAAATTACAATCGATTGATAGTTGTAAACCATTGTTTAGGAACTTAGTTTGCTCACTCTACCGTCTATGTACTTATATGAAATGGGTGTGTTTGTTCGCTGTAACCTGCACTTATTTGAAAAACTACGCTCTCGGCGCTATCAGAATACCATTCATGTTACTCGTACTTCTCATAAAACCGCATTTTTCGGCAAAAGTGTGCTAGGTATGGCCCCAAAAATATATAACAGTATACCAACAGCTATTCGAAATAAAGAGTGTCTGGGATCCTTTAAGAGGTGTTTGTTAAAATTACTTTTAGATAGATGTTACTACTCCATCACTGAGTTTACTAGTGATAAACAGAGGTATGACGATCCCGACTTTCTAATTAAACGTTTATGATTTTATTTATTTATTTAGTATGAATGTGGTTTTTTTTTTATTGTAATGATCTGTTAATCTAATTGACATATTTTAAATTTTATTGTTATTGTTTTCTACACAAATGTGTACATCTGTCACAAACATATTAATGTGTGTTTCAAAGGAGTCGGTGAGTCGAATACTCTTAGTTTGTAATAAATGGAAATTCTTTTCTACTGTGAAATAAGAGAACGTTCGTTTTGTAATGTGTATTGTGTAATTGCTTATTATTTTCGCTTTTTATTTAAGGGTGAATTTCAACAAGAGATTTTTATGTATCATTTCGGTGGGATTTTTTTATTTCAATGCAATCTATATATTTTTAGTGACAAATAATACTTTAGTCTATTTTATAACATTGTGCGTGAGTGGACATCAAATATTATCAAAACTTACATAAATATTTAAGGATAAAGTTTTAAGAGTCCACTGAAATTAAAAGTGTCCACCGAAATGATAAACCGATATGACTTTGTATTTGACACCAGGATCTCTAAAACTTTATGTTTTTATCATTTCGGAGATACTTTTAATTCCGGTGGACTGTAATTGGTATAACAGTCCACCGAATCCACTGAAATGATAACACTGAGATGATAAAATAGAGGTTAGTTCTACATTTAACTCCGAAAAAAAATTATTTAAAAAATATGAACACTACTCAAACAAAACAGTACTTACTGCGAATTTAATACACAATTTTGAAACAAATTAAACAAATCTAGCACGAGTTATAACAGCCACCGAAATGAAACTATTTTTGTCCCCATATTACTGAAATGATAAACTTACTTTTTTGGCGGGAAACCGCAAGACGTTGGGACCGGTGCGTTCGCGCCGAGAGCTTAAGCCGGACTGATCCGGAGTGAGAAAAGGTGAAGGGGGCGTAACAACGCAATGTTGATGTGGCTATTCTACTAAAACTTACTGTCCTCTGAAATGATAACTTTTTTCCAGACAAAAGTTGACTGCCTGTCAAATCCATGAGAAAGAAGATAAACAAACAAAAATTGTTTTATTTGATCGAATATATTATAATTTAATGATAACAAAATCAATTTAAATCCATATTACGAATGTATTTGCAGGAGAAGGTATGTTAATGTGTTTAGACGCTGATGTGAATGAAAATACATTTTTGGTTGCGTTAAGGTGGAATTTCAAATTTTCTTGCTTTTTTCGCAATTTGCAGGTCAGCCAGGTTGTGTCTTGAAATGATTTGAAAAAACGCAAAAAAAAAAAATTCACTGGCTACCACTGCGGATCCACCTTATCAACTTAATTGGAAATTGTACATCTTTTATTCCTCAACTCGATTTCAATCAGTCTGCCTAGCCTTCTCCCAACTATGTTGAGGTCGGCTTTCAGTACACCCGGATGCACCTGAATACCAGTAGTTTACATGGTGCGACTGCCTATCTGCCCTCTACAACCCAGTAACTGGGTAATACGATACCCCTTGGTAAAACTGGTTGTCAGACTTTCACGCTTCTGACGACCCGTAATGACTGTCAAAGATCCACGAATGACAGCCGGGACCAACGGCTTAACGTGTTTTCCGAGGCACGGAGGAGTCTCGGTATATAAATTTAGTCACCCATCCACGGACCAACTGTGGCAAGCGTAATTTAACCTGATCAAGCCGTGCGGCTGTTATTACTTAGCCACGAGCTCCTCCAATTTGCTCCTCTGATTTCAATTATAATAAATTAAGTCAGAAAATGTGTTCTAAAAATGGTATAAATTAAAATTGATATAGTTAGTAGTTGAAACTTATAGCTATACCTTCATCTCATTTCAGGTCAAACATACCTATAACTAATAATTATCAGTTCCTCCGTACATTACAATGTATCATGTTAAACAACCAAATACAACTACAATACAATGTTAACCCCAAAAGAGAAATTCAAATACGGGTAAGTACACATCAGCTATTTCGAGAATGTAAAATCGTGACGGGCAAATAAACAAAGCCACAGAGTGGATTCTAAAAGCGTTCCATCCGTCCATCGATGCACGCGACCAAAAAGCCCATTTACTGAATGCCATCGGACCAATATCCACCGACTAGCCAAACATTTACACGTCACCCGTTCACCACTAGTGGTTTGGCATTTTTGGTGAACAGGGCCTATGTGACACAGCCACATAGGCCCGTGTGTGTGTGGGCCAGTGTGTGTGTGTGTGTGTGTGTTCTGTGTTTTTTTCCATTAGAAACTCAGTAGCAGCCTAGAGTCTTGATTTGTGTCCGGTTGATACTTACTTTAGTCAATAGGGTCGCCCCATATTTTATGGAGTATTTTTTATTTTAACTGGTGACTTGTGCCTAACCCATTTTAGATTACAGGCGTTATGTTATGTGTGTACTGTTTTTAGAATAAGTATTATTCCGGCTTTGTATTATCGTTGTAATAATACTACTATAATATATACAATTAAATAAATTAATAATTCAAAAATTAAATTAAATTAAATTAATAAATTAATTATTTCTATATAATTAAATAATAATGAATGGCTTAATGTGTTGCTAAGCGCAAAATCGAGAAGGGCTGGACCAATTCGGCTATTTTTTTTTTTCAAATATTCGTTGAAGACCAAAGAAGATTCTTATGAAGAGAAAAAATTGAAAAGTTTCCGGGAAAATTAGAGAATTCGGGAAAACTGAAAGTGCATTTTCAATGGAAATTTTGTATGACATATTGAAATTTGGAATGGACAACGTCTGTTGGATTCCGCTAGTACACAACATTGTGTACCAAATAAACGATATTATGTATATTTCAATATCGGGCAGCTAAAGGACACTTCTTGCACGTCGGACGTATTTGCCCGAAACGAATAACACAAATGTTATTCAGTTAATTAAGGCGGGAGAGGGTTGACAGAGGACTTCCCGGATGTGACGGTAATACCTACAGATCCAGGATGTGAGGCTACATATGTGACGGGTATATGCGATTATATTGGTCCCTGACCCCCGTTTAGAGGGCAAAAGGTCATCAATAGGTATGCTCTGGAAACTGGGATTTTCCTAGAAAAATTTCGTAAAACACAGAAAAAAATATGAAAACAAAAATGTCAGGAGAGTGGAGTTTTTCCAGAAAACACCCTAAAAACACAATAGGAATTTCACAGAATTAGTAAAACAAATACATGAAAGTATAAAGGGAAAACAGGAATAGAATTCCGAAAATTGATGTTTTTGTTATTCCCTGAGAAGAAAGGACAAAATTAAAATATACTTTCATAATCACATTGTATTGTTTAAAACATTTTTTTTTCGAGCCTGCCCTTACTTACTTTAGATTTCAGTCAAGTGGACTGAAATCCTTACTTTCTCAGAATGACCGTATTATTCTTTAAGCCTTGGGATCACACGCCTTACGTAATATTAGTAAAACACTCCTTCAAATACATAAAGAAAAGGATAACTAAACTTATTATTGGAATCCTTAGAACGATCCTTTGGTGTCCCCTTTAACACTAACAGAGAAAAATACACCTCTTTTACTCAATTCCTTGCTTCTTCTTTAAAACCTTCTACCTACTCAATAAATGCTTTAATTCGTAGCTCATGAGATAAAAATCATAATAGGTATACATCTCACCACGGTAAATAAGAGTGACCTAACGCCACATATCGGGAGGAATGTGGATTGACACTATTGGCAGCTCACTTCACCTATGTATTCACGGTAAGATTTTTACAGAAGACATCGGCATGACCATGTTTTAAGTGGCAATTTAAAGAAAATAACGACACACCCTTGCAAACCGGCCGAACAAAACGAAACAGAGATAAATGAAACTGAAAACTGTCGAGAAGCTTCTGATGTTTCTTTTCCATAGACTATTTTGTGGAGATCAGAATAAGATGAAAGTAAGATGTTCCTGAAACAACTTAGATGTAGCATCGGCAAAATTCGTAAAACCGATCACGATCCGAACTGAGTGCGCTTTCAACATCACTAATCTTTATTACTGCTTTAGGCGAAAATGATCTTTATATATACGCAATAACATGTAAAGTTATATAAACAAATACATTCGTGACATTGAAATGAATGAATACAAATTTTGAAATCTGTGCTACATCTAAGTATTAATAAAATAACTTCATTTCCCAAAAAATACAGATAATTGCGCGCACGAGTCGTGAGCACAAATTCCACCTTAACTTTACTTATGAGGGCAAGTAAAGTTAAGGTGGAATTTGTGCAGCGTGCTCTTGTATTCTGTTTTCTTTCTATATCTAAATATGCTTGATAATATATTGATTTCATTGCTCTCGCCCGTGTGCAACCTGCCGTGATAGGAAATAAGATTCGTTAGGTTTAAGAGTAGATTTTGTGCTTACGACTCGTGCCGGCAACTATACATGGTTTGAAAAGTTTAGTAAGACTGGTTATCAGACTTTCGGGCTTCTGACGACATGACTGTCAAAGATCTACAAATGACAGCCGGGACCAACGACTTAACGTGCTTTCCGAGGAACTTGAAGGAGGAGGGGATTTGAAATGTACGAATAATGGATGGTCACCCATCCACGGACCGACCTCGGCAAGCTTAGCTTAAATAGACTCGTGCGGCTGCTATTATTTAGCTACTTTTGACTAAACGCTTTTTGCCTAATCTGTAGTAGAAAACATTTTAGCTTTAAAGAAATAACTTAGAGTTAACTACCTACTTTTCGTTATTTTCCGCAAAGTATTAAAAAGTTTTGGAGATTTCAG
Organism: Cosmia pyralina; assembly: GCA_946251885.1. NCBI lineage: Eukaryota > Metazoa > Arthropoda > Insecta > Lepidoptera > Noctuidae > Cosmia > Cosmia pyralina. The sequence continues at coordinate 17,948,127 of OX276357.1, forward strand.
AGTAACATTTAACATAGAAGCAAATTCCAAAGCGGTACAGACCAAAGTTTGCTTAAAGTGAGCTCAGTTTGTATTCACTTTTGGCTATTAAAGTTTCACATCAAGCTTGTATGGAAGTTTGTCTCGTACTGTCAAACCTAAACGGCCGAACAGATTTTCTTAAATTATAGCTAAGAACACTATCGATCAAGTCATCTGTCAAACAAAACAAAAAAAAAAAATAAAATTGGCTCAACCGTCTGGGAGCTACAATGGCGCAGACAGACACACAAATACATACATTAAACTTATAAAACCCCTTTGTTTCCATCGGGGGTTAAAAATAAATATAGGACATTGCTTATTGATCTTACTTGTAGGTACTCGTAGTTAAAATTCATAGGATTTCAATAAACAGTAATGAAATCTATACAAATATATACACATATATATTATACAAAAAATAAATACAAATAATAAACACAAATAAAATATCATTCGCATTTACTTCGAAGACATACTTTGGTAACGATATAACTCGATAAAGTTTCCGAAGTTATGTTCCAAACAGGGTCTCGAAGCACCTTCAGGAGATATAAAGAAGTTCATCATTACAATCGGAAATTCGTGACTGAGACCTGGCCAGGGCTGTCCGAAACGATATATTTATTTATTTAATACTTCAAGCACACAAATGTACAGAGGCGGACTTAATGCCATAGGCATTTTCTACCAGTCAACCTTTGGGTGATGCAGAGACAAACAGTGGCAGGTGCAATGAGGAAAAATTAAGGAATAAATATTTATTCAAATATAAAGATACTCATATACCTATTACAAACTATAAATATAATAATGTATACCTAATTATATATAAATATAAGCACAAATAAATATACACTAATACACGAATGAACTAAAACAAATAAAACAAACAATGGGAAAAACATTACTGTTGTGATGATACTGCCAACTTCTTGCAAATGTGCTCACGAACTTATTATACTCGTATATGTAATAAGAAAAAAGTTCATTTAGTTAATTTATTAAAGAAACCTTACCTACAGATTAATAACTTAAGCAGCATGCATATAGATACACATGCATGTATAAATTTTTTTATTGAACATGTTGCTAGTGATATGCTTGGATATAGGCGCCACGAAAGAAGAGACTTGACCGCGCCTCCCGCGCTCTTTCCGCCGCCCCGATGACGCCCGGTCCCTTCCCGCGCCTCAGACCTCATACCGCTAAAGAGACCTAAAATCGTCTACTGCGCAAGTCAAACCACGTGGTGTACATAGATTTCCAAGCAAATAAGCTATTTGTGCGCAGCTTCAGTAATTAACAAAAAGAAAAGAAAATATAAAGTGCTTTTGGTGAGCAGTTTCCCACCATATCGTAGTTTAATGTTAAAAATATTTTAATATTTTCTTGTCATGGTTCCTGGAACAACTGTTACCGTCGCGTCGGGGTGTCAAAGAAAGCAAATTAACTGATTTAATTACCAATTTTCAACCTTTAAAAAAGGAAATCGATCACATATTTTCTACGTCTTGGCAACCCTATTATCAGAGGTAGTAGAACCTAGAGGCGAATAAATGGCGTACAATTTAGGTGACTAATAAGTTTTTGTTGTTTTTGTCGTTGCGGCTTTTTTAATATTTGATACGTGAAAGCCCAGGCTCGAACGGACGAATTTTTATCGCACACTGGATTTGCAACTCTCTGTATTGAGCAGAGCATTGAGAATCCAACAGAACGCATCCCAGCGCGTCAAAAAAACACACTTTTGGATTTTCAACTCTAGGCGCTAAGCAGTGCGTTGAAAATCCAAAGCACAAAAAAAATCGCCCGTATTTACCAGGGTTTATACCGTAACTAAATTATCTAAAGACGGCTACACACGACTGCCATTTACAGCGCTTCAGTCACGATGCAATAGCGATATAGTCGCTAGCCTTACTTGCTTTAACGCTAACAGCGTGTTAGTTGAATTTATAAGCTTTTCAAAAAACAAAGCCCCGCCCTGACCGGGACACGGTATAACGTCCATTTTTTCGTTGCACAGTCATAGCCGTATAAAAAAAATACAGAGTATAGTCAAGTGTATAAAAAAAGACTTATACAAAGATTTCTTATAGAAACGAACTAGAATCTTGAAAAAAAAAAACGAAATAGGAGAGGAAAAAATGTTTCGTCTCGAAATGCTCAATATTTTGAGCACAACACAACTATTAATTTTTTTGTAACTATAAAAAAGGAAAAATCAACTAAAGAAGTATGTAAAAATGTTTAAAGTTAATGGTGTATTTTTAAAAATTAAATTAAAACTGCGAAATAACTTTCATATTGGCGGACACGAGCTTCAACTAAAATCAAACGCATCGCCATTTTCAACCGTATTTGTATACCTTTACGATTTACTACCTAACCTTGAAGGTTTGCGTTTTACCGCGCATTAACTAAAATCCGAAACAGAACAGTCAAGCTACTGTTTCACGATAAGTAGGTACTAGTTTCAAGTCGCAGTGTTGCCCAACGCGTGTATGTATCCTTGCAAGAAATTCGTCGTGTTTAACCGTTCTAAGGTGTATTTATGGGGCTATGTGACGGTTTACCCTAGTTCCGTACGTGCTGAAGACACATTACGGCTCTTTCTATCTAGATTTCTGATAAAGAAAGTCGAGGGAGCTTAGTTTAGCCGCAGTTTCACATGCGACGAAACTTATACAAGTAATATCAGTGCCTGGCCGATAGCAACTTGCCATGAGTGTAAACTGCGTTGCAAGGGTACCTATGTTTATACCACAGAGCCGGAGAAGCCTCGGTCGCTGATAGAGGTGGCATTGTCAACACTTTTCTTATAAACCAAGCGTGTTTACTCGCACTATGAATTACATGACGTATGTACAGGGTGTGGCGTAAATAGTGGTCCAACGCTAAGAGGTCGATACACCGTATATTCAGCTATCACATACCAAAATTTGAACCATTTGTTTCCACAGATCTCAGAATATTTTTATTTTTTATTTTTAGAATGAAGTTCCTTATTGCGCGTTGTGAAAGGGGGCTAGTTGGAAAAAATTCTCACGAAAAGTTGTAACGACACTTTTTGCTATAGTAAGCTATTGTAAGCTGTGCGACGTGCGCATGTTTCTCTGTCTGTCTCTCTCTCTCTCTCTCTGGAATCTTAAATTAATTAATAATTAATTTAATTCTTCCATTTTATTATAACTTAAAAAAAATAAAATTTTATTACAATTCCTTCACTAATTAATCGAAAGGAACTTCGTTCCATCCGGGTGTCCCTTGACACCTCTCAACTTTATTTTTTTTAAATTTATAACTTGCTTCACTAATTTGGCTGTAATTTCTATAAATAACTTTATTTTTTAATTTTCTTATTTGTTTTTATCTGTGGAATACAATCATCATTTCATCATTCTCCTGCCCTTATCCCAATCTATTTGGGGTCGGCGCAACATGTCCTTTTTTCCATACTTCTCTATTATTCGTCATCTCGGTAGTCACCCCCTTTCTAGCCATGTCATCTTTCACACAATCCATTCATCGTTTCTTTGATCTTCCCCTACTCTCATAGCCATCGACATTCATACTCATAACTTTCCTCAAGACATTTTCCTCACTCCTCCGCATCACATGCCCATACCAGGACAACCGATTTCCGCACAACTTTTCAGTCACCGGTGCCACTTTCAAACTTCCTCTTATTTACTCATTTCTTATTCTATCCATTCGTGTAACACCACACATCCCTCTTAGCATTCTCATCTCAGCTGCATGCAATTTCTTTTCATTCATCCCTTTTGTGGCCCAACATTCTGATCCATACAAGACAGCAGGTCTAACCATTGTTTTATATATCTTCCCCTTAAGTTTAAGGGGAATGCGGGAGTCGCAGATTGTTCCTGTGACCTGCTGCCATTTCATCCATCCAGTGTTAATCCTATGCTTAACCGTCCGATCTACTTCGCCATCGCTTTGCACGATTGAACCGAGATACCGAAAGTCGGAGCAGACTGGGAGAAGCGCACCATCAAGCGCTATGGCTCCAGAACTGTGGAATACAATCATGTGCTGTAAAACATACATAAAAATTAAAAAATAATGTCATTTATATATAAATGACATTATTTTTTTATTTTTTATTCTTTTTTGAAAAATTTACACCTTGCTTTACTAATTTGGCTGTAATTTATTTACACCTAAATTTTTCAAAAAAGAATAAAATAATATTTTATTCTGATATATGGAAGAAAATGGTTCAAATTGTGGTAAGTATTAGATGAATATACGGTGCATTGACCCCTTAGCTTTGGACCACTATTTACACCACACCCTGTATATAACTTTGAATGGCGGTGGTGGCAGGAGTTTAGAGTTCAACACACTTTCGGCGCCATTAATTTTGTTAGTACCTACGTGCTCCGAGAGCAGAGGTGGCCCAGTGGTAACGGCCCCGACTTACGGTGGTGGGTTCGAACCCAGACAGAGGCGTTTTACTTTGTGTAAATAATTTCATCACCACTGCTCTCAAAACGATGAAGAGAAACATCTTGAGGAAACCAGCATGTCCTAGAACCAAAAATTCGAAGGCATGTGACATCCAACCCGCACTGGGCCCGTATGGTAGATTACAGCCCACTCCCTCTCGAAGACAGGAGACCTGTGTCCCAGGAGTGGGAACACTAAAGACTGATTATGCATAAGCTACGTGCTCTGTGTTTTATACCTACGCACACGTTACTATGGGACAGTCTGTCAGATATTTCTTGCAGATAATTTCTTGCATATGAAGATGCGGGTGCAGAAAAACAGACTTCACAAAAAAATATTTTTTATATTAGGTACTCCTGTTTCTGACTGTTTAACATTGTTGGTAATTTTTAGGGTACCGTACCCAAAGGGTAAAACGGGACCCTGTTACCAAGACTCCGCTGTCCGTCCGTCCGTCTGTCTCATGAACCGTGATAGTTAGACAGTTGAAATTTTCACAGATGATATATTTCTGTTGCCGCTATAACAACAAACACTAAAAAAACAAAATAAAATAAATATTTAAAGGGGCACCCATACAACAAACGTGATTTTTTGCCGTTTTTATAGATAATGGTACGGAACCCTTCGTGCGCGAGTCCGACTCGCACTTGGCCGGTTTTTTAATAATTATTTTATGTTTGACTTCTAACTTGAATAGTTCGGGTTGGGTGTTTGATTGATTTTTAGGGTTCCGTACCTCAAAAGGAAAAAACGGAACCCTTACAGGATCACTCGTGTGTCTGTCTGTCTGTCTGTCCGTGTGTCTGTCTGTTTGTCTGTTTTTCTGTCTGTCTGTCCGTCTGTCACAGCCAATTTGCTCCGAATCTAATGGACCGATTAAGTTTAAATTTAGTACACATATGAATTTCTGTGACCCAAACACGGACAGGTAAAGTAAATAAATGAATTTTTAATATAGAGGTCACTTTTGGGGGGCAAATAAGAAAATTTAAAAAAAAAAGTTTTGCAAACTACACCATGTGGCATGTCAAATGAAAGAGCTTACTATGAGGGTCTCAAATATATTTTTTTTATAATTTTAGAATAAATCGTTTTAAAGTTATTTAAGAAAATAGACGAAAATTGACCATTTCCCCCCCCCCCCCCCCCTTTATCTCCGAAACTACTGAGCCTAAAATTTTGAAAAAACAGAAAATAGATCTTTACCTGTAGATTACAGGACAATCTGTGGATTAAAAGAAGTCTGTGGTCTTAAAATAACATGGTAAATCTATCAATACCTATTGTGAGTACAAATTTACATTTAACGTATGGGTTTTAATGTATGGGAGAACATATTTTTCAACTACAATGTTAAGTTTGTACTTAAGATAAATTCATCCCAACTACGGAACCCTTCATTGTGCGTGGTCCGACACGCACTTGGCCGGTTTTTTTTTAAACATTATTAACTTATTCTCTCCCAGCTATTTTATAAGATTTCCTCTTTTCACTTCATTCTCATATAATGACGTAACAAAGTAGTCACTGAGGTTTATTTATGGCGCACTGTAGTGGCGCTTTTAGCCTAGTTCTGTAAGTGTTGGAGATGTGCTTCAGATATATTGTGGCGCTTTTCACCTACATTCTACAGCGGCTTTTTGTGTTTTATTTTTTAAATTAATGAAATAAGTTTTCAGATATATGATTTTGAAAGGAATTCGTGATGATTTCTGCACTGGCAAAGCGATAGCTTAAAATTAAATAATTATTCAGGCTCAACAATGTGTGAAATTGTTTATAAAAATATTTTGTTTTGTTGTTGTTCTACTTTATATTAGTAATTAATTAGCGACCCGCCCCTGCTTCGCACGGTTTTTACAACTAGAAAAAACATTGATATTTCTTTATTATTTCTAAGTATAATATTATGTACACATAAACCTTCCGGAATAAATTCTCTACATGATGGTGAAACATAACTGGTTAAATGTGGGTGTGCTATAGGTACACCTCTGCCCAACCCTTCGGAGAAACAAGGCGTGATGTTATGTTATGATGGTGAAAACCGCATCAAAATCCGTTGCGTAGTTTAGAACAACAACAAGGTCACATAGACAGACACGAAAACCAACTAATTATAATATACATGTGTCTACAACATAATATACTCGTACATGTGTCATGTGTGATTATCTGGATTTTGTTTTGAAATCTCTCGCACACAGTGGGTGTTAAATGGTTTGCCTTTATTTTTTAACCGACGAAAAAAAGGAGGCGGTTCTCAATTCGACACGTATGTTTTTTTTTTTTATGTATACCACTCTTAACATTTTACAGAGTCGTCCGATTTGAAAAAAAAAATATTTCATTCGAGAGGGTATACATCAAAGTTGGTCCCATATAAAATTGATTAACTTTGCTTGGGCAGTTTTTGAGTTAGCTTCAATAATACGTATTTTTTCCCCACTTTTATATGGATGAAGTTCTAGTTTGTTTCGCAGGTAGTGGTATTAGAATTTGTGTGGGGTAGGTACCACAACTAAAAAGTGAAAAATAAAAACTTTTTTACAAAAAAATACAACCGACTTCCAAAAACAACACTACAAAGTGAAAAATAACTTTAATTTCGGAAGTCGGTGGCAAAAAACGAAAATACATTTAACCAGACACCGACTTCCGAAATTAAAGTTATTTTTCACTTCGTAGTGTTGTTTTTGAAAGTCGGTTGTATTTTTTTGTAAAAAAGTTTTTAATGTAGTTAGTCTTTTCTCATTTTCCATAAAAGCTTTTAAAGAAACTCTGCCAACTACTTTCGCAATTTCATTCAATCCTCAAAATCCGAGGTTTAGCTCCTTAAACCGAGTCGGCTTGTACGAGTATCAGTCCAAAGCTCAAAGGAGCCTGCAACGCGAGATAAGGTAGGAGTCTGAAACCCAAGATGAAATATACCGAGGCTCGGGCCAATTAGTGAATGCTAAAAATACACCGTTGGTTTGCCCCAACCAAGAGTCTGTTGAAAATTACTGGATAACACCGCGAATATTTTTAAGTAAAAGAATCTTAATGATGAATAACCCGGGTGCTTATTACTTGAATTCGGCACAGGAAAGGTTATTTTGTACACTTTATACCACTAGCTATTTTATCCAAAAAGGTTTTGAAGTATCAACGATGAACCTACGTTTTATCAATGAAGATAAACTGCGTGTTCAGTAAAAACCTCGATATCAAATCACAGTTTTTCAATTCAACATCTCTTTTTTGTGTTAACTTTTCTGTTCCTCCATACTTACTTTGTGGTTACAAGCGACGAAAGTATTAGGTCCTTACCTATGAAATTACCGATTTTTGATACCGGCTAGTGTGAAGATCAATACTTATCTTTCATTCTATTTAGAATTCCAAATTCAAATTCATTTTATGATATAGCACGTCATTTTTTTTTTCATAATCTTTTGAATCCCCGCCGCGCCGTTTGATTTTTTTTTTTGATATCGATGTTTTTGCGCGCTATTTTCGAATTCCGTTGAGTTCCATCATGCTACCAACGCCGTACAGACAGCACGCAATATTAACGTTTACAAGGTACCTACCGCAAGTGAACGCACGATCGATTCCGTTCTGGAAATTTTGATCTCAACAATGAGCCACGGAGAAAAATTTCAAACCCAACGAGAAGGCAATTTTGAAGATAAGGACCTGATATAATAGCCTTAGTTATCGGTAATTATATTTTCGAGCAGTCTAGGGTTGTAACTCTCGTGTAGTCGTGGGGTCCGAGTGCTCGTAGATTGTCCAACGAAATCTCCTAACGGCTGGTTGACAGTTCCCGTGACCCAAGGCCTGGCTTTTACCTTGACCAGAAGCTAAGCATTGCCATACAACGTGGCAATGCCGCCAGTCTCTTGGGTACATTACCAGTCGCCTGTGATGCGGATACGCCATACTTAAGTCAGCAGTCTCCTGAGCATTGTTGCCAGTAAGACTGAAGGCCATCTGATGGGGCACCTGTGCGCAGTGCATGTATTGTTGCCAGTGTGTCTCCGGCAGATGGCAGAACAGGTATAGATATTTAACATAAGTTGTGTTATTTTATTAGTACCTATTGTTTCTTTCTTGTTTATCTTTGTGTCCTAAATTGATTATACTAACATAGTTTAAGTAATACTAACAAATTATGGGTAATTTGCCTGAATTAAAGTTGAAATAAATAAATAAATAAAAATAATTAAGTTTGTTAATAGTTTTACTTAGGTTAGGTTAGGTTATTATAGTTTTATTTTATAGTTTGTTAGTCTTGCCCTACAGTGGGACAGTATTAGGCTGGTATTATAGTTAGTTAGTTAATTTAGTATAAACGTTGTAAAAATTAAACTTTGAGGATCCCAATCCTAAGATTTTCGAATTTTTGTATTCTTGAACTAGAATTCTACTAAAGAAAGAAAGAAAGAAAAACGTTTATTTGGCCACACTTCGTGAAACACAAAAACAAAAGAAAAAAAAATTAAAATAATGTTTTAAAACAATATTGTGCGGCTCACGGCTGCGCCAAAAACGTTCATTTCAGCATTAATGCCAGACAGATGCTGCCTGACGCTGGTTTTCTAATGAACCTGTAGTTTCAAAAAAGAATAAAATATTTTTTTTTTCTTTTTTGAAACATTTACACCTTGCTTTACTAATTTGGCTGTAATTTATATAAATGACATTATTTTTTAATTTTTATGTATGTGTTACATAAAAATTACATTAATTATTCCACAGATAAAAACAAATAAGAAAATTAAAAAATAGAAATTACAGCCAAATTAGTAAAGCAAATTGTAATTTTTAAAAAAAAATAAAAATATTAGAAAAGAAAGAAAGATAATAAAGGCTTTTTATATTCAATTGCTTTGTTTATGTACGCGGAAGAATTTTAATTATTCCCACCGAAGCTCCACTCTCCTAGTGCTTTGTTATTTGAACTGTGCAAGCTCACCTAAATGAGATTTCCGAGGATTATCTGCAGACTTTGTCGGATACGTTTCGACTTTCAAACAAGCCATCATTTATTTATTAAGTAGGTAATTATAGTTTTATGTAATAACAGCCGCACGGGTCGATCCATCAGGTTAGGCTACGCTTGCCGGGTTTGGTCCGTGAATGGGTGACCATCTCTACATACCGAGACTCCTCCGTGCCTCGGAAAGCATATTGGTGGATCTTTAACAATCATAACGGGTTATCACTCGTCAGAAGCCCGAAAGTCTGACACCAGTCTTATGGGCATCACATTACTCAGGTGGAGGTCAGATAGGCTGTCGCTCCATGTACAATACTGGTATTTAGCTGCATCTGGTTAGACTGGAAGCCAACCCCAACATATTAGAGAAAAGGCTCTTTTACGCGTTCTAGGCACATGGTTATACAAAAGGGAGGATTGTTGGTACGTACGCGACTATCCAGTCATAAATGCATTCATAAATCATGTCTTAAATTCTGTGAAATGAAACCTTTTTGCATGAAAAGAATGAATATTGGCACTGTCAATGTCATTTGGCTCTATGGAAAGGTTTAAATTCCAATGATTCCACTGTTCGAAATTAAAAATAGCCCCGTTCCATTTTTAAAATATTCATCGATATGCGAGCGAGAATAAAAGCCCCATCGACCAGTGAATGCAAATAAAACATCTCGGTCACTGCCATAGACAAAATAAAATTTTGCGTCTGCATTTGTGGAAAATATATTACTTTAATTGAGTAAAAAGCCATTAGTCTAAAAGGCTCATTTCACATTAACCACGACGTTAAATGCTAAACCACTTACTAAATTGGATTATAAACTATGCACTGAACTCTAGGCAAATATGTTTAACATTTAAATATTTGACTTAAACTGCTCCGAAACAGTTTCAACTGGACTGCGAGTTCCAGTAACTGTTCCAACCCAATTTACCCTGAAGTTAATTAAAGTAGAAAAATCCGTTTTCGCGTGGGCATCGGAAAATTAAATCGTTTACCAAGCTACTGGTCTGTTATCAGTGTAAATTTCTTTATTTATTGTTGCCATGTAACTTTATAGTTTTCTAGCTTCCTCCCGCGACTTCGTTCGCATTGAAGTCGTAAGATACAAAATATACTAATAACATCCACATTTTTATAAAAGGTTTTATAAAAATGTGGATGTTATTAGTATATAGGAGGTCGTCGGCCCCGACCAACCGCGTCACATCGCATCGCCCGCCCTCGCTTTTACTTAGTTTTCGCTTAAGAGATCTTGACTTGAAGACTAAAAAAGTCAGTCAGTCAGTCATTTATGCTCGGCTCCTATTAGGTCGTAGCGTGATGTTAAATAACCTATAATCTTCCTCAAGAATTGGGATATCAAATGAAAAAGAATTTTTCAAATCCGACTTGTAGTTCCAGAGACTAGCGCGTTCAAACAAAAAAAGAATTCAAATTCAAATTCAAATTCAAATTCAAATTGTTTATTGGCACAATTAACATAATTATAAACTAAGAAGTGTTTGGAGCCTCCCTTTAAGCAAAAAATGCCTGTATTAGGAGACTCCGCTCTTCCATAACATTGCAGTATTATACATTATACTAACTGTGTGCTAGTAATAAAATAGTTGATGAAAAATATAAAAAAAAATAAATTAAATTGATAAATTAAATTAATTACTAACAATAAATAACACAATTTATTGTTGTTGTATGTGGAGTAATGTGTGGTGTGGTGTAGTGTAGTGTGTTGTGTGTGGTGTAGCGTAGTGTGGTGTGTGTGGGGTAGTGTAGTGTGGTGTGTGTGTTGTAGTGTAGTGTAGTGTGGTGCGTTGTGGTGTGCGTGTGTGGTGTATTAGATTATGGTATATTATATGTTATGAGTTTCGGCTACTAACCGTGTTCCAGCAGTGCCTCGGTTTCCTCGTAGGTAAGTGGTTTTATCCAGTCTATTATACTTTTTTTACAGTCTCGGTAATTTTTATTATATACATACACATGTTTATTAATTCTGTTGTACAGTTGTGCCGAACGTTTGTTAAATTGCCTGCTTGCAAATCTAGTTTTAGTTTGTGGAATTTGGGAAACTAAATCTTTTCTCCTTTTAGATTCTTGGCTAATATTATATGGTAAAGCTTTATGTTTTTTAAGAGCGGTTTGTGTTATATACAGTTTTCTAACAGAGAGTAAATCACATATTTGGTATAAGCTTTCAGTGGAGAATCTTTTATTTTTAAAATACATAATTTTTATTAATGTACGTTGTGCTCGTTCTACATCTATAAATTTAGTTTTATTTGAATTTTAAGAAGGAAACTATTTAGCTTTATTATTAGTACGGCCGCGTGAAATTTCTTGTTCCCCCGACCCACCGCGTCGTATCGCATCGCCCACCCGCGCATTTATTTTCGCTAAGCTTTCTTTCTGACTTTTCTTATTATTTCTTGGCTCTTAAGGTGTTGTAGTATGATGTTAATAGCCTATAACCTTTCTCAAGAATTAGGGTCCAAATGCAAAAAGAATATTTCAAATCCGACTTGCAGTTACAGAGATTAGCGCGTTCAAACAAACAAACAAACAAACTATTCAGCTTTATTGTTAGTAATAGATGAACTGGTCATTTACTTCGGCCTAACTTTAACAACGTGTGGTAGGTACCTCACACATTACAATTAACCTACAACTTGACAGTATAATGACTTTGACAAAGCTTTTCAGGATATTTATGTATTTCTATTTATTATTCTGTGTCTATCTTATATTCCATTTACAATATAATTAGACATTTAAACAAACCTTTTTTACAGTCCGTTCAACCGATTTTGACTTCTATTGCGTTGGTGGCATGACAAATGGCAGCTGTAGTAAACAGTTGGTATTGTAACCACTTTTTTGCCTTTAACGCCATCCTTAAGCCTACGGAATAGTAGTCAAAATCGGTTGAACGGACTGTAAAAAAGGATTGTTTAAATGTCTAATGTTATTGTAAATGGAGTATAGACATCACTGAAATTGGTGAAGGAAAACATCGTGAGCAAACCTAGACTTTACAATAGTTAATACAAGTCTGAAATCGCCAACCCGTCTTGAGCAAGCGTGGTGATCAATGCTCGTGCCTTCTTTGTATGAGAAGAGGCCTTAGCCCTGCAGTGTCTGTAGTGGGCTGGTATTATACTAAGTATGCTTATTTGGATAACCACCAACAGACGTCAAATAAATTAAATAAACCAACAATAAACAACTAAACGTATGAAGTAGCAGCACCGACTACATAATACAAGTACAGAAGATTCACTCCCCAAAATCATTTAAATAAATAGCGACTCTTGCTACGACACAATAAAGCGCAATTCAGGTCGCACAGCGTTAATTCACTAGTTTACAAATTAAAATGAAAGTCATGTCCTTTCAATGAATTCCATATCGATGTATTTAGTAGTAATAACTAAACGCAAACATATATTTGTTTTATTTCTATCACGTCTATAAATAAAATTTTTATAACATCTTATTTTCAAACTACCCATAAGTTGGTTTCGATTTTATTTTAAAATTTTGATGCTGTGCAGTGTTCAGTTAAATCAATACTTGTTTTTAAAATGTCAAAAAGGTTGTGTAAAGTGCATTCTGATCGTTTTTGCTATGTCTGTGGTGAATTTATAATATCTAAAAAAGGATATCCCATAACGGAATCACTTAAAGATGCATATTTTGGTTATTTCAAAATTTCGGTCTGTCACCAGGACAAAACATGGGCTCCTCACGTTTTTTTGTGAAAGATGCAGAAAAACTCTAAGCTTTTGGGCTGCAGGTGAAAAAAGATTTTTTAATTTTAATATTCCAATGTTATGGAGGGAACCATCTAACCACGAAAATGACTGTTACTTTTGTCTCACTAAGACATTTGGTTTTAATAAAAAGAACAAAGAAAGAAAAAAGCTAAGGCAATTCACTTTTAATTTTTTGTTTGATATTTTTGTAAGCATTATTTTTTGTAAAAAAATATCAAAAATAATAAATATCTTGGAAACATGACGTGTTAGATTTTTTTTATAATTTTTCTGAACCTCAGTGCACCTCGATTGTTAAGATAAAAAACGTTTCATTCAAAGGACAAAAACTTTGTAAACTAGTGTTACCTAAAGTTATATTCACGTAGAAATTGCCTCTCTTTTTATCACGTAACTGTTATACATTCTGACCCTCTTCTTTACGACGCGGCGCGTGAGTGAGTATCGAACTAACGTGCGATCCGGCCGGCGCGCGGGGTAGCCCACACTGAATTAGCCCGACAAGTCGGGCCCGCCGCGTACTTGTAGCTTCATACCTAAAATGCGGAGTGCGCCTGGCCTGCATCCTAATTGCGTAACACATTATCAATCGGTGTTGGTTTAATTTTGAAACAAATTGCTAATCCATTGCTTCATATGTTCGAAAAATTTGTCTGCTCGACAACGTAAATAACGCAATGAATGTTGTTGAACTGTCAAAATGAAACCAACTCCGATTGATAATGTGTTACGCAATTGTGGTGCTGGTAACTACAATTGTAGCAACAGTTTTCCCATTGCGAGCGTTTATTATGAAATAATTGAGCAACAGTACCTACTACTATTGGTCGTAAAAACTTCCATTATTATAATAAGTACCTAGTCGTTTTTTTAACTGTGTAATCCAATATACTATCGTAATCTCTGCAATATAGCCCGTATTGGTTAACGATCATGATTTTTAATGCGACATAAAGATGTTACATCAAAAAGTTATTATTTATCGCATAAAATCGTTGACGCAAAACAAGTAACGCGTTTCTGCTTTTCACGACGCAACGCATAAAAACGGTTTTTGTGATAAACGATTCAGAAGCTGATTTGTGTTTGATTGCATTGGGACAATGTTGCTGATTTCAAAATTCAAAATTATTCGAAGTTGGAATGGAGACACGATGTGGATGATGAATATAATTAAATGATTTTATTTCTTTAAATAGGTTTGTACAAACACGTCAATTCCATTTTTAACCGACTTCAAAAAGGAGGAGGTTATCAATTCGTCGGAACCTTTTTTTTTTTTTTTTTTTATTTTTTTTTTATGTATGTTCCCCGATTACTCGAAGATGGCTGGACCGATTTGGATTATTTTTTTTTTGTTTGAAAGGGTATACTTCCCAGGTGGTCCCATGATCATCAAGTCAGGATCTGATGATGGGATCCTGGAGAAATAGAGAGAACTCTTCCAATTTTATAGGCACACTTGAAGCGATTTGGATAGTTTTTGGAAGAGTACTTTCTTGGAGTGGTCCCATTTCAATTTGGTGAAGATCTGATGAAGAACTTTGAGATAGGCAACGGAACTCCTCAATAAATGATAGCAAATGGACTGGGATTGCTGAAATCTCATGTCTGTTTGTTGTTCACACCAGTTCATAACATAACATCACGCCGGTACGCTGTGAAGGGGTAAGCACATGTGAACCACTAAAAAGTGAAAAATAAAAACTTTTTTACAAAAAAATACAACCGACTTCCAAAAACAACACTACAAAGTGAAAAATAACTTTAATTTCGGAAGTCGGTGGCAAAAACGAAAATATATTTAATCAGACACCGACTTCCGAAATTAAAGTTATTTTTCACTTTGTAGTGTTGTTTTTGGAAGTCGGTTGTATTTTTTTGTAAAAAAGTTTTTATAAAAACTCAGGTCGGTGTTTCCTATCAGACTACTCTGAGAAAAAAGGCTGAAACAAACTCATTGACCTCTGATTATATGATTATATGAACCTATGTTTTTTACTGTAACAACCCTTTTAATTTTAGAACCTTTTAAATAACACAAAAGTTTATTTTAGACTTAAGTTTATCCATAGACCTTAATTTTATTAAGGAAATTAAGTCTTAAAATTAGATCTTACATTGAGAACCCAGATTTACACTAAGCCCCACATTCAAATTCAAACATTAAATGAATAAAAGAAACCCTTTGAATCAAAATTAGATGAAACGCGATTCCCTATAATATAATTCCAGTTTTATTACTATCACCCAAATAAAGACTTTCATGCCCGTTGTTCACGCTGTAGGAGTTTCAACGCTTGACTAAGCGCCGATAGTTGAAAATCCAACAGCGCAGTTTTATTTAGGCATTCACTTAGATGACGCCTAGCGTTAGTGAAAGCGTAATTCTTCATCATGTTTTATAACTCGTCCTTTCCTTATTTAACAGTTACCATTGCTCTCAGTTTTAGTGGTTTAGCCTTTCAACATAATAAAATAACCCACCGGCACTGCCTTTGATCTGAGTCACAGTATTTGGAATTTTAATTACGAAAAGGTTTGTTAAGGAATCCTTTTTGCGATCATTCAAGGGTACAGAAATGTCAAGTGACTATTAGTTAGAAATACGCGGAATGGGTTGTTTACCAACCAGCTATATTTAGTAGAAGATTGTTAGTTGATAGAGTAGGTAAAATAAATCATCCGAAAGACGTCTACTGCTGGACTTAGGCCGGCAAACATCGCCACTTAGACCTCTTCTGTGCTTCCGGCATGAAAAATTAAATCTATATCTCTATTAAGTAATCTCAACTAATAATAAAGCTGAAAATTTTGCTTTTTTGTTTGTTTGTATGTTTGAACGCGCTAATCTCTAGAACTATCTACTAGTTGGAATTGGAAAATTATTTTTTGCATTTAATAGCCGAATTATTGAGGAAGGCTATAGGCTATTTAACATTACGGTACGATCCTCAGGAGCCGAGCAAACACAAAAAAAAGTCAGAATGAACGCTAAGCGAAAACGAAATAATAGCGCGGGCAGGCGATGCGATGCGACGTGGGGGACAAGAAATTTCACGCGAACGAAGTCGCGGGCAAAAGCTAGTAAACCACAAAGACGATAAGGGTTTTATTTTATTCATAAATAGATATTTTAGACTTTATTAATGCTTATTTTTTATACAGAAGAAATAATTTTTTGTTGGTCGACACTGAATCGCAAGTTTGTGTCTGTTCCAGCAAAACAACTCATGTTTCAAACTACTTACTCCCATAGTAATGAGGTACAAACTCAATGAAGTTCAAAGGCATTTTAAATCCATGTCAGTTAATAACATACCGCCACTTTTCCTGCGTCATACTCATAACCGAATGAAACTCACCGCACGGATGGTGATGCGAGACTGCTAGGGATGCCATCTAACTCGCCATTGCTTTATTTGTTATGGACGAAAGAAAAAACCGGCCAAGTGCGTATCGGCACAATGAAGGGTACCGTAGTTGAAAAGAATTTATCCCAAAAATAAAATTATAAGCAAAAAAAATTCAATCCCAACAAAAAATTTTATTACTTATGTGATAAAATTACAAAAGAACTATTTTCCTACTTTTTCCTTTACTTGGGCTGTGTGATCTTGCTTCTTGTGCCCTATAGGTTTTGATTTACTTGCGCGTATCAAAATATGTTGCATAAATGGCTGTATTTTTTTAATGCGTTGAGTTAGATAATTGATTTTTTAGAGCTTTAAGGAGGTACCTACGTATTTGTTATTAATTTCAACTTGATACCTCCACGCATTCCTGAGAAAAAGGGTCTTGACAAACAGACAGACAGACGGACAACAAAGTACTTATTTCGTTTTTTCCTTTTGAGCTAAGGATCCCTAAAAAACGATAAAGTTTAAAACAATCAATTAACTAAATTTTATTCCGGACATAAATATTACCACGCAATTTATGCAGTTACAATTAATTAGACAAACATATAAATTAATTAAGTCAAATCAATCGACAAACCAATCATGTCTGTGCAACGTTTCTGACGTGACGCGAAAACCATTACCAAACAAAATAGAATAAAAATATTATATGTTGGTACTTACCTTTTTTTTTTTTTTTTTTTTGACGCTAAGAAATGCTTTATGCATCCCCGCTCGTGGGGGACGAGACGGGGTATGTGGGACTCCTGTGTCGGAATGACAGTATACCCACTAAAACTCAGCAGTGTTCCCACATCGCCGTGATGGGAGGGCCATGGGAAACCGGCTCAGCCTTTACTTCCACGACCCTCCCGGCGCATGCCCCCCGGATGGGGGGTTACGAGAATGACCGGGAACACCTGGCCATTCCCGTCCGACACTGGTGGTACTTACCTAACCTAAGTAACGACTGTCAAAGATCCACGAATCACAGCCGGAACCATTGGCTAACGTGCTTTCCGAGGCACGGCACTCGGTCGATATGTAATCGATGGTCACCAATTCACAAACCGACCGCGGCAAGCTTAACTTAACCTTCGATTGACCCGTGCGATTGTTATCATTTAGCCTCCCACCAATTTACCATTATTAGATTTTTTCTGAAAACTCGAGCTTAACCTACACAAATTCACATACTCACCAATGACAGATTGTTGTCTGAAAACTCGAGCTTCCTACACAAATTCACATACTCACCAATTTCAGATTTTTGTCTGAAAACTCGAGCTTCCTACACAAATTCACATACTCACCATTGTCAGATTTTTTTCTGAAAACTCGAGCTTCCTACACATATTCACATACTCATTCTATTCATCGCTGTGGCAACCCTACCCGGAACTAAATAGGGTCGGCATGAATTGTAGTTAGTGGAGACAAGCCAACGTGGACGCAATTTAATTTTGAGCTTAGATAAATTGGATCGGGGATGGCACCGCCGCTAAGTAGATTGTTAAGTGTAAACTATATCGAGGAAAAGTAGCACAAATTATTTAGTAGTAACAAATTGTCGTGTTTCTTCTTTTAATTTTAATAGGTAATTGAGTTGTTAGTAAACGAGTTACTGGCTGAAAAATTCAAGCCAATCTATCGACAATTACATCGTAATCGCGAAAAATATTTCAGCTGTCCCATACATTAGGGTCGAGCAGTATTGAAGTTGGACAGTTGATAATTTTTTCGCGATTACGATGTTGGTCCCATGCAGAAAGTTGTTCTGTACCAACACTCTTAAATAAGACCACATATTTCTAATACAAGCTGTATCATGCGGAGGAATTTTTCGACGCCATATTTTAGTTTTTTAATAGTTTTAGTTAAGTTAGAATATTATATTTTTAACTTAATTATACTCTTTATTTGTACCTATATATAAAATAAGTCGTATCAAAAAAAAAATGCCAGCTTTTGCCAAGGAAAAAAAATTTAAAAAAAATTGTCAGTAAAATTGGTATTAGGTAAGGCTGACTGCCTACGATGCGCTGGAGGCAGCGCTTCCAGATGCAAAAAAGTACAATACAGTAGCATAGTTTGTAAATTACAGTATCCTCATACAAAATCACCAAAAATTTCCAAAAAATACAGTGTTTGTATGAAAGCTCTGATCCCAAAGTTACAGTGTTTGTATGGAATTGTACAAAATTAATTACAGTAAACGTGAAAATAAAGTAATTACAGTGTATCTGGAAGCTCTGGCTGGAGGTACTAAGAGTAGCTTCCTATTGCTATTCGTGGTATAAATTCCGGCACGAGTCGTGAGCACAAATTCCACCTTAACTTTAAGGCCTCGGCCTCGAATTTTGCGGGCAGCGGGGCGGCGGCGGCGGCGGCGGCGGCGCGTCTCGCATTGTCCCGCCCCGCTTCCGCGCCGCTGTTTTCGAGGTCCGGTCCATTTGTTTTTACGCATAAAATCCGGCCGCTCCCGCGCCGCCGCCGCTGCCGCCCCGCTGCCCGCAAAATTCGAGGCAGAGGCCTAACTGCCCTCGTCAGCGTGCTCTTGTATTCTGTTTTCTTTCTATATATAAATATGCTTGATCTTATATTGATTTCATTGCTCCCGCACGTGTGCAACATGTCGTGATAGGAAGCAAGATTCGTTAGGTTTAAGAGTAGATTTTGTGCTCACGACTAGTGCCGGCAACTATAATTGAATGTTTTTATACGGATTTAAAAATAAGTACAATATACCTATTGCCTATTTCCTGCAAGGCTGTTATTCGCTGTCATGTCACTGCAAAATACTACGTGAAAACCTATTATTTCAGAGCGAAACCACGCGAAATAGTCTACATACACAATTAGGACAGTGTAATGTTAATGATTTGGGGGAGACAACCAAGATTAATTAATATCTATTTGACGGGTCAAACCGTGTCATAACCTCGTTAGTAAGATAAAGGGGAGTGCAAAGAGAATTTACGTTATCACCTCCGTCATGTCATCATAGTGTACTACGATAGTGAATCATTAGGTCAAATTGCTATAAGTAATTACGGGCTTTACACGTTCGTAACTCGTCTACTTACTAATTTAATTTATAATCATCATCATCATAACATCACGCTCTTATTCTCCAAATGGTGAGGCAGAAAGTTACCTATAGTACACCCACATTTCGCCAGTTATGTTTCAAGTCCCATGTAATTGAGGGCGAGCCTGTTGCCATCAACCGGGCACAAATGCAGACTCCGGACTGCTACTGAGAAATTCCAAATGGAAAAACACTTTGGCCGACCCGGAAATCGAACTCAGCTCCTTAAGCTCAAAATACAAAAAAAACCGGCCAAGTGCGTGTCGGACCACGCACAATGAAGGGTTCCGTAGTTGGGATGAATTTATCTTAAGAACAAACTTAACATTGTAGTTGAAAAACATGTTCTCCCATACATTCCAACTGTAAATGTGAGTTTGTACTCACAATATTGATAGATTTACCATATTATTTTAAGACCACAGACTTCTTATAGGTTTTCCTGTAATCTACAGGTAAAGATCTATTTTCTGTATTTTTTTCAAAGTTTTAGGCTCAGTAGTTTCGGAGATAAGGGGAGAATGGTCAATTTTCGTCTATAACTTTAAAACAATTTATTTTAAAATTATAAACAAAAATATATTTGAGACCCTCATAGTAAGCCCTTTTATTTGATATGCCACATGGTGTAGTTTGCAAAACTTTTTTTTTTAATTTTCTTATTTGCCCCCCAAAAGTGACCTCTATATTCAAATTTAATTTATTTACTTTACCCGTCCGTGTTTGGGTCACAAAAATTCATATGTGTACCAAATTTCAACTTAATCGGTCCATTAGATTCGGAGCAAACTGACTGTGACAGACGGACAGACAGACAGACACACGAGTGATCCTATAAGGGTTCCGTTTTTTCCTTTTGAGGTACGGAACCCTAAAAACGGAACCCTTACAGGATCACTTCGTTGTCCGTCTGTCTGTCTGTCAGTCCGTCAAAACCCTTTTTCTCAGGAACGCGTTGAGGTATCAAGTTGAAGTTAATATCAAATTCTTACGTAGGTATACGGCCCTTTGGAGCTTAAAAATATCAAGCTTATAAGGCAACGCAATACAAAAATACGGCCATTTATGTGACATACTTTGATACTCGCAAATAAATCTAACCTGTGGGGTACTTCCCATTAACCTAGAATACATGAAATTCGGCAAGAAGCAATTTAAAGTTAAGACTTTAAAAGACTTTTTTTACTTGTGCTGTAAGCAGCACAAGTAAACCGACACGCACTTGACCGGTTTTTTTTATTTCTTTGATTTCTTTGCGTAAATTTCCATGCATAAATAGACAACAATGCTAAGCAATTTTCCATTTTGATTTCAAAATCGACCAATAGGTATGCGAGCTACAGAAAAAAATATATGGCATCTAAAAACCCGTCAAGACATAAAAATGTTTCGAAGAATCTAAAAGAAAAGTGAAATAGAAGCCATTATTTGTTGAAAAGCTTTTTTGAAAGCCTTTTTGATGATACTCGATCTCAACCTCGTTATTACCTAGCGAGCTCCTCGAAGTCAGATAAAAATATATTTTATTATTATAGGTAATTGTTTATTAAAAACTTACAACAACGAACCCATAGTGGTTATTATATTATACCAATTTTTGAATAGAAGAGTCTTTTGTGTAGTTTTTACACAGTGTGTACCGATTACGATGTTGGTCCTATGGAGAAAAATAGTTTATTCGAAAAATGATCGGAAAGAGAGAATTATTCCATTCGTATTAGTAGTTTATTAAAATTGAAATACAGATAACTAATAATAGCATAAAGCTCAAAATTATACAAACAGGAACACAGAACGAGATAATTTCAACTTGTAATTACTTTTGACTAAATCAAACACAGATTTGCAATTTCATCTATTCGTTCATGGGCACTCGAAATCGTTTCTGGTGTACATTTTTACATGTTAAATATTATAGTTAGGGAAAGTAAGCAAATTGTCGCCCTTCGTCAATTTGCCGTGTTATAGCAATTTCATACAACTGTCACAGAATGACAGTTGCATTCGCTTAGACGGAAACTTTATGTGCGTAAGTCAATTTGTTTATCAATAAAATTTCCTTACTTTACCATTTTGTACATAAATATCATACAATATTTACAGACTTCTAGGACTTTTTCTCTCACTGGACAATTCATCAATCATTGAGCCGTTGTCTTAATTATTCATCGCCGAGAAAGTATATTTTAATTTTAATTTTTTGCAGAGGCAGTCTCAGACATAATGGAATTAAATTAGTCAGAAAATTAATACTTTAACAGCATGAAAATTAATCTGGAAAAGGGTTTTATTTTTCGCTTTTCCTTTGCAAAATACAGTGCTACCCATGAATTCATTATGATCCCTGCCAACATTTCCTTTCAAGAATTTTAAAGCCTTTTGCTAAGGCTTCGTGCAGATTAATAAAACTTCCAATATATTCGAATTTGTTCATAAATCAGAAAAATATTATAAATTAATAATAAAAATTATTACAAATCTCATTCCAAACATGGATGAAAGTCGTTAAAAACGGTCTTAAAAATCGAATATTAAGTATTAATAACAGTTAAAGAGTTAATGTTCAATAAATCAAGTAGGTAGGTACTTATTTCAAACAATGCTTGAATTGAATTAATTTATAGTACTTTTTATAACTGGCCAGTAGGAAATGAACTTACACTAAACCTTCGATTACTACTATTACTATTATTATTTTTTACTATTATTCGGTTTACTATTATTGATCGAAGCACTAAACAATAAAAACTTTTTTACAAAAAAAACACAACCAACTTCCAAAAACAACACTACAAAGTGAAAGTCGGTGTCTGGTTAACTGTATTTTCGTTTTTTTCCACCGACTTCCGAAATTAAAGTTATTTTTCACTTTGTAGTGGTGGCTTTGGAAGTCGGTTGTTGTTTTGTAAAAAAGTTTTTATTTTTTACTTTTTAGTTGTGGTAACTACCCCACACAAATTCTAATACCACTATCTGCAAAAGTAATTAGAACATCATCCACATAAAAAGTGGGGAAAAAATACGTATTATTGAAGCTAACTCAAAAACTACCCAAGCAATGTTAATAAATTTTATATGAGACCAACTTTGTAGTATACCGTCTCGAATAAAACAATTTTTTTTTTCAAATCAGACTACTCTGTAAAAAGTTAAAAAAAAATAATAATAATAATAATTTTATTAACTTCAGTTGTACACTAACACTTATCTTAAAACTATGCAACGTTTCAACAATGGAAAAGAGTGTTTTCGATGAACTCCACGAGATGAGTTACACGTGTTTTTTGATGAGTTACACGTGGTCAAACATAAAAAAATATACGTGTCAACTTGAGAACCTCCTCTTTTTTTTTTTCATCGGTTAAAAATAAAAGTGTTTTTCAGAATGGTCGTTGTACTCACAACCGGCGTGCGTGTATGACCAGATGTAGAACGTAAACGAAGCAAAAGGAGTACCTAAGGATCGTAGAATGTGGTGTTCTATAGTTTCTGCCTACACCCATGGAAAGAACGCGTGAGTTTATGTATGTTAAACAAAAGGAAAATTACAAAAAAAGCACCACGGAAAAAGACAAAATCCTAAAAAAACCTAGAAAAGCTTTATTAAGTCAATAATAAAACTACCAACCAAACAAGAAAAAGTCAAAGACAATTTGAGATGAATTTATCCCAAGAATAAACTTAACATTGTAGTTGAAAAATATGTCTCCCATACTTTCCAACTGCAAATGTAAGTTTGTAGGCACAATATTGAGATATTTACCATGTTATTTAAGACCGTTGACTTCTTATAGGTTTTCCTATAATCTATAGGTATAGAACTATTGTCTGTTTTTTTTTTAATTTTAGGCTCAATAGTTTCGGAAATAAGGGGGAATGATCAATTTTCGTCTATTTTCTTAAATAACTTTAAAACCATTTATTTTAAAATTATAAAAAAAATATATATTTGAGACTCTCACAGTAAGCCCCTTCATTTCATATGTGACACGGTATAGTTTGCAAAACTTTTTTTTAAATTTCCTTATTTGCCCCCCAAAATAACCCACCCCCATATTGTAAATTCATTTATTTACGTTACACGTCCATGTTTGAGTCACAGAAAGTCATATGTGTACCAAATTTCAACTTAATTGGTTCATTAGATTCGGAGCAAATTGGCTGTGATAGACGGATAGACAGACGGACACACGGTAATCCTACAAGAGTTCCGTTTTTCCTTTCATAAAATAATTTACAAAGTTAACTTTTGCACGGCGTCCTACATTAGAGCTTATTAAGAAAATGTCCATTCTTTGTTGGATATTTTCCAACACAACGTCGTAAAAGTTACAGTGGCGATCTAATTTCACGTTATTATTAAACTCTGCAAAGTTTTCATTGTACAAGATCAGTTAACACAACATTGATGAGGAAGCATTTTTGCTTCAGTTTTATACTTCTTCTCCTTCTTCGTCGCGTCGATGGCACGGCAGTTTATTAAATTTTCTTGACCCAAAACTTCGCCACTTCCATGGCATCGACAGTGGCATCGCAGAGGTCACTTTGGCTGCATTTTTTGGGGTACAGATGGCAGGATAGGAGGAGTTTTATACTTTTTTTGGTGTTTTATTAATGCAATTTATTAAGAAAGATATACTAAAATTATACTAAAATTGTGAGTTTTCTAAAATGTGAGTTTTCGTATCACAAGAAGTATCAAATAAATGTCAGTGTGCGTTGTACCTGCACCTTAAAACATCATAGTAGAAACACAGAAAGGAGCTCGTGGCTAAGTAATAACAGCCGCACGGGTCGATCCATCAGGTTAAGCTACGCTTGCCGGGGTTGGTCCGTGGATGTGTGACCATCTTTACATACCCAGACTCCTCCGTGCCTCGGAAAGCACGTTAAACTGTTGGTCCCGGCTGTCATTCGTGGATCTTTGACAGTCGTTACGGGTCGTCAGAAGCCCGAAAGTCTGACAATCAGTCTTACCAAGGGGTATCGTATTACCCAGTTAATGGGTTGTGGAAGTCAGATAGGCAGTCGCTCCATGTAAAATAATGGTATTCAGCTGCATCCGGTTAGACTGGGAGCCGACCCCAACATAGTTGGGAAAAGGCTACACAAAGAGAAAAACAACAAAAATAGTTAGCTTTTATTTAGCAACTTCGGCTGCCCAATAAGTCACGTTACGCTACATGTGGCAACGTCGCGCGCTATTGTGCAACATCGCTCAACATGTTGTCGATAAACTATAGCCATAACAGGAGGCACAGATTGTTCGCAATGCCTGGAAGTTGAACCGTCGCTCGAGTCCAGTCTCCTGCCCCACGCACACTCCTGCTCTCAACGCTGTCTTGGACGCTAAGCCTGACTGTTATGTACCAGCGTACGAATGGAAGACGATTTTGTAAGTAGGTATGTCACGCCCTTTCCTTAGGGAAGGGCGTGATTTTAAATAGCCTAACCTAACATAACCTCTTCCTCAAGAATTAGGCTATCAAATGCAAAAATATTTTTTTCTAATCCGACTTGTAATCCCGAGATTAGCACGTTCAAACAAACAAACATAAAACACAAACAAACTCTTCAGATTTATTATTAGTATGGATATTATCATTTTTGTACGTAAAAAAAAATAAACATATTTCACGTTAATACGGATGCTTCCTGAGTTTTAAAAAAAAAGAAATTCTATTTAGTCCGTCAGTTAGATAATAAAAAAATATTAGACACATATTTTCTGCTTTATCATATTAATAAAAAATGACGTAAGTAGATAAAACGCATTAAAGTTGGGGAGTGGAAGCGGCAGCTCGCTACGTCACAACTTTATCAAACTACGTATAAAATCTAGCAAGGAGTGACGTCATGCCACATTTTAATTCAACGTATGGCCGTAATCTCTTGAGTAGGTACCTACGTAAAAAAAGAAAAAAATACATGTCCAATATTTTTTAATAATAACACTCAAAAAAAAAATAGTCTTCATCCCTAAATTATGACTACACAGCTGTATGACTCCTACAAATAGGAAGCTATGTATATATTATTTATGCTGTTTATATACCTGTTTTAGGTATACGACACGTCTATTGTCTCCCACCGAGCGCCGTTCTGGCATAATCCATTAGGCTCCTTTGTCAACACCTAGGAGATGACACGTTCATTAAAGAATTCTACTCTATGACTTCTCTTTGCCTTTTACTGTTTATGGGGCGGGATAGAAACAATGGGTGTTGCTATCAAAACCAGACCGTTTTTGTGGCTCCATTTGCCATATTTATTGAAGCTGGCAAAAAAAAAATAGGTTAAGTACCTGCTCTTGTTTATCTTCCCGATTTTTCTTTTTTAATAATGGAGGTTTAAATAATCCTATTTCATATTATCAAGTCATCTTTCTCACGCCATACCTGTAACTACCACTTGTGAATTACGACTCAACAGATATCACAAACTATATTCCACTTCCAAAGAACGCCATAAATATTACTCGTATTCAATTTTAAAAAACAAACAGATTAATTAAAAAGTATCTCATCAATTAACTGCGCTCTTAACGAACGTTCCGAACACGAACAATTTTAATAGCCAAAGGTTCGGTAACATGACTCGTAACCGTTCCGAAACGTTACAGCTTAAATTACTTTTTAACATCCGAAAATTGCTTCCGAGAGTCACGTATCAAGCCGGGGAATTCGGTACAATAATTAATAATGTTATTTTAAACTAGAGTTCCGCCCTTGCTTCGCACAGGTTTTACGACTTGGCAACATGATGATTTCTTTACTATATCCTAATTAAATATTAATGCTTTAAACACATAAATCTTACGGAATAAATTCTCTAAATGATATTGAATACCGCAAAAAGCTCATGGGTAAGTAATAACAGCCGTACGGGTCGATCCATCTCGTTAAGCTACGCTTGCCGGGGTTGGTCCATGGACGGGTGACCATCTTTACATACCGAGACTCCTCCGTGCCTCTGAAAGCACGTTAAGCCCGGTGGCACCGGCTGTAATTTGTGGCTTTTTGACAGTCGTTACGGGTCGTCAGAAGCCCGAAAGTCTGACAACCAGTCTTACCAAGGGGTATCGTATTACCCAGTAATTGGGTTGTGGAGGTCAGATAGGCAGTCGCTCCATATAAAATACTGGTATTCAGCTGCATCCGGTTAGACTGGAAGCCAACCCCAACATATTAGGGAAAAGGCTAGATAGATTGATTGATGTTGAAAACCGCATCAAAATCCGTTGCGTAGTTTAGAAGAACAACGCGGTCACACAGACACGAAAAGCGATTTCAATTTATATTATGTACATAAACAGATATAGATGAAAAAATATGATTTCATTTCTCGCACATCCCTTGTGGGTTATTCCGTACACGTGTTTCGGCAATTTGTACTTTTTAATGTCATTTGTAGTAGCTATTTGTCAACCTGTGCTACGCCTGCTACGCTCGCTACGCCGTAGCACCTGTATTTGATTTGATGTTTTTTTTTTTTTGTAGCATAAAGTGGATGGTTTATTGTTTTGAATTCTATTGTTGAATTACAACTCTACAATGTTACGTTTGAGTATTTTTATTTAATTTTGTTTTTATTTGCGAGAGCTTTTTCACACTAATATTATATTTATAAAGGCGAAAGCTTGTGAGTGTGTGAGTGTTTGTATGTTTGTTACTTCTTCACGCTCAAACGGCTGGATCAATTTTTATAAAATTTGGTATGGAGGTACTTGACACCCTTTTTTTTTTTTTTTTTTTTTTTTTTGTGGATGGGAAGTCATCAAATGACTTCTCCCGCTCTGGGCAGAGCGGGAGGGCGTGTCAGACTTTTACTGACTAAAACCCACCCATGTTCCTTCAGCTGCCCGTGCCAGGGCCACGGTATCTCTTTCGAACTACCCGCGACCCGTACTTGACACCCTGGATTTACACATAGGCTACTTTTTATCCCGCTCTACGCGGGTGAAACCGCGGGGCGCAGCTAGTTACACTAATATTACAAAGGCGAAAGTTTGTGAGTGTGTGTGTTTTTATGTTTGTTACATCTTCACGCTGAAACGGCCGGACCGATTTGGATGAAATTTAGTATGTAGATAGCTTATACCTTGGATTACCTAACACATAGGCTACTTTTTATCCCGGTCGATGCGGGTGAACCCGCGGGGCGCAGCTAGTATTTTTATAAAATTCTAGTAGTTTACCTAGAGTAACGTTGATGTATTGAAAAATCTTGGAAAGTTTTCAATGCAAAATGCGAGGGTTTTTTTCTTTCATCTATTAGACTGGACGGACATTCTGGGAGCCGAGTGGGGATCAAGCTAGACAACCTAAGCAAAAAAAAAACTGGTCCATTCTATACGACTAAAATAATAATAATAATTAATAATAAAAAAATAATAATAAAAAAATAAAAAACATTTTTTTTGTTACTTTTATTTATGCTCCTTCTTAACTCACTTCCTGTGTGTGTCCCAAATACAATATTTTTCTTTCTTTCTTTCTTTCTATAACTGCTTCACCCCCAACCCCAATATCTAAAAACAACAAATTAAACTTAGACACATAAAAAAAGAATAAATGCAATATTCTGTACCGATCCAACCCTAGCTTTAATGAAGCAATCCCTATTACTGGCTATAAAGAGCGCGTCGACCCGTCCGCGCGACCTAAAATGTTTTACCCGCTGTCAATGTATCTAGTTTTAAATATTTTAAAATATTACATTAGACAGACTTTTAATCTCTTTTTACATTTTAAAACAGTAGGTACTGTAGGGTTGCTGGTTGTGAAATTAAAGCCCCGTTGTACTTGATGATAATTTTTACTGGCAACTTAACTTATTTTGTGGCAACCCTAAGTAGAGGGATGAAATAGACTGTGTGGCTACTTATCGCCCTTCAGACCTTCTCTAGCTGATTAGTTCCTGAAGACTATCAAAGCAGGAACTAGGCTCACAAGTGTGCACAATATCTACATCGTCTGTAGTTGCTATATTCTAGTTTATGAAGCCGCTCAACGTAGTGCTTTGGATAAGTTACACTAGATGGCGCTGTTTGTCACAGTACTAAAATTGTGTAAAATATCATGTAGAGATAAATAATAAATAAATAAATAAATAAATATGTTTGGACATATCACACAACGCCATCTAGCCCCAAGCTAAGCAACCTAATGCTTGTGTTATGGTAACGAGATGGCTGATAAACTACTTATATACATTTTTTTTTTTTTTGTAAATACATACATATTATAGATAGAAAAACACCCAGACTCGGAACAAATACTTGTAGGTCGTACAAATATTTGTTCCGTGCGGGAATCGAACCCGCGACATGCTGCGCAGCAGTCAATCGCTCAACCACTGCGCCAACCGTGTCGTCAAATGAGATGAACCATTCTAAAAATGAACTCCCCTCCACAAAACGTGATTATTTCAATGTGTGAGAGGAAATACTTATTGCATCACTTAACTTGTGTGCGTGCGGTGACTTTACTGACAACATGGACTCGTCGCCGAACTTAGAGGTCAACTAATCATGCGATCAGTCCTGGTAACAACATTGTACGGCGGGGAGCAAGCGCATTGTATGGAACGACACGTTGGCGCGTTCGCGTTTGTCGCACGCTCGTTGGGTTCATTTATACACTAGTTGGCCGACAAATCCAACTGTCCGTTTGCACAAAAAAAAATCAGTGTTATTGTGTATATATTTCTGTATGTTAGTCTGTAAGGTATTTATTTAGTTAAGTTGTTGACCGTACTCGCCGGTGAGTGAGCAACCAATGTCAAAGACCAATTTAGTGTATTGCGTCCACAGAAATCTAAATAATAAGGCACTGTGATTGCGTCTATACACCTTGAAAGAGCCTTGATGTGAGCGTAACCGCTGTGGAGGGGCGTTCAATTTTAGAATGGTTTATCTACCTATTTAGTAGAGATCTTTGTGAAGAGCCGTTGAGGAAGTAAGAAATACTTGCATGCTTTTTTCTACCGGCAAACAGCGTTGCTGTGTGTTGCGGTTTGAACATTCAGCTTTGTCTGCGTTAGTTGTTGTAAATCAAATTTATTTGTCTGGCAAGTGTATTCTCTGGCTTTCTGCCTTAACAGCCTCGTTGGTCTAGTGGTCGCAAGTGCTACTGCTGAGCATGAGGTCCTGCGGGTTCGAATCCCCGGTGGGACAAAGTGTTATTGGGTTTCCATCTGCAATTTCTCAGTAGCCCGGAGTCTAGATTTGTGCCAGGTTGATGGCAATAGGTTCGCCCCGGACTTAAACATAACTGTCGTAATGTAGGTGATCTAAAAAGGTTCATCTCTGCCTAACCATTCGGGGACACAAGACGAGATGTTATATGTTTATGATGATGATTTCCAGATCTGAAACTTGATCACGAAAAACAACAAACTTTCCAATACCACATAAGCCAATAACACAGCACGCAGCACGGGCAACTGAAGGAACACGGGTGGGTTTTAGTCAGTAAAAGTCTGACACGCCCTCCCGCTCTGCCCAGAGCGGGAAAAGTCATTTGATGATTTCTTATCCACAAAAAAAAAGCCAATTCAACTGCTGCTCACAAATCATAACTTCAGAACCACCCGTTAAAGTTAACTATTTTGACGTTCACCCTCAAGGCTTTGTATAAACACAAACTATCGACGTCAACATCTAACGTGTGCTGTGACAGCCCAGGTACCGGCTTTTGGCAGCGTACAGGGATCAAAAGAATGAACAAAACATACTTGAATGTAGTTTCCTTTTGTGGAACGTGTTGTTTATAATTAAAGTGTGCGCTTTGGACGTCGAAACTTTGAAGGACTGCAACACGCGGTCATGCGTGTGAAGGTGCCTTTACTGTGTTATGTTTTGTTTTAAATTCTGCAGTTTTGTGCTTGGTGTTTTGAAAGAGGACTGGCCGGCCAGGGCGGACTGACTGGTCGGTCTCTATAATATTTAGATGTTTGATTATTGTCATTGAAAAGATAAAAAATCATATAAAAATTCGAAATTTTATAATCCAATGTTTTTACTAATATAAGGCCTAGACTATTAAAATGTTAGAGTCTAACTTAGACTCTAAGCATAAGGCTTAAAGTCATAATTAATTATTTTTGCAAAAAGTTAACTTAGAAAAGCTTTTATACAAAGCTTTATTAATTTTAAGCCTGATCCACAGTATTTTATTTAGTAGGTACATTTTTTACACGCTAATATAAATTGTCTAATAAATATTTATTTAACAACAATAACAGTAGGTACCTAATTCACAAACTATCTTATTACTAGCTGTTGCCCGCGATGTCGTCTACGATCCCGGATGAAAAGTAGCTTATGTCCTTCTCCAGCTCGTGGTCTATTCATATGCCAAATTTCATCCTAATCCGTTCAGCCGTTTTAGCGTGAAAGCGTAACAAACAAACTTACTTTCGCAATTATAATAAGTATATATTTCTTTATTTCCTACCAAAAGCATAATATGAATTTTCATATCCCTAACTTACGAAATGCTGGATTTCCCATACAAACTTTCATCCCCTATATCACCCCCTGTAGGATTATTTTTGAGACAAAAAGTAGCCTATGTCCTTCCCCAGGATACCATCTATAGCCTTGCCAAATATTATCGAAATCCGTTTAGTGGTTTAGGCGTGAAAAGGTAACAGACAGACAGACAGAGTTACTTTGGAATTTGTAATATTAGTATGGATTAGTTAGGATTACTTCCTTCTACCCTCTTAGGTTCACAATAACAAACAATATTGTATCACATCCGTTAATTCCCGAGGTTCGTAAATATGAGGAATTCCATGTATTCCAATCACATAATCCCGAGGAAATATTTCGTAGAGAGGAAATTACTTCGGCAATTTCGTCTCGTTTCATTGAATACCGTATAACAGTATGTGACGTCATTCTTGTATTATATAGTTATTTACTGAAATCGTGAAATTAGAAATTACATACCGCTGCTCATTTTCTGTTTCTGACTGAACGTTATTTGGGAAACTAACACTTATGTAGATGCTTAGTAGTAGTTACGAGTGGTATTCAGCTGCATATGCTCAACATAGTTGATAGGAGAAGAGTTTTCATAGCTGTTTAATCCAAATTAACTATTAAAAACACAAAAAAGTTGCTTTGAAACGACTTTTCAGTATTTAATAGGTACTATAAAATTGTCTACGTATGAATTCGTTTTTGAGAAACTCCTATAATACACATACATACATAAACATAATATTGACAACAATTTGTAAAACAAACAATAAAATATGAGCTGAAATTAAAAAGAAAGTTGAAAGACTTTACAAAAAAATAACATTTGACAGTGAGTTGCGAATATCTTGCTCATATTTATTTTACTTTGGCGTATTTCAAACTTGTAAGTATTGCATTTTTTATGGAATGTATAAACCAATGTAATTACTTTTTACGTGCAAATCTCGCAAATTGTTTTTGTTTATTTAATATTTTCAAGTTTCACTTTGTTTAAAAGAATTCAGTCTATTTTATTCACAAAAAAAAGTATTTCTGAATTATTACTTACTAGACTTGTACGAAAACTTTGCTTGAACAGAGAAGAAATTACAGATAAAAAAAAGTTACGATAAATAACCAATAAAATTTCACACCACCTACCCACACAAAAGTGATAACCAGATAGCCAACATAGTTATCGTCCCTCAAAGATTATTAGAGAATACAACACCCATCACATAACAAACTGAAGGGTCAACTTCTATTGAAGTGGTTAACCACTGTGAATAATCTTTGACTGGATTTTTGCTGAGCTCCAACATTTTCGAGCCACTGGGCTGGAAATGCTTCCCGAGTCCACTTTATTCCCACGTCCACTTTGTTATATTCCGATACACAACTTTTTTCTTTAAGTGTAGTGGATTGATTATCAGGAAAATGTTTCTTCTTTATAAAAGAAGACGTTTTTATATCAAACTCAAACTCAAAGCATTTTTTTCAATTAAACCAATTACAGGCACTTTTGAATTGTCAAGGGGTCGGTCAGTCAGAAAGATGAAGCTAGGCGCCCATTCCAAAGCGTAGTAGGTACTGTGAAGCCTCGAACCTCACAGTAGGAGGTTAACTGAACTACTAAATAATACGAGAGGGACTCTAGTTATATGGGGCTGATGCCCTCCGTATTTTAAGCTTCAGAATAAATTATAAAAACCTCCTACTAAATTAATTCTATGCCGAGCCTTGACCAGATTCTATATCTGTCATCCTATCAAGAAAACGGGGATCGTTTTCTTGAAGGAAGATGTTCCATAATTGAATGATTGAATGTCAGCCAGTATTATATTATTAACGAGGCTTGATCAAAGCATCAATGCTTTACAGTACCTATGGAGAAGAACGGGCAAGAAACTCACAAAGTGCATCGAGTGGTTGAAATTCGGCTTCTATGCAGGAGTAGGTACCACTTATCGAACACACCACTGCTCGCCCCCTTACTACTTAAACATAACTGGCGAAATGTGGGTGTACCATAGGTAGACCTCTGCTCAACCCCTCGGGGCAACAAAGCGTAAAGTTATTTCGTGTTTTTCCCAAACAAAAAGTTATTACGAAATTGCGGAGTATATTCGATACCTTTTGTGTTATGCCCTCTTTACCCTGTGCCCCGAATGGGTAATCAATAGATGCTTCGTACCCTTCAAATGTGTACTCTAAACAGCCAAAATAGCTTTTATTATGTACACCCTCACCTGTATTTTTTAAGAAAGCTCTTATATTGTAAATCAATTATAATCTGGCTCTTTTACAAGATTTCATTTAATTTGTTAGTATGTTATTGTTTGTAATCTAATTTAGGACAGTTGCCTATTAAGTTCTTTTACGATGAAAAAACTTGTATTTAGTAGAGATGACCGTCGTATTGATGCATTCAAGATAGTGTGCTCATTTGGGAACTCTACGCGTAGCATGACAACGTTTTGTTGACGGAAGAATAGACAAAAATAATGATACCTACATTGCCATGCTTAGAGACGCGTAGAATGCGTGCTGTAATTTTGTCTATTCATCCATCGACAAAACCCGTTTCTATGCTACGCGTGTTGTTGTGGCCTAGAAAATATTCCAGTAAATATTCTAATAAAACCATTTTTTTTCAATTTCATATACTTAATGCTTTTTTTTTCACGTAAGTATGCACCAGATATTAAGCTATGACATGACAAAATCACTTTATTACCTACTGTGAAGCAAAATAATTTTATGAAACATCTCTAATCTTTTATTAGATGCTTTCACCTTAATTCAAGGCTTGCTTTCTTTCCGCCTTCGCCTTTCATCAAGGAAAATTGCAAAATTTTCTTCGTTTTATTTACAAACTAAAGAAGAAAATGAAGTAAGTAAGTTTCAGCATCAGGGGCCTGTTAAAACTGACAGTTTGACAATTTTGTAAGGTTTTTTTCATAGTTTTCTGCTCTATTAAATAGCACTGTCGTGAAAATGTGACAATTACGTACCCATGTATTTTTTGGAAAAATATGTCACATTGTCAAATGTCATATTAAAAAAACCGGTCAAGCGCTTGTCGGACCACGCACAATGAAGGGTTCCGTAGTTGGTTGACTATTACTCGTAAACTTAAAAAGCCTACTTAGCTGTGATAGTTTTCCTTTTAACTTCGTTATATATACTACTACTGTGAATTTTTTCGCCCATCCAAAACTACCCGTTTAGCTGGCAGGGGGGGGGGGACACTTGGCTCTAACAAAAAATAGCACTTTAAAGCTTAATATTTCAGAAACGGATCCCTAAATCAAAACCCGATATTTTTTAAAGACCCATCCAACAACACCCCACACCATGGGATGGACGAGAAAAAAAAAACATCCCCACTTTACGTGTAGGTCCGAAGGTAAACTAAAAAAAATTTTTTTTCATGATTTTATTTTACCACTTTGGCGGCGTGATGAATACGTATATCCATGCCAAATTATAGCTTTCTAGTACTAAGAGTCTCTGAGCTAAGCTGCGGACGGACAGACGGACAGACGGACGGACATAGCGAAACTATAAGGGTTCCTTGTTGACTACGGAACCCTAAAAAGGACCCAAGTAGACTTAAAATAAGGACAAGAAACTTGTAGATATGTCATCTTAAGATAACAGATACTAGAAAGTAACCACCTACTCAGACTCATTTAACAATGGACTAACTGGCATATTCAGCTGTCGATCAAAGTGCCACTCTGTGCCGCCCACAACTCTTTAAGTGTTCGGCACAGAGGTGTTTCATCATAATAATAAAAATATTACAACGTAATGAAGCACTCACGAGGCGTCTTCCTTCTTCGTCGAAGATGAGCGACAAAATTACCGAATATTTCAAAAAACATTTTCAGATAGAAATTATAATTCTAAGAAAATATAATGAACGATGAGCAATGTTTGGTCATAAAATTAACCGAGATGTCTCTTTTTAGTAAACAAGTAAAAAGTTTTTACTGAATTATAAATTAGAGGAAACCACTACAATATGAAACGAAAGTAGTATTCTCAAATATTAAAAATACCAAACAGCGATACGTATTGAATAATGTTAACCCGTGTAACCTATTCCAACAAACAATCTACACTCCTTAAAACAGTATTAGTTACCATGGCAACCAATTCAAATCCAACCAGCTTTTCACGAACAGACAAATGATGTTAGGTTTAAAACTTCACGTAAAACTAGAAAACAAAAGCATTTAACAAAAACTAAATCCAACTGTGCATTACCGAACAATCTAAACTCCTAAACTATAAAACACAGCTTCGTCTGTTATCAAGATTAATTGTTGTATGCAAATAATTAAGCCAACACAGTTTAATTTATTATTCACGAAGGACAAACGTGTACGTTGAGCCCTGATCACAAATCCTAGCAATTTATTTTAATAAAGTAAAGTGACAGTGACAGAGGAGCTCGTGGCTAAGTAATAACAGCCGCACGGGTCGATCCACCAGGTTAAGCTACGCTTTCCGGGGTTGGTCCGTGGATGGGTGACCATCTTTACATACCGAGACTCCTCCGTGCCTCGGAAAGCATGTTAAGCCGTTGGTCCCGGCTGTCATTCGTGGATCTTTGACGGTCGTTACGGGTCATCAGAAGCCCGTAAGTCTGACAACCAGTCTTACCAAGGGGTATCGTATTACCCAGTTACTGGGTTGTGGAGGTCAGATAGGCAGTCGCTCCATGTAAAATACTGGTATTTAGCTGCATCCGGTTAGACTGGAAGCCGACCCAAACATAGTTGGGAAAAGGCTAGGCAGATTGATTGAAAGTGACAGTGACGAAAGCTGGAAAGTTTGCAGCCATTTTATAGTTTACTAGCTGCGCCCCGTGGTTTCACCCGCGTAGACCGGGATAAAAAGTAGCCTATGTGTTAATCCAGGGTATAAGCTATTTACACACCAAATTTCATCCAAATCGGTCTAGCCGTTTGAGCGTGAAGGAATAATAAACTTACAAACGCATACTAACAAACTTTCGCCTTTATAATACTCGTATTAGTGTGACAATATAGTGGGCGGTATTTTATTTTTTTACAGAAAGCTTACAGACTGATAACACAATTAAAAATATTTTTTTAACCGACTTCAAAAAATAAAAGGTTATTCAAGACGATGTATGTAATATTATTGGAACTGCAATATATTCACATATGATAATCTACGAGTATTAGGGCTTCCAAACAAATATACAAAAATTTTTGGTGCATGTATGTTTGTCCATGCATTTCTCCGAAATTGTTAATCGGGTTATGACCATATTTTTTTACTGATTTACTTCAACTTAGGGAACAGTGCAAGTTCATCAAAATCTATTCAGTAGTTTTCAAGATGTGAACTAATACGTGTAAGTGCGACGGCCTGGCTTATTGATACGAGCTACAGCAATAAACCATTGCCTCAAATACACTCCCTTTTAGTTAAACTATTATTTGTTTGTCCGGAAGTTATATTTTGTAATAAGAACGGCAATACGAGTATACCAAGCCTTATTTGATACAGTCAACGCTTTTATTACTCCCCGCGCTAACTTTGGTTTCTTTTTGAAGTCGATTTAATTTTTTTAAGTTACCATTTAGGGTTCCGTACCTCAAAAGGAAAAAACAGAACCCTTATAGGATCACTTCGTTGTCCGTCTGTCTGTCTGTCAGTCTGTCAAGACCCTTTTTCTCAAGAACGCGTTTAGGTATCTAGTTGAAATTAATATCAAATACGTAGGTCTATAGTCCCTTGGAGTTCTAAAAAAATCAAGCTTCTAAGTCAACGCAATAAAATAATACGGCCATTTATGCAATGTATTTTGATACTCGCAAGTAAATCAAAACCAATAGGGCATTTCCCGTTGACCTAGAATCATGAGATTTGGCAAGAAGCAAGGTCTCACAGCACAAGTAAAGGAAAAAGTCCGAAAATTGTTAATTTGTAATTTTATCACATTTTTTTTTTCTGGGATTACCTACAATGTTAAGTTTGTTTTTGGGATGAAATCTTTTAAACTACCCTTCATTGTGTCTGGTCCAACACGCATTTGGCTGTTTTTTGTTTTTGTATTCAGCATCATTTCTTTTCATTCCCACAATACCTGTTGTTCTGCTCCCTACAATATTATCTAGACCTATGTCGTAGTCTCGACAGCTTTCATAATCATTCAAGGCCGTTTCCAATCTATCTTACAGGTCCCATTGTCAGTCGCCTGTCACAGGTCCGATTTCGGACAGAATTGTATAGAGGGAGACAATGTTCCCAGATAACATTGTTGAGTGTTTACGCTCGACCATTGAGTACAGTTCGTCTGTCTGAGGG
This sequence comes from Cosmia pyralina, assembly GCA_946251885.1. Lineage (NCBI taxonomy): Eukaryota > Metazoa > Arthropoda > Insecta > Lepidoptera > Noctuidae > Cosmia > Cosmia pyralina. The sequence goes on from OX276357.1 coordinate 17,985,707, forward strand.
ATTGATGAATGGACTCTAGTCCTCGAATGAACGTGTACACGCTGCAAAGGATTAGTGCAAATTAATTTATGACTACCCTGTTTGTTTAGCCTTGACACAGTTTGCCATTGATAGTTAGTTTGGTTTTCTTTTGTGTTGTTTAGGGTAGGTAATCATATTTTATTAAATGATAAACCACCACATTATTTTATTTCTGTAAGTAGGTTTGTACAAACATTTTTACAATTCAATCATATTTTAAAAATAGATGAGGTCGGCGTTTACATTACTCTGAGAAGAAAAGTCGAAACAAACTCAAAAGTCAGAAGTGCAATCCGGTTTTTCAGCCGAAAACTAAACAAATATGACAAAAAGAAAACAGATTCGTATTTTTACGAATCTGTTTTCTTTTTGTCATATTTGTTTAGGTTTCGGCTCTATGATTGCCCGATTGGGAGTGAAAGGGCAGTGTTAGGTGTTTTATTAATTATCTCAACGTTACATGGTAACATTATCTACCAAATTGGTGAGTTTATGTAATATTATTTCAAAATTAATCAAATAAAAAGATGTTTGAACCCCTACATCGTAAAACAAGAAACAATGAAACGAAACTCCAAGACTTTTTATTCAGTAAACATTTTCCCTAATACAAAAACTTTCCGTAGCTTTCATTAGGTTCCTCGGATCCTTTCACCGTGTTCGTAAAACTCTTCGTTTCTAAAGCGATATTATTTCCACATGAACTGCTAAAAGCCAGTTGCGTTACTCATTATATAAACATGGCATTTTCCAGTAACCTTTCATGCGTAGAACAATATAATACGAGTATAACGTACCTATACCACAGATTAATACAGATGGGACACTCCGCAAAATCATTTAAATAAAAAGCGACTCTTGCTACGACACAACAAAGTGCAATTCAGGTCGCACAACGCTTCATAACCTACAGCTATATTCACCTATAAGTTGCCTCTCTTTCTATCGCGTAACTATTATACCTTCTGACTCGTTAGGGTTGTCTTCTTTTACGGCGCGGCGCGTGAGTGAGTATCAAACTAACGTGCGAGCCGGCCGGTGCGCGGCAGCCCACACTGAATTGACTCAGTGAGATGAGCCCGCCGCGTACCGTAGCTTCATACCTAAACTGCGGAGTGTCCCATCTGTATTAATCTGTGCCTCTATATCCACTTGATCTGCGACGAACCTGTCACGATACAAAAAAGACATAATTTTTCCTCAAATGTGAATAAATTATCCGTGGAAATTGGTTCTGGAGATTTAAAAATCTGCGACGTATTTGTACATAAAAGAAAAGCATTTTCCTTGTACTTAAAAGGTCTGAAAATACCCACACGTCTACAAGTCTAAACACTTAGCAGACTTTTTTACAAAATAAGTTACAAATCCACAGCAAAAAACAACTTTACTGCTAAGATACCTACTTAAAATACAGCAAAGGAAACACAACATCCTCAAGCTTTTAAAAATAATTAGTTATTCATCTCAAAAGCAATGCTTACGAACCTAAATAAAGGACCTACGTTTAAAGAGCCCCGTTGCGAGCGGAAGTTATTCATTCCGAATTGGAAAACAACTCGAGTTTCATGAAACTACCGACTACCAACCAACTGTCGAAAGCATTCAGTTAAAATCAGTTAAATGCTGTACCGTCGCACTGAAAGCTACTTTGCAGCGAGCAAGCTACACCAAAGTACTCCAATGTTACTTAATATTTTAATAACTGGAAACGTATTTCAGTTGCTGTGTAGGAGAAATTAAAGGATGATATTTCTAGGAACGCTTTTAGATGAAGGACAAATTAACTGTATGAATAGGAATCCTACGTAATCTTTAGAATACATTATGAACTAAGTAATTAAAATACTGGAAAATGGCGCAGCTATTTGAAATTATAAATGTCTTCTAATCAGTTTTTAAAAGTCTACCAACAGGGTCTCCCAATGACGCTGATGTTGTACCTACAGTGAAAAGTTATTGAGAAAAATTGCAAAAATAAAGTCGCTTTTCGTGTCTGTCTGTGTGGCCGCGTTGTTCTTCTAAACTACGCAACGGATTTTGATGCGGTTTCCACTATTATTTAGAGAATTTATTCCGGTAGGTTTAGTATAATACATTAATATTTAACTTTTAAACAGGGTTATTGGTAAAACACCAGCAACCTCTTAATGGGTCATTGTTCTCATCATTATGAACAACTTTCACTATGGGGCCAAACCTAAAATCGCGAAAAAAAATCAGCTGCTCCCTACATTTTGACGAGTTTGATGTAGAAATGTACTGAACAGCAGATTTTTTTTCGCGTTTTCAGGTATGGTTCCATAGTAAAAGTTGTTCATAATGATGAGTACAATGACCCTATAAGAGGTTGCTGGTGCCAATAACCCTGTATAATATGGAAACCTTCATGTTTTGTCAAGTCTTAAAAACCGTGCGAAGCAGGGCCGGGTCGCTAGTTACTTATCACGCATTCCAGGCTGATAGTTGATAGCAGATTATTATTCTCGTACGAGTTTTATTTAACTTGCAATGTTCGTATGTAAGTTGTCCTGTTCAAAAATTTTAAATTAAATTTCACCCACTTCCCGATGTTCGACTGAGCTGAAATTTGGCATACGTATGTAAAATTGGTGACAATACAATAGTTTTGTACCATCGTGCTGATCTGGTGATAGAGCCGGAAGGTGGCCACAGGAACTCAGTAATAAAACGACGCAACCCTATCGAGTTTGGCCTCGTTTGATTCGTCTTGACAAGGACTCTGGTCCTAGATAATATCCAGACCAATAAAAGCTTGTTTAAAAAAGAATAATAATACACTGGTTAGTATAATGTAATCACCTCGATTGAATCTACTATTGTTGTAGGTAATCCTAAGAAATTAGAGAAGTTCTACAATTCCTAATTTGTTATCTCTTTTGTTACAGCGCTTACCTGAAAGATGACTTTGCGGTGCTTCCGTATCTGGATGCTGGCTTCAACCGGGTGAGTTTACTCATTGATTACTTTACTTAGGCGGTAGATAAGTCGGACTTGTATGTTGTAATTGAAACCAGAAAGCCCTCAACATAAGGGAACGTTACATTTACATCGGCAGAGCTTTACTGCACGATGGATGCTTCTTTTCATCTTTTCGAGTCGATGGTACTTTTAATTTTTTGTGGGCTCGTGTAATTGAGGAGCTCGTGGCTAAGTAATAATAGCCGCATAGGTCGGTCGATCAAGTTAAGCTATGCTTGCCCTGGTCGGTCTGTGGATAAGTGACCATCTTGGCATACCGAGACCCCTCCATGCCTCGGAAAGCACGTTAAGCTTTAACGGCTGTCATTCTTGGATCTTTAACAGTCGTTACTGATCGTCAGAAGCCCGAAAGTCTGGCAACCAATCTTACCAAAGGATATCGTGTTACCTAGTAACTGGGTTGTAGAGGTCAGTTAAGCAGTCGCTCCATGTAAAATACTGGAATTCATACAGCTGCATCCGGTTAAACTGGAAGCCGACCCCAACATAGTTGGCAAAAAGACTAGGCAGATGATTGGTACTTTTAAAATTAGTTGTGCCCGGTAGCACAGAATAAATAACAGTACGAGTACTAACGTACCAGTAGGAGGACATTGTTAATAGCAGCGTCGGTGGCGCTCATTAGAACTTCAAAAATGCAGGTGTATATTATGATGCTTACAAATCGATAGCATAAGTATACTTTCAACGTTATTAGGTAAATATAGCCGCAGTCTCTAACCCCTTTATTAATAAACTCGGAGTATAGTTATGCCAAACTTAAACCACGAAAAATGTATGGTTAAATCGAAGTTTATATGGCGTAACTTTATTAGGGGGGTAAATTATTGTAATAAAATGAGTGATTGTTGGCGCATGTTGCTGATGGTATTCAGTCGAAATAAGCTTTCATTAAGAAGTAAAATTCTTTGAAAAGCTACCTGTTAATTGCAATAAATGGCTAATTCTCGGCGTGTGGGCTGATTCGACGTCCCGTCATCCCCTTTTCACGAGTTCAGGCTGCTGGATAGTTGGCTACGGGGACGGGTACCCGGTGGCCAAACACGTGAAAATGAACTAACTAACGTCGTTAGCAAACCGCCTGGGGCGGGTACCCGGTGGTTACGTTTCGGTGTCTCCTAGTGTTAGTGAAGACGGGCATAAAAACTTTTTACACTGCAAGTAAAAGGCAGTAAAAAAAACGCAATATGTTCACACATCTAAAAACTACTAGAAATCTTAAAGTAGTTCTGTTTACCTACTCTAATATAAGTCTCTGCCTTTCCCTAATTAATAATAGTCTCTACTTTATTCTATTTTAACATTATTCGTTTATTTTATTTAAACATATCTTACATAATCTAGTTTTAAAATAATAATACCCAAATATTATAGTTGCTTACTCTTCACTGAAAATAGTATATCTTCTGTTTAATTTAGTTTCTAATTTTATTGTTGTCTTCTTTTTAAATGTTTGATGTAAATTGATGGCCTGAAACACAGGTTTTCATAAACCTAGATCAGGCAGGTCTACATTACAGTTAGAATTAAATTTTCCTCGATTGTAATTATTTTAAATCTTATTTTTACTTTATGCTTCAATAAATTTTATTTATTATTTTATTTATTTATTTTATCTTACGCCTGCACCTTTGGTTTTACTACTGCAGACGTAGGCAATATTGTAGGCCAATAGAGTCGGTTTTACGTTACGGCTAATAACTTGGCTGGATACTGGATAAGCTGTGTCTTGCTTGCGATCCGTGTATTAAACCATACAAACTAAACTACCATGTACGATAGGCCTGTGGTACAAAACCAGTATAAGCTGGCCTCTCATTCTATTGAAACTCCGTACTACGTTAGGCCAGCTGAAGTCAGTGTTACCACCAACATGCGATCGACTATACGATGCAGGAACGCTTTGTACGTCGTTTTCGCTACAAGCTACCAGCAGTAAAAAGAACAATCTCGTGTGCGTACAATCTTACAGGAGTTTGTTACAACTTTACGGCGTTAAACTCTTTTTAAAAATCTTACAATACAACCAATCAACCTAGCTACAGTATGACAACGCGCAACGTTTGAACGTATTTTTGAAAATGACAAATGTAATTTTTACGAGTTTTTAAATGATCATTTAATAATAACAATTTAAAAAAAAAATTGACATCTGTAATTTTTTTGTGAATGGTAGAACGTTTCTTTTTATTAATGACTTTTTCCTTTTTTATTTGAAGCATATTTACTTTGCATGTTACCATATTTGTATGTCTTAAGACAAAACATAGCGTACTATTTTATATGAAAGACCAATTGTATACTTACCTATGTTTCACAAATAAAGTTTATGATTATAATTACGATACCCATCACCTCTGCAGAGTTTCACTAGCTAATTTAATTTGACCCTGTATGAGTGTAAACGCGGGAACAAATACACCAAGAAAACATTCTAGGAATATCCTTTTATCTAACAAGCATAAAATTCCCCTGAAAATCAGTTTCGACACCAATCCGACCGACCGTTTCTTCGCACAAAGCTAGCTTTGTAGCTCAAATAATAAAGCTTTACGTTTTAAAGGCACGCTTCTCTTTGCCACTTTGTAAGTAGGGTGATGAATCATTCCTAGATATTGGATGTTTTTACGCTTTAATATTGTTATAAAAACGTTTTATAACTGACAAAGCATCCAGCTATGAAAATTTTTAATTTCTAGGAATATTTAGAAATAAGTCGGACAGGAACTCGTGGATAAAGCTCGGTTCCTATAAACAAAAACGAATCGTTTTGCTTACCTACTTAATGGTAGCATTTTTTATTGCCAAATTAGGTTAGGTTAGGCATAGAAATAGATTCCTAAGCTAATTTTACCTGTGATAGCTTCTTCCACATGGGAGGGTCTACTACGCAAAGCTATGAGGTCTTTGCTTCATTATTGGTAAAGATACAAGAGTTTTAATTTTAACCGATAACGGTCCTTAAATCATAGGAATCGGCCATAAGTAATAACAGACGTACGGATCGATCCATCAGGTTAAGCTACGATTGCCGGGGTTGGTCCGTGGATGCGTGATCATCTTTATATACTGAGACTCCTCCGTGCCTCGGACAGCACGTTAAGCCGTTGGTCTCGGCTGTCATTCGTGGATCTTTGACAGTCATTACGGGTCGTCAGAAGCCCGAAAGTCTGACAACCAGTCTTACCAAGTCTTACCAAGGGGTATCGTATTACCCAGTAATTGGGCTGTGGAGGTCAGATAGGCAGTCGCTCCATATAAAATACTGGTATTCAGCTGCATCCGGTTAGATTGGAAGCCGACCATAGTTGGGAAAAGGCTAGGCAGATTGATTTAGAAATAAGTCAAGCCTTAGAGGCCGATGTTACTGTTAAAAAAATACGTTTATGTATTGAAAATACTCACAACGCATCACATTTCTAAAACATTAATTTCATACATAACATCACGCCTTGTTTTCCATAGGAGTAGGGCAGAGGTGTAGTTACTGTACACCCACATTTCGCCAGTTATGTTTCAAGTCCTATGTAATAGGGGGCGAGCCTATTGTCATCAACCGGGCACAAATCCAGACTCCGGGCTGCTACTGAGAAATTCCAGATAGAAAAACCCAATAACACTTTGCCCGATCTGGGAATCGAACCCAGGACCTCATGCTCAGCAGTAGCGCTTTGCGACCACTAGACCAACGAGGCAGACACTATAGAGATCAGTCAGAGGTCAGTCTGTAGAGGTCAGTCAGTCGAGATATTCACTTCATTTCATTCATTTATTTTATTAACCGACTTCAAAAAGGAGGAGGTTCTCAATTCGTCGGAACCTTTTTTTTTTTTTTATGTATGTTCCCCGATTACTCGAAGATGGCTGGACCGATTTGGATTTTTTTTTTTTGTTTTATTCGAGAGGGTCACACACACACACACACACACACACACACACACACACACACAGTTGGTCCCATACAAAATTGATTAACTTTGCTTCGGTAGTTTTTGAGTTAGCTTCAATAATACGTATTTTTACCACACATATATGGATGATGTTCTAGTTTTTTGTTTTGCAGATAGTGGTATTAGAATTTGTGTGGGGTAGGTACACAACTAAAAAGTGAAAAATAAAAACTTTAATACAAAAAAATACAACTGACTTCCAAAAACAACGCTACAAAGTGAAAAATAACTTTAATTTCGGAAGTCGCTGGCAAAAAACGAAAATACATTTAACTAGACACAGACTTCCGAAATTAAAGTTATTTTTCACTTTGTAGCGTTGTTTTTGGAAGTCGGTTGTATTTTTTTGTAAAAAAGTTTTTATAATCCCTTGATAGCAATTGCAGTGTTAAAAGCTTCGCTAAAGCCACAGAATATTAAAGCTACAGTGGTTTATCTGGGCAGTGACCTCGAATTAATTACCAACGGCCGCTCGGTAGATAAATACGCGTCCATCCGTGCGTAACTGCCGCGCACTCGAACTGTTGCGTAACTGATACTGACAGAGATTTCGAAGTGCGTCGTTTCGGCTGTTTTCTTTGAAGATAAACTACTGTATCTTTATTATACTGTGCTATAACTATAACTTTAGGTAGGTACAATAAAAGTAATACAATTATACCCAGTACGAAAACAACATTAGTAGTTTACAAAAAAATACCTATATTTCGATGTCATCCATATCGTTTACAATAACGTTGAAAGCTCGGTATAACAAGACAACACAAAACGCGACATCTGTTGTTTCAAAAAGCCGGGCGAAGAGTTTTCATTTTCTATTACAACTGAAAAGGAAACAGTAGAACTGTGCATTGCAAGGAAGCCTTTTACAGAATAAACGAAGCCTTGAATTAATGTCGATAATTTTCAATTCTGATAGACTTATTCTTTTGTCTTTATGTATAATTTTTCTGAAAAGGAATCTGAAAACTGTAAGTATATTGTTACGGAAACTTTTGCTGAATGGGCGTTCAATGTTTATTGATAACGTAAGTAATTGAGCCTGATTTAGAAAAGTTTTTCAGTATTATTTCCAGCCCCCACAGTCAAACTATTGACATGGTTTTGTGGGGCTTATTTTTAATTATAAGCTAAGTAAATCATTGTAATAAAATAAAAATAAATAATAAATATAAAATTCACTTTGCTTCTGTTTTCCGCCAAAAAATTCTTAGTTATGTCAGATAGTGCTTACATTTAACAAAATTCAACGAATTTCTATTTTCCTCATAAATTTTTACGTCAAGTAAAAATGGTTATTCTATAAAGCTAAATTCCTGAGCTAATAGTGTAATTCTGTAATTTAACGGTTATTTTAATTAAAAATGTCCAGGAGCCGTACTATGACGTGAAAAATGATCATGGACAGATAGACGGTACTATATACGACTTATAGCACCATCCTTTTTTCTCAACGGAACCATGATGAATCCATCATCTTTTTTTTACGTCGTAGTACGGCCCCTGTTCAAATATTTCTAAGCATGGCCTCGCATCTGTTTACACCGTGTAGTAGCCATTGTATTAAGCAACAAAAAGACTTCAATTTCAAAACAACTATTTATATTGAAATCCTTCTCTAAATGGACACAATAAACATAGCAAATTTTGAACATCACTCAACATTAAATGGCTGTGTTTACCCTTGAAAACACAACAATATTATTATCATAACACTGGTATTTAACTTACCCTGGATCCATATTTTACCTAGTTTACAGTCAATGCGAGGAGACAAGAGGGCCGAGCTGAACTAACGCAGCTTACAATGACTTCAGTGGATAGCAATGAGTTTATGTAAATGTGAGCCACTTAGCTCGAGCGCTGGCTTTAAACTGACCTAGTAATACATGTAATATGAAGCCATTGTGTATAGAGTGGGCTGCCAGTACTGCCAATTGACGCCTTTAATTTCCTCATAGCCTGCATAGTGAGTTTAAATGGGACTTGGGGAACAGCCTATGCAGTTAGTGCTGCAGATAGGGGTTCGAAACAGCTAGGGCCCAGCTACGGGCACGTGTGACAAGGATGGCTTCGTGAAAGTGGAGAGGAAGAAGAGGAAGAAGCCTCCTAGTCCGAACCAGTGCGGGACCGCGCTGGCAGGACCTAATATGCTGCGTCCGGCAATACCTACGACGCAGCTCTATGTGTCCCGATTACATTACACCACGAAGGTTGAGGAGATCGTGGAGTATGTTCGAGTGAAGACCAGCTGGATCTTAAGGGCCGAGAAGTTGGCGTCGCGCCACAACACGAATTTCACGTCGTTCGTGGTGCGAGTTCCGACTCAATATATTGAGACCGTCCTCAAGGAAGAGTTTGGCCGAAGGGTGTCGTGTTTCGGCTATTCCGCGGAAGGTTACGCGACACCACGCAGCGCAATACGACGCCGTCACTTCGTATACAATAGTTTTATTAATATTTTGTGATGATGTGATGTTTTGTGATGTATGATAGTCTGTAAGGTATTTATGTTATGGGTCGTTGTTACTCGAAATAAATGACATATTATTATTATTAAATACATTTCACATGCCTGTTATTTGTGGACTCGGGGACCTACTACGCTTTGGAATGGGCAACTAGCTTCATCTTTCTGACTGACCGACCCATTGACAATTCAAAAGTGCCTGTAATTGGTTTATTTGAAATAAATGCTTTGAGTTTGAGTTTGAGTTTGAGTTTTAACCCTGTATTACATAGAAATTAGAATTTGAATAACTAATTGAAATCATCATTATTTAGATACCTACTTACTATTTCATGTCTCTTATGCAGGTGCATACATGCTTCAGGACAAAAGAACGAACAGATAACTTAAAAATATTTGTTGACAAGTTTACGAACCTTATTTAAAACATACGAGACATTCTTCAAGTGAATGACTCTCTCCCAACCAACTTACCAAAATGTCTAGACACATACCTACAAATATACCTAGATAGACTATATAGATAGACAACAAAAGATAGATGTCTCAACAACACGGTGGAACAATAGAGCTTCGTCTGAAGTTTGCTCCCTCATCACTGTTCTAATAATGAGCTCCGAACGAGCAACTTTGAGCCCCCTATATCCCACCACACCACACCCATACACACGTATCGTATTGACCAAATCATAACAGTATAACTAACGTTTGATCATAAAAACATTCTATAAACATTTAACTTTTCAAATAAAACGAATATTTCATTCAACTTTCTGTGTTCATAGTTAATAAATGCCAAAACTAGTTCAATTCGTTTTCAAGAGAACGGTGCTAATAGTCGCATTGGTTTTACAGACTCGAGTCTAGAATAATTAGACTCACAAAGATAATTCCGGCACACTCTTTTATATGTGGATGCTGTGATTTAAAAAAAAAAGACTTTCCATTTTCAAATATAGCGTTGACAAAGATCTGAATTTAAAAATATACGGCAAATCTTCTAATTAGAAAATACTTTTTAGTGTCATGTTTGTTTTGACTGAAAATAAATGCTTCGAAATATTCTTTCATATTTCCGTAGTTGTCGATTTCCCATTTTCGTCCATTATGTAATTTTAGCTCAGAGGTAAATTTGTAGAGATATATTCAGTGTAGTGAACATTTATGAAGTCTTTGTCGCCGGTGGGGTGTCTATAATTTCGTTATCATTTATAAAAGAAATATAATAAACGTCCAACTTATGCAGTGTTCACCCGTTCGTCGGATAATAGAAATAGGTAGTAGGGTAACTGATTTAGTACCTAATTGGCCACGCTTTAGTAACTGGCCACTCATAAAAAAAGAGATGGAAACAAGGAGAAGAAGCAAGATCATGAATGAAAAGGACGAAAAATATATTTTTATCCTTTTCATTCATGAGCTTGCTTGCATTACCTTGTTTCTACCTCTTTTTATGAGTGGCCAGTTTCTAAAGCGAGGCCAATTAGGTGCTACAGCAGTAACCTTACCTACCTTATTAATTTTCTGTTAACCAAGATAGACACACTAGTGGAGAGTTGAGGAACTGCACTACCCCCACACTTCATGAACATATTAAAGCTTCGATATATTGTGAAGGTATATAATTGAAGGGTACCTACTTCTAATTATGTTGAATCAAGAGAATGACACATTTTGCTCGAAATAAATGGGTCGGTTTTTCTTATAATTAAGTACTAACAATTAACTAATAGGTATTTCATATCCTCAACAGGTGATGGTGGAAACTTTGAGCGCCACCGCGTGGTGCGCTGAAGTGCTTCAGTCGCGCGCCGCGGGCGCATCGTTGCGCGCGCACGTCGCTGCCGTGGCTGCGCTCGCCGCCGCCGCAGACCGCTGCCGCGACCTGATCGCTGTCACTGACGACCAGCAGAGGATACTCGTGAGTATATCTTCTGAAGAAACTGTAGTTGCGCGTAGTCTTAAACCATGGCTAACCATTTAGAGCGAATAGGTGTTTGGACGATCCCAAGAAAAAACCAGTAACCCATTCTCAAGAATAGACTGATGACTGATTGATCCCAGCGCTGATTTGCTGGATTCGTTTTCTCCTCTACCTATCGTTATTTCTCTTGACAAAGTTTATTTTGTCAAACTGGTTTTGGTTGACACTTCCACTTCCCGTGACCCAAGGACTGGCTTTTACCCTGGTCAGAGGCTTAACATTGTCATACAACGTGGCAATGCCGCCAGTCTCTTGGGTACTTTATCAGTCGACAACGATGCGGAGGAATTTTTCGATGCCATATTTTATTTTTTTAATCGTTTTAGTTATGTTAGGATATAATTTTGTTATTTTTAGGTCATGTTTATATTACATTTAAATAAATACTATATTAGTACATAGTTACTATCCCTCCTGCTTTGTTTTGGTCTCTACATCACCCTAAGATTGACTGGTAGAAAATGGCGCAGGCATTAAGTCCATCTTTGTACAGTATTTTTTTTACTTGTGCAGTTTTAATAAATAATTGAATAAGATTGAAGAAGCAGATAGTTTATAATGTAAATAGTTGTTCCTGCATAGCTATTCACAGCCATTCGTTAGGCTTCCCAACCGAAAATTACACATTTAAGTACCTGATTTGCCTAGTCCCCGACAGCCAATAACCGTCAGACGAACTTGGTTTAAACTGACTTTTTCGAATTTTAGATTTGTGAACAGCGCTTAGAGACTCCTTCAATAATATTGGGACTGAACCCGCGTGGTGGATTATGGCCCATTCCCTCTCATAGAGAGGAGGTCTGTGTCCCAACAGTAGGAACGTTATAGGCTGATTACGCTAACCGTTCACGATGATCGATATGGACGGATTTTACCAATGACACTGAACGCGATCAACACATCTGAACCCTGTTCAAGAGCTGTCAGTGTCATCATTGTTGTGGAATATGGACACTGACAGCTCTTGAACGCGGTTTAGATGTGCTGATCGCGTTCAGTTACATTGGTGAATTTGGCACTTAGTGTGGGGTATTTTTTTATTTAACTTTGGTTCATAGAGTCTAGCTACAAGTTGACGCTGGCCATTACAATGAGCAACATATACGCTGTAAGTGCGCCAAGTAGAGCAGTATCGCGGTGTACGCGTATCAGTGCACGCGCGCTGTTGTTTTGATACAAAAGCACGAAAATTATGTTAATCGATTTTTCATCGATAGTTAAAATAATTCGATGTGGTGAAATTGAACTATATTTTGTTCAACAGTTGGCAAACAAGTCCTGGTGCAAGGTACTGGGCTGGCGCGTGGACGAGGGTCCGAAGCTGCTGCCAGAGACCGCGGGGGGCGAAGCCCTGCGATTGGCCACCACCGGTGCTCGCGACTGGGAGGCACCTGTGACGCTGCGTCGCCGCGCCGCTCCCGACCCCATCCTGCTGCCTTGCCGAGGAGCTGCTATTGGACTAACCAAGTAAGATTATCCTACTTTTTTTAATCCTAACCTAGCACGAACGCGTGGAGTAATCGTAAAGTAAATACTTGTTTCGCACATAATATTTATTTCGTTTATAAACAAAGACTTTATTCATGTAGGTATTACTTAGGGATGATGGCTAAATTTTTTTTTTGTCCGTCATGCAGATTATTAAAAAATAATGGCCAGTTTTTTTTTTTTACGTTATCAAAGGATTACTGCGATACATTGAGTTAAAATGTGGCATGACGTCAATCCTTGCTACATTTTATACCTACGTACTTTGTTATAGTTGTAATGTAGCGAGCCCAACACCCCCAACTCCTCAACCCCAACTTCCCGACTCAACTTTAATGCGTTTTATCTAAGTGTTTTTATTAATTAATATGCTAAAGCAAAAAATACGTGTCCAATATTTTTTTATTATCTAACTGACGGACTAAATAGAGTTTCTTTTTTTTTACTCAGACATCATCCGTATTGTGCTTGTCGTAAAAATATATAGGATAGTCAAAAGGGCCAAAGTGCTATAGGATATTATAAAACAAAACACAAACGCACAAAATGCGTTATGTGTATAAATCGCGAAAGTTTATACAGTTTAATTGCTATAGGATAGTTTTATTTTCGATAATCGTTTCAGAAATCGTTTGAGTTTACGCTACGTTTACCCCCGTACGCGCGTTCGTGCTAGGGTCCCCGAATACTCAGATTTTTGGGTCGGCTTCCAGTCTAACCAGATACAACTGTATACCAGTATTTTACATGGAGCGACTGCCTATCCGGGGGGAGCAATGGTAGCGCACGCTAACTTACGCTAGCTTCTAACGTTTCATAATGCGTATCCATGTAGGTTTATGTGAAATAAAATATTTTGATTTGATTTGAACGTGATAAGGTTTATGTGCAACACACCCTTGGAGAAATACCCTCGCCAAAACATTTGATTAGAGGTTTCGTACATTGAGATTTTTTAACCCGTATAGACATACGTATATTAGACACTAGTTTATATCTACCATCTACGACTCCGATACTAAAATTAGGTGTTAATTAAGGAACAAATTGCCTAATTTCCTCGTTCTGTTGAAATATATAATTATCAATAACAAAACAGAATAATTATATCCTCATTGTGACGTAGGCTTAATTAACAGTCTAAATGTAGATTAGGTGTGAATAACACAGTTATATAATCTGCGTGCCTAAACTAAACGGAACACGGTTTAAAAATAACAATAATAATAAAATTATTATTGCAGTAGCAATATATGCGCAGTTCACATTCCTGTGGTTATCAATGCTGACCACAACTATCATGATAGCCCGAGATCAGGAGATACCCGACGAGTCATTCCAGTATGATCTTCCGGATTTATAACTATGTAGTTTATTGTAAGATAGGTAACGACTTTCATGTTCTTTTTGTGATCCATTTTTCTTGCTATAGTTGGGCCCAATATATTGAGTGACTGGACCCCCTCCCTGCCTTACTGCTTTGGCTTTTTTTTGACCTTATTTAGCGGCCAAACGTGACTAAATATACGCTTTGATATAAAAATAGGGTGACTGGTAATTAGTGACCGATACTTAAACACATGATTGTACTCATGATAACAAACAACTTTTACTGCGGGACCAAACGTGAAATCACAAAAAAAAAAGCAGTTCCCTACATTTTGATGAGTTACGCAAACAAAAATGTAGGGAAGAGCTGGTTTTTTTTGCGATTCCAGGTTTGGTCCCATAGTAAAAGTTGAATTAGAAAAATTTCCCTTTACATAGTCTTCTACGCTATCTCTTTTCTCTCTCCAACTCTGTCTCTTTCCCTCCAGGAACACTTCGCACATAGTCTTCGTGTGCGAGCCGACACACGCGATAGAAAACGAACGTGGTCGAGGATCCCTGCACTCCATCCGGCGAGGATCTCTGGATGTACGCTCAGTCGCGTCCGATGGCTTGCGACGAACTTCTCTTGCGAAGCTGCAAGGGTTGCCGCTTGAAGCTCCCATTACTAAGGTATGAACTTTTCAAAGTTATAGGAAAACAAATATTTTAAAAAAGAACATTTGTAGGTTGAAGACATTCCAGCTATTATATTCCATAGCTAACGACGGTCACTAGCTTTGAAGCGTTTGGAGTATTGTGGCGCATGCGCAACTGATTTGCTAAATTGCAGGAGCTTCCATTGTAATGGAGTTTCTAAGATGTAATGTCTCGTTAGAGCTCGGTTTACAATGCAGCTCCATTATTATAATTATAATGAGCGTGCCCCTTGTGAGCACTAAAATCTATTAGACGAGGTGAAAAAATAATTTAATATTTGCGCGCAAAAGCTTGGTGGTCTCCCAACCATCAAGCTAACCCAATCACCCCAACCACTATCCCAATCACTATTGTTACGAGTAATGTTTACAGCTAGTAAAGGAAAGATAAAATTATAGAACAAGTGCCGTTCACAAAATAAATTATTTTTTATGCGACACATGTGGGCCACTAAATTTTATTACATATTTCATCAAAGAACATTTCATACGATAAATGAGTCTCTTTATGTCCACGTATTAATATTACAGCCTTTGTTTCATATGTTTACCTGCAGGTACATTACACCAACACACACCAACACACACACACATTACACCAACATACATTACATTACATTACAACAACATACACATACACACACACACACACACATTACACACACACACATTTATTTTACATTATTACCAACTTTCGGCTACCTTGATAAAGTTTGAGGGCAATAAATATTCATATCCACTGATAGTCGTAATGAGAATATAGTGGTCTCGTACTAAACTTACTTTCGTAAAATACCTGGAATTCTCTTTGGCTTTGTTTATCTCACCTTTTTATTATGTCCTTTCTAGACCTCGACTTTCTGAGTCACACAATCCCTTTGTAATTTCACTATATAGTTACTCGTGGAATGATATCATTAAATAAGCAAACTTGCAACACATTGTGTTGACAAACAGTGATTCAGTTCATATTAATGCATCCTTTATGTGATATAGAAATATGAATACTGAAGCATCGTCTGATAAAAAGCTGTGAATCAACTGCTTTCACTTTGTAACATTCATCAGTTATTATGAAAAAGAACACATTGAAGCTTCCTTTGAGGTTATTTTAATTTTATTAAATGTGAAATTAGTAAAAAAGTATCGGACAGAAACTACAGGCTCTCTGTTCTTAGGTGATATCTCTGTTGTCCGCGGCAACGGAAGGTGCCCCTCCATCCACAGTGGCGTGCATCGACAGGGCAGTGGACATGCTAAGGACCTCCGAGCTTTACTTACCTCAAATGAGGGGAAATGATGACCCCAGAATGCGTGGTGTTGAAGACCCCATCGCCACTGACCTCATCGGAGCCTTATTATCGGTGAGTTAAAATCCCCTTTTAAAAGACCCAGAATAAGCTTTCCACCAAATTGCAATAATTGTATATTTCGTATATAATTCACAGTGTGTACCAAGACACGTAATGCTACCGCACATTCTATATAATTATTACAAAATTAATAATAAATTGATGTTGTTTGTTCACATAACGATAATTTAATGAATTCTGATATTACGTCTATATAGATGATATTTACAAAAACACGATGTTTGTATTATTTTTATTTTTATTGTAGATATTGGTTATTTAAAGTAATGTATGCATGTAATGTTATTTAATGTTGTTTATGTATGTACTAACGGTGGTATTTATTTGTTTACGATCCTGTTCGCGTGGGCAAGAGGGAGCAAGTGAACACTAGCCTATTCTTTATGGTAGGAGGTTTGGAATTACAAGTCTGTCTATGTCTATACCTTCAAACATATAGACTATTTAGATAGTACATAGATCTTTGTGATTCATGCTTTCGTTTCTTTTACACAGGGCTCATTTTTAAGTAATTTAAAATATTATTTTTGTATCTTATTTATGTATAAATTGTATGTATTATATGTAGGTATTATAAGCGTTTGGCTTTCTAGAATAGCAACTAACACGTAATGCCGGTAACAATATTCGCACAATTTAACACCCTGAAACAAATGTGAATGTATGTATCATATGTGTTTAACTTATTATTGGATGTCTTTTTATTTATTAATAGGAATGTAAATATAAAATGAACCCTGGGTAACATAATTTCTGTCTTGGTATCAATTCTATCCAGCCTTTCGAAATGTTTCACAATAATTGTGTTTAGCACAATTTTCAATAATCCTTCTAAGTTTTTAGCAATTCATATAATCTATTAAAAATATAAAACACTAACTGTATCCTTTAACCAGTCATTATTTACTATTTACTAACTTAGATACTAATAACTATCAAACTAATTTTGTGAATAATATGAAAAAACGACGCCATACTGCAAGAAAGTTTAAAAAGATAAAAGTTAATTTTTAATCTATCTGAATATTTGCTCCTAAAAACAAGAAACATATTTGCTAAACATAACACAGAATGCTTTCATAAAAGAAAATTATAACTACAAAATTTTAGAACTATAATTTTTAGAGCATGCTTCGAATCTCGTAGAATACCTACATACACACTAAAGAAACCTCAAATGAACTACTCAATACATAGATAATCAATAAAAATATGTCAATTCAATTACAGCAAGGGCCGACCAACACGTTGTCCTCTCGCCGAAGCAGCAACGATTCTACTGTCGTCAGATCGCAGACCAACAGGACCAACATCAAGCACAAGGTAACTCAACTAAAAATATCAAAATATTATGCAAAATTTTGGATTAGGTATAGGATTGGCTACTTCAATAATTAGATTGCCTCGAAAAACCTTAAATTTAAATTTTTCTGTTTTCGAAAGTTTGATACTGAGTATATTTGTAGGTAGGTAGGTACTATTTTGACCCTAAGTAATTCTGTGCTAAGCATTTGGATTATTAGGATAATAAGATTCGTAACACTCATTAGAGGGAGCTTGCTGCCTTTTGAAAGCTAATCCATAGTTCAAAATTTTTCGAATCATTCCGTTCATCGTTTTTTACTGCCGTCATCGCTCATCACAATTATTGTTCATCACTCTACCCTGAACTGTATATCAAAGAACGCTTTTAAAAGTGCCTTCCTTTTCTAAGAATTGTGTGTTTTGGTATTTTTAAAGTAAACATTTTAGTCTTACAAGAATTTTACACCTCAAAGATTAACTTCACCCACGACACCTTCAAACTTTATAACTAACCTCCTTCGGAAAGCTATATTTAGAAAACAGGAAAGAGTTCCTACAGATTTGTTAGGAACTTATTTATTTGTCATGCTTTCTAACGGAGCATGTCTATCAACCCACACACTTTGCGTGGGTTTTAACATCTCTCGATTTTCTATATTTAGGTAAAAATTAGTTCTAATGCTTATATTTAGATCCTTTTTATTAGATGGTTTCCTGTTATTGTTGTCGCGTGTAGTATTAACATCTTTGTTATTATAGCATGATTTCGTATGTACCCGTCACATCAGTGACGTTTTTCCAGTTAATTTAATTTCACAGTGTATATCCTGCAGCATCATCGAATAGGTACGAGTATCTATTGCTAAATAATTAGGCTTTCCTACATTAAGTCGGTAGTAAGTACATACGTAACCAAACCTATTACTTTATGCAGGCCTACGATACTCTATTTCTACCGCCAAGCTGCTTCGGGGTGCTCGAGGTCCTAGTTGCCTAGTGCAACTAAGTGCACATGACGCATTATCAGTTACCATGAAGTCACCTACTTGTCTGCCACTCAATAACATCTAAAACTCACAGATCACTGTGACTCACAAAAATTTTATCATCATTTTCAGACCACCGGGCAACTCCGTGAGCTCCTAGATACAGCTTTAAGCTGGGACTTCGAGATCTTCAAACTAGAAGACCTGACCCGCGGCCGGCCGCTGGCCCACCTCGGTCTCGCCCTCATGGGGGGACGGTTCGATGTGTGCGCGGCGCTCGAGTGCGATGAACGGACGCTTCTGCACTGGCTGACCATCGTGGAGACCAACTACCATGCTGTTAACACGTATCATAATTCGACACATGCTGCTGATGTGCTTCAGGTAATGTTACATATTTAAATGCTGAAAGTTCTTGCAAGGCTTGCGCGAATAAGTGCATAAAAAATTTCGTACATACGATTTTGTAGACAATCGGCATTTGAGGTACTTACTTAATTAAAATTCAAAAGTTCAAAATAATTTAATTGAAGATTTAAGAAATGCCTTTAATTGCGTACAACACGATATTTTGTTGAAAGGCTCAACAATAACATGGTGTCCCTCAAGGTTCTTCTCTTAGCCCCATTTTCGCTAAGAACTTTAACGTTTCTTCTCACATTATTTAAGTTCTTTACACCATATTAAACTTTTTTTATTCCTACATTCCAGGCCGTAGCATTCTTCCTGGAGAAGGACCGGCTCAAGTCAGTACTAGAGCCTCTCGAAGCCGCAGCGGCTCTGATAGCGGCTGCTGCACACGACGTGGACCACCCGGGCACATCGTCGGCATTCCTGTGCAATGCTCGACATCCTCTGGCCGTGCTATATAATGACGTCAGCGTATTAGAGTCGCATCATGCTGCTTTGACCTTCAAACTCACGCTCAGTAAGTGTTCTGCTATATCTATTCACATTTGCTCTGGACGAAAATATTGGGATAATATTGGGATTTTATTTTTATTCGTTAGGAATTCTTTTGCCCAGTGATGATGAGTACGAACTGACAGTAAAAATATTCCTTATGTTCTTTCTATTACTACAAAAGTACTTTTTCCTCTGTACAAATCTCAAAAAAAATGCATTCAGACATCATGCCATCAACTTGATGATACCAAATGATTTATATATTATAATTTTGGTTTCCACCAAAATATCATATCTTAAAAGATATCTTGTATCTTTGGGGCATTAACTGTGATTTCCATCACAGTTAATGCCCCAAAGATAATATTATAAAACATTCGAAAACCCATTACCAAATGTCTGAAAATAAACTTCTCTCATAACTTCAACTTCTGTCTTCCACAGACGACGACCGAGTGAACATCTTCAAGAACATGGACCGCGACACGTACAAGCAGGTGCGCCACAACGTCATTGACATGATCCTCGCCACGGAGATGACCAAGCACTTCGAGCATCTCGCCAAGTTCGTCAATGTATTCTACGCCAAGTCTAGTGGCAGCAAGGAGGACAATATGCATACTGATGTGAGTATCAATAGTCTGCAGTGTCGTTTGATAATCTAACTTGTAAATTAACTAGATGCTGCCTGCGGTTTCAGTCGCTTTCTCGGGGAACTTCTTTATACATTCATATGAATGAAAGTTCCCTGTTGTTGTGTTAATTTTGAACATGGTCTATCTGTGAGCAAAATCACATAAAAATCAGTTCAGTTGTGTATGCATACATAATAAAGTAATAGGAATATAAGGGATAGCTATATAAGTAGGTGTGGATTAATGTTTATTGGCTGCAAAATGATAGAGTCGTGGCAAAAAGTAAGCAGTACTAATGTTAAATTCGTTATACGTTAATAACCGTTCCTGTCTACCATAATCACCAAACTTGGCAAACCAGTGATGATGAACCAAAACTGGTCATTGATTACGCAATAATTTCTACCCTTTCTTCAAAATAGCAGGTAACCCAGCCAGCACATTCCAGTATCTGTTGCTCTTCCCAAAAGCTTGACTAAACTCATTTTCTTCGTCTTTATTTACTCCTCCCCCCTCCTCCTCTCTCTTTACTTTTTAGGCACTTCTTTACCTATTAGGTGGTGGTGGTGTAGGCTTCAGTCTAGCCTTTTTTACTAACTTAAGAAAGCCTGATATTGATGTTTACTTTTAACAATTTCCAGCAAGAACCACTAGCATTGGATACGACAGCGCTGTCGTCGCCTGATAACGTGGTGTTAGTGAAGAGGATGATGATCAAGTGCGCGGACGTGTCCAACGCATCGCGGCCGCAGAAGTTTGCCTTCGAGTGGGCTAGGAGGTGAGTCCAATGACATTTGTTTACAAAAACCATCTTTAAATCCTTATGTTCCACATTATTTAAGGTCAGCCCAACTATCAGCCAACATCTCGGTATACAACCCTTTCCAAGCCATGTAATTTTTCACTAATCCATCTATTGTTTGTCGAGCTTCCCCTTTGGCCATTCATATTCATATTATAACTTTTTTTTTATAATTTTCATTGCTGAATGGGCCTTGCTTTTGACCTCGATCACGCCTGATGGAAAGCGATGAGGACTATCTAGCTTAGATCTAAGCTACGGTACACCGTAGCGTAGATTTAAGCTAGATAGTCCTCATCCATCGCCAAGAATTAATAAGTCCGCTTTATTTGACCTATTTCCTTTTCCCCTTAACTCAACATGCCAGGTCAATCAATCCCTAAAACTTAAATCAATAGTACTAAAACTAAGCCCTACATGTTCCAGGATCGCAGAAGAATACTTCCTGCAAACGGATGAGGAGAAAGCTAAAGAGTTGCCGGTGGTGATGCCCATGTTCGACCGCGCGACCTGCTCTATACCGCGCTCGCAGATCGGCTTCATTGACTACATCATCATCGACATGATGGAGGCCTGGGCTGGTGAGTACTAACACTTTGAAAGAGAACTTTAACAGTAGAAGGGGTATTTCTGAAGCATTTCTTCCAGCAACTTACCTACTTCAGAGTAGGTAGGTGTGTGCCATTTTGAAGGGTATTGGGGTAAGGCTTATAAGACATTTCAGCCCTGAGAAGGCATTGCATCTGTGATGCGTCTGGCATTGTTGATTTGCAAGCGGTGGTGATCATTTACAATCGGGTGGACTGATTGTTTGCCATCCAAAAGTCGATATCTATTATTTGAACAACGTATTTCAAAGTGTATTTTATTTGATCCTCTGAGCCCTCATCATTGTGCTAACGAGGAGTCTAAGAAATTCCAATCACCCTCAATCATTAAATCAATTAACAACGACCTGACACTAAAATCGTGTTTTCCAGCATTCATTGACATGCCGGAGCTGGTGAACCACGCGCGCATGAACCACGCGCGCTGGCGCGAGCTGGACGAGGCGGGCGTCACCACGCTGGCCGACGTGCGGCGCGCGCAGGGCAGGCAGAACGCCGTACAGGGCGCGCACACCACCGCCGAGGAGTAGTCGCCGACCGGTTACATATAGGAATCGAGCAGAACCACCCGCTGACGTCACAAGATGGAGGCTCGGGAGCACTCGGGAGTGTTCGGAGGGCGCGCGGGTGGACAGGTACGGATGTCAACGTTATAAGTCTGAAACGGATCATAGGCAGTTGCCTGACGGATGTGTCCGATAATACGCTTATTTTATACTTATATATCCGTGTTAGTGTGGATATCACTAATTATAATTGTTGGTATATACTTTTTTAAGTAGTCGTATTTATTAGGTAATATTTGAATGCAAAATATTTACTGCATCGATGTATCATTGGATTTTACATTAACTGTCCACAGATGGCATGATTTTGTCGGGCTTTGTGTGTACTTAAATGTTTTAACTTGTGTGATAGAATATGTTTACTAGTGATGTACTGAACTATACATATTGGCTTATCGTAGCCCTTAACTTTATCGTATTCAAAATGTCGAGTCAGTCCTCATATAAGCTTTTATTGTCCTATTAATAAAAGTAACTTAGGACAAGAATGCAAAGATATAAAATACATATACATATATATGGCATATGCTTATCCAAATATTGTCTCTATTATTATGTCGTCTGTGGAATCATAGACAATCGGCATAATCCACTAATTGTTGTATTCAAGTTGCCATATACACGGGTAGGTATCTTAGTTACATAATATTAATATGTAATATTATAATGTTTTACAATGTCCGTGATATAAGTGCCATATTAACGATTGGCCATGTTTCATTCATTTAGCGGTGTTACGATCATTTCCCACTGCATCCCATGACATACCTTATCACCACACCTTACCATTTAGTTACTGATAGAATATGATTCGTGTAGTGAGGGCATGTAGTCGGTTGACTTTTTAACCGAACTAAAATGGATGTAGGAAAATTTGCTTGTAATTAACAATTTTATCCATGGAGTCTGGAATTCTCCGTCAGCCAGCAACCTGCATTAACGCCCTCACTTAAGCGTCAGGATAGCCCGAAAATTTTAAATTTTCTTACGTATTTTGCAATTTACAAGATAATATTAGGTTGTATGTTGATGAAAGTATGAGTCGCAACCGTCACAAGTATGTATGTACATAATTATAATCATTAGAATCAGTAACACAACTCCTCGATAGTATAATCCTCAAATGTTAAGATTTCATGAAATAGTCATTCAATAGGATTCCCTAATTCAAAGAGTTGTATTGATAACTTTATTAATTGTAAATACTTGTTACGGTCGTGAATCATATTTTGATCAACTTTTGGTATGTTAATAAATAATACTGACTTGCAAATTGCAAAAAAACGTTAGAAAATTTGAATTTCGCGGGCTACCCTGGCTTTCGCCTTAAGAATCGCACCAAACTTGAAAAGTATTTCTCTACTTCTTATATTGTTATACTATTGAACAATCGGTCCATTTTTACACTTGAGCTTTCAAAGAATATTCCTATTTTTATAAAAAAAAACTTTTTGTAGTGCACACTTTCGGCCTCAATCATATCAAAATTCCAAATTTTTCGAATGATTTTGATAAAAAAAAAAACTTGAACAATCAACAATCTACGTAAACAATTTTGTTTCATTCCTGGGGAATATTTTATAACATTTTATACTTAACAATTATAAATGTTAATGTTATTTATTAATAGATATATTAGAACACTTGAATATTTCTTTAATAAAATAATTTATTGTATTCGAATAAGGTCTAACATATATGTAATAGCGATGATTGAATTATGTATTCGTCTATATGACGCTGGTATTTAAGAGTTGTACTATAGTTGATACTACAAATTGTAATGAGATCATAAAATAAAAAAATACGCTTCCTTGTGCTCAATGTCAATACATAGCGGTCTAATGTTAATGTTATACATAACTACTTCAATATTCGTCAACTTTATACATATTATTACGTAGTTCAATTTGCTACTCTAATATTGTGCTGTATTGATTAGGTCGCAGAGTTCAATCTCTTATATTATTTAATCAATAATATGAAACTACCAAAACGTACTTTTTTCACCTACTAACAAATTCTAATGATCAAATTAGTTAATTTTTGTTATAGTTAGCTCAATTTAATTAGATTTTAACGATTATAAAATCTTGATTTGGGATTGTCCTATGGTGAAAATGATTTCGTCCTCTCCCATGGTTTTTAGTCTCCTACAGTGGTGTGTACATGTTTGTGTTATTGTAGAAGATCAAGACCTAATCCAACTGATTTCTATTTATATTGAGTTTAATGTAAGTTGGTCATGTTTGAGAAGTTATAACTATTAAGATACCGGGGGCTGGTCCCCATATTTAAATGTGAAGAATAGATAAAATTACATTGTTGTAAATTTTATATGCGGAGACGTGTGCTATGCATAACTTGTATAAGTACCAATTAATTAATGTTAATGTAAATGAATAAAGATTGAAAACACTTCACAAAGAAGTGACGAAACATGAGCGTTTTATTTTTGTACATTGTGGTCTCTTCAGCTCCACCCGCACAGCGCGGTTGCTCGAGGTTGCGGGGGGGGGGAGGGGGGGGGGGCGAATCTTCTAGTATGAGCGAGAATACGCGATGCTCGAGCATCCGTGGATGCCAAACCACAAGCGGATGCTCGAGCATGCGCGAGGGTATGCGCGACTCTCGAGGATATGCGAGAATGCTCCAGCATCCGTGTATGCTGACTACAAGCCGATGCCCGAGCATGCGCGAGGCTACGCGCGTCTTCTTGAGGATACGCGAAAATACTCGGGCATCCGTAGACGCTAGATTTTAAGCTGATGCTGGTGACTGCGCGCGGCTTCCCAAATTCGAATTTCATTATTTTTGACCTAGAAAGTCTATTTCTAGAGATATTTGTGAAAAACTCAAAAAGGGGATTCCAAGTTCTATTTTTAGGACGCAGCTTACGATTAAACCTGTGACTTTTTGTCTTATATATGTCGCAGGCGATTTGTATGATTCCGCTTTTTACAAACGGCGTCGTCCGTTTAAAAACGCTCGCAGTTGTGAAATATGCCGAAGGCGAAATGTAAATTGCCTTGTCACTATATAATATATGCCACAACATTTATTTTGATGGACAATTCAAACACCGTTTACAAAATGCCGCAGCAAATTGAAGTATATAGTTCTATTTCTCAAGGCTCTCGCCGGCCACTGCCGCGGCACCGCTCGCTCGGCTCGCACGCGGTTGGTCACAGTTCTAACCTAACCTAACCCATTTGTTCGGGGTGCTTAGTTACTGCGACCAATTCGGATCGCGCGTGGTTAGTCACAGTTCCGACTGAACTTACAATAGCAATAAATGTTGAAATTATGACAATTGAACGAGTTGCCAATTTTCCTTCGGCATATTTCATAACTGCGAGCGTTTATAAACGGACGACGCCGAATATATAATGGCGAATCATACAATCTGCCTGCGACATATATATGCCTTCATCTTCCAAGCCTTATCCCTGCATACACATTCACTCTCACTCGCACCCTTTGAGGTACACACACACCCCCATACTCACCAATCATACACTTATACTTGTTCTCTCTCACACACATTACACACTCTGGCTGCAGCTATACCTACATGATAAACTGCCCTGTATGGCCTAACACTGTCTCCTAAGATACAGGACTACCTAGTTTAGGAGACAGGGTTACATGATCTGTGTAGATTTATGTAGATATCCGTGTTTTGTTGTTTTGTACATCTGATCTTGTGTACCTGTCATGAATCTTGTGTGTGTAATAAATATTATTCTTATTCTTTCTTATGAGATATAAATTACGTACTGCGAAGTTCTGAAAAAATACGAGTTGTTTCCATAAAACATTTTATTATAAACAATAATTATTTTAAAAAAAACATACTTTATATAACTTAATACAATTGCAACATTGCGGTATTATAAATGCAATATCTTTACACTTCCGCTCACGTTTTAACTTTTAAAGTGACGTAATGTTTATCGTTAACCTTTTTACTACAAACAACAAAAAAGTTACCAGTTGAACATTACCTAACAGCAAATAATATATTACTTTGAGACATAAACGTGAAATTCTGTACAATATTATATATTTGAAGTTCATCCGAGTAACCTTTAGTTATTAAACCTATTCTTTTAATTGTAAGTATACAAAATCAAATATTCGATAAAAAAAAGCTGGAATGGAAGTCTGCTTCATACAAGTAAAATAACATTAATAAAAAATATCATGACAGTAAGACGCATGAGCCTGCGCCCACCGGCGGCACGGCACGGCAAGAGATTTTTATGCGACGAAAAGAAATAAACTTACATGTATGACAATAAAATTGAAATTTCAATGATGGTGCCCTAAGGACGTCGCGGCATGCCTAAGAATACCGCGGCATCATTGCCGTTGAAATTTCAATTTTATTGTCATATTATTAAGTTATATTCCTATTCGTCGCATAAAAATCCCTTGCCGTGCCGTGCCACCAGAGGGCGCAGGCCCTAAGTAATACTATCGTTATTCATTTATGTGCACAATAAATAGTTTTGACCAAACAAACGATCTAGAAATTTATTCAAAATATTTGACGTAAAATAAAGAAAAAATAAATAGATAAAATTCAAAACTCAAAAAACAAAATTCAAAAATTTTTTTTTTATTATTATTTTCTGTCACATTTACGCCATCTCGTATAGATTTTATTTGGTCAAAAACCGAAGTAAAATAGTTGATATAACATTAAGAACTACATTTATTTAGTCCCACCCTGTACATGAAATGAATTAGAGGCCGTGGACTCGACAAGAGGCCAAAAAACACGTGAAAAGAACCTTATTTGAATGTCTTCATAGTTTAAAACTGTTTGATCGTATTTCGGCTTTCGCAGTCTGCCTCTTCCGAGCCCACAGCCCAGAAAGTGCTAAAGTACGTGTTTTCTTTCGCGAACTTATCTAACTGAACACATCAGACTATCACCATCCTTGAATATTACCCTCTTTTCTTCACAAACAACAAGGCCTATAAAAGATAAGTACTAATTTAATCTTTCCGTTTGCCATACAATATTTCAATAATCAGTATAATATTGTTCAGCCATGAAGTTCTATTCGGCGTGACAATCTACATCAGGTACTTGCACGCGCCTTGGAAAAGAAATTTCGCCATTTAGAGATTCCGCGATTAACACGCTTATATTTTTAAAGAGTCCAATACATATTAAGAGCCACAATATCCACCCAACACTTATTTATTTACAAAGGCATTTTATCGACATGTTTACAGCCGAGTCCCCAGAAGATTCAGTTCGTAAGTTCAATAGCGGGGACTGGCCATGTAAATGATAGAAAACTTTCCCATAGCCTATTATAACAATGCATGTACCGTCGCGGACATCTGCGGTGAACCACTTTTGAACCTTATTGCCATAGTAATAAGGTCGAAAAGTGGTTCACCGCAAATGTCCGCGATGTTACATTGTATACTATCGCTACAGCAGAAGTAGTATTTCTCTCGTACTTTTCTCAATAAAAGCTTCTTTTTAATACCTACAACAGTAACTTATTTAGGTGAGTGTACAGCCTTACCGATACCACAGAATAATAAAGTTACAGTAGTACGTCTGGGCAGTGACCTTGAATTAATTACCTACGGCCGCTCGGTAGATAAATCCGCGTCCGTCCGTGCGTTTACGGCCGTTTTCTATGAAGATAAACTACTGTAATATTATTATACTGTGCCGATACCGTGTTATTTAAACCCGACGAAAATAGAATATATACAATCAAATCATATAGTATTTGCAGTCAAAAGAGCTTTAGAAATATTTATCTTTTCACAACATCGCTTTAAAGAATTTTAAAGACTCGTTACGAGTACACTACGGCCGATTTATCTTGGCAGGTCCGAACATAGGCACTAGAGAAGTTTCGCGCATGTTCTCTCACTCACACTCCTCATGTCACCATTTGGTTCCTAAAAAATCGTACTGCGCAACCTTCTGCGCGAAGTTTGGACCTGCCAAGATAAATCGGCCATACTGTATTATAACATAGAATTAAATTGTATAAATTTTATTATATTGTAACACTCAACGACACATTATATTTTACATCATGTTCTACAATCCTTTACACATTAAAATACAATTTACAAGGTTTTTTTTAGAAATCTGTTCTCTCTTCTGAAGTGAAAAAATTTATCATTTTAATATTCAGAATCAAATATCAAGCAATCAAAATAAAAAAAATTATTAAACATTTTGATCATACAATATGCTAATTATGACACCAGCTTATTCAGCACGATTATTAAATTTTATGATATCAATCAATTAATTTTTAACAAAGACGTACAGATAGTTATTTAGCGCAAAACAGGCGGACACGTGACGTTTGCTCTCTTTCTATCGCTAAGTCGACGTATAGCGTTATCCCACTCTATCATCCCGAACATATGAATAGGTTCGTTAAAAAATCTCTAAAACGCAACGTTATCGAATAAAAACTGTCCACTTATGCCCGGGTCTATTTTCAAACGAAAATGTTCCAGCAGTTTTGTGTAAAAATCAGACTCGGGCACCGAGATCGCGAAGAAAATACTATTGACGTAGTACTATGAAACAGGAATCCTTAACACCACCCTGAATAAAACCTTTAACATTACATAACAACTATTTAAACGTCTAATAGCACTACACTTCGGTTGGGAATTCTCAGTTCACGGGAGATTTTGTCTCTTTCTCACCAACGCAACGGTAACAGAAAAAGACAGGTTACATGTTTTAACTTCTGAGAAAAATTATATTCAAAAATACGAAATGTAGTGCCGGTACGGGTTGTATAGAATAATTCTTCACCTGATCTAGATCAAGTGAGCGCCATTATTCTGATTGGGAGGTGCTTGTCCTCCGGTTGTCGGGTCGCGCCGCTAGATGGCGATAGGTTTGTCGCGACACTGTTCGACTACGTAGTTTGTGAATCGCTTGAGGAACTTGGGGTACTCTCGCTTGTACACCGCTCGAAGTACCCCGGCGGGGGCCCAGCCGCCTGGGTTCACTGGAACAGAAACAGGGATATTAGTCTACAATAACCATGACAGTAACAATAGTGGAATAGAAACCAGTGACCAGCTGACTGACAGATAATAAGCCAAGTAAGGTGCCCCCGAAACGATCAATTGCCATCAATTTATACTGATATTGTCAATCGCTTCAATTACATTTGGCAGACGATCAATTTGCACATAACAAAGAAAAAAAAATTGACAATTGCAATTGATCGTTTCGGGGGCCCTTACACTCTTTGTCCACCGCATCGTGAACGGGAAGTCAATGAGCACGAGATGACGGCGCCGAAGTAAGGACATCAAATTTACTATGGCTGAATAATCTCGTTTCTCGTTGACGTCCCGTTTCCGGTGCGGTGCACAAATATTCTTTAAAAGCATTTAGATTTGAGCTTTATCATCATTCTCCTGCCCTTATCCCAATCTATTTAGGGTCGGCGCAACATGTCCTTTTTTCCATACTTCTGTATTATTCGTCATCTCGGTATTCACCCCCTTTCTAGACATGTCATCTTTCACACAATCCATCCATCGTTTCTTTGGTCTTCCCCTACTCTTATAGCCATCGACATTCATACTCGAAAACTTTCCTCACGATATTTTCCTCACTCCTCCGCATCACATGCCCATACTATGACAACCGATTTCCGCACAATATTTGAGCTTTATATCGTGTCATTTTATAATTCTGTAAATACATATTTGCTACGGTCGCGACTCGTGCTTTAATCAACATAATAGGTTGGGGAAAAAGTTTCTTCGCATTTTTTAAGAAAATTCAAAACATTTTTTAATATACATTATTTACATTTATCTACAGTATGTAGGTACCATTTTGTTCGATAACTTTTTGCCATCTTGTAGGTAGGGACATGATTCCATTGCTATAGAAATTTTGGGACTTCTGATCAAAATACCGCGACAAGTGGTTTTGGCAGTCCTCTCGTGATGTTAACCTGACACTGCCTAAAGAATTCTGAAGAGACCGAAACAGGTGGAAATCTGAAGGTGCAAGGTCAGGACTATACGGCGGATGCATTAATACCTCCCAGCCAAACTCTCTTAATTTTTGCTGAGTGGCTAAAGATGTGTGAGGTCTAGCGTTATCATGATGAAAAACCACACCCCTTCTGTTGATTAATTCCGGCCGCTTTCTCTCAACTTCTAGCTTTAATCTCATCAGTTGTTCGCAGTAGAGATCAGAATCGATGGTCCTGCTGGTGCTGGTGCTGGTGGTAACAGCTCATAATGAATAATGCCCTTCCAATCCCACCACACACACAGCATCACCTTGTTGCGAGTTAACTCGGGTTTCGACACAGTCTGTGAAGCCTGACCGGCCTTTGACCACGACTTTTTTCGCACGTTCTTGTCGTACGTGATCCACTGTTCATCACCAGTTATCAGCTTCTTCAAAAATGGTTCGGTTTCATTACGTCGTAATAAAGAATCACAAATGAGTACACGGATCATTAGATTTCTTTCAGTGAGCTCGTGAGGTACCCAAATATCGAGCTTTTTTGTGTACCCAGTTTTTTTCAAATGCGCCAAAACTATTTTGTGGTCAATTCCCAGTTCTTCAGCTACGTCGTAACTACTGATATGCCGATCTTGCTCTACTTTTTCAAAAATGGCATCCATTTTATCCGTAATAAGGGCGACCAGAGCGACGTGCATCTTTGACATCAAAATTTCCGGATTGAAAACGCTTAAACCAAATTTGTGCTACTCTCACAGACACTGCACTGGGTCCATAAACATCGCAAATTTTTTTCGCGGCTTGCGTTGCATTTTTACCTTTTTTGTAGTAAAATTTTAAAATGTATCGAATTTCTTCATTAGATTCACTCATCTTGACAGTACGAAAAACAAATGAAAATCACACATTTTCCTAATTTGAATTTGGAATTATGTTCTTTAAAATTTAAACTTTCAATGATACCAAAACCAGCCAGATACAAATAATATAGCCAGAGATTTTATTTTAAGTTCATACATACTATAATGCGAAAAGACTCTTTCCCCAACCTAATACAACTTATTACCGACTTGCAAATTGCAAAAAACGTAAGAAATTTTGAATTTCGCGGGCTACCCTGGCGCTTCCCCCTTAATTGCGCACTATCATAAACAGCTTATTTTCACACCAAAACTAAAAGATGTTTGACGGCTTCGTGATAGGTAGGTCTTTTTACACTCTATATCTGTGTTTATTATTATGATTATATTGGAAGTTTACCTGTACTGCAGTAAGCGATGTCGGTGGTGATGTTATGCCGTGTGGGCTGCTCGCCGGCCGGGTACGTGGTGCGGCACGCCAGGCACACCGTCACGAACAGGCGGATACACGCACCGGTGTTCGACTGGAACAAAGAAAACAGTTCGAATATTAGAATCCAGATTCTGATTTTCTTTTTAGGGTTCCGTATCAAAATGGTATAAAGGAACCCTTATGGTACGACTCTGGTCACAGCCGGATATTTCAAGAACTACTAATGCTATTAACTTGAAATTTGGAACAGTTTTAGGTGACGTTTGCCCAACTATTTTGAAAATAAGAAAGAAATAAAAAAAAAATTTTTGCAACGGACTGAAATGGGTCTTAGAAGTAGGGCTACTAGGGCATGTGCGGTATCATATGAAAGAGCGCTGTTTGCACATTCTCAAACTATTTTTTTAGGCTGCATAGTGTTCCGACTTTTGATGAAAAATGTAAAAAAAATACCGGTCCCCCCTTACCTCCGAAGTTTGCACAGAGAAAAATCTGAAATTATTCTATGTGATAGAAGTTTATGTAGAGAATACAGGAAAAATAAAACGATGTCTCTAAATAGCACACTTTTTCAGAAATCGGAACGCAACCCTCGGTGCGCGAGTCCGACTCGCTCTTGATCGGTTTTTTAATGTAAGGACAGGACATCTAGTACGTAATACCGAAGCAATAATGCTTGTGAAAAAATGTAAAATATTAAGCAAACTTAGATGTAGATCATTATTTTTTTTTTTATATATTTGAAATTTTCATGAACACCACAACCACAGTCTACACATCATGCAGTCGTCCGACGAAGCCCGAGCTGCTTACGGAGTTCGGCGAACTACAAAAGCAGCTCGGGCTCTCGTCGGACGACTGTATCATGCCTGATGACTGTGCCGCAACTATATGGCATAGGAGTGAAGAACCAATGACGTTTAGCACCGCAGACGTCCCGAATTTGGTTTGTTGACAGCTTAAAGTGCTTGATAATTCTTATAATACAGGGTTAGTTTTCAATGACCAGCCAAATTTTCACAGGGTGTTCTACCCATGATTACTTTCACTATGGGACCAACTTTGAAATCACGAAAAAAAAATCAGCTGTTTCATACATTTTGGTCGAGTAGGTAGGTATTGAACTTTTGTTGACAATAAAAAGTTGTTCTTATTCACGGGTAGAACGCCCTGTGAAAATTTGGCTGGTCATTGAAAACGAACCCTGTATATGAACATCAAATCATCATCACTCTCAAACGGTCTTCCCGTTTGAGAGTAAGCCACATTCATGTCGTGCATTATCTAGCACAAACCATAACGCCTAAGTAATCAAACACATTTTTATTTTATTAATTTCTAAGAGGCCTGCTTACCTTGTATGAAAGTTTAATTACAATGAGGTATTGTACTAACCGGGTAATCAGCATTGTAGGTGGAATGATTAGTGACGGCGTAGGTATTGTCGCTGTCCTGTCGGACGTGCGACCAGAAGAGCGCGTCCCGCTGCGAGGCCGGCCAGATGCGCTTGAACGTCTGGTGGAACACGAGCGCGTCCGACGAGATCTCCTCTACTATTGTCATTGTTTCTAGTGTGGCTGGAATATAAATACGTAATATTAGTATCGAATATTTTGGTGTATTTTAATACTTACTAGCGACCCGCCCCATGCTTCGCACGGTTTTTACGGTTTGACAAAACATCGATATTGCTTTATTATATGTAAGTTTAATATTAATGTATTGTACATATAAACCTTCCGGAATAAATTCTCTATATGATGGTGAAAACCGCTTCAAAATCCGTTGCGCAGTTTAGAAGAACAACGCGGCCACACAGACAGACACGAAAAAGGACTTTAATTTATAATATGTATGGATGCTAGGCAGAGGGGCTCGTGGCTAAGTAATAATAGCCGCACGGGTCGATCAATCAGGTTAAGCTATGCTTGCCTCGGTCTGTCTGTGGATGGGTGACCATCTTTACATAACGAGATTCCTCTGTGTCTCGGAAAGCACGTTAAGCAATTGGTCCCGGCTGTCATTCGTGAATCTTTAACAGTCATCACGGGTCGTCAGAAGCCTGATAGTCTGACAACCAGTCTTATCAAGGGGTATCGAATTATCCATTTACTGGATTGTTGAGGTCAGAGAGGCAGTCGCTCTATGTAAAATACTGGTGACAGCTGCATCCGGTTAGACTGGAAGCCGACCCCAGATATAGTTGGGAAAAAACAGATGATAATGCTTTGGACGACAATTTTTTTTAATAAGCATTTTATCCATGTTCTAGCTAAAAGGAAACCAGTGAAATAAGTCTCTTGTAGAGAGGGATTCATCATCACCATCGTCAGCCTATAGCAGTCCACAGATTGACATAAGCCTCTTTAATGGCACGTCATTTAAGAGCCGGCGCCCACTGACAGCTCGGCATGGCAAGGGATTTTAGTAAGCGCAAATTATTTGAGATCTTATTTTGTCAAGCTTAGCGTTCATATTTCGGGATGCCACGGCATTTCAGAACGTGCCGAGCCGTACCGAAGGACGCCAAAGCAGGCTCTGACGTATCAATGCATGTGTGAAATTCACATTTCACACATGCATTGATACGTCACACTCACACGTGATACTCACATGTTAGCAGTGTTAAATAAGATTCAAAATAATCTGTATTTAAAAGATCCCTTTCCATGCCGAGCCCGTCAGTGGGCGCCGGGCCTTATTCGACCTTCTGCTACAGGATGGCTGGCCATGCTGCGAAGATAGACCATTCACCTAAACTGAAGGTGTTACCTTACTATTAGAAAGGTTTAGATTTAACACAATCAGCCTATAACGTTCCCACTGCTGGGGCACAGGCCTCCTCCTGGTGAAAGGGAGTGGGCTGTAACCCACCACGCGGGCCCAGTGCGGGTTGGTGGATGTCACATGTCTTCGAATTTTGGGTTCTAGAATAGTTTCCTCACGATGTTTTCCTTCACCGTATAGCTCTCTATACGGTGGTGATGAAATAATGTACACAAAGTAAAACGCCTATCAGGGTTCGAACCCAAGACCTACAACTCGTAAGTCCGGCCGCTTCCACTGGGCCACCGCTGCTTTAGGTTTTAAACCTAAAGTTTAGAAAATTATAATGGAAGCTCAAGAATACAATTAAATACACAATTATAAGACTTTGAAGGGTAAAACTTACTACTAGATGTAATGTAATAGCATGTGTTTTAGTAAGAACAATTATGTTGGATTTATACTGGCTAGGTCCCTGACAAGTCGTTCACCATTTGTCATTGGCATAATCCCATAAATTATTAATGATATTCTCCTGAGAAAGAATAACCGAATCTGCAAATATCTGTTGTTATCGAAGGACGATGAACCTCATAAGTCATAACATTAGCATAATTTTACTAAATAAAATAGTATCTAATAATTATTATTTATTTACATCCAGTAAATATTGACAGTTAACAAGATAATCTCACGCGAAATTCTGATTATGCGTTTTATTTATTGCAAATCACAAATGTAAAATGTTTAGTATTTTAATAATTCATGAACAACGCGTGCCATGTATGGCAATACTGTAGTATTGCACGAATTTTCGTCGGTCACGGCTAGCAGTTTCGTCACTCGACGAAATTATGACAACCGAGATATTTGTTAATTTGTTGGTATCTATCATAACTTTCTTGATTACGGATGGCAAGTATGGAGACGCCCTAGGAAGACATATTATTGATGATTTTCTTCAGAAAGGTCAGGTGCGTGCTGGCAACCGGCGTGCGTGTATGACCAGATGTATGAACGTAAACGAGGCATAGGAGTACGTAAGGATCGTAGCAGGTAGCGTTCTGTATTTCTGCTTACCCTCATGGGAAGAAGGCGTAAGTTTATGTTAAGTTAACTAATGCAGTGTTTGGCTAGAAGATATTTAATTATATAAAGAAAATGATATAATACGATATATTCGTAAAAGAAAAGTATATCTAAATCATTAAGTATTTGTATAAGGTCCGACGCAGACCCGGCACTCACTGCTAAGCAAAATATCAACATTTTACGTTGTCATGTGTGCGCCCATCTTAAGGCAACTATGAGTACGTACAGTGGGCTGCATCAATTGGGTACCCCAGTAGTATTAAAATTTGAATCCAACTGGGGCACCCAATTGATGCAGCCCACTGTAGGTACCTAAATTACTATGTTTTACTAGCGGCCCGCCCCTTGCAAGGTTTTTACGACTTGACAAACATCGAGATTTTTTTAATAACACTTTGAAGGACACTCCAATCTTAACAAGGAGTATTGTCTTACCCAGTAACTGGGTTGTGGAAATCAGATAGGCAGTCGTTCCATGTAAAATACTGGTATTCAGCTGCATCTGGTTAGACTGGAAGCCAACCTCAACATAGTTGGGAAAAGGCTAGGCAGATGATGATGATGACTTTGAAGGATACTAAACGGCTATAGCAGTCATAACAATAAAACTTCTCTCTCGTTCAGTCCTTGAAAGAAAACTACAATTAACCATAACTAAATCGCATCACAATCCATTGTGTAGTTAAGAAGACCGAACCGGTCACCTTTGTGACCGGTTCGGTCACAAAGTGTTAGAAATGTACTAAAGTCGCTTTTCGTGTCTGTCTTTACAGACACGAAAAGCGACTTTAGTACATTTCTTAAAGATAAAAGTTTTTATTACAATATAATACTCACTTTCCCACTCATACCGGTAGCGCGGGTTGAAGAAGTAGTGACACATCTCGCGCGCAGTCACGCCGCGCACTTTGTGCATCGCCTTCAGGGGATCTGTCACCATGCCATCCACTTCCATCTCCCTGAGAAAGTACATACATTGAGCGTCCTGTCCCTGTATATGGAATATGTGTGGCGTGGATAAGGCCCTGCGATCTAAGTTAGCAAATGTATGGGGAAACTTACACAGCCCCCAAAACACAAACATTAAAAACTTCACACTACCACGCTCACTACCAATTACCAATACAAAAAAAACTTCACATTTTATTTACAGTATCTACCAATCCCAGGAAAACATTCGCTATATTTTATGATACATGTTCGCAATGTAATTGTTATACAGAAACCAAAAACAAAT
Organism: Cosmia pyralina; assembly: GCA_946251885.1. Taxonomy (NCBI): domain Eukaryota; kingdom Metazoa; phylum Arthropoda; class Insecta; order Lepidoptera; family Noctuidae; genus Cosmia; species Cosmia pyralina. The sequence goes on from OX276357.1 coordinate 18,022,230, forward strand.
GTACAAAAAAAATTACACACTCATCATTACCAATCCAAAAAAAAAAAAAAAAAAAGGCCAAGTGCGTGTCGGACCATGCACAATGAAGGGTTCCGTAGTTGGGATGAATTTATCCCAAGAACAAACTTAACATTGTAGATGAAAAACATGTTCTCCCATACATCCAACTGTAAATGTAAGTTTGTACTCACAATATTGAAATATTTCCATGTTATTTTCAGACCACAGATTTCTTTATAGGGTTTCCCGTAATCTACATGATTTATTTTCTGTATTTTTTTTAAATTTTAGGCTCAGTAGTTTCGGAGATAAGGGGGGGGAATGGTGACTTTCGTCTATTTTCTTAAATAACTAAAAAACGATTCATTTTAAAATTATAAATCAAATATATTTGCGACCCTCATAGTAAGCCCTTTCATTTGATATGTCACACGGTATAGTTTGAAAACTGTTTTTTTAATTTTCTTATTTGCCCCTCAAAAGTCTCAAAAGTGACCCCCATATTCAAAATTCATTTATTTACTTTACCTGTCCGTGTTTGGGGTCACAGAAATTCATATGTGTACCAAAATTCAACTAAATCGGTCCATTAGATTCGTAGCAAATTGGCTGTGACAGACGGACAGACAGACAGACACACAAGTGATCCTATAAGGGTTCCGTTTTTTTCCTTTTGAGGTACGGAACCGTAAAAACTTAAAAATTTACAGTATTTACCAATCCCAGAAAAACCGTATGCCAAATTATACCAAACTACATATTCTACACCACAAACAAATCCAAAACTTAAAAGCAATACTGTCACTAAAAACTACTAGCTTACATTACAAATATTACAATAATATTAAACTACATTTTCACCCCTTTATTCATAAAATCATAACATTGCAAACGCTTATAAATACCATACAGTACGTCATGTAAGTTTACCGCTCTGTAATAGGCTACAAATGACTGCGCATTAGTCAATATTTATACTAAAACAGGAGCGCGCCATGCCATGCGCATCGGAAAGCCTGGTTTCAGAGCGGCAAACTTACGTGACGCTAACTGTACTTATCATTTGAGATTTGTTGTCGATTGAGAAGGCAATGAGCCATAAAATATACTATCCACACTAGGACAGGGCCTTTTGGGTTCCAAGCCGTGAAAGACCTCAATGTTCCAGAATGTCCATTAAGGTGAGTAGATCCTAGGAGGTTTAGTGTTGATTTTTTTGATAAAAAAATTCTACCTCATCGGACTAAAAATGTGAGCATGGGAATTTTCAAAATGTTCCAAGTCTCCAGACTTATTTTTTTTTTCTTAATGATGGCGCTAGTTAGCAGCTCTACTCGCCTTAAGAAGCTGACAGCAGCTAAAGCGCGGTCACTGTCGGAATGCTTAAAAAAGAAAGAGAAGCGCGATGAAACAACGCTGGCAATTTATTGCAAAATATGAAGCAATTGCAACAAAACCACTATTACGTTAATATGTTGCTTATAGAATTATCTGACAAAAAATCAGAATTATTGCATGTATATTAGTATGAGTTTTAATCGCTAAAAGAAATGTTTAGAGGTTTCTTCGTGATTTTTTTCTATCGTAACAAATTAGTTGTATTATGTTTTCAACACACTATACTAGCATAATATGAATATCACAAAATCACAAAATATAATATTAGGTTGGGGAAAAAGTCTTTTCGCATTATAGTACGAGTATGTATGAACTTAAAATAAAATCTCTTTGGCTATACTATTTGTATCTGGCTGGTTTTGGTATCATTGAAAGTTTAAATTTTAAAGAACATAATTATAAATTCAAATTATGAAAATGTGTGATTTTCATTTGTTTTTCGTACTGTCAAGATGAGTGAATCTAATGAAGAAATTCGATACATTTTAAAATTTTACTACAAAAAAGGTAAAAATGCAACGCAAGCCGCGAAAAAAATTTGCGATGTTTATGGACCCAGTGCAGTGACTGTGAGAGTAGCACAAATTTGGTTCAATCCGGAAATTTTGATGTCAAAGATGCACGTCGCTCTGGTCGCCCTATTACGGATAAAATGGATGCCATTTTTGAAAAAGTGGAGCAAGATCGGCATATCAGTAGTTACGACGTAGCTGAAGAACTGGGAATTGACCACAAAACAGTTTTGGCGCATTTGAAAAAAACTGGGTACACAAAAAAGCTCGATATTTGGGTACCTCACGAGCTCACTGAAAGAAACCTAATAAACCGTGTACTCATTTGTGATTCTTTATTATGACGTAATGAAACCGAACCATTTTTGAAGAAGCTGATAACTGGTGATGAAAAGTGGATCACGTACGACAAGAACGTGCGAAAAAGGTCGTGGTCAATCGCCGGTCAGGCTTCACAGACTGTGGTGAAACCCGGGTTAACTCGCAACAAGGTGATGCTGTGTGTGTGGTGGGATTGGAAGGGCATTATTCATTATGAGCTGTTACCACCAGGCAGGACCATCGATTCTGAACTCTACTGCGAACAACTGATGAGATTAAAGCAAGAAGTTGAGAGAAAGCGCCCGGAATTAATCAACAGAAGGGGTGTGGTTTTTCATCATGATGACGCTTGACCTCACACATCTTTAGCCACTCAGCAAAAATTAAGAGAGTTTGGCTGGGAGGTGTTAATGCATCCGCCGTATAGTCCTGACCTTGCACCTTCAGATATTCACCTGTTTCGGTCTCTTCAGAATTCTTTAGGCAGTGTCAGGTTAACATTACGAGAGGACTACCAAAACCACTTGTCGCGGTATTTTGATCAGAAGTCCCAAAATTTCTATAGCAATGGGATCATGTCCCTACCTACAAAATGGCAAAAAGTTATCGAACAAAATGGTACCTACATACTTTAGATAAATGTAAATAATGTATATTAAAAAATGTTTTGAATTTTCTTAAAAAATGCGAAGAAACTTTTTCCCCAACCTATTATATTAGGTCTTTACCTATGAAATTGCCGTTCTGCAGTACTGGCCATTTCAAATCAAAATAATTTTTGTTTGGCTAAGAATTCTAATTTCAAATTAATTTTATTTTAAAAACATGGATTTTTTTTTCCAAAAGTAGTCATTTGTTTATTGATTAGTGATACATTTTCATCGCATTTCAATCTTTTTCGTCATCATGGATACGTTAAAAATTCGAGTAATTATGGAATATGAGTACCGTCGTGGCAGCAACGCGGCACAAGCGGCACGCAACATCAACGACGTTTACGGAGCTAACACTACAAACCAACGCAATACTTGTTATTGGTTTGCTCGCTTCCGTTCTGGAAATTTCGACCTGAAAAATGAACCTCGCGGTCGTCCGAAGACTTTGGTCGACAATGACGAATTAAAGGCGATTGTGGAAGCTGATGATACACAATCTACGGCTGAATTAGTAGCAGCTTTCGACGTTAGCGTCAAAACAATATTGGTCCATTTGCGTCAAATTGGCAAGGTAAAAAAGCTTGACAAATGGGTGCCCCACGAACTCAATGATCGCCAGCGCGAAGTACGCGTCGAGACGTGCCTTGTACTGCTCAACAGACACACAAATGAAGGAATTTTGAACCGCATTGTTACCTGCGATGAAAAATGGATTCTGTTTGATAACCGCAAGCGCTCAGCAAGTTGGTTGGATCCTGGTTCAGCACCTAAACAATGCCCTAAACGAAAACTTACCCCTAGAAAAGTGATGGTCACTGTTTGGTGGTCTAGCGCCGGTGTGATTCATCACAGCTTCTTACCAAACGGGGTGAGCATTACTTCAGATGTGTACTGTGAAGAACTGAACACAATGATGGAGAAGCTGGCACATCTCCAACCAGCATTGGTCAATCGCTCGTCTCCGCTGCTCCTGCACGACAACGCGCGACCTCATACTGCACAGCAGACGGTCTCCAAGTTGCAAGAACTGGGGTTGGAAGCTCTCCGTCATCCGCCCTACTCACCAGACCTTGCGCCTACAGACTACTACTTTTTCCAGAATTTGGATAACTTCTTGGCGGGAAAAAAATTCAATACCCGAGAGGCAGTCAAAATGCCTTTGAAGAATTTGTTGCCTCCCGTCCAGCTGATTTCTTTAAGAAGGGCATCAATAAACTGCCACTGCGTTGGCAAAGATGCATTGATTGCATGGGTGATTACTTCGATTAATACAAATAAAAAATGCATGAAAAAAATTCGTTTAATTTTTTTCATACAAAACGGCAATTTCATAGGTAAAGACCTATTATAATAGAATAGCATAATATCACATATGTTTCTGATATTGTTTACTGCAGTGGATCATATACTTTAAGCATTATAAAAGCCCTTAACGAACTAACAAAAAGCCCTAACAGTAAACTCGGACGGACCAGAGCCCGGAAAACCCAAATCTATAGTTGTGTGGATACACCTCCAAATTGGTTATGAATAAAGGGGTAAAACATAGGTAAGCAAAAGTAGTATAAGAATGGAGTCCACATACCCACTTCTACAAACATTTTCCACGTACCTCCTGTACATCCTCATGTCGCCCTCCTCCGCGAACAGTTGCCATCCGATCTCTCCGCCGACGCCTTCAAACGCCGCCTGGATCTGCTCGGTCGATATCCTGTCGATCTGGAAACGTCAAATGGCCTTATTTATTATTCGGAAGAAACTTTTACCAAGGAAAGCCCAAGCAGAGCTGCCATCTAGATTATCTTTTCTAGTTTTTTTAGGGTTCCGTACTCGAAGGGTGCCAAACGGAACGCTAAGTTAATTATTAAAATTTTTATATATGTTTTTTAAACTGAAGTTTTTTTGTAATATGTAGTTTTAAATATAGTACCTACGGTGGTACGGGAACCCTTCGTGTGCGAGTCCGACTCGCACTTGGCCGGTTTTTAAGCTTGCGCTTTTCCACGCATGGGCAAAGACCTCCCTCCCTCCATTCCTTCCATCTAGTTTTTCTTGATCTGTCATAAAGTTTTAGTGCACTCAGTGGCGCTAAAAGAAACTGTTCATACATCTTCAAGAAATACTGTGAACTTGACTTTCACACAAACGCAAAGCTCATTTATCCCATTGCAGGTTTTATTGTTCTTATAAAACTAGCACTGTACAATAAAAACAAGAACTTTTGTGTGAAAACCTGTTCTGTTCACTAACTAGAAATTTGATAACGCAGTGACATAATTTGTGACAAACATTTTTTTCCTTCGGATAAGTTACTTGCAATAAATTGTGGACTATTGTGGGATCACAAAGAGGTCGGCCCAGAAAGAGGTGGCGGGATGACCTGGACGCGTACCGTGAGGGCTGGCGCGGGAAAAGAGTTCCTGGAAGGACTTAGGGGAAGCCTTTGCCCAGCAGTGGAACAGTATTCAAACAAGTAAAATAAGTTAAGGATAAGACATAGAGTAAGTAAAACAAAAATTGGGGTCACATAAGATCGGAAACATCGAGTCTTGTTTTAAGCGAAACGCTAATAGAACACGCATTCATAAATGAGTGGTGTCGTTAACACTACCAGTAGTATCTGTGCGCTAACACATTTTATGTCATAAGATCTACTATCAAAAAAGATAAACGAAATGTTTCCCTTATCGGAACATTAACCCAGAATATTAATACCGCGGACGGCGGTATTTTCATCAACTACCTACCCTGTGGTAATTTGGATGGCATTAAGTTTTTGGGGCAACGGCGAAGTGGGGCAAACTTAGTTGAAAGGCTTGATCCAAATAATCCGTCTATCTATAATAATCCCTCCATATGTGCAAAGTGCAAGTAATCTAGGATATGTCGAGGGCATTCAATAGTTTAGTGAATACTGAGCTACAAACACGACTTATTTCATACAGCCACAGCCACACCACACATTCACAGCCACATTCGGTAAGCATGGAAATAGTCACATCCTTTCTAGAATAAGGCTGACTAATAGGAAAAACTAAATAAGACAATCTGGCAAGATACAGGAGTGGAACTAGTAGGCTGTGTCATTACCGAACGCATTATCGCGACCTGCGGTCAATCACGAGGTTAACCACTACAAAAAAGAAATAAGATCTCTAACCTCAGACAACAGTGTGCAGTACGTTATCAATGACGCGACCTGGAGACGTGTGTGAACACTGGGAACCGCACTCCACCATCATAAGTGACTGGTAACTCACCTCAGTCCACAAGGTGTGCACGGTGAGTCGGTTGTCGATGGCCGGTGGTGGCAACTCGACCTGGTCACGTGTGTGCACGCTGGGCGGCACGACACGTGCACAACGCTCCTCCTCCATTTTATCGAAGCCTGTCTCCACTGCATCGTAGAACTCGTCGTCTGGCAGTGTGGAGTGAGGACCCTCCTGTAGACAATCGAAAATAAGTTTAATATTATTTTTCGCTGAATATTCACTTGCTAACATCGGCATCGGCACATGACTGTGATGAATTCAATTTGAACACCAATATCGCGGCCATCTGGAGTTGGCGAGACGGCTGACGGAAAGTATGAATTGGGAGTCGATGGATTGATTAACCATAGAGATGATTTTATTTTTGTTTAGAACGCCAGGCAGATAACCTTCCCTCAGTTAAACAAAGGTAACTTGTTATCTCCTATTTTACGTAAATTCGAAATACTTTACGTTGAAAAAGCAGAAGCAAATTTCTAAATATGACTAACAAACGCCAAACGACTAACATGACGTCCACGTTCGCCAACATATTAAGAGGCCCAATTAGTTTCCAGCCGTAACTTTGCTGAATTAAATTAGTCAAACGAACTGTGCCCAGCCAGACTAATGCATGCATTAGTGCATTTTCTAATTAGTGAGAGTTGAAGATAGTTCTGATTTCGGAATAGACTTCACAAATTTAATGTAATTCTGATATTTCTAATGTAGCGCTTACTTATTTTAACATTATTTGGTTTTTTCGAATTCTCGCCAAAGCACATCTATCTATCTAAGTATATAAATAAAAAGAGAAGTCCTGACTGACTGATTGACTGACTCATCAACACCCAGCCCAAACCCTTGGACCTAGGTAGCTGAAATTTTGCACAGAGGTTCCCTTTATAATGTAGACAAGGAATAAGGAAGGAATTCCCGATAGTACGTTCCCGTGGGATATTTGCCGACATCCACGCGGGCGAAGCCACGGGCTAAAGCTAGTAGGTACAAATTTTTAACCCAAGAATGAACCTCGACTAGTTAACGATCAACAGCCGCATTTGCATAAGGCCTTACTTGCAAAGACAACAAACACAAAGGCACACAAATATAATAAAGTGGTATCCGTAGCCTCTAGATAATATTATTCCGCGTCGTTCCGACCTACATACATAGGCACAGCCGTGAGGACATGGTGGTAAATGAAATTTGGTTGATTGCGCGATCCACGTGATGGTCCGCCTCGCATAATTATTAGTTACGGCTGCGCGTTAGAACGACTGTCAAGCCCAAGGGCGCTAGATTTACGAAACGGGAAAAATCATTTTTTTTTTTTATCATAGCAAATAAAGAAAGTTTTGTTTGAGAAAAAAAGTTAATATAAGTATATCATTTCATTATTAGCAACTTTAACTTTAAAGATCTAACTAAAGTTAAAAAACCTATAACAAAACTTTTTCATTCATGAAAACGGCAATGCAGCACGCCAAGAAAGAGATGACAGGATGCGTTTGACTCCTTTTTTAAAGCATTGGCTCAAAATCGCAATAAAAATAGGAAAAATGGGAAGTGGGAAGAAAGGCATGTGCCAGGCGACAGCACATTATTATGTGTAGAATATTGCAAGACTGAATTCACATATCCAGCTCACAATTCAAGCATGCTATTATTTCTAAGCTAATGTTGAAAAATCGATGCTCCGGACGCTAAGGCCAACGCTTTACGATGTCCATTTGAAAGCAGGCAAAGTTAATTATATCTAAGTAAAATATAATTGTTCAAGACATCGTTAATAAAAATTATTGTTATTGGTTTCGGCTGATGCCGAAACCTATTTTATTCATTCATTTAATTTTCTTAATTCTTTAATTTTTTTTTCTTCTTTTTTTTTTCGAGGACCTTGGCTAAGTAATAACAGCCGCACGGGTCGATCCATCAGGTTAAGCTACGCTTGCCAGGGTCGGTCCGTGGATGGGTGACCATCTTTAGATACCGAGTCTCTTCCGTGCCTCGAAAAGCACGTTAAGCCGTTGGTCCCGGCTGTCGTTAAGGGTCGTCAGAAGCCCGAAAGTCTGACAACCAGTCTTACCAAGGGGTATCGAATTACCCAGTTAATGGGTTGTGGAGGTCAGATAGTCAGTCGACATCAGTCGGTATCCATGTAAAATACTGGTATTCAGCTGCATCAGGTTAGACTGGAAGCCGACCCCAACATAGTTGGGAAAAGGCTAGGCAGATTGATTGATTCTTCTTTTTCTTTTCTTTTTTTTTTAATTTTCTTGTGGATGAAGAATGGATCGTGCACTTATAGATAGAAGGAATCGTGTACCAAATGCCTCAGACATCTAAACTCTATACTAATAAATAAAGCTGAAGAGTTTGTTTGTTTGAACGCGCTAATCTCTAGAACTACCAGTCGGTTTCAAAAATTATTTTTGCATTTGATAGCCCAATTCCTGAGGAAGGCTATAGGCTATTTAACATCACGCTAGGACCCTTAGGAGCTGAGTAAAAAGAAAAAAGTCAGAAAGAACGCTAAGCGAATACGAAGTAATAGCTCGGACAAGAAATTTCACGCGGACGAAGTCGCGGACAGAAGCTAAGCATCCATTAAGTTCAATGTCAGTAATAATAGTTCTATGAATTCATCCCCAGATTTGTCTCTTGAGTCCGTGATGTGCAAAGGCATGAACTCATGCAGCGACAAAAAAAAACTATAAATAAAAACAATACGGGAATACTTGACCACACACAACGCTTGAAGATACAACAACAACAACAGCACAATCTATGCTCACAATATAACCAACATTCGATTCTTGAATAAAATAGTGGCTTTTTTGCAATGATGCTTGTCTTTACCCTAAATTACGTCTATGAAACCAGAATATAATCCAGGGGGGTGAAACTTCCATACATTGACTTCAAACAAAATATTCATAGACAATGCTGCCGTCTGAAGGAAAAGGAACGGAAACTTTGGCCATAGTTTTACATTTTAGCAGATAGATAGAGCTACTTTTATCTACCTTAGTATCTACAACAAAAGTATAGCTACTATACAAAATAAATAATAATAAATAAGCATTATTGATTATTTTACTATTGCATTAGAAATAAATTTATTAAATATAGTAGCAAAATAAATAAAACCTTTTTCACAATTGAAACTAAACGTAAATGTTGATAGACAGGAACTTACAGTCAGTACCGTTGACTTTTGTAAACATTTCTTCTGTTTCGTTCAAATTTCATATTCCTGAACAATATTTTAGGAATTATTATTTATTCCATTTCATTTTGATTCCAAATCGTCATTATTATTTTTATTAATACACTTCATAAATTAATGTACAGTTTCGTTCGTTGTTTCTGTGTCCAGTGTTCGTGTGTTCTGGTGATCTGTTTTGTGCTCTTTTACAACTTAGGACTGTGCTTGTTTTCTTAAATAAATATTATTTCATTTCTATCTACCATTTTATTCCGTTTCATTTATTGGTATGTCCCTTGATGATGGCATTTATAGTTTAAGATTTTGAAGAAGGTTTATGTTATTTATTTTGTGAAATAAGTAAATTCTTGTGTATGTTTCGAATTCTACATTTCCTCTAGAATATGAATTTGTCATAGTCTTATTACACATAAGAATTAATTTATTCCACAAATAAAATAACATTCATTCTTCAATACAATGTTTAGGGATTTAATACTAGAAACAAAAACTCTTAAAAGCGCCATCTAGTGAGCTAGGTAAGGAGACATTAGGACATGCAGCGCTATCTCTAGGATTGGGTACTCACTTTTTACAAAACGAAAACCTGAGTTGCCCATCTATATTACTTTAGATAGTGTATTATCTATGATATAATCTGCGCAATGATGATAACATTTTAATACAAAAAGGTTTATACAACCTTACTAAAGTGGAGTATGTGGGACTCTTTCGAGACATCCCTCCACAAAGCGGTATCATCTTTCAACTTTTTCTCCTCCACACATGCTAACGATTACTGGATTAACAAAACAGTTACGTGAGGTAACACTGGGTACCTAATCGGTAGGCTAGCTCACCTCCACCAACATTTACTCAATTTTGGGAGAGGCCGGTCCATCTATCAGTTCAGTCAATATATCCAGGCAGCAGCGTACACCGATTACTCTTTGATTGTTTGTTTAGATACGAGTTTCCCTTGCCAATGTCGCTTTTGGTGATTTGCAACGGATATTTGTGTACACACTATGTGTCAACGATTAACTGTGACCAGCAGAGCGGTTAAACAATGAACCGAGTGCTCACATCATGAAATGATGCATGAAGGTCATTAGCGACGGTAGTTTAGGATATCGCGCACACAATGTTCATTGTAATCAAATCTGCTGTTAACAAAAAGGGTGATCATGTTAGTTCTTAAAAATGACGAGCATCATCATCATCCTGCTACACTTATCCCAGTTTTTTCGGGGTCGTCGCAGCCAAAATGAAGACAAACTTAACTATTTCTTTTAATAAATAATGGTGCCGATTCTGTTGTACCTACACAAACTAAACTTAATTTAGGCAATTGCTAACTTTTTCTCTCTGATAAAGAAGAAAGAGACGAACGTAAATTAAAGCTGTCAAATTTAGTTGTACTAATATTTCCGTATGACGACACGTAAAAACACGTCGACTAAAAACACGGTTAAGCACATAGCGTAAACTAGTTTGACATCTCTAACTTAGTTCATAGCTATAGCCGCCCTTTTCTCGCTCTGCCTGTTAGAAATATAGCGATTCTCAAATTTAGTTTAGTTATTGAGAATCGGCACCAATGTCAATTAAAAGACAATTTAAAACATAATAATTAATGTAGTATTGTAGACCAATAACATCGTTTGATACTAGCAGACGCAGAAATACATCAATTTAATATCTGAAGAATGTGTGGTTTCATCTCGTTTACGAGATGAAACCGCTAAATAAGCCAAGCATATCGAAGTCAGGGCAGATATAAATACTATGAAGTGCCCAGTTTTAACCGGTGAGTGGTTAATACGAGTACCAGCACAAGGGCTTAAAATACCAGCATATAAACATCACGTTTAAACATATCGGCAACAGTGAATTCCCTTGATGAATATGAACCATTATTTTGGGATAGTGACGTAGATACACACACTATCATATAATGATAAACTATAAAAAAAATACAATGTTCTGTGAAAGCTAATTAAGTTTGAACAACAACATAAAAAGCAAAATTCTAAGACGTGTTAGATTCTAAGACATAATACAGATTGCTTTACACGTACGACTAAAATAAGAAGAATCGCATATCTTACGAGTATTATGTTTGTTATTGTGGGTTGCAGCTGAAAATCAGCGTCAGATGGTACTTACACCTTGTGTTGTCATCTGACAATATGCTGAGCCGAGGCCCATTTGGCATTATAATAATTATTTTCTGTTTTTTTTTTAACCGATTTCAAAAAAGGAGGTTTCTCAATTCGACCATAAATATATACGGTATGTGGTGTCGCGGATAACTTCGTCGTTTATAAACCGATTTTGATGATTCTTTTTTTGTTGGAAAGTAGATATTCCAAGGGTGGCACCATAAGGAAATTAGGATCTGATGATGGCATCCCAGAGAAATCGAGGGGAACCTTCAAATTTTATAGGCACACCTATAGCGATTTGGGTATTTTTTATAGTAACTCGTGCATTTGCTCCCTGAAAGCACCATTTGGTGAAGTGGAACTGATGAGGAAGACCACAGATGGCCATCGGAACTACTCAATAATACTTATTTCACGGGTTGCGATTTGATTATTGCTAAGCAGTTTATGCTCGTCACAATACATATATAGAAGAGGAGCTGATGGTGACTTCACTATCAGTTCCAGTTCTCCTGGTTCCTTACTGGGAGAACTCCTCAACAATTAACGTGCTTGTATCGGGAAAAGCAATATTTTATAAATGGTGATGAGCAGTTGACATTAGGCTATTGTTACTTAGATCAATTACAGACTGACCCACTAAAAAGTGAAAAGTAAAAAAAAATTACCGACTTCCAAAAAAATACTACAAAGTTTAAAATAACTTTAATTTCGGAAGTCGGTGGCAAAAACTAAAATACAGATACAAAGACACCGACTTCCGAAATTAAAGTTATTTTTCACTTTGAAATATTTTTTTGGAAGTCGGTTTTTTTTTTTTTGTAAAAAGGTTTTTATAATTTTAAGGTGATTTTTTGCTACAATGCCATTAAACGCATTTTTCTTTCTTTCTTTCTATTATTTATTATTTAAGAGAAATCCCTTGTAATGTTGCTAACCGTAAAAAAAAATAAGATAGGTATTTCCCAAAGCAAAACCTAGATATATAAAATACTCTGAAAATTTCCCAGTAGGGTATCCCCAAAATTCTCCAAGGACAAAATAAACACCTGCTTCTCAAGCATATTTTATCTTTACGAGGCAAAGCTTTTAAACTACAGTATTCATAAATCGTGAGGTTGGGAACATTTTACCACCTCTTAGTACCTAACCTAGACGATTCCCCTAACACCGTATGTAGGTTAGATTCGCTTTACGCCCTAAATAAGAACAATGGCTGTCTGGGGGTACCTTTAGTGACCTCGATTGGTGGTGTCTGGGTTAACGAATGGTAATTAGTGGGCTTGTGTCTATTCAGCCATTATTTTGTGTTACAGGGTTGACAGCACGTGCCCTTTTTATTGCCCTCTGCAATATTAAACGACTTAGAAGATTTCAATTTCAAAATAATGGACACTCTCCGTATGTTGATCTACCTACATACAGTTCACATAAAAATTGCATATTACAGTACGACACAACTTACATACATTTTGAAAATTTGCATTCATTCATTTCAATTTTACGAATTTATTTGGTTTGCGTTTGCATAAAGATCACTTGGATGGTGATCGGTTTTACGAGTTTTGCCGATACTACATCTAAGTTGTGTCGTACTGTATATATAGGTACATCTTCGTCTCATCTGTCGAGGTAAACATCTTATGACAAATACAACGTATTTTATAGTTATCATAATGTCTTACAACAAGTACCTACATACAATACTTTATGTACAACAATTCAAACATTCTGACGACGCGGGACGGTAATTGTTTTAAAACACAGTAATTTGTGCTTAAAAGAGTTTATCTTTATTTCTATTTGTTAGAACATATTATTTATTTACTGAAGAACAAACCTAATGAGATAATTATGTAAATGACAACATTTTTGCTTTATGGTGTTCAGATAACTGGTGAGATAGCGCGGTTAGAAGACGTCGCCATTGGCAAAAGGAACATTTGATGAAAGACCTTATTTCATGGACATAAGATACATATTTCAGTACTATATTGTATAGACATTTCATTACCCGACTTGATTTGAAAGTTAAACGTTTAAGTATCATCAACATTAAAATAAAACATACGTATAAGTAAGAAATTAACCGCCTCACAATAATTCATTCTTTACGAGTTTCATAAACCAATTTATTTGAAACAAACTACGACCTAAGTCAATTAAGCCAACTAATTTGACTAACACATTTCATCGCGTGTTTGATTTAGTCATACAATAAGTAAAATGCCATAGTATTCGAGCATTCGTACAATATACCAAATATACGGGATGTTTGGAGTTCCCGCTGAAGGGTAGCTGGCACACCCCGTTGTGGCGAGGACTGCGGACAGTGACGTCAGCTCGGCACTCCCCAGTCCCCATAGAAACGACATGCTATACATAAATAGATAGTCCCTTGACGACTCGTAACCGTAATGATGTCTATTTTCAGACACGATTCCGGCAATAGTGCTTTAATATTTCAGAGGAAATAAAATGTTGTGTTATGTCAATAAAATTGTGTGAGCAGACACACAAATTAAAAATTCTCGTAAAACTAAACATATATTCTAATGGAAATGTGAAAACAAGCTCAAACAGCATTTTCTTTCAGTCTCCAGGAAGGGATGTTCAAAGCTGTGCTAGTTAAATCCACAACACGACGTCATACGATAACTAATCCGTTTCCCATTCGATCATATCAATATTGTTCAGTAAACCTTTCAGTACAGCCCCAAATTAATTCGATCAAATTTAAACAAGGTGTAACTTAAATAACGCACAAACTCTTAAGGGGTCATTGCAATAATAATTATGAACAACTTTTACTATGGGACCAAAGCAGAAATCGCGAAAAAATCTGCTGCTACCCTACATTTACATTATGCTACATTATGCTCGTATAACTCGTCAAAATGTAGGGGACAACTGATTTTTTTTTTCGCGTTATCTTGTTTGGTCCCATAGTAAAAGTTGTTCATAATGATGAGTGGGTACAATTACCCCTTAAGAGGTTGTGCGTTATTCAAGTTACAGCTTGTTTAAACGATTACTGGCTGATAAAATAAAACCTCTTCGCCGTTCTTATAATTATTTCCTAGACAAACAAGTTATAACAATGTTATTTTCGTTGTCATTTCTCATATTTCACGGTAGTATCTAATTTAAATGCTCAACATCACTTTTTCATGGCAGTGCCAATCCGTGATTCAGACCATTTATTTTACAAGCGTAACGTTTGTTTTATGACAGCGGCGTCACGCGAAGCCCGCATCTATTTCGCATATTTCTATATGACAAACGGGAATTCATTGCATCTCATAGTAAGTTTTTTGACTCTCAAGTTTTATTATATTATTTTCTCTGAATTATTTATTGTTACGGCTATAAAACTGTAGGTATCAGGTTGTTCCTGAAAGTCCATTCCTGAACCATCCAATTCTTCCAAAATCATTCATTCACTTTTTTCATTGCTTCCAAAAGACTTCTTCAGAACTATGACCACTAACTCTTCAATACAGGTGCCTTGATTGTTTCCATAAACAAATGATAGAATGGTGTTAACTAGGAAACATTACTTCATGACCTTCATCTTCTAAACAACAAAAAACGTTAAAGTTCATGGATGAAGTTCAATATTGTGAACGCATCTAAAAGAGTTTAAAATATAGAGGTCTTATCACTGTATGAGTCACTTTGTATCCAGTCATCCAAATTATATTTGCTAGCACATACACTGTCCAAGGTTACTTACATCAATTGAGATCGGTACATCTGTACCCACAATAGTTCTTTGTTTTGGGATATAGTGAGGGAATTAGCACATCAAAGGAATCCTGACGTACAATATGCTTGGTCGTTAGCAGCTCACTAAATACTTATTGGTTGATGTTATGATAACAGGTTGTAACTGACGTTTTTGTTTTGGTATTTTGGAATTGTTTTGCGATAAGAGGTAACTGCAAATAGTGCAGATAATTTGCATTCTTACACATACAGCGCATACAGTTGAAGTTGACAAAACTGCTAGTTAGTAAGATGTGAAAACTTTATACCTAGAATACCGGATAGAAGTTTCCATAGTTGTAAATATTATAGTTACAAGACTGCAAACTGAACTAGGACTTTAAAATGTGTGAGCCACCATCTGGTAATGTTTCACTACACAATTTTCTTTAGCGATATCAGCACTGTCTTTCATTAAAAATAGTCGTTGAAAATTTCAGGGCAATTAAATAAAACTATTTTGAGATAAAAAATTAAGTTCAATTTTGCCATTAATTGTAATAATCATAATGTTAATTTTACGTCCTGTATACTCGTAACATCAAATTCGTAAGACATTTCCGTGAGCGGAACTCTAATTACAGTGTTAGTACGTGGTGGCGACTCCATGATAAATATCATTATTACAAGCATCACTAAAAATTTTAGGAATTCAAAACTTTTACTCTTTGAATCGCTGTATTACAGTCACTTATCATATTATTTATATACAAATTGCACATCAAAATCTGATCAATGGCAAGAGTCCAACTCTTGAACCGAAAGAAAAAAGAAAGACTTTCACACTTGCACAAAAACTAATACCATAATACAAAAAAATGCTAGGTACTCAATACAATTTAAACATCCTAAACAGCTGGACAAAATATCCACCTTGCCGAATGACATCATAACAAACCCCAAGTTGCGCCATCAGAAC
Source organism: Cosmia pyralina (assembly GCA_946251885.1). NCBI lineage: Eukaryota > Metazoa > Arthropoda > Insecta > Lepidoptera > Noctuidae > Cosmia > Cosmia pyralina. The sequence continues at coordinate 18,038,434 of OX276357.1, forward strand.
AGCTTGTTACGGGAACATGGGAGGATGACGTCACACCACCGCAGACGTCATGATGAGGGGAACCGAATGTTCCTTTTTATAGGCGACGCGGTAGTTGAGAGACCTTACCAATGATGTCATAGCATTGAGTCTAAGGTCAGATCTTTAAATGGTTCTTCACCATATTGTTACAATACGAGATAAAATAATGGCAAATTTGTATTTTATACAGATTTTGTAGTAGTCATACGAGTAATAAATACATGAGCAAAAGCTAAACCACATGACTCCAACAACGATAAAAAAAACTATTTATAGAGCGTTTGGTTCAGTTGATTCATCATCATCATCACAATGCTGTCAATAATTAATACTTAATAGGAAATAAACATGTTATAAATAATAAAGTTCGTTCGTTTTCCGAAAATATAAATAAAATCAACACGGAAGGAAACCATACCGAATTAATGGCAGCACGATTAGGTACGGAAGGGCGATAACCAAACGTACCGACGATAGGATAATTGGCACCTACTTGGACGGCTATTATAACTTTCTTTCCATTTGGTCGTGGACAGAAACTGTTTTTTAGACCAATGAAGATAATTACAAGGTAGGGCAAAAGTAATGTCATAATGTGAATTGGCTGTCATTTAGTTGAAAATTAAAAAAATTGGGCTCTGTTTTCACGGAAAGATTATTAAAATTTAAATAAGGTGTTAAAACGACCACGAGCTCCTCAAAAGATCTCCTCACCCGGGGCAGATCTTTTGAGGAGCTCGTGGCTAAGTAACAACAGCCGCACGGGTCGATCCATCAGGTTAAGCTACGCTTGCCGGGGTTGGTCAGTGGATGGGTGACCATTCTTTACATACCGAGATTCCTCCGTGCCTCGGAAAGCACGTTAAGCCGTTGGCCCCGCTGGCATTCGTGGATCTTTGACAGTCGTTACGGGTCGTCAGAAGCCCGAAAGTCTGACAACCAGTCTTACCAAGGGGTATCGTATTACCCAGTAACTGGGTTGTGGAGGTCAGATAGGCAGTCGCTCCATGTAAAATACTGGTATTCAGCTGCATCCGGTTAGACTGGAAGCCGACCCCAACATAGTTGGGAAAAGGCTAAGCAGATGATGAAATAAGGTGTTAAAAAAATAACTTTAAAAAGTGCTTTAGACCATAAAACTGAAAACAAATCATGACACGCATTTGGCAGGATAGAACGGTCTCCAATGTCACCAAGATGAGACTAGTCCGGTCCGGACACTGGTTTTCTCGATCTTCCTTTACGACTCAGAGTCGTGGACGATTAGGGTAATAGAACGATGTGGTGTTGGCGAAGAATGCTCCGCATACCATGGACCGCCAAGAGAACGAACCAATCTATTCTCGAACAACTACGCACAAGAGATAAGACTATCCACGATCGGTTACCAAAAGATTCACCTAACCACTGGTCAGACCAAGTAACCACCCTTACTGGACTCTGTGTTACAACAGCCCTGAGAGAAGCGGAGAACTGAACGAAGTGGAAGAATATCATACATAAAGCCACTAAGGCCTATCAGGGACACGACCTTCAGTAATGAAGTACGCGACCAAGAAGAAGAGAATAATTCAAAAAAATTAAATCGGCCAAATGTCCTCATCCTGATTTGAAACACATTTGTGCTAGTTTTACGGATTTTGAATTAATCTGGCTCCAATTTAGTGATTTCTAATTCAATGTTGGCTGTCATGACTTGCAAGCTTTGTGGTTTGTGTTGGAATGCGCGAGTTTTTAAAAAGCCCCAAAGGGAAAAGTCTGGCGCCCGCGCCGTCTTAATTGGCGATCTGGCCGGCCAGTTCAAATCGCCAAAACGGAAGATTACAAGGCCCGGAAATTGGTGTCTCAAAATCTGTGTGCTGTTTCAAAATTTCAAGAGCTGTGTGTATTGCTCAATTGCATTGTCAACTAATTCTCTTTCTTAACAACATAAGTGTCAAATCACAATGACATTATGACGCCATTCGCAAAAATTATGGCACATTCACATTATGATATTACATTTTTGCGCCACCTGGCACGTTTGATATTTTTGATTTCATAGATATAAGATAGGGAACCCAGAACATATCGAAACTCCTCCGCGACTCTGAAAGCACGCTAAGCCGTTGGTCCCGGCTGTCATTCGTAGATCTTTAACAGTCGTCACGGGAACTTTGACAGTCAGAAGCCCAAAAGTCTGACAATTAGTGTTACCAAGACGACAATTAGTGTTACCCAGTAACTGGGTTGTTGAAGTCAGATAGACAGATGCTCCATGTAAATTGGAAGCCCACCCCAACATACTTTGAGAAAAGGCAAGGCAGACTGAAGATTGATTGATTGAAAAGATCGTTAATGCTCAATTTCGTACAATGCTCCCCTTTGTTCCTAGATATACGAACGAGTGACTTAGAAAGTTAGTATGATACACAAAATAGTACAAAAACTTTCCATGGAATCGAAGCCTTTCAAGAGCGTATTGGACGTCAATTAATTATACTTCAGCACCAAATGAAAGTGCGTCTCATCAATTATACTCGACTGTGGCAGACATTGATTGGATGTTTTTTTTTTTTATAATAGTAGAACGTAATGACGTCAGAAAAAAAATAATAGAAGGGTTGTAATGAATGGGTTAGTAACAGAAAATGAAATAAACTTTTGAAAATAAAAATGTGAAAAAAATAATTGACAGTTCTTAAAAACTAGATACTGCTGAAAACGATAACACTTACGAAAATTACATTTTTATTATAGTTCCAGACATTGAGCTAATAGCGTAAAATATAGTCTTGAAATGGCAACAATTGAATAAAATAGAGCACAATATTTAACTCATTTGACTTACAAACTTGCAACTTTTCATAATAGCGAGAGTTCATTCATGAAGTCATATTTCAAAATGTAACTTTGTCCAGCACAACTACATTGTATGATTAGGTAGATATTGTACTTTACATGGAAATAATATTATGCAGTGCAAAATGGTATTGTGTGGGAAAATTAACAAAACGATATGAAGCCAGGTTGTGGAGATTAGCGGTACTTTCAGCAGCCTAGGATTTTGCAAGGATAGATATGGTACTGGTATATTATTTAGCTGCACCTGGAAAACCGAGCCCAACATATTTGGGAAAAGGCCGATGGTAAGATCTTTTTTTCAATTCGATGGCAAACGTAAAAATACACTTCTGGACACATCTATTGGCCCACCTTAGAGTTTAGGTTTCGATGGCCCCTACCGAAATATGATTGCTAGATTGAACAAAAACTGTTGATGCAGTTTTAAACCTGATACATTTTACCATCTTTTTCGATTGTATTGTTTTAAATTTGAATTCAGAATGCCATACGACATGGAGCTACGCCTAACAAGTCGGATATGCGCCTTGTTAAAGGCAATTGATTTTTGAATAAAAAACATGTTTTATCAAATAAAGGTTTAATTTAATAACGCGTGTTGCCTCCATGGGCATCTACCACAGCTCTCATACGATTAGGCATAGAGTTTATCAACCGCTCTATGAAATTTTGAGGGATCATCTCCCATTCCTCTTCTATGGCAGTTTTCAACTCCTGCATCGTCTGGGCAACTGGCTGACGAGCCCTAACACGTCTTTTTAGCTCGTCCCACATGTGCTCAATGGGGTTCATGTCTGGGCTTCTGGCTGGCCAGTCCATAACTGTGATGTTCACATCCCGAAGATATTCCCTGACGATGCCGGCCGCATGGGCTCTTGCATTATCATGCATAAAAAGGAAATTTGGGCCCACATAGTCCGCGTATGGTATCACGTGAGGTTCTAAGCACTCACGAATGTACCTTTCAGCATTTAATGTTGGCAGCCGTGGTCCTGTAACAACCTCAAGTTGAGTTTTGCCGCTCGCGGATATACCGCCCCAGACAGTCCATGAGCCACCGCCATAAGCAACCCTCTCTTCAAAGCAGCATTGTGCGAAACGCTCTCCCTTACGTCGGTAGACCTTCTTCCTTCCATCATTGCCATGTAACACAATTTTAGACTCATCAGAACAGAGTACACGGCTCCAATCTTGCTGTGTCCAATTTAAATGACTGCGTGCGAAATGAAGGCGCGCTGTTCGGTGGGCTCGCGTTAGTTTGGAGCCATTAGCTGGCTTGTGTGGTACCATATCGCGTTCTTTTAACCTTCTCCGAACAGTTCGAGCGCTCACAGATACTCCGTGGAAGTCGCGAAGTTGGTTTTGTATCTCAATGGAGGTAAGGTGACGATTTCTCAAGCTGGTCGTCACGATGAATCGATCCTGCCTTTCAGTTGTGACCCGAGATCGTGGCCTTCCTTGGCGACGAACAAAGCCGCCAGTCTCTAGGTACCTCCGATAAACATTTCGGACCGCAGATCGACTTAAATTAAGTTGAGCACTCACGTTTCTTTGGCTGTGTCCGGCCTGAATAAGTGCCACAGCTTGGGCGGCGACTTCAGGTGAAGTATCCATAGATTATTGATAGAACCTCACCTTAATGTTAAGAATAAGTAATGTTTGTTGCAAAACCAAAGATATCAATCACTTTTTCAAGAATTAAATCCAAGTAAACCAATAAAACCAAGTTTTCTTAGTATTCGATTGTTTGATATCAACAAACAGGCTCCAAATTGTCTTTTGTTTCTTTAAATTCTGTGTTCGAAATTCAAAAAAAGACTATTGAATGAAATTGTGAATGTGCCAGGTTCAAAACTGCATAAAAACTTTTTGCTCGACCTAATATAAAATTTTAGCTAGGACCAAACGAAACTGAAAATACAAGGTGGGCCAAAAGATGTGTCCAGAAGTGTATTATAGATATTATGTTAGATGAGTTGGGTTCAGTAGGTGGGCACGCCAATCGCGGCATCAGTGGCGTTTTTTAGGTCCTCAGAAGTGCAGCTGTATGGGCACTTTGGACACTTGCATTTGCACTGGTCGGTTGGGTCAATAATCCCCCATTTCGCTAGGTTATGCTTGCAGCGGCCTACTTGGTCCGCAATCGATTGCCGAGATGGCATTTTAGGATGTGCTAGAAACAACGGGGTATCGACGGACTCCGCAATGAATAAAAATATGACAGAAATTTAAAAAAAATGGGATATTTCTTCTCTCGATTTTGTTGCGTCTGCTGGCAAGTCTGGATTTACCCCTCTATCTCTGAAACCTTTAGTCAAAACGAATTCTCTTGTCCAGAATTGACATTCAAACGTCGCGAGGGACTGGCCGTGGCCTTAAACCACCATTCTACAAATACAAATCTATTGAAAATAAACAAAATCAAATCTATTGACGTTGACTTAAATGCCATCAGTAAATGTTTTGACAGACAGGGCGTTATAGTTATAAATAAAGTTTACCACGAAACAGGGTTACAAAATCGATAGGCATTGTGTTCGTTAACCTTCGACTAATCGGTTTACACTCAATCAGAACCGATTTTAGAAGATAGCCGTGGGTGAAACACCGTGCTGTCCCGGCTGTCATTCGTGGATCTTTGGCAGTCGTTACGGGTCGTCAGAAGTCTGATAAACAGTCTTACCAAGAGATATCGTCTTACCCAGTAACTGGGTTGTGGAGGTCAGACAGGCAATCGTTCCATGTAAAATACTGGTATTCAGCTGCATCCTGTTAGACTGATCCCGAAAAAGGCTAGGCAGTCGATGATGAGTCGTGCGTGAAACAACGTTGGAAATACATGATCTAAACTATTCTAAACAGTGGCAAGGTCATGGTTAGCGATAGGATAAAATCTGTTTTGTTATTACAGTCACACATTATGTTCGCATTTTTTGTTGAAAGAAATTTTATGGTCAATTGGCATGCTTTAATATAAAATATAAATAATCTATTGAAGCAATCAGGATTGTAAAATATAAGGCTCCTATGCGAGATTCGAATGTTTCATGTACGGATCCATGAAATTGCTCAGAAGTGATTGGAGGCTTAAAACGCAAGTTTCGCATTGACGCTTTGGGCCTTAGCAGACCTCCGACGCGAAACCGCATGAAGTTTCGCTACTGTTGAAAAGCGGAGGTGTGTCTCACGCATGTTTCGCAGAATTTACTTTCAGCATGTTTACGTCTTACACAGTCACATGCGTATGGGCACATTTCTTTGAAATCTTCAGCGGAAATCAATCGTGTCAACAGATAACTTAGTCACCTGTTCGATGTACCTTTTTATGAGTAACTGTTTATAGGACATCAAACATCGCTCACCATATTTATTTTTAAAAACCCATTGCTATTGTTTATCCAGTGTATGAGTCACTAGAAGTAGTAGCCAAGTTTTAATATTGTTTAATGCGATTAGAATGCAGGCCGGTCATTGCCTTATAATCACATAATAAGTATACTGGAAAGTCATTGCGTGTTGGAACCATTTTCCTCACACATGTTTAGATGGGAATAGCACAGAAAATATAGTTCTTACTTTATAATAATGTGATAGTGCAAGTGCTAGCAGAACGTTATTGTAAATTAGTGCAAGGCGAGCTAGTTTTCAAACGAGAAATGGCCAGATGGTGCTATGACGTAGCAAGGATCGCGGGCAGACGAGACTGGCTTAAAGACACTACACACGTTCCGCGAACAGTTTGTAACTCGGAAATCGTTCGAAATTTAAAGGAAGCACATAACCTGAAACAGATTTCGAAATTGGAAGATGGATGGGACCAAAAGTCGATTATTTCATCGATTTGAATGAGATAATGTAACGACAGGTGAAACAAGATAATTCTTAAATGCTAAGTAAGTACTACGTTTAGGGTGCCTATCCACTAAAGCGGAGCTGGGCGGAGTGGAGAGGAGCGGACCGTGAATTGACCAATCACAATGCTCAAAATCTCCACTCCGCTTAAGTGGAAACAGTGTAAGTGGAGAGCGGAGAGGAGCTGAGCGGACTTTCAAATAAAAAGAACGAAGTCGAGAAGGGCGGTCCGACCAATCACAGCTGCAGGTCTCATTCAAAGAGACTTGCGAAATCGCCTGTTTCCGCAAAACTTGAAGTAGTTTTTTAAACAAAAATCTTATTAATGTTAATTTTAATTACTAATACTTAATCATTGATTTGAATAAATAATAATTTCATTCTAAGACAGTTATCACCAGGAATCGCCAGTTTGGAAAGTGCTGGTGTTTGTGATACTATGATTTTTCATTAGTACAGATACCAACGATAAACATTTTCGATGAAACCTATGCGTCAATCAAGACATTTTTTATTACTATCTCCTTTTACCCCTTGGCATTCCAACCAAATTAAAATTAATTAAAAGTTAAAAGCTTTTCTTTCGACTTAGTGTCAACTACCTAAGTAATTTACCGATCTTTACCAAGAATGGTAATTCAAGTATTCGAAGCCATACATATTTAATTACTAAGCTATTACAGGGCACTATATTTCTTTACAATTTACGATCGCATGCAGTGATTGAGGTTTAACGTCTGTATCAACTAGAGTGCGCAGGTCTTTAAATCAAAGGACCCTTGATTGATTGGGTGAATGATGCCTATTTTTTTCAGACAGTCAACACGAGCAACCATAAGACTAAGGGCGAATTTCACCAATGAAACTGAACGCGATCAGCGTATCTGTACCGCGTTCAAGAGCTGTCAATTCCTCAACAACGATGACACTGACAGCTCTTCAACGCGGCTTAGATGTGCGAATCGCGTTTTTCATTGGTGAAATTCGATCTTAGTCTGAAAGCAGCATTCAACTTTACTCTTACCGAGATAGCCCAACGACTCGTAATTACAGAAACAATTAAAAACCTATTGTGTCTCGCGTGGATCTGCGTATACGAAGGATTAAGGGCAAAATTAAAGACGTCGAGTTAGGTTAAGGCATGTCTTCCGTAAAAAACGCGGTCACTGTCGGACTGCATAGAAAAGAAAGAGAAGCGCGATGACACAACCCTGGTAATTTATTGCAAAATATAAAGCAATTATCTATGTAATAGGTTGGGGAAAAAGTTTCTTCGCATTTTTTAAGAAAATTCAAAACATTTTTTAATATACATTATTTACATTTATCTAAAGTATGTAGGTACCATTTTGTTCGATAACTTTTTGCCATCTTGTAGGTAAGGACATGATCCCATTGCTATTGAAATTTTGGGACTTCTGATCAAAATACCGCGACAAGTGGTTTTGGCAGTCCTCTCGTGATGTTAACCTGACACTGCCTAAAGAATTCTGAAGAGACTGAAACAGGTGGAAATCTGAAGGTGCAAGGTCAGGACTATACGGCGGATGCATTAACACCTCCCAGCCAAACTCTCTTAATTTTTGCTGAGTGGCTAAAGATGTGTGAGGTCTTTGTGATGTGTGTGTTTTTTTTTGCTAGCGTTATCATGATAAAAAACCACATCCCTTCTGTTGATTAATTCCGGCCGCTTTCTCTCAACTTCTTGCTTTAATCTCATCAGTTGTTCGCAGTAGAGTTCAGAATCGATGGTCCTGCCTGGTGGTAACAGCTCATAATGAATAATGCCCTTCCAATCCCACCACACACACAGCATCACCTTGTTGCGAGTTAACCCGGGTTTCGCCACAGTCTGTGAAGCCTGACCGGCCTTTGACCACGACCTTTTTCGCACGTTCTTGTCGTACGTGATCCACTTTTCATCACCAGTTATCAGCTTCTTCAAAAATGGTTCGGTTTCATTACGTCGTAATAAAGAATCACAAATGAGTACACGGTTCATTAGGTTTCTTTCAGTGACCACGTGAGGTACCCAAATATCGAGCTTTTTTGTGTACCCAGTTTTTTTCAAATGCGCCAAAACTGTTTTGTGGTCAATTCCCAGTTCTTCAGCTACGTCGTAACTACTGATATGCCGATCTTGCTCCACTTTTTCAAAAATGGCATCCATTTTAACCGTAATAGGGCGACCAGAGCGACGTGCATCTTTGACATCAAAATTACCGGACTGAAAACGCTTAAACCAAATTTGTGCTACTCTCACAGATACTGCACTGGGTCCATAAACATCGCAAATTTTTTTCGCGGCTTGCGTTGCATTTTTACCTTTTTTGTAGTAAACTTTTAAAATGTATCGAATTTCTTCATTAGATTCACTCATCTTGACAGTACGAAAAACAAATGAAAATCACACATTTTCCTAATTTGAATTTGGAATTATGTTCTTTAAAATTTAAACTTTCAATGATACCAAAACCAGCCAGATACAAATAGTATAGCCAAAGAGATTTTATTTTAAGTTCATACATACTATAATGCGAAAAGACTTTTTCCCCAACCTAATATTTACAAAAAATCTATTGATTGGACTAAAAAAGTAATGACATGATGGAAATCATTCCTTATCATTTTGTAGAGAGTTCTCTAAAACTTTTGTAGAAAGGTCGTATTAAATGTATACTTTTAATGAAAATTATAGGAGTAATATGGTAAAAACCAGAAAAAATTGACCTGGATTTAGTTTTTCTTTCTTTAGTTCTATAAACTAAAATAGATTTTAGGGCAAATGAAATCACTTCTTATGTATTGTAGATTACTGTGTATTTTTTCCTATCAAAAAGATGCTTTAAGCCACTGCTTGCGCTGCAGTAACTGGGTAATACGATACCCCCTTGGTAACACTTTACCAAGGGGGTATCGTATTACCCAGTTACTGCGGGTTGTGGAGGTCAGATAGGCAGTCGCTCCACGTAAAATACTGGTATTCAGCTGCATCCGGTTAGACTGCAAGCCAACCCCAACATACTTGGGAAAAGGCTAGGCAGATTGAGTACGTTCCCATGGGAAAATTTCTGACCTCGACGCGTGCGAAGCCGCGGGCAAAAGATAATAGTAATAAATTAAATAACCTAGCTAATCCTTACAATCAGATGTGAATGAAATACATCGCCTTATGACTCATACTTAGCGTAAGTTACAGTCCAGCTACCGAGTACCTTTAACACAATAATAACATAAGCGTCGCGTCGTCCGATCAATGACAAGTGAGTAGGTTAATGAACCGCACCCTAGGTCATGCACCGAACTTAATAACCTTCGTAGTATTCAACGTAAACTAATAAATTAAATGTTGATATTGGTCGATAGTATACGCAAAGCAATCAAAGTACGACGATAAAAGCTCCCGCAGACAGGCGCGATGCGACGGCGTGATGCGACTCCGTTCGATAGAACAATTTCAACGAAATTTTCATAGAAATTGTTTCACCAGAGTCGCGTCGCGCCTGTCTGATGGAGCCTTAAATTACATGTGGTATGCAGAAATATATGAAGAAACGGTTTATTTTCATTATCTTTCAAGTAGATATGCAATATGTGTTAGTGTTGACTTTGTAATATTTACATAGTATAGATATTATGATACTACATAGTATTTACTATCGCGCACGTGCCAAACTATTCGCTAAACAATTTTTTGTTAAAATAATCAAAGATATGAATTTATTAAATAGTTGCTAGATTAAATCAGTCATGCTTCTTTCTTTTGCAGACTTTTTATTTTATTTTGATACCAAGCGTACCATGCAAACTAAGATACGAAACGCAAATAGCAGACTTTAAAATCCGAGTTTTTTTGGTGCCATCACCAAAACGATTAAAGGCTCCTGCCGCGCGCGATTATATAGCGTGTCGCGCCTGCTTGTAGGAGCCTTAAAACAGTATAGGTATTCGAATCGGACAATGCGACGAATGTAATAACAATGTGCATTCCTCAAGCATTTTAAGCAGATAAAGTTGCAAGTGCATTCCAACTGCACTGTTCAATTAATGAAATAAAATTACGCACTTGAACCTCGTTTATTCCACTTGCATATAAAACGGATGAGATATAACTGAATTTGGCACATTGTCAATGAGCCATTGTCATATAACCAGTTACTGGAGCCATGCGGCATGTTGACCTAGGCGCCGTGGCAGGTGGCTTGGGACTGGGGTTGGCACACTTCAAGTTATTCCATAACATTTGTACACTCAGACCAAATAAAAAAACCAAAGAGATAACGCTGTCAACACAGATGTGAGGCCAGTTTCGTAAACATGTGTGCACTTAGTGAGGTGCAGTTTAGTTGTAGTTTGGTGTACAATGTGTGCGTGTGAGCGTCTATGTACAGAGCGAGGTGTAGATTTGTTTTGACCTCTTTATCTTTTCTGTGGTATTGTTCGTAGTGCTATGTCTTGGTTTTTTTTATTTGGTACATAACATCACGCCTTGTTTCCCCGAAGGGGTGGGCAGAGGTTTACCCACATTTCGCTAGTTATGTTTAAGTCCCACGTAAAAGGGGAAGAGCCTATTGCCATCAACCAGGCACAAATCCAGACCGGAGTCTGGCTGCTACTGAAAAATTCCTGACGGAAAACTCAATAGCAAGGTACACAAACCATAAAAGTCCGTTCAACCGATTTTGACTTATATTGCGTTGGTGGCATGACAAATGGCAGCTGCAGTCAACAATTGGTATTGTAACCACTTTTTGCCATTAATGCCATCCTCAAGCCTACGAATAGAAGTCGAAAACGGTTGAACGGACCGCAAAAAAGGTTTGTTTCAACGTCTCAACCCATTGTAAATACGGTATAAGAAGCGAACCCAGGCTCTCATGCTCAGCAGTCGGTCTTTCGACTGCTACACCAAAGAGGCAGTCAACATTGGTACAGTATACACGACGATGCTCTAGGTGAACTTGCCACATTTACGGCCAGACTGAATGTTAATCGCAGTTACACAATACGAATACCGTAACGATAAATAAAGTGGAAACGCAAACGCACACAGCAGCTGTACAGGAAAAACGATTAAAAAAACTAACACAAAAGTTGCGTCAGGCATCAAGAAAAACAATTTAATTTTCCTCTTTATTTTACGCCTCAAATAATAGTGTGAATAAATAGAATATGATAGAATTAATCACTTTGAAGCACTACCTAAAAAGTAACTTATATGAATGAAACACTACCTAATGTGCACTTTTATTTTGTAATTTATAACGTGACGATATTATCATGGACGTCAACGTGCACGTCACAGCATCACGATAACACAGGGAAGTAAAATTTACGGAAATATACAGGGTGTTTCGAAGCTGGGTGCAAAGCCTTAGCTTAAGTTGACACCATTAATAAAAATTTAAAAAATATATATTATTAAAAAACCAACCAACCAACCAACCACCAACCAACCAACCAACCAACCAACCAACCAACCAACCCAACCAACCAACCAACCAACCAACCACCAACCGTAACTGCCAACCAACCACCAACCGTAACTGCCAACCAACCCAACTGTAACTGGGGCAAAAATAATAATAATAATAATAATAATAATAATAATAAAACTTTATTGATAAAATAGGTAACAAAGATTTAACATTGGTCCCAAACTAGGCAAGCCTGTATCTTGGGCACCAATATGGAGAGTTTACCATAAAAACAAACACATTGAAAACATATTCGGTAATAAAACTATTGCTTCAAATTAAAAAACCAAATAAAAATCCTAAAATCAAAGCGAAAGAAAACATAACAAACAAATCAATATTAAATAGAAAATAAAATTTATAAAACTAGAAAAAACGCTTTTGTGAATAAGTGTGTGATCATGTGTTGTGCATGAGTGTGGGTGTAAAGATGTGTGATCATGTGTTATGAATGAGTATGAGTTAATGTGTGCGATTATGTGATGGTGGTTTAGATGGTATGTGTGTGTGAGTAAGAACGGGAGAGATACGAATGAAAATCAAAAATCTTACTTCGTCTAAGACATGTTTGGCTCAAAAAACTCTAAATGGTGACAACTATCACCTCCACCCAGCTTTGAAACACCCTTTAAAAAGAAGCTTTTTTTCCGTCCACAATAACGTTATACGCGCACGTATGTCCATACATTTTGTGGACGAGGAAATCCACGACAATATCGTGACGTTAAAAAACTTTTTTACAAAAAAATACAACCGACTTCCAAAAACAACACTACAAAGTGAAAAATAACTTTAATTTCGGAAGTCGGTGTCTGGTTAAATGTATTTTCGTTTTTTGCCACCGACTTCCGAAATTAAAGTTATTTTTCACTTTGTAGTGTTGTTTTTGGAAGTCGGTTGTATTTTTTTGTAAAAAAGTTTTTATTTTTCACTTTTTAGTTGTGTACCTACCTCACACAAATTCAAATACCACTACCTGCAAAACAAACTAGAACATCATCCATATAAAGTGGGGAAAAAATACGTATTATTGAAGCTAACTCAAAAACTACCGAAGCAAAGTTAATCAATTTTATATGGGGCCAACTGTGATGTATACACTCTCGAACAAAACAAAAAAAATCCAAATCGGTCCAGCCATCTTCGAGTAATCGGGGAACATACATAAAAAAAAAAATTAAAAAAAAAAATAAAAAAAAAAAAATAATAAATAAATAAAAAAAAAAAAGGTTCCGACGAATTGAGAACCTCCTCCTTTTTGAAGTCGGTTAAAAATTATAAAAGGTAACTTATAATCGAGTGTAAGCTGCGGTAACCCTAGCAAATCTAGAAGTATTATGGGCTAGGCTAACTTAAGATATAAGCACACACGAGCTCACGAGATTGGCAGGCGGATTAGACTGACTGCAGTCGCGATTACCTGACACATGGCATGCCAGCACTAATATGTCGACATTCCAGACTGGCTAGGTCAATTCAATGACGGATACACAATTCCCCAAAAGTAAAAATTAATAGTAGGCTGGTTCGCAGTGGTCCAGGAATAGAGTACTTGGAAGAATTCGGGGGTGGTCTTTGTCCAACATGTGGAAAGGTACAAAGTAAAGTAATTAAAAAAAAAAAAGTTGGACCAAAAGGTTTTATTTCACTCTCAGTTTCATACTGAAGAGTGGACAACATTGCCGCAAACCATATGAAAAGGCAAGACTATACAATACCGACCCACTTTTTGAAACATTTCGCTCTTTATCTCCGAGATATACATAGAATTTCCTTATCACATTATGACTACAGAAATTCTGAGACGAGATCACATGTTCAAAGGCAAACACCTGAAGACAATACGTAAGCAGTCTTATCTACATCTCGCGAATTATGAAGCAGATTAACTGAATTTGTATATCGGCCAGATTAGCTATCACGATATTACGTCTGCCCATTTTGTACCGCACATGTGTGCAGACCTTTAGAGAAACATATCCGATTATTGTGCCATGACCGCAGTCCAATCACGTTTTACGTAAGGACAGTTCTCTGTGATGGCGATAATGTCGTAGTGTCCTATACTTATTTAGCCATCAATAGCGTCGCCCTGCAATGTGTTTACCTGCAAAAGTCAACTCACTTTGCAGTTTGTAGCATCGTTTTATTGCATTGGGCTTCGCCCGCATGGATATCAGAAAATATTCCACGGGGACGTCCTACCTGGAAATCCTTCCTTATTCCTTCGTCTACATTCTAAAGGGAACCTCTGTGCAAAATTTCAGCTCTCTAGGTTCAAGGGTTTGGGCTGGGCATTGATGACTCAGTCAGTCAGTCAGGACGTCTCTTTTTGTTTATATTTGCGTTTCACGTTTACACTATAAATGGTACAAGTAATAAATTTGTAATAGTACTATTTGAAAACATGTTGTGCACGACATTGCAGTGAAGAGTACATTATGTTAGTTTTTGTAATTTGTCTAGTAAACCTTTATGCAGTGCTGCATTTATCCATGGGACCTTATTTTGTTGTTTATATTAATTTGTGTATTTTTTCTATGGGCTTTCAGTTGCCTGAGAATAAAGTGATTGATTGATTACAATTTGTAACGATTATAGCCTCAAGAGGAAGCAACAAATTACAAAAATAGGTACCTATAGTACGACAAACAAGAAGCTACTGAAGTTACGGGCACATTCCACTCCAGGGTTTGCAACCTCGACGGGGCAATAAACAGCTGATTCATTCATATCTTTCCCTTTGTCTTCTCAGATAACAAATCAATCATTATCACAAAAGAAACTGTATTATTGTTTATCAACTCGTCGCTATATAAATAGTTCTTCAATTGCTCTCGTCTCGGCTACAGCCTCCACATTACATGATCAAAACTTTCCAACGATTTTCCTTAAATTATGTTTTTTACCGAAGAAAGAATGTAAGTAAGGATGCAGAAAAATGTATGTCAACATCAGTGTCTTAAAAATTGGCAAAAATTTACCTTAAAACGCAAATACTCGTATTTAAACTTACACAAGACTTGAACCAAATTGTCAAATTGCGCTTCAGTGCACTCTTTTTGGCGTCAAATTGTTGTTAAATTACATAATTGTTACTATGAGCTGTATTATTAACCTACTTTAAACCACTACTAAGAGTTAGGCACGCAACAAACTATCACAATGAGCATTCTGACTACAACATGAGCGATATCAGACTATTCGCAAAAGAGGTTACATAACATCGACATAAGTGGTAATGAGCGAAAAATATAATACGTACTCGTAGGAAGTAAACGTAATAAAACTGTGCATAATCCTTTCACTTTCTTTTATTATTTCTTTACGTTTTTAAAGTCAATAAGTACCTGTCTGAATTAGCAAGCGCGGAGTGATTAGTAATCCACTCGGCATTTGTTACAAGACTGCCAAATGGCTTTATCATGGTCTTAGTTTCCACAATAATTGCTGAGCAGTCGAGGTTATCATCATCTGCTTAGCCTTTTCCCAACTATGTTAGGGTTGGCTTCTAGTCTAACTGGATGCAGCTGAATACCAGTATTTTACATGGAGCGACTGCCTATCGGACCTCCACAACCCAGTTACTGGGTTACACGATACCCCTTGGTTGCCAGACTTTCGGACGTCTAACTACGCGCAACGACTGTCAAAGATATACAAATGACAATCGGGAATAACGGTTTAGCAGTCGAAGTATAGGGCAATAATGCCTTTCCAATGGCCTAAACTCCTAAAGGCATAACGTTCCTTTTAGGTCCTCAGCATTAACTTGTCTTAGGCTTCAATGCAGGATTTTATGCATCACGGTACATCGTCCTCCGGAACTTATCCTAATTCTTTTGGGGTCACCGCATCTTTTTTTTCCATACATCTATACTATCTATACATCTTTAGTATTTTAATAGCCGCAATAGACACATTGATAGTGCAGTTTAGATAACATTATTTAGACGATTTCCAACTATCGGGGCCCTCCATTTCAACCTTTGACCCTCTCAGACAATTCATGTTGAAACTAAACAATTAATCAATGCACATCAAGTAATATGCAATTGGGCTAAAAAAGGACAATGTTGATAAGTATAATGTCAATTTGCATAAAATAATTGGTAAAATTAATGACATCACATTTGTTGACACAAATTAATTCCGTCTCCATCTTTGGAGATTAATTAAGTTATTAATCAAGATATTTGAAGAGATACCGGTATTTGTTTGTAGGTCAGTATATGTACAAACTAGATGCGATGGTTCTGAAACCGGCTGCTGGCTGTACCTACCATGCGCATGCGCACAACTGCACTATGACGGCTGTAGGTACAACGAATGGATGCTTGTCGTGATTTTGAATATTTTTTCGTTGATATTATGGAATTTTGAAAAGACAATAATTTTGAGTTAGTATGACAAATATACGGCAAAGTTAACAGCCCATTACTACTAATATAGCATTATGTTCTATAAACTTTTATTAAAATGATAATACTAAATGATTATGATCTTGTTAAAGAATAAGGTTCTTGTGATAAGAAACAAAATTACACATAATATGTTATCTTTTATAGTTAACCGATGAAATCAAACTGCTGCACGAAGAGAAAATAATAACGCTTGTGACAAGCTAGGCTACTTTTTATAGCAAAGAAAGAAATGAGTTTCAAATTGCTTTCTTTTATAGAAAAATAGTAGTATGACATGAAAGTCTGCCCTTGGTTTGTTCATGTCGTTAATTTGGTAATAACATTTCGCCTTGCACCAAATACCACAACGGGCATAACACCATACGTACATTTGTCAGGAGAGGTCAATACAACTAGGGTTGTGGCGTATTACGGGGAGGCGATTCACGAAGTTGGGAACTGGCATAAGCGAGTTTAACGCTGAAGTTACAGACTGATGAGTTTTCTTTAAATACCACCAAAATGTGTTTTCGTTCCACCAAAACCGATAACAATGTTCTAGGAAAGAATAATGAAACACTTGTTCAAACAATCCACGTAATCTTACAGAAACTGCACTGTTAACAGCCAAAGTGACCCAACACGAAACACAGCTATTTATACCTAATGAACCATGCAATCTATCATGTAAACATTCAGCTAATCGAACTGTAACATCGCTTACAACGCTGACTCAACATACCTGGCGCAAAATCTTCTTGAAAATCTTAAACTTCATATCGGCAAAATGAACTCACTTCAACACAATACAAACATCACAGAACTTAATGGTAACTAAATTTATATCAAGGCTAGAGATAAAAGCACAGAAATAGCGGCAAAGTCAACGGAACGCGAAAGTAAATAAATAAAAACGAAATAATGTACGAACGGACGTCCGTTCTGCTTGGCGTCGGCGCCCGAAGTGACGCTCGCTCGGTCGGGTAGAAAATAATTCTGTACACGATACGCCAATAAAACATTGTATAGTATGCAGCAGCGTGGATATATCGCTAAGTAATTTTCACTACCATAAAAACTTGGAAAGTTGTCTTGTAAAGATTGCTATCACTGATATCGATACTGCAATCAAAACTCTATTAGATCTTATTTTGCTAGATTATAAGGTACGCTGCATTTGCATAACGAATGCATAATGTGCAGTTTATTATTGTGATCTTGCTTGTGTATTTCTGGTAGTGTTTATAAAAAACAAGGTTTCGTATGCATGAAAGGTAAAAATAAGGCCACCACAAGAGACAAATCTGTCAAAATTTTTTTCAGATTCAAAAATTCATTCAGTAAGCATTTTTTCTAGAGACAAAAATTTTAACTAAATGGCACAGGAGCTTCAGTCGTTATCGAAAGAAATGTTTGCAACTATAATCATCATACATCTTCACAACATACATTAATAAAATACACATGAGCACATCGGTATCAAAATTAATGAGAACAATAT
Source organism: Cosmia pyralina (assembly GCA_946251885.1). Classification (NCBI taxonomy): domain Eukaryota; kingdom Metazoa; phylum Arthropoda; class Insecta; order Lepidoptera; family Noctuidae; genus Cosmia; species Cosmia pyralina. The sequence goes on from OX276357.1 coordinate 18,056,532, forward strand.
ATTGTAATTAACAATGATCCTAATTGATGAGTAATTAATACTCATCTAACAGACATGAAGCGTTGTAAATCTAGATTTAATTAATGAAAACATGTGTTTGTTTGGTATTTGTTGTAACAGTAGGTACCTATTCTTTGGTAACACCATCACCCACTCAAACTATCACATACAAATATTGCACTTAAGTGAGATACGCTAAGGTGGCCCGCGAATTTATTTATTTTTTTTTTTTTTTTTTGCTATTTGCAGGTTAGTGAAAGGTTGTATCTTGTTAAAAAATATGATTCGCGACCGTAACAAATATGTATTCAAATAATTAAAATCATTAGAATCATCAATAAAACTCTCTAAGTTATAATTTGGCCTCAAATATCATGATTTCATGAAATTGTAATTCAATAGGTTAATTTGAATTTAAAGATTTTAATCATTATTATTCTGGCAATACATACTTGTTACGATCGCGAATCATATTTTAATCAGCATACAACATAGTACTGCTCTGCAAATTCTGCAAAAAACGTAAGAAAATTCGAATTTCGCGGGCTACCCGTATACATGCATGTCTTTCCTTCACCATTTGTCATTCGGAATGCCGACAAGTTTTTCAGAATGCCTATCTACATAAATCTGACTCATTATGACGATATGGAAAGGGGTGATGCTGAGATGACTCATGACGAGTAATAGAAATATTTGGAAGAAAAAGACGTCATGCTGCCCCGACCCTAAATAAATTATTATTTATTTATTTACAGATAAGGGTTACCAACAAAATACATACACAGCATGAACCCACAATCTTTGTCGTTATTATAGATCTCGTATGAATAGAATTATATCGCTCGTATGTATCTAAATTAAAGGAAAGCCCGGAAATATTATTAGCGTACCTGTACATTATATAAAAGAGAATATAATTATAAAAGTACTTATAAAAATATAATATAAAATACATAATTAAAAATAATCATATTTTTAATATAATTATACATATACTTACATAGTTATAAATAATTATAATTACAAGGGCCGGCAGATGATGGGATGACTGACGAAACTGTAATCGATGTGTATCATGGAAAGCTGGTATCGGGTATCCGAATTTCAATGATTCTGGAACCAAAACTGAAAAGTCCAAAGCGTGTATTCCTATCATTCATATGCACTTAGTCGCTAACTCACTGGCATCCGAATCCTAGGGAACGACCAAGTGTAATTGCTCGATGCCCCATTACACAACTTGATATAAAAAGTTCAAGATAACATCTGTAGTATAATCATTTTTGAAATTACCTCCGTGATGTATGTTTTTAAGACTTTTTTTCTGAAATTATAACAGTTTTTAGAACAGAGTTCTTAATATCAGACTAGTGTTCAGATAGTTAAATATAGGTACCGAGTCTAAAAAAGATTAGAACAATATTATCAGTCATTTAATGGTTTTGCTTAATACCCGTGGGTGTATCATATTTCCTGGCATAGGATGGTCCTATCTCTTATCCCTCATTTAAAAAAATATCACAATCTTTTATTTGCGTTTACATATTTACTAATGGTTGCAGGTAGTGACGTCATTGGCGTAACTTTTGTTGGGCGTCTCAGTCATTTGCATTGCATTTCTTTCATGTTCAGTTCAAAATAACATAAACATAACATCATGCGTGTAATCCCCGTAGGGTTAGGCAGACGTGTACCTACCAGTAGCGAGGTGTGAACAAAAGTAAGAAAGAAGCCGGATTCAACTTACCTACTCACCAATGTAGGTAGTAAAAATTAATTTGTTCACTTAAAAATTAAAGTCTTTTCTTTACTGAATTAAACACCATCTATCATCAAATAGCAGAAACAAAAAGAAGCTATCACTACACAAACAAAACTTTCAATGTTTTTGAGAAATAAACTCAACTAAATTAGATACTATCATTCTAAAATTATTATATGAATATAAAAGATCGAATACATACAATACAGTAAGTTGAACAGGTGAAAACTAAATAAAATGTGCAATATTCCTTCATCTCGTTCTCGCTGACGCATTTTTCCTATATCTGTCTCTATCGTAACCCGTCCTACATCGGCTTGCTCTCGTCCATTATCAAGCGGTGCCACGTGACCTAGAATGACGTCATGACGGGATCGCTATTGTATGAATTTTTAGTTCCCGATTATGACGTTTTGGCGCCGAGTTATTTTAGAATATTTTTTTTTGTTGTTATAATTCAAAGCTAAATAGGCGTTTTTGTTGTTTAAATGTTATGGTGAATTAAATATCCACAGTGTAACTCTTGTTTTTGGCAGTAGTAGACACTATTTTGACTGTGTCATTTTTCAATAGCGGTAGAGTAGCGAACCGCCGAAGGGAAGCCGGTAGGAATCGTGTTATTAGGTGCTTTCGCCAATGACAGGGGGCGATTCAAAATAGTACGTGGAGAATAGCTATGGTCAATCACGAAACTTGTCATATATATAATATCACGCCTCGTTTCCACGAAGGGTTAGGCAGAGATATACCTACCCATATTTCGCGTTATGTTTGCGTCCCACGTAATAGGGGGCGAGCCTACTGCCACCATTGGGCACAATGTTCAGACTCCGGGCTGCTACTGAGATATTCCAGATAGAAAAGCCTAATAACACTGCCTGATCTGGGAATCGAACCCAGGGCCTCATGCTCAGCAGTAGCTCTTGCAACCACTAGACCAACGAGGCAGTCACTCTCGAAATTTCTTGTCCCCCCGACCCACCCCGTCGCATCGCGTCGCCTGCCCGCGCTATTACTTCGTTTTCGCTTTGCTTACCGACTTTTTTTTCTTTTTGCCCGGCTCCTAAGGGTTCTAGCATGATGTTAATTAGCCTTCCTCAAGAAAAGGGCTATGAAATGCAAAATATTTTCTTCAAATCCGCTTGTATTTCCGGAGATTAGCGCGTACAAACAAACAAACAAACTCTTCAGCTTTATTATTAGTATAGATAGGTAGATTATGTTTATAACATCATTATTCCTAAGGTGTACTTACCTATGTTGTACAAAATTATTATAATTATGTGTAAGTAGACTAGAAGGCAGCAGGTGTGCAATCTTTTTGTAGTTCAAAGTGTAATAGATAAATCAATCATTTAGTAATGTCCGGTAACAATGAAGCAGCTGATTGATACGATGATTAATTAGTTATTTGGTTAGTACGTACAATTACAGGAATAAGTAGAGTTAACTAAACCCAGAAATCGAATTCGAGATCAAAAATATAAACAAAGGTGTCGCCAATTTTAAATAATAACCTCAATTGTGCAGTTTGCCGAAAAGTACTATAACATAGTGCTAAAATTGTAGGCATATCTTAAACAGGTAAAATATAATATTGCACACAGTTTTCAGCTTTAAAGTGACGTAAACTCCAAGAATAAAAATATAATTGTTTGAAATAAAATCGTGCAAATTATTTTTATAATACTTGCCAGTATTATAAAAATAAGACAGATAAGCTCTAAACATTTGGACTTTCATTAATTATTTTCTATTTATACAATGTTTTTCCCTCTAAAGAGAATCGTTAAAATATCGTAAATAATATTGCGTTATCCTAATAATCGATTCAAGATGAGCGTCCCAACCTGGACGGTATAGAGGAAAGTAATAGTACTGTCATCCGATATCTGACTTTTGTCGTGATTGAATGTGTCCCTCTGAGGTTTTATTTGTTGTTAAGTTTTTCTTTGTTAAATTTTACGTTTTCGAAATTTCAAATTAAAATCAAATAATTAGAATGACTAGGGAAATGTTGACTACCCCTGAACTGTCACTTTGACAATGACATTTCTTTGTTTACATTTTTGATCTCGAATTCGATTTCTGGGTTTAGATCAAGGTTAGTAAGAAAATTCCAACATGACCTGAATGACAAAAAAAGGATGGCGAAACAGGCCATATTTATACAGACGGAAATTAAATTAACTGGTGTTATTTCATAGAATATGGCTGCGTATATCTAATGATGATAAAAAAAAAACAAACAAAAAATGTTCTTAAAAAACGGCTTCTAAAAAATACACTTTTTATGTGGATGATGTTCTAATTTCTTATGCAGGTAATGGTACTTATTAGAATTTGTTGGGGTAGGTACCACAAATAAAAAGTGAAAAATAAAAACTTTTTTACAAATAAACACAACAGACTTCCAAAAAAAACACTACAAAATGAAAAATAACTTTCAATTTCGGAAGTCAATGTCTTAGGTTTTGTACTTTCGTTTTTTGCCACCAACTTCCGAAATTAAAGTTATTTTTCACTTGTGTTTTTATTGGTAGTCGGTTTTTTTTGTAAAAACCTTTTCATTTTTCACTTTTTAGCTGTGGTAGGTACCTACGCCACATAAATTCGTATGTATTCGTACCATTACTTCCAATGTAATGACAGTGACAGGCGGTTATTATAACATCATCAACAAATACTATAATAGTAAAAATAAGTATTATTGAAGCTAACTCAAAAACCACTCATCTGAACTTAACCAAATTGATATGGGACCATACGAGTATAAATTTGGTCAAGTTCTGGAATCTGGACTCCTTTCAAATAAAAAAAAGATTTTTCCAAATCGGTTTATAAATAACGGAGTTCTGAGATAACAAAATTTAAAAAAAAAACAACCGAATTGTGAACCCTGCTTTTTTTGAAGTCAGTTAAAAATAACGATATTCAACCCCCGTGAAGTTTATCTAGTTAATTTAATTTGACCTTGCATTGTTTTATTAGTGGAGAGAAAACTACAATAGTATTCTTCAAAAAACCACTCTACTCTTCTATTTTAAGTACGAGCATAACATAATTTCTACAAAATATACCTACCACTAAATCTTTAGATGAATTAATAACAAATTATTATAATAATTAATTTTAAGCCTACCAACTGTTTTTACCAACTTTATGGAATGCAATAAAGAATTGAGAATTATAAATTAAAGTTTTTTCTGTCGGTCTGTGTGACCGCATCGACGTTCTTCTAAACTACGCAATGGATTTCGGTGCGGTTTTCCCCATCATTTAGAGAATTTATTCCGGAAGGTTTATGTGTATTAATATTAAATATACTTATAATCATGAAAACTCGATGTTTTCTCGAGTTGTAAAAACCGTGCGATGCAGGGGCTGGTCACTAGTAATAATATATTTCGGTTGTCGTCGAGCCTCGTTCTAGTGATCTAACTAGTCCGGTATGCAATTTGCACGCTAGTGATTAAGTTGTTCCGCTATGAAATATGCCTGTCTGGGTTGTAATTTGGATGTGGAATTTCCAGCTCCTGCTTTCCTTGGCATTATGGTAGCGTTCAGTTTTAATGGACTTAAGGCCGATTTTTCAATAGTCGAATAACTTTCATTAATTGAAGAATATTATAAAGCGATTTCACATATTTTCTATAAAAAACTAATTTAAAAAAATTAAATCGACTTCAAAAAGAAATTAACTTAAATTTATGAAATAACTTTAATTTCGGAAGTCAGTGTCGTGGGATCTTTATTTTAGTTTTTTTTTTTTTGCCAGCGACTTCCGAAATTAAAGTTATTTCATAATTTTGAGTTAATTTCTTTTTAAAGTCGATTGAATTTTTTTAAATTACTTTTTATTTCGTAATTTTTAGTTTAAAGTAAAAACTGGAATAAGTATTTACAAATAAAATAAAATAAAAAATATAAAAAAAAAAAAAAAAAAAAAAAAAAAAAATATTGCACTAGAATTTGACCAAGGCTTTGAGATGTTTTCCCTTTGACACCACACCCGTAGCTCGTATCAATAAGCCAGGCCGTCACACTTACACGTGGAAGTCCATATCTTGAAAACTACTGAACCGATTTTGATATAACTTGCACTGTTCTCTAAGTTGAAGTAAATGTAAGCCAATAAAAAAAAAATTGGTCGCAATCTGACTAATAGTTTCGGAGAAACGAGTGGACAAACTTATATACATACAAACAAACATATACATAGATACATACATTTATAAAATATTGTATATTTGTTTGGAAGCTCCCTAATAGATTCGCATATGTGAATATATAGCAGTTCCGATAATATTACATACATACGAGTACGTGTCGAATTGACAACCTCCTTTTTTTAAATCGGTTAAAAGGAGAGCAGTGGTGGCCCAGTGGTAACGGCCGCGACTTACGAGTAGTAGGTCGTAGATTCGGACCCTGACAGGCGCTTTACTTTGTGTAAATGATTTCATCACCACTGCTCTATAAACGGTGAAGGAAAACATCGCGAGGAAACCAACACGTCCTAGAACCAAAAATTCGAAGACATGTGACATGTACCCTGTGCGGATTGCACAGGGTTCGCGTGATGGATTACAACTCACTCCCTCTACTGTGAGGAGGCCTGTGTCCCAGCAGTGGGAACATTATATGTTGATTATGCTACTCGTATGCTATAAAAAAGCTGTCAAACAGTCAATAAAACCACATGTAATAGTCTGCATAATAAAAATTAATAAAATTAAAAGTAACCACGTTTTCACAGACTAATACAGATTTAAATATTTGGGAACTAACCTCATGGTCTGGTCCCGGCTTCGATGCCAACCTTGCTTCTGTCAGTTGGTTCTTCAATGCCCTGCGGAAAACAAATAATTGTAAATAACATTATATAAACATAACATCACGCCTTGTTTCCTCGAAGGATTAGGCAGAGGTGTGCGTATAGTACACCCACATTTCGACGAGGACGAGCCTATCACCATCAACGGGGACAAATCCAGACTTCGGGCTGACTTCAGTTAGTTCAATTATTAACATTACGCCCTGCTATTCAATATTGAATTGTACTTCTACATGTTAGTGGCGCCATCTAGTATCAACGTCTTGTACCAATTCACATTTATACTTGTTTATTGTCTCGGCTATCTTTGACACAGGTTCTCGAGCAGAATACAAAACGGCCACATAAAATGCTGATACTATAAGAAACAGTACTACTAATTTTAGAATCAGCCGAAATAGAAATTCAGAAGGTTTCCAGATCCCTCTACTATGAAATTTACTAACTAAAACTCTCTGAATGGCTATCAACACATGCGAGCAGATTCAGGATCTTCACTTGTCGTCTTTGTGCAAATATTCAAGTCATTTCGATAAAACAAGCTGAACTTTATTTCAATAATCGTAGGGTACATTTTGTATTTGCCAAATAACGCAAACATTTGGACAAATACGCCAATTAAAGTGGTGAAACGCCGAAGAGATATGTGCCGGTGCGCAGTGTCTAAGCAGTATGGCTATTCACAACCATTCGATACGCTTCCCTGCCAAACCGAATATCAATTAATGTTATCGAGGGATTTCCTAAACGCTGTTTACAAATGCAAAACCCGAAAATATTGCCAGTTATATCAAATAGACATCCGCTACTCTTCCGACAGCTTTTTACCGTCGGAGGCTATACGAATCAGGGAAACGGAAATCTGTCATTTTCGACACGACAACCTGTCTAATGGAAGGCCTTCCTCGATACCCAAGGAGACTTTACAGCAGGATAATCAAACAGATTAGCCAGCATTTAAGTACTACTATAATCTTTCCAACTATTTACTTTACTTTTGACAGCTCGAGTACTCGTACTAATCAATTAGTGATGTGGTAATGCGTTACCGATTCGATTTCATATAACAATAGACTTTATTTATGACTAGCTGTTGCCAGCGGCTTCGCCCGCGTGGATGTCAAAATATCGCACGGGAACGTATTACTGGGAATCCTTCCTTATTCCTTGTCTACATTATAAAGAGAACCTCTGTGCAAAACTTCAGCTTTCTAGGTCCAAGGGTTTGAGCTGGGCGTTGATGAGTCAGTCAGTCAGTCAGGACTTCTCTTTTTATTTTTATATACATAGAAGAAGTTTTAATCGATTAAACAAATTGATTATTTTAAAGAAATTGATTTTAAGAATTTGTAAAGAACAAAACAACGTCCATGAAGCTTTTTGTAGTCTATAGTTGCCTGTCAATAAATAAGGAACTTTATAAGCTTAGCTTATGTAAGTAAAATAAAAGGTTGGAAAGAGTATACTTACATATACAGCTCCTCAGCCTTGCTGGCTTGCTTCTCCCGACGCCGCAACAGCTCAGCGCAGTGTTGTAGAGTGGCGATAGTGGCGCCACACGTCGCTCGGAAAGACGCACTAGTTGCCCGAACTTCACCCACATGCAAGCTCAGGTCGTTACCTGGCAAATAAAAATATAGCACAATCAGCCTATAATGTTCCCACTGCTGGGACACAGGCCTCATCTCGGTGAGAGGGAGCGGGCCATAATCCATCACGCGGGCCCAGTGCGGTTGGCAGATGTCACATGTCTTCGAATTTTTGGTACTAGGACATGCCAATTTTCTCACGATGTTTTTCTTCCCGTTTTGAGAGCAGTGGTGATAGAATAATTTACACAAAGTAAAGGGCCTGTCTGCGTTCGGTCTACTCGTAAGTCGTGCCCGTTAACAACTGGGCAACCACTGCTATAAATGGATTATTAAACCTTTTATCACGACAAACTAGATCTTCCCACACATAAAATGATTTCCCTTATTGTGCAGATTTTATCATGACAAAAAATTGGAAAAACAAATTGAAAAATACGGGAAAAACTTTGTGTTTTTTTGATGGGATTTTTGTATGAATTAAGTATTGAAATTTGAACAGGAAATCGGCCAGCTAGTGGATTTTAAATGATTAGCTATATGGCTATGGCTTCTGCTAATCGGTACCGATAAAACTTCAATAGGTATGGTTCTATCTTCAGTAAAGGCTCGAACCTTATTAGGTGGGATATTTATCATAACTGGAAGAGTATCGGGTAGTCCCAGTTAAAGTGGATGTACTTGGTGGTTCCCCAGTAAATCTCGGGCTCTTGGGATTTCCCGAGTGACCTAGTCACAATGTGCAAATCAGGGTCACTCGTTCATGACACAAGGCAGGTCAAGCGGATTGATCAAACCACAAGCTCTCATTATTGTTGTATTGTATTTAAATGAGTACTTACTCACTAATATGACAAAGGATCATACTCAGACCATTTATCACTTATAAAACTCAATATAAAGTAATTTTATATCGTCTGAAATTCATACCAATAATTGTTTTTCCTTAGTACATGCGAAATCTGAGCGTCAGCTGCTTCAGTATTGGGGGAGTACAGTACGGCCGATTTATCTTGGCAAGTCCGAACTTCGCACAGAAGGCTGCGCAGTAAGATTTTTTAGGAACCAAATGGTAACATGAGGCGAGTGGGAGTCTGAAAGCATGCGCGAAAGTTTTTAGTGCCTATGTTCAGACTTGCCAAGATATTTTGGCCGTAGTCTACAATTATAGATAGCATGTCAAAGTTGCAAAAAAAAACTTCTAATAAAAAGTAATTTCATACCGCGCCAAAACCTTATTATACCTTATGGGACGATTTTTGGGATCATCTTCTGCCCAAAAAGAATATTCAGCTGCATGGAAGTAGGGGGAATATATTTCAGTCGCGTAAATGAACATAATTGTTGCAATGGCATTTCGATTCCCCTATGGGTGTGGCGGCTGACTCTCACATTAATGGTTATTGAATATTAAACAACTATACTAGAAATGAAATTTATTCCGTATAAAAAGGTCGCAAAAATCGAGCAGTACCTCCCCTATATGACATTTGTTACATTTCTGGACTATGATCACAAGGTACGAGGGCTGCACTAAAAGTATCGGGAATGGAATATTTCCATTGTTCCTTTCATATTAAAATCTTTTTAATTGAAAACTCCTTGGTTTTAAAAATCGAATAGGTACCATTTATTTATTTAAAAAAAGATTCTCGGTCTTGTCACAAGGTTTTGTCAAACTTGTTTAGTCGTTGAGAAAATGCAATTGACTCGAGAAAATTCAAGAGCGATGATTTATTATGACTTTCGATATGGTTTAACACAAAAACAGTGTGTTGACCGGATGATTTCTGCATTTGGTGATGACGCCCCATCCAAAACCACAATTTATCGCTGGTTTGCTGAATTTCAACGTGGACGTGTCAAGCTCAATGATGATCTCCGTCAAGGTCGTCCAAAAACTGCAGTCACCCAAGAAAACGTTGATGCTATGCGTAAGCTGATCGAGGAAGATCGACATGTGACATACCGCGAAATTCAGGCAACTTTAGACATTGGCATGAGTCAAATACAAATAATCTTGCATGAACAATTAGGTGTAAAAAAGTTGTTTTCCCGATGGATACCGCATTCGCTCTGTGAAGAGCAAAAAGCGGCTCGCGTTACTTGGTGCGTCAGAACTCTCGAAAGATTCCACGCAGGATCCTCAAATGCTGTATACAACATCGTATCAGGTGACGAATCCTGGATATACGCGTACGAACCCGAAACAAAAAACCAGTCACGAGTTTGGGTGTTCGAAAATGAGTTAAAGCCAACAAAGATTGTTCGTTCACGGAGTGTTGCAAAAAAAATGGTGGCCACGTTTGTATCCAAAACCGGCCATGTTGCGACTATTCCTCTTGAAGGACAAAGAACGGTTAATGCAGAATGGTATGCTAGCATTTGTTTGCCACAGGTCGTTTCTGAACTCCGTAAAGAGAACTGCAACTGCCGCATCATCCTCCATCACGACAATGCGAGTTCACACACCGCGCACAGAACAAAAGAGTTTTTAGAGCAAGAAAACATAGAATTATTAGACCATCCGCCGTACAGCCCCGACCTAAGCCCTAATGATTTCTATACTTTCCCTAAAATAAAGAATAAATTGCGTGGTCAGAGATTTTCATCACCTGAAGAAGCTGTGGACGCCTACAAAACGGCCATTTTGGAGACCCCAACTTCCGAATGGAATGGTTGCTTCAATGATTGGTTCCATCGTATGGAAAAATGTGTCAAATTTCGCGGAGAATACTTTGAAAAGCAATAAATACATTTATAAATAGTAATGTTGTGTCACTTCCTTGATTCCCGAAATTTTCAGTGCCGCCCTCGTATTATAAACAAAAGATCCTTAAAAAAGATCCTTTTTAGGCTTCCTGTTTATTGGAGTGGAAAGGAGAGAGGTGTAAAAACATGAACCACAGTATAATAATGAAACAGTAGTTTATCTTCATAGAAAACGGCCGAAACGACGCGCTTCGAAATCTCAGTCAGTACCAGTACGCAACAGTTCGATTGCGCGGCAGTTACGCACGGACGGACGCGTTTATCTACCGAGCGGCCGTAGGTAATTAATTCAAGGTCACTGTCCAGATAAACTACTGTAGGTTTATTATTCTGTGCATGAACTCTATTAATTTTTTCCTAACTCACTTATCTGCTCCAATGAACAGGCAGCAACGTCACGTTCATTTTGTTCGGCGAACCCGAATGCCCGGTCGCGTCGACACATGGCGCCTTCCGGATTTCCGAACACTTGTTGACATATAAACACGACGATCACGTATTCACGCTAACGGCATTTTAGGTGAGGACACTGGGTTAGAGACCAGCCAATCTAGTGTCCACTACCCTGACAACCAATTAACCCATAGACATTATAATCTAATTTATAAGCAATCCATTCAATATCTAAAATTAACAGCCTTGTGCAAAGCAATTGAATATGATGTCATAGTATGATTTTGTTCAGTTATTTGACTAACTGAAATTGTGATAATAATGAACGGGCAGGAAATATTTTGAATTTTATAATTTCTATAATCAGTTGTAGGTGGGTACAGTTTGTCGGGTCGATTACGGAAATATGGTTTTTGGCGTTTACGCTAATCCTTTAACCGCTGAAATATTAAAAGTTGGGTGTTGGCTTCAAGTTAAAAAAGAATGTAAAAGATATAGCCTTTCTACAATTCTAGCGTGAAACGAGTGTTGCTGTGTAGTGATTGATTTTCAGCAGCCAATGCAGTAATCCCAAATTGATTCTGAACTGCTTTTGACACTGAATTCAACAGTTCTAAAGTAGCTGAATGCAATATAATAACCAAATTGAAGGACTTTGTTAAAAATTTACTTGAGTAAAATAATTGCCTGGCGTTTTGACTTTTCAAACCGACTCCTAGTTTACAGTATATCAGTATTTTATCTGGGAAGACCTGCCTTTGAAACCAAACATCATCATCTTCCTGCCCTATCCCATGTTACTTTAAGTCGGCGCAACAGTTTTGTTTCTTCCATTCTCCCCTGTCAGCGGTCACTATCATTCACTCCTCTTCTTTCATATCATTCCTTACACAATCCACCCATCTTTTCATTGATCTTCTTCTCCTTCTTTCGTAACATAATAAAACAAAAACCAACAAACCATCAGCAAGTTTAACAGCATCGATAGCTTCGGAGGCGTCATCATTGATCTGAGGGTACGCTGCGACGCACATATCAAAGTATTGCTGCAATTGTACCGCCTGCTTCGAGAGTAGCTCGTTGTATGTGTCCAGCTCTGCGATCTTCTCAGCCAAGCGGCGGGCTGTGCGACCTGGGGGAAATGACAATTTTAAGATTTATTTTACACATAACATCACGCTTGTAATCCTCGAAGGGTTGGGTAGATGTGTACCTATAGAACACCCATATTACGCCAGTTATGTTTAACTCCTATTGCCATCAACCGGGCATAAATCCAGACTCCGGGCTGCTACTGAGAAATTCCAGATGGTACACCCCACACTTTGGCCGACCTGGGAATCGAACCCAGGACCTGTTGTTCAGCAGTAGCGCTTGCAACCACTACAGCTACACCAACGAGGCAGTTACCGGGGCTTTATTGTACAGTCAGTATCAAAAGTTTATTTTACAGTCAATATCTAAGTATCAAGACATACAGGCTGCTCAAAATAATCTGAACAAACTAACAAAATAATTGCGTCAGACAGTCGAGGCATAGCATAGCATAAGCTTTGTTAACTTGTGTGTATTATTTCATATTGTTATTCCTTGCTTATTGTAAATATGTCTGTTTATTATTGAAATTTAACTGTGCAATAACTTAGATTTATGTCTGTTCATGTATATATTTCAATATATTATCAGCAAATGAAAGCAGTGGCGATGAAATAAATTACACAATGTAACATGCAATGTCTGGGCTCATTACTGGGCCGCCACTGCTTGTCGAGGCCATTTACCCTAAATTCTCTAATGAGGAAGGATAACATGGTTAATGTATTCTACCTATGCACTTTCCACAAACTGTGAAATTTACAATTTATACACTGTCATTATACTAACTTAGGTGTTACTAGCTTTTGCCCGCGGCTTCCCCCGCGTGGATGTCGGAAAACATCCCACGGGAACGTACTACTGGAATTATTTATTGCAGTGTTGGCCGCCCTAGGCCCCAGGCCATGTAGTAAAAATAGGTACCAGCCGCCCCTTTCTCAGCACCCATTTTATAGACTGCATAATGAATTTACTGTATTGCCATCTTTTATCGAAATCGAGTTACTGATTTTTTTTTCGCGATTTCAGGTTTGGTTCCATAGTAAAAGTTGTTCATAATGACGAGTACAGTGACCCCTTAACAGAATATTGGCCAATAACCAGTAACCCTGTATATACGAGTGATTAGGAAGATTATTGTTATACAATGCGGTGCAGTGCGGCCCGCCATAATGTGCGCAAATCTTTAGAATATTTAGGTACTTTCAGTTATTTCTTATTACATCAGTTTTTTGTCAGATTGACCGCCCCTAATATCTGGCCGCCCTAGGCCCTGGCCTAATGTGCCTTAGGGCAAATCCGCCTCTGAATCCAGGTAAACAATGTGTTAATGCCGTAATACATTGGTTTCATATAATATTCGCTGGCGCATGCCAGTAAAGCTCCCAGTCGGCAAGATTTTTTCCGACACCTTCAATAATCATCGTCATATTTCAGACAATTTACACAAATACGTAATGAATTATACGCCTAAACCTTCCTCATTAAGCATTCCGTCCATTGGTGAAAACCGTACGAAAATCCGTGCGGTAGTTTTTCAGTTTATCGCGTTCCGACAAACAGACAGACGCGGCGGGGGACTTTGTTTATATAGGTAGTCATATTGTTCTTCCCTGAGGACCGAAACCTTTGCCTACGTCCTACTCACTGTACTGTCTATACCAGTCACCGGCTGTGCTGGAGGCCAGTAGACCTTCCTGGCTGGCATATTCTGAAAACGAGTCAAGCTAGTAACTATATTAGCTTGTCCTGATTACAATACGGCCGACATATCTTGGTGAGTCCGAACTTCACGCAAAAGGCTGCGCAGTGAAATTTTTTTATGAGCCAAATGGTGACATGAGACTAGAGTGAGTGAGAGAACATGTTCGACTATGAGCCTATGTTCAGACTTGCCAAAATAATAGGTTGGGGAAAAAGTTTCTTCGCATTTTTTAAGAAAATTCAAAACATTTTTTAATATACATTATTTACATTTATCTAAAGTATGTAAGTACCATTTTGTTCGATAACTTTTTGCCATCTTATAGGTAGGGACATGATCCCATTGCTATAGAAATTTTGGGACTTCTGATCAAAATACCGCGACAAGTGGTTTTGGCAGTCCTCTCGTGATGTTAACCTGACACTGCCTTAAGAATTCTGAAGAGACCGAAACAGGTGGAAATCTGAAGGTGCAAGGTCTGGACTATACGGCGGATGCATTAACACCTCCCAGCCAAACTCTCTTAATTTTTGCTGAGTGGCTAAAGATGTGTGAGGTCTAGCGTTATCATGATGAAAAAACACACCCCTTCTGTTGATTAATTCCAGCCGTTTTCTCTCAACTTCTTGCTTTAATCTCATCAGTTGTTCGCAGTAGAGTTCAAAATCGATGGTCCTGCCTGGTGGTAACAGCTCATAATGAATAATGCCCTTCCAATCCCACCACACACACAGTATCACCTTGTTGCGAGTTAACTCGGGTTTCGCCACAGTCTGTGAAGCCTGACCGGCCATTGACCACGAGCTTTTCGCACATTCTTGTCGTACGTGATCCACTTTTCATCACCAGTTATCAGCTTCTTCAAAAATGGTTCGGTTTCATTTCGTCGTAATAAAGAATCACAAATGAGTACACGGTTCATTAGGTTTCTTTCATTGAGCTCGTGAGGTACCCAAATATCGAGCTTTTTTGTATACCCAGTTTTTTTCAAATGCGCCAAAACTGTTTTGTGGTCAATTCCCAGTTCTTCAGCTACGTCGTAACTACTGATATGCCGATCTTGCTCCACTTTTTCAAAAATGGCATCCATTTTATCCGTAATAGGGCGACCAGAGCGACGTGCATCTTTGACATAAAAATTTCCGGATTGAAAACGCTTAAACCAAATTTGTGCTACTCTCACAGACACTGCACTGGGTCCATTAACATCGCAAATTTTTTTCGCGGCTTGCGCTGCATTTTTACCTTTTTTGTAGTAAAATTTTAAAATGTATCGAATTTCTTCATTAGATTCACTCATCTTGACAGTACGAAAAACAAATGAAAATCACACATTTTCCTAATTTGAATATGGAATTATGTTCTTTAAAATTGAAACTTTCAATGATACCAAACCAGCCAGATACAAATAGTATAGCCAAAGAGATTTTATTTTAAGTTCATACATACTATAATGCGAAAAGACTTTTTCCCCAACCTAATACGTCGGCAGTAGTGTACGTAGCTACTGAGCTAAGTAAACGTAGCATATCTTGTGCCGACACTAAGCACTTGAGGACCAAATGATAGTCTGACTATCGATTTACGAGTATTAGCTGCAGATTTATGAAGTTTAAATTGCTGAGAATTGTAGCTACTAGATGTACCTACCTGTTATAAATTCAGTTCTACAGGATAGGTAAATGTAAAAAATATTATTTTTTTTATTATCGCCAATCGGTTGGTCGACTCTACACGGGACCAGACGGCTGGCCTATTTTTAGCCCAAAGAATTAGCATTGCCATCCAACGTGGCAATGCTGCCAGCCTTTTGGGCACTTTTCCCATTGACAGCGATGTGGACGAATTTTTTGATGCCCTATGAGCTCTTCCCCTTTTTATTTTTTATTATATACTTGTACATAATATATATATTTTAGTGTTAGCTTGTACATTGTAATTAAGGTAAATAATTATGTTATCTATAAATAAAAAAATATTGATTACGTATCTCTTCGGCAGTTGTGATTGACGTGCGAGCCAACACGCAGAGGTTTAATTTCATTAAGGACGCTGTTACAAACGGGTAGTCAAATCATTACTTTTGTACACAAAAGTATGTTTATTAAATAAAATGCTTTGCATTCTTATAATGTTTGTTGGCCAAATTGTTGACACATGTGCATGGTACGATTCTGAACTATAAATATAATTTTAATTATGTACATTTTCTAAATAAATTTACCGAAGTAGAAATGTTCACTCCGGTACATTTATTGAGAAACGGTACCTATCTAAAATTATATTAATAGTTCAGAATCGTACCATGCACATCTATCAACAATTTGGCCAAAGAACATTTTAAGAATGTAAAGCATTTTATTTAATAAACATACTTTTGTGTAAAAAAGTAATGATTTGACTACCCATTTGTATCAGCGTCCTTAACGGCTCATTCTTACAACTGGAATTTACGTAATTACTTACTGATATGAATAATTATTTTATACGTCAAGTTCAGACGTAAATATTCTAATGTTTTCCGCATAACGTATAAAACTATAAGTAAGTGCATGTGGTATATATCTCTAAATAAACAGGGAAGCGTAGAATTCCTTAGAGAAGCGAACTAAAAATATATATTGACTACATAGCTTCATTAACGGGAAAATAAAATTAGAACGTACAAAATTCACCCAATAAGTAACATACAAGTAAATCGACAATCGTGATAGTTTAATCGACTGCAGAAAACCCGACCTACAGAGGTGCTAATAATACCAAGTCGCCATAAACTGCAACCACATCTTCGTCTCATAATAACGTAATTATAATGCTAGATAAATTACATGATACAGACACGCAACTCGACACGGTACATTCATAATTATATGCAAACTCAAACTTAGCCTTATCATGATAATGTGGATAAAAATTATTGCTCAGCCATCCGTAGGCAGGTACTTACCTACTGCAGTACATACTGTTTAAATCTACATTCAAGCAAGGACAGCGCGGCGGTTAGCGGCCGTACTATGACGTGAAAAAAACCATGATCTTTTTTCAAATCATAGTACGGCCCCAGTTACATAAACTCTATACAATATAGTACATACTAATTTCATGCATTACAGGCTGCGTGTTTGTTTCCAGGGGCCGTACTATGACGTGAAAAAAGATCATGGATCCGTTGAGAAAGAAGGACGGTGCTACAGGTCATATAAAGCTCCGTCTCTCTCTCACACTGGAACCGTTCAACTTTTGCCTTGCTATAAGAGCTCATAGTGAGCCCCCAGGGCAGAATTTAAAACTGAAAATCGAATAACGCTGTCCGACATACAAACCTCAGTCTGAAGCAATTTACGAGGGCGTTACCACTAGAACATTTTTACTTTTTACGCTCTTGCCTCTGAATGTTTAAGCAACCCTTTAAAGACGTTCTCAATGTCTTTCTGTTTCTAGAATACATGTAATAGCATAAGAGCCTTAAAACGCAGCTGTCGCCGCATCGTCCTCGTACATAAGCCTTAGAGTGGACGCGCAAAGGTAACCCGCGAAACGCGCATGGATGCAGAACGCGCACTATTCTCCCGTGTGATGACTCATGGTCACTAAAATTGCAATGGCCGCGCTATGCACCGATACCCACCCCGCGCCCCTCCCCTTTAAAAGTTTAAAAATTAGCGCGGTTGCAAAAATGAATTTCTTTCTGATGTACCCTGAACCCTGTAAGAAATTGCGCATTCACCTTAAATACTTATACTCCATTTATTTTAACATTAGAAAAAAGAAGCTCGCAGAAGCAGGAGTACGAAACCTTTTATTTTCAAGTTAAGTTCAATTTTTTTTATAAATAATGTACTAGGGGGATCAAAAATTAGTGAGAACGACATGCTCCTTGGTAAGAAAAAAAATAAATACTGGCAGGCATAGCTTTTTTTTTTTTTTTGTGGATGGGAAATCATCAAATGACTTCTCCCGCTCTGGGCAGAGCGGGAGGGCGTGTCAGACTTTTACTGACTAAAACCCACCCATGATCCTTCAGTTGCCCGTGCCAGGGCCACGGTATCTCTTTCGAACTACCCGCGACCCCGGCGGCGGGAGAAGAACGAAGTGCGAGCCGTTATTAAATACCTCTGTTTAAAAAAGTTAACGACGCAAGAGATTCACTGCGATTTGGAGGCAACTTTAAGAGAGTCTGCTCTGCCTTATTCCACTGTCGCAAGGTGGGCTTCTCAATTTCGAGTAGGGAGAACGAGCACGGAAGACGAACATCGTTGCGGCCGTCCATCGACGTCAGTCACTCAAGAAAATGTTGCGAAAGTCGAGAAAATTGTATTGAGCGATCGAAGAGTTACCATCCGATACTTAATTCAAGAAACGGCCATTTCATATGGAAGTATTCAATCCATATTGAAACAATCTTTGAATATGAAAAAAGTCTCCGCAAGATGGATGTCGAGAATGTTAACCGACAGTCAGAAAGAAAATCGACTTGACATTTCGAAGATATTGGACAAGTTTCAAGAAGATTCTGAAAACTTTTTGTATCGTTTCGTATCAATGGACGAAACATGGGGTACATCATTTTGATCCCGAGACAAAACAGCAATCTTCGCAATGGAAACGGCCATCATCACCGACCCCGAAGAAGTTTCGTGCCGTGGCATCGGCTGGCAAGGTTATGGCCTCAATATTTTGGGACTCAGAAGGGATATTGTTGATTGATTACCTGGAGCGTGGAACCACTATTACAGGCCAATATTATGCAGCTTTAATTCCTAAGTTGAGGAATGCCATCAAAGAGAAAAGGAGAGGGAAACTTCGAAGGGGCGTGCTGTTTCATCACGACAACGCACCCGCTCACTGGTCATCAGTTGCGATGGCTGCCATTCAGCAAGCTGGCTTCGAATTGGTTGACCACCCCCCTTATTCACCAGATATGGTGCCTGTCGATTTTTATCTGTTCCCCAAATTGAAAGAATACTTAAGGGGAAACAGGTACGAAGACGATAACGAGGTGATGGATGCCGTGGAGAGCTTTTTGCAGGACCAAGACAAAACTTTTTTTTTGAAAGGGATTGAAGTCTTGGAAAAGCGCTGGACTCGGTGTGTAGAGAGACTCGGAGACTATGTAGAAAAATAAATTATTAAGTTATCAATAGTCATTATAATCTATCTCATTCTCACTACTTTTTGATCCCCCCTCGTATGTGCTAGTGTTTGCTTTATTCTATTTTTCTTGGGAGACAATATTTTAAGCTTGTGATTAACGTTGGGGCCACGTTTTTTTCGCTGTTGACGCTGATCAGCGCTACCAGCAGTTTCAGAGCGTACATGTTGCGCTTCCAAGCCACTCAGGCCTGCACCGGGGTCGTCCCTGTCCATAGTTTAAAAAACGTACCGTTTTGTACAAACAAAACAAAACTAACACAAATAACGATAACAAAACAATAACAACAGAAAAACAGTAACAAATAAAAATAAACCACGAAAATTCAGCAATAACAACGAGAAAAGGCGTAGCATTCAAAAGTATCCACAAGTGAATGACAACTGACAACTGCAGATTATTTACGCAATTTGACGGATGGATGACATCATAAACCGACAAAATAAAATAACACGTGCTGCCACAACTTATGAAGGGAATATGTAACATTTTAGATTTGATAGAGTTATAGTAACATGAAAAACGTTCCCGGTCATCGAGATATAAGTACTAAAGTACTTATATCTCGATGTTCCCGGTACTGACCGCCCCTGCTTCTTTTAGATTCATCGAGATATAAGTACTAACGTACTAGAGAAGCTACGTCAAATAACTGAATTGTCCTATTCTTCGTAATTTGAATCTTTAGTTCGCTGCAGCGCTAAAATAATAACAATTCGTCTAAACCGTAACTAATTTACCACAGCGCTAGATTTGCTGCGGAAGTGTATTTATTCTCGGCAAAAAGGTCTTAGGGTCCGTTCACACAGACCGGCTCGGAGAGGAGAGCAGATTCTTATCACGTTGAAAACAGAGTTTTTAGTATTTGTATTAAGGTTTATTTTTGCATGTGCACTCCTTTTGTGATTAAGAATGCTTGAAGGCGCTTGGTGTGAAATAATAAGAGGAGCTTACCGGCTCCGATCGCGTAATTTTTCTCGATCGTGCAGCCGTTTGGCTCCGATTGCATGCTCTTTAACGCTCGCGCAGCCGATCGGTTCCGATTACGTGCTCTTTCTCGCTCGCGCAGCCGATCGGCTCCGATTGCGTGCTCTTTCTCGCTCGCGCAGCCGATCGGCTCCGATTGCGTGCTCTTTCTCGCTCGCGCAGCCGATCGGTTCCGATTGCGTCCGCGCTTCTCCACGCCCACCGCCATTTTGATAGCACAATCCTTTCAACGACCAAGCGAAAGCCGGCTGTCGCGCTGCTATTTGTCTCCGCTTGCGCTTTCGTTTGTTTTGTTCTGCTTCAAACAATCTTGCTAACAAATATATTTCTTCATCGGAGCTATCTAAATCCATGTTCCGAAAAGCACACGTTCAACACCGAAAACAAAACTTGGACTGCGTGGAAGACTGGTACTGCCTTTGTAGTGTATCCATCCGGCTCCGAGCGCATCCGAACGGCTCCGAGCGCATCCGACCGGCTTCAAGTGCATCCGACCGGCTGCGAGCGCATCCGACGGGCTGCGAGCGTATCCGACCGGCTGCGAGCGATTCCGACCGGCTGCGAGCGCATCCGACCGGCTCCGAGCGCATCCGCTTTCAGGTCGCTTCCAGCCGGTCTATGTGAAATAGTTGGCGGCTCCGCTCCGACCAACTCCAAGCGCATACGATCCGGTCTGTGTGAAAAGAAAAATGCGCGCCGATGCTCTCCGAGCCGGTCTGTGTGAACGGACCCTTAAGCGCCATGTAAATCACGGCACTTACGCGTTTTCTTCGACAAAGTGCAACAACATGTCTTCCCTATAGACTATGACAGGAGTACTACAGAATGGACAACGTAGGTATTTTGCCTACAGGGTTTATTTCATAAATAATAGACAATTTATTTTTTTTGATATATTTTATTTAGTTACCCTTAAATAATATGAGTTTAGTCATCTTTTGCCTTTTTGTGGAATAATCAACGCTTTGATCTATTTTGCTTCATGTTTTAAACGAATAGTAGTATATTTATTAATAATCGCCCGAATCAAATGAATTCTATGATTCAGTGTACTTGGTTGGCAAAATGAATTCTGAACCAAAGATGTAAATACCTCCGTGTGAATAAAATGCTCCAAAGTATTTACAGTAATGTAACTGTAATAGTATTTCGTGGAGAGGCTAATTCCACCACTTTGGTTTAGTTTTCGTATGATAGTTTCCGTG
Source organism: Cosmia pyralina (assembly GCA_946251885.1). NCBI lineage: Eukaryota > Metazoa > Arthropoda > Insecta > Lepidoptera > Noctuidae > Cosmia > Cosmia pyralina. The sequence goes on from OX276357.1 coordinate 18,078,032, forward strand.
ATCACACATATTTTGTATACGTCTTCTGAAGAATATAACAATCCGCCCATGTCTTTAATAGTTATAAGTTTATGTTGTGGCAGCCTTTCTGCTGTTGTTAATGCGTCCACGCATTCTTCACATTTTAATGATTTTGTGAGATTTCGAGCAATGTAGCCAGATATGTAACCGACTATCAATTGAGAACCAAATGGTATTTGTTGGGAACTGAGAGTATCGGAAAAAATATAAGAGTTGTGTTCAGCTTCTATATCAGATTCTAAACATCTAGTTGCTGACAATATTTCGTATTCCTCATCGTCGTGTCTGTTTAAGAGCGTCGTACTATTAGTAACATTTGTTGAAGAATTACATAGAATGAATGAATAGAATGTTTATATTATCTAAAGGAATACAATTACAAAACACAACATACGATATTTTCACCGTAATGTCAGTCTAATCTACCTACATTGCACTCTGTTTAATTAGTCTATGACAAACAATACAATATGGCGCGTGGTAATTATTTAATGTGTAAAACAAGGAAATTAGTTTACTTACCGATGAAAAGTAATTCCTTTGCACTTTGCCGTGTTCCTTGAATTATTAGTACAATATCTCAACACACACCAAGGCATTTTTCGTCGACTTTTTCTATGAATTAATTTATTATTGTCGGAAGTACTAGGCGCGAAAGAGCTAGAGAGCGACTGAGTGAGGTGCGGCGCGATCGCCGCAGTTGAACGAGACAAAGTAGGAATTTACGGTGTCTTCTCTAGTACGTTAGTAGGTACTTATATCTCGATGTTTAGATTTTAAATATTGACATGACAACATTTTATGTAAAAAATAAATAATAGTAAATGAAAGCCTTGTAATTTCAGAAGGTAGATAGGATAGACAAGTACAATTAAGTGTGAGAGCTGTTATTTAAATTGATTATATTTAACTCCACGTCAATCTTTACTGTAATAATGTTTGTTGTACTTTTATTACAAAGTGTGCCCCTAAAATAGCCTTTTTTACCTTCTGTCTAATGCTATAGTAAATGGAGTATAGTATATTTTATAGTGTATTTTGTTCCTATTACCATAGCGTGCAATTAAGGTGATGCCGACCTTAAAGTCGTCCATTGTTTTATCATTGGAGTACGTTCACAGCTGATAGCGGGTAGAGTACTGTAGACATTTTGTTTCAGTTAAATTACACGTGATTTTATAAAGTGATACAGTTTTGCGCCGTTACATGATAGGAGGCCACTTTAAATGATATGATGATAAGTATGATAAACGGTAATGAAAGACAAATAAAAGATCGTGCATCTTTTATTTGTCTTTCATTAATGTTTTTGCGACAAGTACCTACCTATCTACATGTAGTATCGCGAAATTGGATGAACTTCTCCGTAGTAGATCAGATAGAACTGAGTTTACATACAAGTGTAAACAAAACAAATCGATCTTACTTATATACTACAGTCTTTCTCATTCTAACTTATAAATATTATTTTTTACCCTATGATGATTAGATGATGATGATGATTAGATGGCGAAGTAGACCGAGACATAACGCACCGGATCAACTCAGGATGGATGAAATGGCGACAGGTTACAGGAACAACTTGCGACCCACGGATGCCCCTCAAGTTGAAGGCGAAAATTTACAAGTCCGTGATAAGGCCTGTCGTACTTTATGGATCGGAATGCTGGACAGTGAAGAAGACGGATGAAAAAAAATTGCATGCAGCGGAGATGAGAATGTTGAGATGGATGTGTGGAGTGACGAGAATGGATAAAGTGAGAAATGAGTATATAAGAGGAAGTTTGAAAGTGGCGCCAGTGACAGAAAAGTTGAAAGGAAATCGTTTGTCTTGGTATGGGCATGTAATGAGGAGAGACGAAACGCATGTGACTAAAAGAGTGATGAATATACATGTTGATGGATGGAGAGGCAGAGGAAGGCCAAAGAAAAGATGGATGGATTGTGTGAGGAATGATATGAAAGAGAAGGGAGTGAATGATAGCGTGACGGTTGACAGGGGAGAACGGAAGAAGAAAACGTGTTGCGCCGACCCCAAGTAATATGGGATAAGGGCAGGAAGATGATGATGATTTTTTACCCTACTGCGGCCAAGCCCAAAAGGAGGATTATGTGTTTGACCTGTATGTATGTATGTCCGTTTTTTTGTTCCCTCGTAACTCCTAAACGGATGAACGGATTTGGATAAATTATACATCTTTAGATTTGTCTTGGTAGCGCGAATGTCACTGGCTACATTAAAATCAAAAAAAAAAGTAAAATGGCGGTTTTGGGGTGCCATATTATGGAGATCGAAATTCTTTTTCTTCTAATACCATCGAGTGGAAAATCAAAATAAAGGATTTTAAAAGGTGATTACAAAAATATATGCAACTTATATGGTTTAAAGTAATTCAAAGTGACAAATCGTAAAAAACACGTAAAAAAAAGGCTTGGCTATTTTTGTGCACGTGATCCAAAAAAATTACTCTCACGACCAAAACTCCTTGCAAGAACTAAATCGTCTGCAAAATCTTTCACATTTATAAACTAAAAAGCTGGAAATAAAAAAAGTAATAAAAAAAAATAAAAAAACCCGACTGCGGTGAAAAACTAAAAGCTAAAAACAAGCCCATTTTAAATTAAATAAAAGTTGGAAGCACCCGCCTGCTTCCATTTTTATATTTTCTAACTCAAATGGGTCCCGCCTGCTTCCAACTTTTATTTAATTTAAAATGGGCTTGTTTTTAACTTTTCAGTTTTTTACCGCAGTCGAGTTTTTTAGTTTTTTTAATTACTTTTTTTTTTTACTATTCGGGTCATCTAAAACTATTTCAAATTTAAAATTAGAAGCATAGCATTAGAAGTTCTTGAGATATCCAGCTGTGACAGACGGACAGACAGACAGACTGAGTCGCACCATAAGGGTTCCTTTTTACCATTTTGGTACGGAACCCTAAAAAAGTAAATGTTTATCCTTAACAGCAACGTCAACAGGGGATAAAATAAAAAAAAAAACAAAGAAAAATAAAATCGTCTATAAAATTCCTATAAAACCAAATGTTTAAGTATATAATATAACGTATAAATACTTCAACCATTTGGATTTTCCATATGTGTTAATTGACTCTACAATCTACTGCTGTACTAAAACCGAAACATAATCATGTTTCGGTTTTAGTACAGCAGTAAAAAATGAAATGCATGAATTTTTTTCTATAGAAAAAAATTCCAAAGTAGGCACCGTCTATTTCCTGTTTTATACGGTATACGTAAACAGTTCCTTATTGTGCAGTAAAATTTGCTTTAAATCGAAGGTATTTAAATATGTTAAGAACTTACTAAGCTACAAATTCATTTAAGTATAGCATTTTGTCATAATCTACATTTAAACGAAGCGCGTTTAAATTCCGGTGCGCGTGAGAGTCTTCTATCTCGCGCGTCAAACTAGACAACTATAACGCCATTTCACTTACACATGGAGCTAAACCACGCTTCGATGTAGGGCCTTAAATTAACCAGCGAAACTGCACAACTGTAAAGTGTGTTGTTGACCTAATCTAAACTAATAAAGGAGATACAACTGTAATAAAATAAATAATAACCATGAGAGCCAGTTGACTGCAGTGAAGTAGCTGAGCCATGTCTCCGAAGACCACCGCCGTTGGAACTGCTGTCTGAACTGGTCCCATACCCTGACTCCACCTGAGAATTAAGTTAACATAGGTATTAATTTCTCAAACATAAAAAATTGTTCATTAGAACTACTTAAGTAATAAAATAAGTCATTAACGAAATGACTGTACGACAATAACCCAACGTTCGCACGGATGTAATAATATCGCGGCGATTTTTTTTCGCGCACTGGGTTTTCAACGCTCTACCGCTCTACTTAGCGCCAAGACTTGAAAATCCAACAGTGTGTTTGTGTGTTTTTTCGACGCGCTGGGCTCATTGCCGGATAAGGCTATATGGGGCGAAAGAGATAAAGAGTAGCTCAATAAATATATTTATTTATTTAAATAATATGGGAGACTTACAGCTAAAACAAACAGATCAAGGACAGTACATTAATCAGAAAGCCAATAACAGGTCTCCACTTTTAAAAAACAAAAAAAAAAAGAACCTAAATTCTAAGGACATTGACACCCAGTTACTAAGTAAACAGCATAATTGCTATGCTGCTCGCACTGCATAACAACCATCATAACATTTTTTAGTTAAAAAAGTTACGGCTTAAGCACTTCCTGGCTGACGACACACTAGTCAGGAACGGATCTATATCATACTGTTTACAAAGCTTATTAAAATTTTTGCTTGCACGCACAACGCACGAATTCTGCCTATAATTAGTTGAAGCAAACGGCACTCGCAAAGGTGGATTGTATCGCTTAGACATCATGGGAGTTTTGAAATAGAATCTTGCCAAAATATCGGGACAGTCTATAGTATTGCTGAAGATTTTCAACAAACACACACAGTCAGAGATCTCGCGGCGGTTGATTAAAGGTAATAAATGAAATTTTTTACATAGATTATGATAGTTTTCCGAATGATACTAAATATTTGTACATTTGCTCAAGTAAGCTGCGTGGTATCAACTTTCTAAAATAATTGATAAATTGTATCATAATATAGTGAATGTGCTTAGGGACGCTGCGATGGCATGCTCTGAAAGTAGAACGATTAAAAATAAAAATAAAAAGTATGTGACTGGCTGGAATAAACATTGCAAAAAGGCATATGAGGAGGCTAGGCTTCGGTTTCATGAGTGGGTCGCTCAGGGCAAAACTACGTCCGGTCAGACTTATGACCAAATGCGAAACTCACGCAGTTGGTTTAAACATCAGCTCAAGTGGTGTAGGGACAATCAAACACAGATAAAGATGGACATTCTTGTATCACAGCATGCTACAAAGAGCTTTGGTAAATTTTGGAAGGAGACTAACAAATTGAATCCGAGGCCGAGTGTTCCAGTTAGTGTAGAGGGGGTTAGTGACGCCGACAAAATTGCCAACTTATTTAAGGAGCATTTTGGGGTACTTTCTCCACTGGTACCCGCGACGACCACTACAGAGGCGGGAGGCGAAACAGTTGTTGAAGCGAGGAAAATCCCCGGGCCATGACGCGCTCAGTATAGAACTCTTGCAGCATGCGGGTGTTCATCTGCCGAGGGTGCTCGCCATGTTTTTTACATTTTGCATAAGGCATTCATATATCCCTGAGGCAATGATGAGAACTATAGTTGTCCCCATAATAAAGAGCAAGACGGGAGACGCCTCTAAATTAAGTAACTACAGGCCTATATCACTCGCGAGTCATTGCTAAAGTGTTGGACGGTGTTATTGATATTCAGTTAAGACAACACCTACAGCTTCATGATGCACAGTTTGGCTTTCGCCCTGGTTTGTCAACAGAAATGGCTATACTGAATCTCAAGCATACCGTCCGATACTACACTGACAGAAGCACACCTGTCTATGCCTGCTTCTTAGATTTATCCAAAGCATTTGATCTTGTTGCATACGACAGGTTGTGGCAGAAGTTGTCGAGTGATACGGATCTACCTACTGAGTACATAAGTCTCTTAAAGAATTGGTATGGCAACCAGAGCAATTTTGTGAGATGGTCGGGGTCACTATCGCTTGAATACAGGTTGGAATGTGGTGTAAGGCAAGGCGGGCTAACCTCGCCGACTCTCTTCAACTTGTATATTGACAGTCTGATCGGTGAACTCAGTAGCGCCGGTGTGGGCTGTTCGATTGATGGTGTTCTTGTCAGCAACATCAGTTACGCGGATGACATGGTGCTACTGAGTCCATCGATCAGTGCCCTTTGAAAACTGATTTCGATCTGCGAGCGGTATGCGGGGACCCACGGGCTCAGGTATAACGCCATTAAAAGCGAGCTCATGGTGTTTAAGGCGGGATCTAAAACTTATGACACTGTCCCACAGGTCATGCTGAATGGCAGTGTTCTTAAAAGAGTCTCGCAGTTCAAGTATCTGGGCCACTGGGTCACCGACACGCTTGTAGATGATATTGATATAGACAGGGAGCGCAGGGCTTCGTCTGTTAGAGCTAATATGCTGGCTCGTAGGTTTGCGCGCTGTACTGCGGAAGTCAAAGATACGTTGTTTAGGGCATTTTGCCAATCGTTTTACACGTGCAGCCTATGGGTCAAGCATATGAAAAAAGCGTACGACGCCCTGCGTGTTCTCTACAATAATGCCTTTAGGGCGCTGATGAAGCTGCCTCGCTACTGTAGTGCATCGGGTATGTTTGCGGACGCACATATTGATGGTTTTGCGGCGATTATTCGCAAGAGTGTTGTGTCCCTGATGCGCCGCGTACGAGGCAGTTCCAACAGCTACCTTCAGCTGTTCGCATGGAGGATGGATCTAGATCTGGATTGCCCAATAATGCGGTACTGGACCAGGCTGCATGTTGAGCACTCCGGTTCCAGACCTAAATTTAGATTAAGATGAAAAATTGATGATTGATGTAAAATTGTGATTTATGTTTTATTGGTGACTTTTTTTAATGTTTTGTTTTGTCTAATTGTAATATTTTAATTAATGTATTCGTAATATTATTTATTTTATAATTACACATGCATGGACAATATGGGCTGGTTCCGAAATAAATGAATTTTAATTTTAATTAAAATGCTTATAAAAAAATAATCAACTTGACCAATACCCATATCTAGTCATCAATCATAAAATCTGTCAATTCCTATTTTTAGAACAATGAATACAATCACAAACTACATTGAGAATTGTATCAGTCCTTATCAGTGACATTACTCACTAAGCTGATAATGCATAAAACAGGCAGAACACAGTTATAGGTCAAATAGCCTAGTGGTGACTCATTTAAGAACCCATAGATAAAATAATTATTGGAGTAAATAAAATATGAAAATAATGGATACTTTTCAGAGAGTCGTCATCTGCCTAGCCTTTTCCCAACTATGTTGGATGCAGCTGAATACCAGTATTTTACCTGAAGCAATTGCCTATCTGGCCTCCACAACCCAGTTACTGTGTAATACGAAATCCCTAGGTAAGACTGTTTGTCATTCTTTCGGGCTACTGATGACCCGCAACAACTGACAAAAAACCCCAAAAATAACAGCCCGGACCAACACAACGCCTCGGAATGCACGTTAAGGGGGTCTCGGTATGTAAAGATGGTCTCCCATCCAATGACCAACCGTGGCCTATCGAAGTACTTTTGGGAGAGTTTGTATAAAATGGTTAGTAAAATCAACCTCTTGGCTATTTAGCGACGGCGAGTGCTAGCAACATTAAGAGAATCGCGGATTTTTGTTTTCCTCGGTGCCTGTGGTTTTGCGTACTATGGGGTTTTCAAATAAAAAGGGTCTATTCTACCCAAAAATATAGCTACTATAAAAAACAATGATTTAGATTTTTTTTCTCGCCACCTACTATTTTGCGCACTTTAGGGTTTTCAAAAATACACTAAAAAGGGTCTATGTGCCCCAAAAAAAAATTGCTACTATATAAAAACTATGGTTTTTTACTGCAGTGGTTACCCAAAAATGGCTGTCAAGGTCACAGCTTAAAAAAACTATTTTTCAAGGTCACAGCTTAAAAAAACTATTTTTCAATTATTCAGAAATATAATAAAATGAACACATAAGGAGAACATTGTAATTACAATGTGCATTATAGTAATTATTGGATGTTCATGAGTAATATGATGCTTCAATGTTTGATAACCAGATATCCACACATAAGAAGCTAAGTACTCTGATTGAATGTTATTGACTGAATCATACAAATTTTTCATCATTTTTTAAAATTAAATATTTATACATTTATGAGGTTATAATATTACTTGATTGTGAACATCTGAATTTATTTTAAATGGCGCTCAAGGTGATCATCTCTATTTAGATAATGGTAATTTGATCCGAATTAATTAAACGTTGTTGTAGACAGTGAACTTAAAAATTCTAACATAACTAACTTTGTGTGTACCAACAAAAGTGGATGTTATGAAATGGGGTAAACAAACAAATTCAGGATAACAAATCATTGTAAACAAGTAGTGGTTGTTGACATACATGACTTTTATATATGTAGTAGAGTGTAGGATATGCATTGAGTGTACATTGATAATGATAGCTATCTGGTTACAGCCAACAAGTATAACAATGTTAATTTTAAGTTGAAATTTTATTAAATTATATCATACTCACTTTGAATGACTCCAAAACATCAATCCATTGCTGCTTCTCCTCAGGGCTTGTCGCTCTCAAGTACCAAACACAGTCATTTACTGACACATCAAATCTGCAGTCATCAAATTCATGAGGCTGAAATAATAAACATCCAAGGTCGAATATCTGAATATTGGATCACATGCTAGGTCTGTTTGTTCACAAGCAGAAACCACTGCGACAAAAAGTCGAGACGCAACAAGGTCAGATTAATCTTTTTATTGTACTTCGCCGATAAAACAAATAAGTATAGTCACCTTGACTTTGGCTTTTTTCAGACATAAGGCACCTCGGCATCCAAGATTACTCTCCAGTTCACTCTTGTAATACGATAAAGTAGAATCCTTCAAAACAATAAACCTGTCCTGCCAACCGTGAATGTAATTTGTCCATTTACTCAAGTATCCGCGAAGTTCAGGATTTCCGCCCTCCTCTAAATCTGAGTTATCACTCACTGTTATATTTTCTTCAATCATGTTGCAAATGTTAAGAATTAATATTTACATTAAATTCTACACAAAACAAACAAAACGAAAAATAATAATTATCAAAACTCGTTACATGGGAAGATACACAACGAAAATTGTTGCTGTTTTTTGACGTTTGACGTTTGACGTACACAGATTAGATACAATAATGAGCACAGATAATAATTTCAAATCATAGTCAATGAAAAGGAGTCGTGAAGTCGTCATGCTTTAGTTCTATCATGTGACTAACGGAAACGACAAAGTAACTACGGCAAGAATTCCAATTCCTAATCAATTCAGTTTGACCTAAGTATTTAAAATACTGATAATTACTGAAAATAGTGCTTCTGATTAGTGTTGATAACTGAAGGTTTACACTTGAGCTTTGCAAGTGAACATAAAACTTTCTACTGACAACCAAAAATCTTGGTTTGGATTGTACTCTTGATGCTTCCAGTAGTCGAAAATTCTCTCTTTTGATAATTTCGACACATGTGGTTGTAACAAAATCACAAGAAAGGAAAGTTATTTTCAGTAAGACTAAATTCGTTAAATTTTTTTTTTTGGTATTTGAACGATCCTAGTTTGACATATCAACGAGTGCTGTTTCCGGAAACAATGTTCTTTTGCGTATTGATTTTGGTCGTCTTGTAATTTCATTGGTGGATATACAATAACCGCCAAAACTACACGATACCGGCCAATAGCACAACGCCATTCTACAAATAACTCACCATATCCGTTCAAGATGGCCGACAAAACTATGCCTATTTTTGTTCCATCAGAAAAACCTTTGAAAGTAGTAAAGTGGAAAGTAAAACAAGGTATTTTTGTGTCGCAAGGTCAAATATTATTTTTATACAACGATTCATCAGGCACAGGCACTGAATTAAAGAAATATAAGGCAGTACGCGCTGGTACTATCTCATCGATCAAGGTGAAGGAAGGAGACATTGCAGAGCCTGGGTAAGTGACGTCACTCTATATAAGAGCTATACAATAATATTTATCATCTAAGATGCAAAATATCCTTCACAAACAAAAATAATTAGCATATTCTTGCATCGCTTAGGTTACTCTTTATGGTGCAGTTGCATTGTATGCGCAGCAAATACAACTGCAGTAAAAGCTTCCCGCCTAAAATGTAACCTAAAACAAACATTGCAATGTTTAGATTTTTTTTTCATGTAACATTTTTATCAATGAAGCACCTTTATGAAAAGTGGCCTGACGTAAGTTCACAATCAATCCTTTCACCGAAGTATATGTAAACAACATAACAACTTAAGAAGAAAGAGAACAAGTTCGTCCCGAAAGAAGTTTTTCACAAAGTTTTTAATAAGTATTAGGCAATTAGGTACTTAAATAGTTACACTATATCGCATCATTTATCGCGCTGGCGAGAAATATCCCCAACTAGAATTTATTTCATAAAACCATTAAAATTTAACTTTTCAGTGAACCTATAGCAGAGCTTGAAGAATGTCGTCATCCTACAGTGATGAAGGAGATGTGTGCCGAGTGCGGCGCCGACCTGCGCACAGACGAGGTGACAAACAGAGACGTCGCCGTCGTGCCCATGGTACACTCGGTACCTGAATTGAAGGTGAGACCAAGAACATCAATAGTACAAAGATTTGAAAGTGTCTGTTTTTAATGAATACAGTCTCTTGTGATTTGTGAATACCAGCTTCTCAAACTTTGTACACAAGATAAGGGCCATTCATTTGCATCAAATTGATGACTACCTATAGTAAATAATAAGTTTGTAAGCAAAATATTTTTATACTTACCGTTTATTATCATACAAATATTATTATTTTACTCGTCAATAATTATGACTAGTATAGAGGGCTCCACTGTACTTTGGCACCCGCGCGTACGAAACTTCACAATTTTATAGTTTGTTGATGTCTTTGAGTAAAACACCAAAATATTACACTGCTCAAACAACTAGTTTTGAGAAAAAATGTAAAGTTTATGTCAACCTATTACACACTAAATACTTAGGATGCTAGAGAGAGCAAAGCAAGCTCGGGACTTAGGGCACCCCGGCTCGGACAGGTTAGGTTGGATCCCCTTCGTTGGTTATTTTTTCTTGTAAACCACCCTTCAAAAATTTTATATTTATTTGACCTTTGAGACATTTGACATTAACATTGAAAATATTTTTTTTTCTCAGTGCCTATTATATTGCGCACTTTGGGTTTTCAAAAATACATTAAAAAAGGTCTATTCTACCCAAAAAAAAATAGTTAACTTTATAAAAGCAACGGGTGTTAAAGTACAGTTCCATCGGTTCCATCTATAGTCTCCTTATGTTGTCACATTTTACAAATTTAACTATGGGCGCACTGAGCTTTTGCCATTGTCTCTTTTTTCTTTGTGTGTAAAGAGTAAAGAAAATAACCACACTTGTACTTTTTCAATGTTTTTCATTGTTATTTTCATCATATTGCTAAAAACCTATTGTGTATAAACAGTTCAGTCATATATGAACTCGAGCCAACTTTAACTGTCTACTAAATATCCCAATAATACCAATATATTTCCCTATATTATAATTTAATTGTTTACTACTTCAAACAACAGTTATAAAAATGTGTTTGTGAGTAGAGTAAAAAGCTTGGTGTGCCATTAACAATCTGAAAATGACCTAATTGCATAATGAAATAATGACAATGCCTCAACAAATATATGCCGCTTAATGTGTTGATAACTGGATTAGATACAAGTTCTAACTTCTGAATACTGGTTATAACTTCACTTACAATCCAGAGAGCAAAATATATAAAGACCTTTTGAAGACTTTCTTTTGTTGAGCTTTGAAAGAAAGACAGATACGAGGGCTACATTCCTTATTATTGTAAAAATCAAAATTTTTTGCTTTGCAAATATCAGCACAAAACAGTAACTTTTTTTTTTTTCAATTTTTGCTTCCGCATAGTTTGAAAATGTTTCATATCTCATAGAACTCGAAATTTGATACCTACCTCCATAATGACTTAATTAACAGATAATTTTAAACTCTTTATTATTAAATTTTCAGGTGTCAGAAGAGCTGGCACAGAAACTGGGTCGAGAGGATGCTGACCGTCTTCTAAAGGACAGGAAGCTAGTGTTACTTGTGGATCTTGATCAAACATTGGTCCACACCACTAATGATGATGTACCACCTAACTTAAAGGTAAATGTGGAAACAACCCAGATAAATCTTATAAATGCGAGTGATAGTTCGACTTTTTACCAATCAATCATCATCTGCCTAGCCTTTTCCCAACTATGTTGGGGTCGGCTTCCAGTCTAACCGGGTGCAGCTGAATACCAGTTTTTTTACTAATCAATGTATAAGTTAATTTTATGATTAATGAGTCTTTTAAAAACATTGAAAAATATGCATTTGTACTAAAATCTATTCTCTTTACAGGGAGTTCTTCACTTCTTCCTGCGTGGTCCAGGATGTCCCGGGCGTTGGTGCCACACGCGCCTACGACCAAGAACCAAGGAGTTTCTTGAATCTGCCTCCAAAAACTATGAACTACATGTATGCACATTTGGGGCACGCCAGTATGCCCACGCTGTTGCTGACTTACTTGATCCAGAGAAAAAGTATTTTTCTCATAGAATCCTGTCCAGGGATGAGTGCTTTGATGCTAGAACGAAAGCAGCTAATTTGAAGTAAGTTAACTAGGTGAAATTAATGAAAATTTCAGTATGACACTGATATATTCATTTCGTCCACATTAAAATCTTTGATAAAACAGTAGTTTCAACAAAACTAAAGTACTGTCTATCAAATTCTTTCCTCTTTATCATGTCTGTATAACTTTTCAGAGCACTATTCCCTTGCGGCGACAACATGGTGTGTATAATAGACGATCGTGAAGATGTATGGCGACACGCGACCAATCTGATTCACGTCAGGCCTTACTCGTTCTTTCAGTCTACAGGAGATATAAATGCACCGCCTCCACCTGGTAAGACAATTTTTTAGATTTTATAGTACACTGATTTCTGTATGTACCATGAAGTGATGAGTGTCCTAAAACTCAACCTTATCATGTTACAGAAAACGAAAAACCTAAAGATAAACTAACAAGCGGCAAAAACGGCGCCCAAGTAAATCAAATGCCTACCCTAGACGCCGAGCCAGAACAAAAAGACGCATCAAAAAACAAAGAGAACAAGGAAGAAGGTGGTAATGGTAAAATAGTTGCTAAGGATAAAGAAGTGAAGTGTTCCAATACGGAGGAGAAAGAAAGTGAGGAGGCTGACCAGGAGGGTGATGAGAGGATAGCGCAGGACCCGGCTGAGCCGCGGTGGGTAGAAACCTCGGATGGGCAGATAGAAGTAGAGGACCCTGATGACTACTTAATTTACTTGGATGATATACTTAAAAGAATACATAAGTAAGTAGCAACATAAGTGTTAATTGTTCGACATATGGAACTGTGTTTTAGAGGGGCTTGTGGCTAAGTAATAACAGCCGCACGGGTCTATCGATCAGGTTAAGCTACGCTTGCCGCGATTGGTCTGTGGATTGGTGACCATCTTTACATACCAAGACCACTCCGTGCCTCAGAAAGCATGTTAGTTAAGCCGTTGGTCCCAGCTGTCATTTGTGGATCTTTGACAGTCATTATGGGTCATCAGAAGCCTGAAACTCTGTCAACCAGTCTTACCAAGGTGTATTGTATTACCCAGTAACTGAGTTGTGGAGGTCAGAAAGGCAGTCGCTCCATGTGAAATACTGGTATTTAGCTGCATCCGGTTTGACTGGAAGCCGACCCCAACAAAGTTGGGAAAAGACTAGGCAGATTATGAGTGTGTCAACTGTGTTTTATTTTAAATATAGTTAGCAGTTGACCCTTTGCAATAAAATTGAAATAAATGATTATGAAAATCTCTATGATAGAGATTTTCAGCAGTACAGAAACGCACATACATGATGGGCAGACAGGTATCTTAGTTTTCTATGTTTTTCTTACTTTCCAGGCACTTCTACGACAACTACGACAAAATGGGAAAGAATCAAATTCCGGACTTGAAGTCTATTATCCCAGAGGTGAAATGTGAAGTATTAGCGGGTACTAGTCTAGTTTTCAGTGGTTTAGTGCCAACGCACCAGCGTTTAGAGACCTCAAGGGCGTATCAAGTAGCGAGAAGTCTTGGGGCCGAAATCACGCAGGATTATTCTGATAAAACTACTCATTTGGTGGCAGTGAGAGCAGGTGAATATTCAGCAGTTAGTTTATAGTTTTCACGAGCTTAATGATAAATATAAATGAGCTATTTTCATGTCTATCTTGCTTTACAGGAACAGCAAAAGTGAACGCGAGCAGGCGAATTGGCGAGGGCAAAACGAACAAATTACATGTAGTTACGCCAGAATGGTTGTGGACGTGCGCCGAGAGGTGGGAGCGAGTCGACGAGAGACTATACCCTTTACAAAGAGGGGGACAGGTAGAGTAACATATCAATCTTATTTAAAAGACCCTAAAAAACTCTGTTAATATTGAACCCTTGTCCCTGGCCCAGCCATGAAGAGCACTATACATTAGAGAAAATGTAAAATTTAATCCCTGACTAAAAAAGGGTACTGTTCGACTGTTGATATAATGCTACGTCGCCTTCCGCGAAATTTACCGCTACTAATAAACAATCGATAGAAAATATCTTTACTCTTTAGCATTAAATCAGATGAGTGCATGACCAAGCAAGTTCCGTATCCACAGAGCAGTTCCCGCCGGCCGCCGGCGCACTGCAGCAGTCCGCCGCCGGCGCCGGCTCCCGTGGCCGCGCTGCGCAAGCGCACGCCCTCCGGACGGTTCATGGACACCATCAACCCGCTGCTGTCGTTCTCAAGCGACGATATAGCTGATATGGACAGAGAAGTAAGTCACTTATTTTTTATATGTAATGTATATGGCTGTGCGGCACAGAAAAACAAACAAAATTACAGCAAACTTCAATTTTGTAATGCTAAAACAATTATGTATGCAAAATTGAAAGGTGCCTTCTGTGTGAGAAGAGGTTTTTGCACATTTATTGTATGTGACTTTTGGAATAATTACAGTTGACAATCTGTTGAGTTGTTTGTGTGAGTAATATACTAAATTATTTTAATATTATGTACAGGTGGAAGACATTTTCAATGAATCGGACGAAAGTTCTTCAGATGAGGAGAAACCAGGTGACGATGACCTGGATGATGAGGAGAATCCTCCCGAGGATAGGCTGATATCAGTCAGCGCGGATAATAGCATGCAGGACAGTTTACAAGACAGGTAAAGAAAATAATCAATATTGTTATGATAATATTGGGATATCCAGATTAGTATGCAATAATGAAGGGGGGACGGGTCATTGCCTAGGGCTAGCGGCTATAAGACAGTTTTCTATATAACCTATAATAAAACCTATTTGCCAAAAACAGATCAGCTGCTCTGTAAAAATATCAATCTAAATTCTAAATTTTTCTTTTCCAGATTACAAGATTCGCAAGACGCAACTAATGACTCTGAAATGAGTGAGTAATTTCTCCAAGTTATCTTCAGTCACAAGAGATTTAAATTAAGGGGGATGCGCTGTGGTAGCCCGCAAAATTCATTTTTTTTCACGATTTTTTTGCACGAAATGTAACTTAGAGAGATGTATTGATGATTTTTATAATTAAAATTATGTAAATACATATATTTAATTCCCGCGTATCATATTTTGATCAAGATACAACCTGGCACGACCCTGCAAATTGCATAAAACGCAAGCAAATTTGAATTTCGCAGGCTACCACAGCGCATCCTCCTTAAACCTGCTACTTATTTCCTGGCCTCCTAAAAAATTTCTACTTTAATTTTAGATGACGAATCCCGACCTCGCAAGAGACCACGAAGATCGTCACCGCCTTCAGATGAGGAGCCACCTGATGACGATGACAGCTCCTGGAACCTCATGGGCGCGGCGTTAGAGAAAGAACTCCTGGCACAGGACTGATGCCACCGATACAAGCAATCTTTACAAATTATGAGCCCTAAGGCTAAGAATAAAATAAATGCTCTTTTTTTTTACAATATTTGTTATTTATAAAAACAAAAACCCATCTACGTCATGTAATAATGCAATAGATTGTGACCAACGAAACCTATCGAATTGTTTAATTAATTGTTTATTGTTAATTAATACGGTAACACCAATTACATTAATAACATAGTTTGAAACAGATACACACAAAAAAAAAAATACTAACATAATAGAGGACACTAGCATACTTTCTCTCACAGAACATCAGACATACACGCATAATTCTACTCCATTCATCAGCAAATAGATCATATTCAGGATTGGTGGTCAGGACACACCGGGGACTCGGCTCTGGCGACAGTTTTAGAAAACGGCGGCGCAAATAGATTGCGTCGACGGCTTTGGCGATGTCCGATGTATTTGTCTTGGTCGGGAACAAAAAGCCGACAGAAAAGATCGTGGAGTTCGGGACTGTCAATGCGTCCTCTTAAGAGTTTTGCAGGCTACTGTGAGCTGTAAAAAGCCTCGTCTAACCTCCAACGAGTTGAAGCCCAAAACTCCTAGGAGGTACCTAATTATGTAGTAGGATACATGAAAGGAAAGAAGTGGTACATTTTTTTATACAGAAATCTCAAAAAAGTTTTCTGTATCTTTTCGAGCATTAAAGTTTGAGTCGCTGTGTAGGGATGCCAGATACAGGCACCAGCCTCAAGTTTACTACGAACCAAAGTGCTGTACAGAAGCTTAATTACGTTTGGGTTGTGAAAATCACGGGCATTTCGCAAGACAAAACCCAAACGCCTAAGATTCCTTGGCAGGAATCGAGACATGATCTCTAAATGTCAGACCAGTGTCAAAGGTCACGCCCAGGTCCTTTATTTTGGCGACGCGACTTATTACCTCACTACCCAATCTATAGTTATAGTGGAGTGGTTGACGTTTTCGACTGTACGTCATAACATAACGTAACACTTGTATTAAAAAAGAATTTATTGACCATGCTCCACTCATTTAAAGCATCAATGTCCCTTTGTAGGTGAATACAATCCGCGACAGAATCAATTTGAAATACTAGTTTTAGGTCATCGGCGTAGAGCAAGCATTTTGCGAACTTAACCTTATAAGATCATTGATCATGATAAGGAAAAGCAGTGGACCAAGCACGGATCCCTGACTCACGCCTGAGCGGGTATTATAAGGTTCAGACTCAAAGCAACCATGCCTAACAAACTGCCTGCGGCCTCGCAGATAGTCCGCAAAAAAGTTAAGAAACTGAGACGAGAAACCTAATGCCTCCAATTTCGTCAAGAGTACGTCATTGGTGCCGATTCTCTTGTCACAAATGCCACTAAACTAGACTAAAAATCACTAAAATTTAGTTTATTCCTGTCAAACGACGATTTCCCATTCTGAAATTGACTAAAGTGACACAACTTAACTATATTTTAGTTTGACAGGACTAAGATTGTACGGAGTTATTAGTTTAGTGAAAATGGCAATTTTGCTATTCTGAATTTGACTGTTTTCACATGGTTTTCACCTAAAATTTTAATTGTCAAACTAAATCAGACTATGTTTAATCGCGATTAAAAAGGTGTGGAATAAAATTAGTTGATATGAACTAAAATTCACACCGAGACCTTGACTTCGGATGCAAAAACAGTAGGGTATTTTTTTCTTTTCTTTGCATATATCTCGAAAACGGTGAGTCCTATCGCAAAAATAATGAAAATTTGGCCCCCCTTTATAAAGCCCATGAACACCTATGACTCAACATGTAGGCACCAAAAAAAAAAAGTACCAAAAAAAAAAGGTACCAAAAAAAAAGGTACCTACATTCCATATAAAACACGTTGAAGCTGCCCCCTCCCTGCGCCCCTCCAGCTCTAAAAGATATTTGACCCGGTAATGACAGCGATGTCGGTGAACAAAATATGACAAGCCTGTCACTTCATAGTGATTTCGTTAGTTCCAATTAAAGCCACCGGGTCAAATATACTACAGGCACTATACCACGCGGAGTCACGATTGTCAAACTCGATTTTAGTTGTGTCAAAATTGTTATTAAATTTAGAGGTTTTTTTTGTCAGAATAGCTCTAAGATTCTCATAGCAAAAAGTAAGGAATTTTAGTGATAGTTTAGTTAGTTTAGTTCGGTGTACAACAGAATCGGCACCATTGTCAACCCTGTCGAACGCTTTGCGAAAATCGAAATAGAGGACATCCACTTGCCCCCCACAGTCCAAAACCCTAGAAACGTAATCAACGTGAGTCATCAGATTCGAATTAACTGAGCGGCCCCGGCGAAAGTCATGCTGGGCATCAGATAGATACGCATTTATACGTTTATAGATGTACGTGTGGAGTATGTGTTCGAAGACCTTCGCAAGAGTTGGCAGGATAGCAATAGGCCTGTGTTCCTCCACAGATGATTTGTTACTAGTCTTTGGGATGGGAATCACACGCGAGATTTTCCATTGCTCAGGGTATACACCGGACTGAAGGGATAAAAGATATGGCAGAGAGGAGTTGCCAGGATATCATGGATAAAAGCAGGGATGGAGTCAGGGTCGATCGAGCTATGCGGTTTAAGTTTAGCAATACCTTTAACTACGTCCTGTGGGGTCAAAATGGGGATAGGAATATTATTTCCTGTGCAATAAGTTGGCTTGAGATTATTTGGGTTTAACTCAGGAGAATTAGTTAAGAAAACGCTAGAAAAGTGCTGAGCGAACGCTTCCGCAGCTTTGATACCCGAATAAGCTATACCGTTGTGCACAACTTTAGGCTCGAAGCCACCCTTTGATCGCAGGCTCGAGACACGGTGCCAGAACTGACGCGGATCACTTCTTATGTTGTTCCCTACAGTACCACAATATGATTTATAGGCCTCATGGGTTCTGATTTTTAAATCAGAACGTAGAGCACTAAATTGAGCATATATAAGGCTACAGCGTGAAGGTTTCCATTTGTGATGCAATTTGTTTTTATGCTGAGTGTCGTTGAATAAATCTCTTGTAAACCAAACCGGATATCGTCTGTTGCCAGAAATTTTCCTGTTTTTTTGGGATACATGAATCGAAGACGTCGTAGAGTACGGTATAAAACTGACTAGTAGCCGAGCGTGCATCCCGACTGCACAGGAGATCCTGCCAATGGGCGGCACGAATTTGATCATTTAAGAGTATGTAGTCTCATTTGCTGAAGTTCCAGTCTCTACTTCGGTCAATGTTGCTAGGGTATAATGTTTCATTACCCTGATGTTTTAACATTATTACGGCAATATCTAAGGGAGGATGATACAGGTCGATAGGAACTAGCTCCGAGCCCGCGACGTACTCGCAGTTTACTTTGGAACCCTCCTGAACCAACACAACATCTAACTTACTCCCACGCACATTCATCACTTCATTCATCTCTACCAAATTACAAAAGTTTAAAAAATAACAGCAGTAATTGTTAACATTCACTGACGCACTTTTTAAGTTAAGGTCTCCTAAAATCATAACTCTTCCACTCAAATCTGAAATAATGCTCTCAACCTTACAAAACCACGTCATGTAGTCTTCGTCAGCGGCAGAGGGCTTGATGTAGACAACACAAACATACATATATCGGCCATTCACTTGGATCCTCGCCCACAGATCTTCACCGCAATCCATTTCTAGGTCATGTTGCCTGCTCATGGTAACGCCATCGCGTGCTGCCAGCAACACACCACCACCCAGAGTCACTCTATCTCTACGTAGGATGCGCCAACCTCCGTCTGTCAATTCTGAGTCTTCCACTGAATTATCTAGGTTTGTTTCTGTGACGACCACTAAGTCATGCTCGGACAATAACAAGCTTGATCTCCATGTAGGTAATTTTGTTTTGAGCCCACGGACATTTTGGTACAATACACGTAGGCAGTTGTTCCGATTAATGGGGATGGGCGGGCCGGCAGCAAGAATGTTAGCGGGATAGTTGTTCACTACTTTGGGCACGAAAGTTGTGGCGCCACGGTTTTATATAAATATTCTAGTCTATGGAGATAGATCCCAGAACGACTGAAATCGCTCGCCGAGTCGTAATGGGGTCCCTAGATGATCATAATGGTTTGACAAGCATGAAACAATCATTTTCAATTTCAAAGCAGCTGTGACGAGGACCGTTTTGACGACTATTATAGTTTTCATTTTATGGAAAACTGTAGCGACTGTAGTCAGCGACCAATTTTGAGAGCCCGCTAAGTGATTCGGTAGTGTACCTATTGTAAACTATAATTTTTTGGTTTTTATGTCAATACAAACAAAAATTATACGGAACAGACTCTGTGTGTTAGTAACTGTACCGATTGGGCTTTTCCACGTATAGGTCCAGAATATACTCAACATACTACGTGCGAAAGCGTTGCCGATATTCATCGCATAGGAGGGAGCCAAAGACATTTTAATCGTGCTATTTTTCGGATATAAATAAATAACGCAACCGTAAATCATGTTTTCAACTTTTTTACTTAATACCCATTACTTATGACAATCATCTCCCAAGTTCATACATTTTAATAATCTAGGGCCTGGGCACAGTTTATACGACATGTTGCATACCTACCTATCCACATGACAATAACAATGCACTCAGCAGTTTAACAAAGTGGGTCGAAAGTAATAATTTAATTATAAGTGTCCAAAAAACCAAAATCATGCACTTTTGCCAAGGGGTATCAATGAGAGACAATTAATGCAAATTACACTAGTCAAGTAGAAAAAGTAAAAGTCACGAAATTTTTAGGATAGCGACAGCGGTTCAAGCCATTCACAACATTTATAGCATGTTCACATCACTAATGTTTTGTTTTAGACTTACTACTGTCAATTTAATTTGATACCTACTTAATTTATCAAAAAGAGTAAATCTGCCGATAATATTGGTTGCCTTATGCAGGCACCATGGTTTGGTACTTTACAACCTTGAAGGTTTGAAATTTTCTAATTGGAAAGGCTTCTAATTGAAAAGAAATATTCGGAAGTTTTCAAATCGAATAATACTCAGATTTATGATTGAACGCGTAGTACACTCCTACCAACTTATCTGTGAAATGGCGAAAATTGGAACTACGGCCGTCATGTTGAAACGTCTTCGATTGTGCCGACGCATCACATGTCATTCGATTGTGTCGACACATCGACGGTGGCGTCCTCTTTCAGTTCACAAATAAGTTGGTAGGACTGTACGTTTGCGTTCATTCAACCTTTTTTGCGTAGTAACATAGTCTCTGGCATTAACGCCATCTAGCGGTGAATATCAAACTTTAATAGATAAGTGACCGAACATTATACACTTCTGGACACATCTTTTGGCCCACCTTGTATTTTCAGTTTCGTTTGGTCCTAGATAAAATTTTATATTAGGTCGAGCAAAAAGTTTTTATGCAGTTTTGAACCTGGCACATTCACAATTTCATTCAATAGTCTTTTTTTGAATTTCGAACACAGAATTTAAAGAAACAAAAGACAATTTGGAGCCTGTTTATTGATATCAAACAATCGAATACTAAGAAAACTTGGTTTTATTGGTTTACTTGGATTTAATTCTTGAAAAAGTGATTGATATCTTTGGTTTTGCAACAAACATTACTTATTCTTAACATTAAGGTGAGGTTCTATCAATAATCTATGGATACTTCACCTGAAGTCGCCGCCCAAGCTGTGGCACTTATTCAGGCCGGACACAGCCAAAGAAACGTGAGTGCTCAACTTAATTTAAGTCGATCTGCGGTCCGAAATGTTTATCGGAGGTACCTAGAGACTGGCGGCTTTGTTCGTCGCCAAGGAAGGCCACGATCTCGGGTCACAACTGAAAGGCAGGATCGTTTCATCGTGACGACCAGCTTGAGAAATCGTCACCTTACCTCCATTGAGATACAAAACCAACTTCGCGACTTCCACGGAGTATCTGTGAGCGCTCGAACTGTTCGGAGAAGGTTAAAAGAACGCGATATGGTACCACACAAGCCAGCTCATTTGATAGCCCAATTCTTAAGGAAGACTATACAAAAACTCTACTCTTAGGTGCCGAGCAAAAAGAAAAAAGTCAGAAAGAACGCTAAGCAAAAACGAAATAATAGCGTGGGCAGGCAATGCATCAGCAGCAAGGCATTTCAGAATTTTGGCAGAAGAAAAAAGAGAAGTCCTGACTGATTGACTGACTCATCAACGCCCAGCCCTAGGCCCTTGGACCTAGAAAGCTGAAATTTTAACAACTAGATAAGGAATTCCCGATAGTACGTGTTCGTGGGATATTTCCCGACACCCAAGCGGGCGTAGCCGCGGGCAATAGCTAGTTAATAATAAAAATAAAAAAAGTAGCTCATACATTAAATCATAATTCAAATGATCTTTTATCATAGAAATATAAAAAACAGGAGAAGTGGCAAGGGAGCGTGTCTGTGTCCGCGCGACGAGATCAGTATTACCCATTCATCATAGTCAAATGGCCGTCTCCGCGAACTAGTGCGCTTTCGACTGTGATCGTGACAAATTATAAGAATGCCGTGTTGTTGTTCAGTGGTTTCTTGTAAAAACCAGCCAAAACGGAAACTATAGAAATTATGGAATCACTTTCCATATGCAAGTACAAGTATTTTACTATATTTGTCTTTAAAATCATGAAAAACAACAAATTGTAAAATGTTTCTTGCTTTTACTACGTTATTTTTGTTTTCAAATAACACAGCGACTGTACTATTAGGTTGGGGAAAAAGTCTTTTCGCATTATAGTATGTTTGAACTTAAAATAAAATCTCTTTGGCTATACTATTTGTATCTGGCTGGTTTTGGTATCATTGAAAGTTTAAATTTTAAAGAACATAATTCCAAATTCAAATTAGGAAAATGTGTGATTTTCATTTGTTTTTCGTACTGTCAAGATGAGTGAATCTAATGAAGAAATTCGATACATTTTAAAATTTTACTACAAAAAAGGTAAAAATGCAACGCAAGCCGCGAAAAAAATTTGCGATGTTTATGGACCCAGTGCAGTGTCTGTGAGAGTAGCACAAATTTGATTTAAGCGTTTTCAATCCGGAAATTTTGATGTCAAAGATGCACGTCGCTCTGGTCGCCCTATTACGGATAAAATGGATGCCATTTTTGAAAAAGTGGAGCAAGATCGGCATATCAGTAGTTACGACGTAGCTGAAGAACTAGGAATTGACCACAAAACAGTTTTGGCGCATTTGAAAAAATTTGGGTACACAAAAAAGCTCGATATTTGGGTACCTCTCGAGCTCACTGAAAGAAATCTAATGAACCGTGTACTCATTTGTGATTCTTTATTACGACGTAATGAAACCGAACCATTTTTGAAGAAGCTGATAACTGGTGATAAAAAGTGGATCACGTACGACAAGAACGTGCGAAAAAGGTCGTGGTCAAAGGACGGTCAGGCTTCACAGACTGTGGCGAAACCCGGGTTAACTCGCAACAAGGTGATGCTGTGTGTGTGGTGGGATTGGAAGGGCTTTATTCATTATGAGCTGTTACCACCAGGCAGGACCATCGATTCTGAACTCTACTGCGAAAAACTGATGAGATTAAAGCAAGAAGTTGAGAGAAAGGGGCCGGAATTAATCAACAGAAGGGGTGTGGTTTTTCATCATGATAACACTAGACCTCACACATCTTTAGCCACTCAGCAAAAAATAAGAAAGTTTGGCTGGGAGGTGTTAATGCATCCGCCGTACAGTCCTGACCTTGCACCTTCAGATTTCCACCTGTTTCGGTCTCTTCAGAATTCTTTAGGCAGTGTCAGGTTAACATCACAAGAGGACTGCCAAAACCACTTGTCGCGGTATTTTGATCAGAAGTCCCAAAATTTCTATAGCAATGGGATCATGTCCCTACCTACAAGATGGCAAAAAGTTATCGAACAAAATGGTACTTACATACTTTAGATAAATGTAAATAATGTATACTAAAAAATGTTTTGAATTTTCTTAAAAAATGCGAAGAAACTTTTTCCCCAACCTATTATTTATGCAATAAATACATTTCCCCTTAACCACTATCTAAGTACGTCGCTAAGTGACCGGACAAGCAATGTAATAATCACAAAACGTATCCCATAAGTGTAGTCTGTGGCACGGTGCCATAGCTTAGAACAAAAGTAAGGGTAACATAACCGGCCAGTTTAGGTAGGCTTCTGCTTTTGGAGGTACACTTCTCAATTCAATAGATTTTTAATTTACTCGTATAATAATATCAAAAGTTAAACTTACTAATTGATAGATGGCGCTGTTCTCAAATTGTTCATGGGTTTAGTTTAAACATTATGATCCATTTTACTCAGATTGTATTAAAATAACAACAATTTATATTTACAAATAAAAAAATTAAGGAGTTCATGCACTACCGTCGTCGAACATAGGCACTTTGTTCGACGACACTACTTTCCGCCTCGCTGCTTCCCTGCGACTAGGAGCTCCTTCTTGTTCTCCTCATCGCTGTCACTGTGGCGAAGTTGTCAACAGCCTCGGACACCACGGCCTGTCTTGCAGCCGAAGTGCGGGTCGCTTAGCACGGCACGCGAACATCAATGACATCATCCGACGAGCCCTTGTCACCGTCGGCGTTCCAGCTGTATTAGAACCCAATGGCTTGGCACGCGACGATGGCAAGAGACCGGACGGCATGTCTTTATTTCCATGGAAGTTGGGAAGGCCTTTAGTGTGGGACGCAACGTGTGTCGATACTCTTGCGCCATCCCATCTTCCTGGCTCTGCGTGCTGTGCTGGCACTGCTGCTGCCGCTGCGGAAAACCTCAAGCGGCGGAAGTATAATAACCTTATCGGTAATTATATTTTCGAGCCGTTTGGGGTTGAAACCCTTGGGCCGTGGGGTCCGAGTGCTCATAGTTTGTTCAACGAAATCTCCAAACGGCTGGTTGACACTTCCCGTGACCCAAGGGCTGGCTTTTACCTTGGCCAGCGGCTTAGCATTGCCATACAACGTGGCAATGCCGCCAGTCTCTTGGGTACTTTACCAGTCGACAGCGATGCGGAGGAATTTTTCGACGCCATATTTTAGTTTTTTAATAGTTTTAGTTATGTTAGTATATAATTAGTTTTTAGTTGTTTTATTATTAGATACCATTTAATTTCAGGAGTTGAGACATCTTTTTAATTAATTGTGTTAACTTAGAACGTTTGTTTATATGTATAAAATCATCCAATAACGCAACGCTAATTTTTGAAACTGTTTTCAATTGAAGTGGAAAAAAAGGATCGCAACTCGAGTAAATGTCAAATTTGTTGTTAAAAAAATTATTCCGTTGACCCAGTTTTTCTCTTTTCGAGTGAATGGATGCGCTTCGTAATATTATGTATTTCGTGGATTTTTCTTGACTTGGATTCTGCTTCTAAACATTGACGGAAAATTGGTATTGGATACCGACGCCACCACTTTATGTGATTGACCCTTACACGAAGTCTGGACTGTTTACTTGTTTGTGAAACGCAGTGATACCTATTGTGTTGTGTTGTTTATAAACATGAATGCGAGCAATTAATTTATTCATATATAATTGGTGTAAAGATACAAATAAATTATTATGTTGATTACGTAAAGATTATGATGTAGAATACAAAATTCAGGAAGTTGGTCTTCATTTAATGTAAATAAAGATTGAATTAAAGTGTTTGGCAGTGTATCTAATGTTTTATTAATAGGAAAATAGGACAGGGCCTACTGCAGGTCTGCAGAATAGATTTGAAGCTAGCTATACTAAACCTAGTAGGCTTCTTGGATTGTTGTTTTTACTTGTTGCTAGAGGGCGCTATGAAATGTTTGAGTGACGTCTCTATCCTCCTATATACAAATGTACTCTGTGGTCTGTGGCTGACAAACAAAAAAATCAAAATGGACCGAACGTTATTACGGACATTATTTTTGTTTTTGTGATAAAACGAAGAAAGTAGTAAATAGAAATATTGAATTACAGAGAACTATGATTTCCTTTCGCGGTTAGAGTATAAATAAATATTCAAAATGATTGATAGTGAGAGTGACACATCTTACAACGTTTTTTACTTCGGGAATGTTGACACAGTGAGTAGCTCGTGTATCTGATTTACAATTTATTTACATTTGGTATTGCTAAAGTAAAAGAAAATCACGAATGAAGTTGCGACCGGAATGTAGGTCGGAACGGGACACCCATTCGGGTATTTCGTCTTGAAAGTTGGCCAAAAATGCATTTTTATATTTCAAGCATTGTTTCTTCAATAAGGACGAGTCTTTAATTTAATGCTTTTATCTTAGATCAAAACTATACTGACTAGAACCGAATTGAAGTTATTTTTAACCGACGAAAAAGAAGGAGAAGGTTCTCAAGTCGACACGTATATTTTTTTTTCTTATGCATACGTATTCGTATTACGCATATTCGGTCAGTGGGTCGTCTTAGGGGTCTCTTTACAGAGAAGTATGATTTGAATTTTTTTTTTTTTATTCGAGAGGGTATACCTCAAAGTTGGTCCCTTAAAATTTGTTAACATTGCTAGGGTAGTTTTTGAGTTAGCTTCATTAATAACTTTAATTTCGGAAGTCGGTGACAAAAAATGAAAGTATGTTTAAGCAGTCACCGACTTCCGAAATTAAAGTTATTATTCACTTTATAGTGTCGTTTTTGGAAGTTGGTTGTATTTTTTTGTAAGAGTTTTTATGTTAAACTAATACAAAAATACAATTTCTCTAATCTTACAGACTACAGTGTATGCAAAGGGTCCAAACACGAATTTTAGTTGGCGAAATCCAATGCCATCAACAATATGTATGCCACGAAAATATGAGCGACCAAGATATACTGAGTCTGCTTACGACCGAAGTAGAATGTACCACAGACGAGAGACTTCGCCGATGTCTATACAAAGTGCTTATATACGACCACAAAACTTCCAACAATGTGCTGGCACAAGCTCTCGACAGTTGCAGTTCAATGTCAGAAGTGGTTCACCAGTGTCTATGAGGAGTATAGGTATGTTGATTCAACTCATAAGATTGTCTTAGCAGTATGTACAGATGCCAGCACATGAAGCTACTACAAACTGTTTAATAGATTTTTATCTTTATCGCTAAAGCATTAGGTTCAAGGTTGATTGTGAAAATTTGACAGTTTCGGGTGGCTTGACCTGCTGGCGTCTGTACTTTATTATACTATGTTTACAATTTAAGAGGCCGATTTAGCTGATTTACGTGATTTTATATTTTATAATACTGTATTTCTATAAGTTTTAATGCACAACATAAAAGACAGATATAAGAAATAAGGAGATATGCCCAGTAGTTTAAAATGTATCGGAACACCGTGTCTCCACTTTGTCCGTGCCACTGGCCAACTACTGCACATACAGTTCAGTAAAAAGCAATAGATACGCAGTTGCGCACACTCCCCTCATTTCAAAAATCGGATTGTACTACACAATCAAATATAAAACTTCTCATCAAATGCAGCGTGTATTTTCCATGCACCGTACAGCTTACTCACACAAAAACAACGGTCCCTTTGAATGTACTATGGCAAAAGACATTTATTTTACATATACGCTAGTGATTGACTAAATCGTAAAGTTATTGATTCTTCCATTTATTATTGTACTAAAATTTTTTTGTTGTCCTGAAAATAAAAACAACGTGTCTAGAAAATCCTATTAATAATATAAATGCGAAAGTTTGTATGTTTGTTCAAACATACAAACTTTCAAATCACCTGCCTGCTGCTGTTTTTGCCTGATTGAGTAACCTCAATCAGGCAAAAACGGCTGAACGGATTTGGATGAAATTTGGTATACAGATAGTTTATAACCTGGATTAAGACATAGGATACTTTTCATCCCGGTAGAAGGTTCCCGTGGGATAATTTCCGACATTCACGCGGGCGAAGCCGCGGGCAACAGCTAGTATTATAATAAAAATAAAAAATATGTAGCTAAAATAAAAATCAATAAGAAAATCAAAAAATTAAAACAAAAAAATCCAGTAAGTTGGTTTAGACTATCTTAATGTAATGCTAATAATTATATCGTACGATTAATAGCACGAGGATTAGGCATAATATACGATCATTCAAACCAAAAAATACACCGTTTATTAACCTAAAATTGAATAAACTTACTTAACGAACGACGTTGGTTACGCATCTCTCTACTATGCTGTAAGATAGTCAAAATAAGTAAAAACATTATTTCACATCGATCTTCCAACCGGGTCAAAACGATTGACAAATTGAAGAACAAACTATAAAAGCAATATTATATTAATTCTCCAATCGACATTTTTGCCGATAGGATACGCTAGTGGATCTGCACAAGCGCACCACTAGCTCGTCGCAAGACGCTGCGGCCCTACTACGCGACCATCCCCGCATAAAATAAAGTATCGTTTTGTGATTATTACATTGCTTGTCCGGTCACTTAGCGACGTACTTAGATAGTGGTTAAGGGGAAATGTATTTATTGCATAAATAATAGGTTGGGGAAAAAGTTTCTTCGCATTTTTTAAGAAAATTCAAAACATTTTTTAGTATACATTATTTACATTTATCTAAAGTATGTAAGTACCATTTTGTTCGATAACTTTTTGCCATCTTGTAGGTAGGGACATGATCCCATTGCTATAGAAATTTTGGGACTTCTGATCAAAATACCGCGACAAGTGGTTTTGGCAGTCCTCTTGTGATGTTAACCTGACACTGCCTAAAGAATTCTGAAGAGACCGAAACAGGTGGAAATCTGAAGGTGCAAGGTCAGGACTGTACGGCGGATGCATTAACACCTCCCAGCCAAACTTTCTTATTTTTTGCTGAGTGGCTAAAGATGTGTGAGGTCTAGTGTTATCATGATGAAAAACCACACCCCTTCTGTTGATTAATTCCGGCCCCTTTCTCTCAACTTCTTGCTTTAATCTCATCAGTTTTTCGCAGTAGAGTTCAGAATCGATGGTCCTGCCTGGTGGTAACAGCTCATAATGAATAAAGCCCTTCCAATCCCACCACACACACAGCATCACCTTGTTGCGAGTTAACCCGGGTTTCGCCACAGTCTGTGAAGCCTGACCGTCCTTTGACCACGACCTTTTTCGCACGTTCTTGTCGTACGTGATCCACTTTTTATCACCAGTTATCAGCTTCTTCAAAAATGGTTCGGTTTCATTACGTCGTAATAAAGAATCACAAATGAGTACACGGTTCATTAGATTTCTTTCAGTGAGCTCGAGAGGTACCCAAATATCGAGCTTTTTTGTGTACCCAAATTTTTTCAAATGCGCCAAAACTGTTTTGTGGTCAATTCCTAGTTCTTCAGCTACGTCGTAACTACTGATATGCCGATCTTGCTCCACTTTTTCAAAAATGGCATCCATTTTATCCGTAATAGGGCGACCAGAGCGACGTGCATCTTTGACATCAAAATTTCCGGATTGAAAACGCTTAAATCAAATTTGTGCTACTCTCACAGACACTGCACTGGGTCCATAAACATCGCAAATTTTTTTCGCGGCTTGCGTTGCATTTTTACCTTTTTTGTAGTAAAATTTTAAAATGTATCGAATTTCTTCATTAGATTCACTCATCTTGACAGTACGAAAAACAAATGAAAATCACACATTTTCCTAATTTGAATTTGGAATTATGTTCTTTAAAATTTAAACTTTCAATGATACCAAAACCAGCCAGATACAAATAGTATAGCCAAAGAGATTTTATTTTAAGTTCAAACATACTATAATGCGAAAAGACTTTTTCCCCAACCTAATAGTACAGTCGCTGTGTTATTTGAAAACAAAAATAACGTAGTAAAAGCAAGAAACATTTTACAATTTGTTGTTTTTCATGATTTTAAAGACAAATATAGTAAAATACTTGTACTTGCATATGGAAAGTGATTCCATAATTTCTATAGTTTCCGTTTTGGCTGGTTTTTACAAGAAACCACTGAACAACAACACGGCATTCTTATAATTTGTCACGATCACAGTCGAAAGCGCACTAGTTCGCGGAGACGGCCATTTGACTATGATGAATGGGTAATACTGATCTCGTCGCGCGGACACAGACACGCTCCCTTGCCACTTCTCCTGTTTTTTATATTTCTATGATAAAAGATCATTTGAATTATGATTTAATGTATGAGCTACTTTTTTTATTTTTATTATTAACTAGCTATTGCCCGCGGCTACGCCCGCTTGGGTGTCGGGAAATATCCCACGAACACGTACTATCGGGAATTCCTTATCTAGTTGTTAAAATTTCAGCTTTCTAGGTCCAAGGGCCTAGGGCTGGGCGTTGATGAGTCAGTCAATCAGTCAGGACTTCTCTTTTTTCTTCTGCCAAAATTCTGAAATGCCTTGCTGCTGATGCATTGCCTGCCCACGCTATTATTTCGTTTTTGCTTAGCGTTCTTTCTGACTTTTTTCTTTTTGCTCGGCACCTAAGAGTAGAGTTTTTGTATAGTCTTCCTTAAGAATTGGGCTATCAAATGCAAAAAGAATTATTAAAGTCCGCCTGGTAGTTTCAGAGATTAGCGCGTTCAAGCAAACAAAAAAAGTGTGTGTGTTAGCTCCGACGCAGACTGGAGTTTACTCCTGTTTTTTGTGCCGACTTTTCGGTATTTCTGTCGGGTAGGGTTTTTTCATTGTATCAATGCTATACAAAAAGCAACTTTAAGGTATAAAGGCACTCGTCATCCCTCCCCGTCTCCCTCTAAGCCCCCTCTCACCACTCCTCCTCTCCCTCTAATCCTCCTCTCACCCCCCTCCCCTTCCCTTCCCTATCATCCCCTCACAGCACCCTCTCACCCACCCCCTCACCACATGCCCTTCCCGCTAACCTCCCCCTCCCCCGTTTACTCCTCTCACACCCACTTCACCGCTTTCCCCTCACGTTCTACCCTCGCCAACTCCTCCCCCCTCAACCCTCCTCTCCATACCCTCCCCCTCATTACAACCTCCTATCCTTCTCCAACTCTTCCCGCTCTCCAATCAATCAGTCAAAGTCTCAACTCAATCTCTCTTCAATGAATCAGTGCTATACAGAAAGCAACTAAGGTGTAAAGGCACTCGTCACCCCCCCCCTCCCCCAACCTTCCCCCTCTCCCTCTAACCCCCTCACCCTTCCTCCTATCTCTCTAACCCCCTCTCACCCATCTCTCCTTCCCACCTCACCACACCCTCTCACCCCCTCACCCTCCCCATCCCCCTACTTCTTACCCCCCTCACCACACCCCTTCCCGCTAACCTCCCCCTTCACCGGTTTCCCGTCACCCTCTACCCTCAACAACTTCTCTTCTCCCCCATCTTCCCCCTCTCCACCTCCTTCCCCCTCACACCCTCCTACCCTCTCCCCCTCCCCTGATCATCCTCCCGTTCTCCCTCCTCATCACACCCTCGCCTTCCTCCTTGCCATCCTCAGTACCCCCTCCCCTTCCTCTTTTCCGTCCTCAGCACCCCCTCCCCTGCTGCCCTCACCCTCTACCCTTCCCTCTGGAGAAAAAACTATGAATGACAAATTTTATAACTTGCTTAGGCAAGTATTTGTGCCAAATGTCAAATTAATTAACTAAATGAATAAGATATTGCATATAAACCATATTCCCTGTTTTCACCCCCACAAGGGTGGAATTTAAAAAATCCGCTTAGATATTTCCGTAACTTGACTGAAATATTAACACCAATTTTCGTGTTAATCAAACCCCACTGTAAAACTTGCCCTATAAAATTTACTACCCCTCTTCACCCCCTTAGGGGTAGATTTTCGAAAGGCCCTGATGCACGTTATTCTTCATTTTTGATCTCAAGTATAAATACTGAGTTTCGAGTTAATCGCGCGCGCGTTAAAATTACTCCATACAAAACAAACTTTGACACCCCTTATATCCCTTTTTAGGGGGTAGTATAGAAAACTAAAAATGACAAAGTTTATAATTTACTTAGATAAATATTCGTGCCACGTTTTTCAAGTCTATTAACTCAAGGAATAAGATTTTTCATACAAACTTTGGACCCCCGTTTCACCCCCTTAGAGGGTGAATTTTGAAAAATCCTTTCTTAGTGCACCCCTAGACCTTATAAGGAACCTACATGCCAAATTTGGAATCTCTAGACCCAGCGGTTTGGGCTGTGCGTTGATATGTCAGTCAGTCAGTCAGTTTCTTCTTTTAATTTTGATTAATCAACCTAAACCGGCGACTGGTTTATGAATTTTTGCTGTAAGATGTTTAGAATATCACATATTTACGAATCGTTTTAACATCTAAAATTCTAAAGGGTATGGAAAAATTATAATGTATTCTTGTGAAAGTTGTCAATGTATGAATCAATTTTTACCACTTACATATAAAATTTTTGAGTAAAAACATATAAAAACTTAGTCTAATTTTAGAGAAAATTGGCAAAGAGAGCTGCTTTTTATTTCGGCTACTTAGAACTCTCTTTCATAAAATTATAACAACAGAAATAAACTTCAGTTCAAAATCAATCCATTTCCTAAAAAAAAAAAATTAAAAAAATTAAAACATCTTTTAAAACGACCCAACTCTCGCATTATAAACTCGACGTAAAATAAAAAAAGTAACTCATTTATTAGATCATAATTAAAATGATCTTTCATGTTGTGCTTTAAAACTTATAGAAATACAGTAAAACTATGTCTGTAGAATCACGCAAATCAGCGAAATCGGTAAAATTTCGTGTACGGGTAAAGAATACTTATAATGGTGCTTTCTATTATAAATAGCCAAATTATAGTATAAACATAGTTATATATTCTTTCTGCCATACTTCACAGTTCCAAGTGAACAAGATAGGTTCATTATACAGGGTTACTGGTAACTCGACGTATTCCTTGCAGGACGTCATAGTAGGGTTAAAATGCAGCAAATTAGGCCACCAAATGTTCTACCGAAATTCAGTAGTTTTTGAGTTAATTCGATTTTTAGCTTTTTTATGAAAAATCCCAGATTAAATCATTTGGAGCCAATTTAAAAATGATTTACGGCGCGACTGTACTGAAATTTAAGTTAACATCATAGCTGACGCCGTAGCAGATCCTTGTTAATAATTCAAAGTTCAAAAATGCCAAAAACTTTGGCAAATATCACTAAAGAAACATTTAGTTTTTTGTGAATTTTGCTATTACTTCATACAAAATGTTGTCTAGTGAAAATAAAAATTACTACGCCTGATGTACAAATTACTAGGAAAATATCCTTGTCTTATCAGCTATTCAGAAAGGTATGATTGTCAATACTTTTGCATGTGTGACAGGGAAAGAATGAGTTTTATGAGGAGCAGGTAAAATTGCGAGACGGTCAACCTATTGTTTCATATTCGTATTATTCGTAGTTTTTACCTGCGCTTGAACCCCAAACACTCGGCAAGCTTTGTGATTGGTCACTATTGTTCTCCCGGCATGACACGGGGTGCGACTTTACAAAATCTGGTCGTCAGAGTCAGTTAGTTTCAACTCTACGTCGCGCAAGCTCGTGTTTTGTTATCTGGCTATTTCCTTAACTGATACTGCGTATCTTGCTCTTGTGCTGTGCTGTGCCTTCATAAGTGCTGACTATGGCTGCATATTCTAACCTTGAATACGCTGACATAATGTACTGTTACGGACTTAGTGACGGTAACGCTGCTCAGGCGCGGAGAGAATATCAACTTCGTTTTCCCAACCGCCGACTCCCACACGTTAGTGTTTTTGGATCGACTTATCGGCGATTATCTGAAACTGGCAGCGTCCAAAGAAGCAGGCAAATTGACACTGGTCGTTCTCGGAGATACACGGCTGAGGACGAAGAGCTGATTCTTCAACGTTTTATTGACGACCCCAACATATCGACAAACATCGTAGCGCGTGAGCTTGCTATGTCACAGTGGAAAGTCTGGTCTGTAGTTCACTTATCAGGCCGACATCCATACCACTCAACCTGTCCAGTCATTAGAAGAGGGAGATCCGCCAAGACGGCTTGAATTTTGTCGTTTTATGCTAAATGCCGACGCCGAAAGCGAAAACTTTTTAAAAAACATTCTGTGGACCGATGAGTCATGTTTTGACCGTGATGGTATCACAAATTACCACAACTTACATTACTGGGCACCGAAGGCAGAAGCAAATCCTAAGAAACTGAAACCAACCGCATCCCAGCGTAGATTCTCGCTTAATGTTTGGATGGGTATTATCGACGACAAATTAATTGGCCCACATTTTTTACCCCAAACATTAAATGGGGAACTTTATGAAGATTTCCTAAGAAATCATTTAACACCACTGCTCACGGATGTACCGGAAGACAGAAGAGCAAACATGATGTATCAACATGACGGATGTC
This sequence comes from Cosmia pyralina, assembly GCA_946251885.1. Taxonomy (NCBI): domain Eukaryota; kingdom Metazoa; phylum Arthropoda; class Insecta; order Lepidoptera; family Noctuidae; genus Cosmia; species Cosmia pyralina. Next base: position 18,112,133 of record OX276357.1, read on the forward strand.
CAGCCCACTTCCGAATCACAATTCGACAATTGCTGGATGAAACCTACCCAAACCGATGGATAGGGCGCGGTGGGCCAATTCCGTGGCCTGCACGTAGCCCTGATCTTACGCCACTAGACTTTTACGTCTGGGGTCATATGAAAGACCTAGTTTATGTGACCCCAGTAAATTCAATTGAAGAACTAAGGGAGAGAATAAGAGATGCAGCGGACCAGATGAGGGCAACAATCACATCAAGAATCACAAAAACTGAAGTGAGGAAGCGAATAAGAACGTGTATTAGAAACCGAGGGCAGCACATCGAACAAGACGTGTGAAAGTGTAGTAAAAGTTTTTAAACTGATATTTTATTATTAAAAATAATGCTAATATTCACGAAATAGTTTTATTGATTTTCCGAATAATCACCTTTTTGTGAGACGCACATAATGTAGTCCTTAACTTTGTATTAACTTTCATACCTTTCTGAATAGCTGATAAGACAAGGATATTTTCCTAGTAATTTGTACATCAGACGTAGTAATTTTTTTTTTCACTAGACAACATTTTGTATGAAGTAATAGCAAAATTCACAAAAAAACTAAATGTTTCTTTAGTGATATTTGCCAAAGTTTTTGGCATTTTTGAACTTTGAATTATTAACAAGGATCTGCTACGGCGTCAGCTATGATGTTAACTTAAATTTCAGTACAGTCGCGCCGTAAATCATTTTTAAATTGGCTCCAAATGATTTCATCTGGGATTTTTCATAGAAAAGCTAAAAATCGAATTAACTCAAAAACTACTGAATTTCGGTAGAACATTTGGTGGCCTAATTTGCTGCATTTTAACCCTACTATGACGTCCTGCAAGGAATACGTCGAGTTACCAGTAACCCTGTATATTACATTAATAAAGTATTCTTTAATATTTTTTTCAGAATCATCTGCCAGTGTCAGTTCAGTAGATATAGCTTTGGCATTCAAGAATGCCAAGTTCAACAAAAATGATTTAAAATTGATTGGCGATGCATACCAAAAATACTTGAATCCGCAATTTCAGAAAAGAGTTAAACAGAGAAGAAAATATAATAAGACACTGTTATTGAAAGGCAGAAGAAGATCAGGTGATGACTCTGGAGAGCAAGCAAGTGACTCCTCTGTAAGCAGTGATGACTATAAATCAGCTGTAGGTCTTAACAAAGAAAATAAGTCTAGTAGTAGCTCTGCAAGGACAGATTTGACTGACATCAGAAAAACTTTTGAAGACCGTAACAAGCATATAGATAGTTCAGATGATTTCAGGCAAAATACTTTTAAAAATAAGTTCCCTGTTGGGTCTAGCAGCATTATCAACACCCAAAATTTTAATAATGCAGCAACTTCAAATGATTTCAATTCTATGCCCACTCAAAAGGACAGATTTAGAAATGGAGTTGCACTGCCATCTCCTTTGCCATCTTTATCCAACAGATCAATTGCTTCATCAGCTATATTGGAAAATGTGGAAAAACCTCACAGAAGTAAAAGAAATAATGTAAGAAACCATTATGCCCAAAATAACCACAAAAAACGCAACTGTCCAAGTGCTAGTGAAGATGAAATATTTTCAGAAATTAATGCCAGAGAGAAAAGAACTTTTAATATTGATTCTCAATGTAAAAGGAACCTTGATAGTGAAGACGAATCAAGTCTTCCAATCGGTAAGAAAACCAGAATAACATCTCCAGCTAAAAGTGCTCTATACAATAAAAGAGCTCCACCAAAATTGAAGAATATCAATCCTTCCAACAATAATGTTGAATTATCAAACTGCTTTGAATTTGCCAAGCCTTCATTACCTGCAAGAAAATCTAAGCAGAGAGTACAAGAAAAGCTCATTGCCAAATCTTCACAACCTCTAACAGATTATTTAAGATCAATTCCTAATACAATACAAGATAATATACAAATATTACAGCCATCTAACTTGAAAGAAAAATCTAGTAACAATCTAACACAACTAGACCAAACTGAAACAACACAAAGTAGTGATGTTTCTTCACGTCCAAGCTTTTTTAAAAGAAAGCTCATCACACAACAACTAGATGATACAGAGAAAGCTAATCTGAGCACTGATGCTGCATACAGTCCACAGAGTAATGTTTATTCATTACAAAAGGAGAAAAATATATCAAGGAAATTGGTTACACATCAGTCAGGCCTAAACAGAGAAGTAGAAGATGATAATGATCTGTTAGACTCGATTCACCCACCAGACCGTATGAACCTTACTAACCAAATCACTATAAACCAAAACAAAAATGATGTAAATAATAAAATTAAAAAAGATAATGAAGCTAAATGGAATGTAGCATCAGTAATCTCAATATGCAATGAAGATAACGTAAGTGGTACATACACTGAAAAAATATTTGAAGCAGATAATATTATTAAAGTTACTTCTAAAAATAAAGACATCAATTCTAAAGCAAATCCAGTTGTAACCAACACACTTAAAGATTGCCTAGTAATGGTAAAAAAGTTAGAAAGCAACAATACCTTGCAAAAACAAGTTGTGAACCAAAACTTTAATACAACACATAACAGTGAGTATAATACAGCTTTATCTTTATCACACTAAATTATAAAGACAAAAGTTTGTGAGTGTGTTCGTATGTTTGTTACTTCTTCACGCTCAAACGGCTGGACCGATTTGGATGAAATTTGGTACCTATGTAGATAGCTTATACCCTGGATTCTACTTTTTTATCCCGGTCTACACGGGAGAAACCGCAGGGCGCAGCTAGTTATTCATAAAATATGAATATTAATAAACTTTAATTTGATTTCAATTATTTTATAATTGCCAACGGGTGAAAATTATCTGGAATATACAAATTTATTGTTATTAGAGGTCGCCCATTGGTCTAAATTCGACCATATTCATTTTATAGTTTCAATAGTTTTATACATGTGACAGTGACATAATGTAAAAAGAAATAAATGTAAGAGGTGGCCTCTTTACTTCAACTTACATTTATTTCCTTTTATGTTACATGTGTGTCAAACGCGTGGTAGTGTGTGTAATGTTTTCTTATTAAGGACGCTGTTACAAATGGGTAGTCAAATCATTACTTTTATACATAAAATTAATAAAATGCTTTGCATTCTTAAAAAAAAAAAGAAAAAAAGACAGACATAAACATAGGTTCATAGTAGTTTTCTTAAATAAACATAGTTTTGTGTATAAAAGTAAAGATTTGACTACCCATTTGTAACAGCGTCCTTAATTTAATTTATTTATAGTGCTAATGCGCTTTCTAAATTTCATACTCTTCCGTCCGCGTAATTTTCGTAAAAAGGAGTACAAAAATTTTGCTTCATGTATTAATATAATGATTATTTTTACATATCATGGGGCCATGTGGTCCCGGACCTTTGAAAGGCGTATGAGAAGCCGAAGCCAACTCAGAGGCCCGTTTGGCACTTTGAATAGATTTTTATTATAATACTTATTTTTATTTCAGATGACACAAAAAACAATGCCAGGACATTTTGGGATACAGACTTTGAGAGTATTGTAGAATGCCAGACAGTTTTGCCACGGAGTCATGTAGCGGATATCTTAAAAAAAGGTTTACACACTAATAAATTGTTTATTTGCCAATTGTTAGGGTTCCGTACATCGAAACGTACGTCAATCAAAACTTATAGGATCACTATATTGTCCGTCTGTCTGTCTGTCAAGAGCCTTTTCCTTAGGAACGCGTTGAGGTATCCAGCTGAAATTATTTCAAATACTATCTATGGTGTATGGTCCCTTGGCGCTCTAAAAAAATCAACAATAAAAAAAATACGGCCATTTTCGACATATTTTTATACTCGCAAGTAAATCAAAACCTATAGGGTACTTACCGCTGACCTAGAATCATGAAATTTGGCAAGAAGCAGCCTCTCAAATTCACAAGTAAAGGAAAAAGTCCGAAAATAGTTAATTTGTAATTTTATAACATTAAAAAAAAATTACAAACAGTTTGTTTTTAGGATAAATTCTTTTCAACACGGAACCCTTCATTGTGCGTGGTCTGACACGCACTACTTTTTTCGTCTTACTCAGTTAGGAGCAATTTTTTGCCCAAACTCTGAATATATTTTTTTTTTACAGCTAATACGACATTGGATACCACAAAACAAGATTTCAAGAATCCTGTTGGCAAAAAATCTCTGGATGTACCAAAACATTTAATTAATTCTTTGACGAACAGTACAGTTACTACCTTCAACAGCGTGCATAAACTGAATACCAGGACTCTCAGCGTCAGATCACATCGCACATGCTGTACATACACTAATAAAACTAAATCTAAACTTGAAAATCCAGGTGATAAAAAGAAAGACAATTCTGAAGATGCAACTGAAAGCAACCTAGGAATGATAAACCCAAAAGCAAAAGATATTCAAAGTAAAAATTCTTCAGATATGCCCAAATCTAAATTTAATAAGCAAAACGAAAAAAATAGCACCATTTCTAGATCTACATCACAAAGTAAAAAAAACCCTAAAGAAAATAAATTGATCAAAGATAAACGAGCCGTAAGTCCAAAAAACAAAAACATGAAGTCTGAATCCAAGTCAGAAAAATCAAGTAGTGTTAATAATAAAAAATCGAATACTGAAGCACAAAATAATAAAACTCCAATCAAAAATAAAGCAGAAAAGCAAAATGAGAGTATACAAGTAAAAAATGATAATTTTAAATACAAAATTCAAAGTGATAAACAACAAAGCAAGAAGCTGAAGACTTCTAAAAGTAAACCTAAATCAAAATCAGATTGTCAAAATGATAGTATGCCTTCAAAGAAAAATAATTCAGTATTGCAACCAACGAATTTAAATCTAAACAATACTGAAGAGCCTATACAAAATACTAGCTTTATAAGTGGACGCCCAATAAGGTCGTGTCGGATCTCCAACCTGAGTAGATCCATAGAACTTTCTGTATCTGCACAGGTAAACAATACTTCTGGTAATATCATCAAAAGCCTTCGTTCGAGGGACATTAATGAATTGTCATCGTCCATTGAAAATATTACTATCAAAATCAAACCTAAGAATAAAATTAACAAAAACATTTCGCAAATTAATCCGCGGGAGAGTGACGTATCGTTTTCGTTAGGGTCAAAAGAACAGACCCCTGTCGCCAAAACAACTTCTGCTCGAAGTAGAGCTAATTTCAAACGTAAAAGAAAACCTTAAAATGTTTTTTAATGTTGCCTATGTTATCTGTAGTTTTACGGCCAGCGCTCACTGAGTGGCAAAATGCTTGAACAGACTGGAACAATTTTCATTGATAAATAAATGACTGAATTTTAATCTTATGTTTTACAGTTGTTTTATCTCACGAAAGCGGGCGAGCCATACTTGTAGTTGTAATGCATATAGACACGCGCTCTTGTGTGCGTAACTACAGGTAGCGTTAGCAAGCTCATCGCTAATGAACAAAATAATAAAGTTATTAGATTTTTGCTATGTACAGATAAGACATTAACACATTGTACAATAAAATAGAAACTTATATTCAAGAAACATTTAATTTTAGCAATATTTTGAATACAATTTATATTTTATATAAATTAATATTTCAAGTAGAATCGTAACTAGACCAGAGTCAGTTTCTTCTTCACTGTCATCTTGTAAATTTATTATTAATTCAAAATCAGTGTCAAAATATTTCATATAATCAGTTTCTTTTTTAATGACACTATTACAAGTATTACGCCATGTCTCACTTGTTATTTTTGTAATACTCTCTTCAATAAGTTTTTCTGTGTTGGTCATATTTTGCTCGACGTTTCTTAGAGCAATGTAGTTTTTAAGGACCCCCCAGATGTTCTCTATGGCATTAATCTCAGGGTGGTAAGGAGGGAGGCGTAATACTTCAAATCATTTACTTTTTATGTAGTCATCGATTTTGTTAGTAATAAAATCACTATGGTTTTTTATTATATCATATAACTCAACTTTGCGTAAATTTGTGTCGAAATGTATACCCTTAGAAGTGAGCCATTCTTGCATCTCAGATTTTGTTAAGGCTGTCGTCGGCAATTTCTCAGCACGCGTATTATGGTACGATGCATTATCTAGTACTATTACGGAACGATGGCAATATTGGCAGCAACTTTTCATTCAGCCATTTTACGTAGGTAATTTTCAAAACTCATGTTGGAGGTGGTAGTCTCCAAATGTGGAATTAGCTTTGTAGACTAAGCAAGCATTCTCAATAAATCCGGCACAGGTTCCAGCGTGTACTAAAATAAAACGAGTACCTTGACTAAGTTTTTATAAAAATGGAGATGGTTTGTCTTTTTGGGCCCAGGTGTTATCTCGAACATGTGTTGTCAATACGTAACTTTCGTCAGTATAGACAATAGGCCGACCTTGAGAGCGGTATTCGGTTATTTTTTTAAGTATTTTAGTCTCCACATCTGGATATTCCGTTCAACTAATACTTTCCTATTGTTATCGGTTTTACGCCACTTGTAGCCCAATTTATTTAATAACTTACGTAGCGTTGCGAGACATCCATCAAAACCAATTTTTTCATTCAAGACTGACCTTAGTTTGCCAAAGTTGTTTTTGTACGATATGAAAATTTTGTATTGTGCTCCGTACAACGTCAGCTGTAAATCCATCAATGTCTACTTTATTTTCTCTCTTTCTTCGGTTTTTCATGGGAGACATAAAATTCGAAGATGTACTTGCGACATCTCTTCCTTCTTTTAATATTTTTGCACTGTTCTTTCACTTACCCCCGTCGCTGCTGCAGTGCGTTTTGTAATATTACGCAAATGTGCTAAATCACAATTTGGTTCTCTATGAAGTTCCGTGAATTCATATTCTTTGAGAAAATTATAAATATTCGCAATCATTTGACGAGCCTAAAAGAAACAATACATTATTAAAATCTCGTTTAACATGTTCTTATTAAACTAACTAATACATTAATTCATTACACACAACATAAATACACACCAAACATGAACATTTAATTTGCCTTACCTCACTGCAAACAACTTTTCTCCGTTTCTTCGTAATTTCCATGCTGACGGTATTTGATAAATAATTTTGGCGCGAACCAAGAAGCACTACTGACTCGGCCGGCGACTCGGCCACGACTGGGCGCTCCTGAGCTTACGCACGCAAACACAGTGTGCATGTACACTTACACAAGTATGGGTCACCCGCTTTCGTGAGATAAAACAACTGTAGCTTTGTATTATTTGTGACGTTATCGCACGGTAGTGCCGTTTCTGTCTAGCATCTATCAACAACCCTATTCCCCTATGACGTGTGTTCGTAGGTATGCTATTTTCAACTCTATTGTATTGTGATTTCGTTCATTATCAAGCATTTTTTTGCTCAGTGCGTCACCGCGACACCTACGTTTCAAGTTTTCACTTTTGTCGGTATTATATCGAGTAAAATTTATAATTAAACTAGCATTATCTATAATATCCCTCGAAGATGATCTTTAGGTCTGAGTGACTCCCATTCCATCATTTTTAACAATTTTAGCAATGGTTGTGGCAGCGCCTTTGTTAAAATATCTGCCTCCATATTTTCTGTGTCCTTGTAGCGAATTTTCACTAACTTCTTTCAATTTAACCTTTTCATAAGGAGTGCAATCAAAATGTTATAAGCAAATTAAATGCGATAATTTTATTCTACCCTTTAGACTTCATTTTAAAATGAAGACTTGACAACAAACTACCATCATTATAAAGGGTTAGTAAATAACCTTTTAGGCGGTATATATTTCGAATTGATACGTTCCATAATACCAAAAATAATAACCATTATACCTGAAAAAAGGAAGTGGCTCGATTTATTTGCTCCCAAGTGTACCTATAATATTATAAATGCGAAAGTGAGTTTTTTATGTAATAATCATGGTTTTTGATGATATTCTATTTATAAACATTATTATGGGTAAAGTGAGTTTGTTTGTTTGTTCCGCTTTCACACTAAAACGGCTGGATTAGGACATAGGATACATCTTATCCCTGTAGTATACATTCCCGAGGGACAATCTCCGACCTCCATGCTGGCGAAGTTGCGGGCAAAAGCATAATAATGAAATGAGGAATAATAATGAAATAATGTATTGTAGGAATAGTTGATGAACTGATTATTGATAGAGAAATTATATATTTAATGTTCAAAGATTTAAAAATGTTTGTGACTTACATATTATGTCTGTTTACTATTAAAACCAAATATGTATTATAAATTATTCTAGTACCTACTGATGTCACATTTTGTAATAAGTCTGTATTATATTAAATAACTAAGTACCTAAATATTTAGCATTTTTATGTTTTTAGTCTATAGTGAATAATAGGTTACTTGTACTACTTTTGACCAGCATTCATTGATTTTGTATTTTTTTTTATATTTATAACATTCAACCACGGACTAGAATCTGTGCATTCAACAATATTTTTTTTGTTTATTCCGCGCTGTCTACTATTGTTCAGAATTCCTCTTGCTTATGCTTCTTCAATATAGGATCTGGTAAATCATCCCTGTATTCTTAGATAGCAATCAGAAAATTTTCAAAGGATTGAGACTCAATATAGAGCATCATAATGCTACGTAGATCTTTATTAATTTCTATGTCTAGAACTGCAAGGTTATCGACGATGTCAGTGATCCACCATATTATCGCCATTTTTCATTTTTCCTATGATTATTTCTTTCAAAACTTGTCTTCCGTGCAGGACCTTCGTTATAGAAAATACCCTCAAGTGTGTCCCAGACATCTTTGCTGGTTTGACAGTTCTTCACTTGTTTCAGTTGGCTTGGTGAGATTAGGTACCTATCAGAAATAATTCTGCCAAGACATCTTTTTCTAAATATTTATTTAGTTCGTAATAGACTTTTTTATTGTTTGTGAGACGTAATTCCATAAAATAGAAGCCTTTTTAATAGAAGTGTATTCGCCATGTGTCATCAATCAATCTGCCTAGCCTTTTCCCAACTATAATGGGGTCGGCTTCCTGTCTAACCGGATGCAGCTGAATACCAGTATTTTACATGGAGCGACTGCCTATCTGACCTCCACAACCCATTAACTGGGTAATACGATACCTCTTGGTAAGACTGGTTGTCAGACTTTCGGGCTTCTGACGACCCGTAACGACTGTCAAAGATCCACGAATGACAGCCGGGACCAACGGCTTAACGTGCTTTCCGAGGCACGGAGGAGTCTCGATATGTAAAGATGGTCACCCATCCACGGGCAACCCCGGCAAGCGTAGCTTAACCTGATGGATCGACCCGTGCGGCTGTTATTACTTAGCCACGAGCTCCTCATTCGCCATGTGTCATCATAAATCATAATTTTCCCTTTTTAGTGGTTCAATATAAACGTGATTATTTTTTTACTCACGTTTATTATATGCCCATAACCTATTATAACCCTTTTTCACGATGTCCGAATAGCCACTATTCGCCGAATACATTCAAAATTGGAACAGAATTTGTATGAAATTATCTGCCAAGTAAGTTACTAGGAACTTAATCATAGGTGGTGAAACAGGCCCTAAGTAAACTTTTATATTTGGTTATTTAAACTTTCATTGAAAGAATATGAACCTTTCTCTTGCCTTGACATTCTGATGGATAATAGCGAGCGCCCCGTCCACAACTCTGACACGGATCACGCCTGAATCACATTATCAAAACGTTTTATTGTTAATTATTACTTACTGTAAATTCTCAAGACCACGAGGACCTTGTAAAAAGCAGGTCTCCTTCAACAATGCTCAATCTGGCCAAGTGGCCACCCTCACGCCGAAAAATATATATATTTACCTATTACCTATTATTCACCATTAGGTACTTAACTGGGCTCCATGTAAAATAGGTAAGTACTGGTATTCAGCTGCATCCGGTTAAACTGGAAGCTGACCCCAACATAGTTGGAATAAGGCTAGGCAGATGATGATGACAGTATGGAAGTTTAACTATAGGTCTAATAGGTACCATTTTCGAAACCATTCATTGAATAGGGTATTACACCCATTTTTGATGTGTCTCAATTATATTCTTTAGTGCTAATAAGCCACTAAAAAAAAGACAAAAGTTTTTATTCAATCGGTAAGTGCCATAAAAATGCATTAAAATTTTACATTTTCAAATTTCGCGCAAAAACGCTGGACGCAGTGGACGCCATTATTGCTCTGTGGTCATGACGTCAGTTGGCTGAGTAAACGAATACTACATAATTAAGCTGATCAGTTGACATTGACACATTTTAATTTAAACAGCCGTATGACGTAATAACGTTGGCCCTGGTGTACCTATATAGGAATTTACATAGTATATTTCATCCTCATCCACTGAGATGTTTATTTGCAATCTATTTGTTATTACTTTGGTCTTTGTTTTGTTTATTGTTAGACCTACCTTTTTGCTCTCGCGTAAACAAATCTTGGAGCATGTTTAGAAGGCTTTCCGGATTATATGTTATAAGTATTATGTCATCTGCGAATCTGAGGTGATTTAAACATGTTCCATTGATAAATGTTTTTTTGTTTAAGAACAGAACAAAGTTTGTTAAGTTTCCCAAATAGAATAAAATAAATAATTTACAAAATGTCATGCCTGTTTCAGTTTTGTATCACCTGAAGGGCTAGGCAGAGGTGTATGGACCCAATTTTAAACATGTGATAGTAGAGTGGTCACAAGAATAATAAAGTTACATTAATAACACTAACTAAATACTTTATTGTTAATTTCTTACACTATACAACAGCTCTAAATTAGATAGCATAAGGATCATTTTCATCAAACACATGAAACTTTGTGTATGTAGGTTTTGATGTGAAGTCTTTCTTTCCATCTTGCCAGCCTCGCTCTGGTGCCTTATCATAATCAAAAGTAGAATCCAATGTTCCATACAGCTCTGCTTGTTTATTCATGTCTTCTCTGTACCGTTCTTTGGCAACCTTCTTGCCTGTGATAGGGTCAGTAATATCACCAAAAGGATATACAACCTCTTTGACTTCATGAGAAATTAACTTTGTCAGTTTTTGTGGTAGTGACTGTATGAGAACGATATCGCCAGTCTTGCAAACCTTTTTGGGATCATGGCAGTAGTAAAACTCATCCTTTCTGAAGTACTGAAATTGAAAGAAGAAAAATTTTGGGATAAAATTTCGTATTTTCTAAGTACTGTTTTTTAAACATTGAAAAAATACACAAACCATCAGTAAATTCTCGTCCAATTCTAACCTCTTCACTCTGATTTTAGCAGCATTTTGTTTAACAGTAGGGACACACTGGCCTAAAAGTAAGAATTTCCTAGCTGTATCCGCTACATTACGTGCCATTGTTATTTATAAATTCTGCAAGTTTTATATAGAAAGACTGAAAATACTAATTGGGAGTTTCAAGTCAAACATTGATTGACCTGCACCTGACAGACTGACTGACAGTGACACTGACAGTCTCGTTGATAATAATGATGTGTGGTCTCCGCTAGGAGTATATATGTTCTGTGTGTGTGGTATAGTGTTAATCATGTGCTAAAGATTTTATCTCGATTTTATTCAACCGGTCGTTTTCTTTTTAGGGTTCCATTGCCAAATGGCAAAAACGGAAGCCTTATAATGTCGCCATGTCCGTCTGTCCGTCCGGATGTTACACAATCATTTTACTCCGAGACTGTTTTTTGCACTATATCGATGAAAACTACAGACTACTTAGGGATACTACATGAAAACCATGATGAAAACTGGAAAGAAGGTGTAATCTGTGCACCACTAATTAGTAATGGTGTAGATAAAACATGAATAAATTATAGTAAAGTGCGTGCAAGATAAGTCTACGCGCGACTGATGGCGCCGTCAAGATGATAATATCCCTGCAAGTGCTTTTAATTACTTTCGGCATAATGATAACGATTATTTACTTTGAAAACTAAAAACACGGAAACAGTACACTTTCTTGACGGCGGCGGCGCGGCATACGATTAGTTCCGATTTTAGCCGCGCGCAGACTTATCTTGCGAGCACTTTATTATGTATGAGCAATGAATTAAGAAGTATATGTATGTTTAACTACCTAGGAGGAGCTCGTGGCTAAGTAATAACAGCCGCACGGTCGATCCATCAGGTTAAGCTACGCTTGCCGGGGTTGGTCAGTGGATGGGTGACCATTCTTTACATACCGAGACTCCTCCGTGCCTCGGAAAGCACGTTAAGCCGTTGGTCCCGGCTGTCATTCGTGGATCTTTGACAATCGTTACGGGTCGTCAGAAGCCCGAAAGTCTGACAACCAGTCTTACCAAGGGGTATCGTATTACCCAGTAACTGGGTTGTGGAGGTCAGATAGGCAGTCGCTCCATGTAAAATACTGGTATTCAGCTGCATCCGGTTAGACTGGAAGCCGACCCCAACATAGTTGGGAAAAGGCTAAGCAGATGATGATGTATGTTTAACTACCGCGATGTTTCTGGTGAATGATGGACATTGACGTTGACGTTAGTGTGGCCCGGGCATTATTGATTCCGTATTTTAAGACTTATGATATTTATGATGCAGTTAAGGTTTCATGTTGTGTGGTAGTCATGATTGAAATCGCGGTAACGTTCAAGAGTGAAAAAAAGAACGGTTCGTATAATGTCATCCGCACTATGCTAGAGCTTGTCCACCTCCGCCAGGAGTAATAGTGTTCCGTGTTGTCTTCCAGATATTAGTGTATAGTCTATCTATGGTGTTGTCCACTCTGAAATGACGCACTCTACAATGCGTGCACAGAGTACTTTATACTGTTACCACAGACGAAGTAGTATTACTGTTACGTAGACGCTAGCGCCATCTGTTATCGAGTAGCAGAACTACACGATACGTGACAAATTTTCTAGAACATTTTTCCAGAATGTTCTAGACCCCCCCAAGATGACGCCCGGTCCCTTTCCGTCTCAGACCTCATACCGCTAAAGAGACCTATCAACACAGAACATACTGATGAGTCAAACTACGTGGTGTCTCAAGTCTCATCTTTCGAGGCACGCATTGTAGGTACCTACTAGGTACTTAAATTTGTATACGTTCACAAGGAATCCAGCATATTGCTGAGGGGCTATATCCTTTATATACAGCACAGATTAGGGGTGATTGGAAGATGGGTGCAAAGCTTTAAGGCGAAGATAGTACAGACTATTTAGAACCATTTAAGCCATGGTTGTCTCAGACGAAGTCTTACCAATTTTTTTTAACCTATCTTTTAAGTTTTTTTTCGGAAATTCCCAAAATTTTATGTAAACTGCATAATTATGGACAAATTGAATGATAAATGAATTCATTTTTTATTTATTTAATTAAAGTAATGTGTAAGCAATCAAGTAAACCATGTTTTAGACTTGTGTCATTAGATATTTTTTTTACAGACATTTAAAGTTCAAAAAAAATTTAATTTTGTATCAATACGTTTTTTAAACCTTAATTTAAAAATAAACGGATGGAGCTTTTTTTGTTCAAACCTTTTTGAAGACATGCTTGATAATCGCTCTTTTTTTGAGGTATCATTTATGCGGATATCTTACATATTATTGAAATTAGGACCTACAAACCAATTTGAGGGAGAAATTTAAAATTTTAGGCAGACTAATTAAAACAACATTTGAATTAAAATTACTTATTTTTCATGTTCAAAATGACGCCCCGTCTTCTAACTTCTGTAGTCGTTATTTTCAACATCATCTCCTGCTTCATTGTTTCAAACGCTGAATTAGTTCTGTCTATCAATTCTTCTCTAGTGTTTATTTCTTCATTATTATTATTCACCAGTTCCTTGGCCCGGCCCCACACGAAAAAGTCCAACGGGGTCAGATCTGGGGAGCGAGCGGGCCAAGGGATGGGTCCATCCCTGCCGATCCAGCTGTCAGGAAAATAATTGTTAAGATGTTCCCATACATTTAACGTCCAATGCGCTGGACAGCCGTCTTGCTGTTCGGTCTCTTTGAAGATTGAGACACCTGATTCCTCTATCAGCAGTGGTAAAGCGATTTGCAGAAATTGCAAATAATTTTCGCCATTCAAAGGATCCGGCAAAAAGTGGGGCCCAATCAATGTCCTGCCAATTACTCCAGCCCATACATTCACAGAGAATTTCATCTGAAACGACACCTGCTTTTAAAATGTGGATTGTTTTCTGCGTCGGCCCATTCATGGATGTTGTGAAAGTTTGTAATACCCGCCCTTGAAAATTTGCTTTCATCCGTCCACAAGATTGATTTCAGGAACCACGCATTTTCGATGTCTCTGTTGAGGAGGAAACGGCAGAACTGTATTCTTCTTTGAGGATCTTGCTCTACTAGACCTTGCACACTCCTGCCATGGAACGGATACTTATCATTTTGGTGCATTGTATGCCACACCTTCCATTGAGAACTGTTTAAATTTTGAGCCACTGCTCTAGTACTTGTAGTGGGATCCGCTTGAAATGCTGCCAAAATGTCTTCTTCGACGGCAGTTTCATGTCTACCCGGGTTGACTCCAGGTTCCACGCGGTGAAACCCATCTTGGGCAAGTCGACGAAACGTGTTGTAAAACACTCGGACATTCGGTAACCTGCGATTCGGATAGCGCTCTTGATACATCCGTCGCGCCAAAGATCCATTGCCGTCTGCTCTGCCACACATAAATACGATATCCACATATTCTTGATTGGAAAAAGTAGCCATAGTCACTTAACAATTAAGAAAAACGGCGTAGGAGCGCACTAAATGTCAACTCAACACAATTAAGTCAAAAATCAATGCAAAGGGCTACAACTGAACACGGTAAATTGTGAATCAACACGACAACGTCCACTCACAAGGGTAGTAGTTTGACTAATAAGTAAAAGATGTTATGGCTTCAACACAGACCGACTGACCCTGACTAAAAAAACACGACTTTGTTGCCTCAGTAACTAAGACCATTTTGCTTTAAAACCAACTCTTATCGCTTTTTGCTATTCATTCGGCGTTCTACCTAGAAATGCCGTCGCACCGCGCGCGGTGGCCATTGTTTAGAGAATCCCCTCAATTAGTTCCTGCATGTGCAAAAAATTCTTAGAATTGAACTAAGTTATCACTTCGAACACATTAAGTATTCTTTTAAGCAAAAATTTTGTTTTTGCTAGACTGCCTAAAATTTAAAATTTCTCCCTTGAATTGGTTTGTAGGTCCTATTTTCAATAATTTGTAAGATATCCGCGTAAATACGATACCTTAAAAGAAAGAGCGATTATCAAGTATGTCTTCAAAAAGGTTTGAACAGAAAAAGCACCCTCCGTTTATTTTTAAAATAAGGTTTAAAAAACGTATTGATACAAATTTTAATTTTTTTTGAACTTTAAATGTCTGTAAAAAAAATGTCTAATGACACAGAAACCTAAAACATGGTTTACTTGATTGCTTACACATTACTTTAATTAAATAAATAAAAAATGAATTCATTTATCATTCAATTTGGCCATAATCATGCAGTTTACATAAAAATTTGGGAATTTCCAAAAAAAAACTTAAAACTTAGGTTAAAAAAAATTGGTAAGACTTCGTCTGAAAATGATAAAATGATACCATGGCTTAAATGATTCTAAATTGTCTGTACTATCTTCGCCTTAAAGCTTTGCACCCGTCTTCTAATCACCCTGTATTTATGTTTCCATACTCTAAGGGCAATTCCCGTATTTTTAACAACGTTCGCAATCTCATCTGTCTCTTGTCAAAAATTTTTGTACCTACATTTTTAACATTTGATTATCGCTGGCATGAGATTGCGACTTGAATTGGAACGTTTTTAGGTACACACGGCAACACATTCCAGTTTACACTGACCTCTCATTATAAGAAAAACCCTATACAATGCGAGATCAGCTTATACTGGAAAAATATAACTTGATCTGTAGCCGTGCGTACGAGAATTGGCCTTCTGATCTCGCATTATATAGGATTTCCGTACACACGGCTACACATCAAGCTATACATTTCTAGTTTACACTCGTCTATCATTGGAAGGAAATCCTATACAATGCAAGATCGGCTTATACCAACTGGAAATATATAACTTGATCTGTAGCCGTTGGTAGCCGTGCATACAATGAGAGGCCATTTTAGAGTGGACAAGCTCTACACCGGAAATAGTATAGTCGATGTTATAGTCACACCAACTGCTCTTAGAAGTAGAACTATACCTACAACTGAATGAACGGAACCACTAGGTACTGTACAGAGAAACTGACTTATTATATACCGAAACGCGTGTTCGTCTCCCTGCCCCCTCGAGGGCGCAGAGGAATCGATGTTAGATTTTATGGCCCATCGCCCGAGGTTCCGGTCTCTCCCAAATCAATATACACTTTAGTTTATGTTCAAACGTAGGTAGGGAGGGACCGGTCTGAATTCCTCCCCCAGCAGAGACCTAATTTTTGCTAAGCGTAAATACATCTTAATTGCGGAACCCTGCACTGTTCCGTAGTTGGGAACTTGGCTGGTTTTAAGAATTTTTGGTGAACTGCTTTTAGAATAAATTAAGACCTACAGAGCCTATACCATAAACCACTATTTAACTGCGCATATTTTACCCTGAAAATGAAAACTAAATAAAATACTATTGCTTCCATATTACTGACGCCTCAAACGTGGTCCCAGAACCAGAATGGTCTCCGCTAAATCAATGATTGCTTCAACAAAAAGTTCGCTGCTGGACCACTTCTACCAAGTTGAAATCGTGCGCCACTTGGCCTTCCCCGCACCCATTCGGTCTCTATGTAATCGTTTTATGCATGCTATGTTATGGAGCAGTTTCAATGTCAGGATATGCCTCAGTATCTAAACAATTGTTGTTATGCTTGTACTCATGCCGTCTTCCCATGGGGGTAGGCAGAAACTACAGAACGCTACCTGCTACGATCCTTAAATATATACACTTATATACTTACTCCTTGTTGAAGAACGTGGATGTTCCCATATGGGGAATACAGGCGTAACGTTAGTTTTGTGTTATTTGTCAAAATGAAAAACAGTTGAATTATAGTTCTGTATGTTTATATTGGTTTATACATTATAAACATTTAATATTGCATAATAATAACCCATAATAATTATACCAGCTATACACAGCTACAATAAGTTTAAAATAAAACAAGTAAAAACAAAGTAGACCATAGGTACTGATTAGTTTGATACAAACTCAAGGTACAAAAAGTCGAACATCACATCTTTGTTTACCATTCCATACAAAATTATAAGAAGCTCTTTTCAATTATAAAGCCGCGTCCCCACTAGGGCCGCGCGGCTCCGTGAGGCCGAGCCTCGTGCAGTAGAGCTGGAGGCTGGACGGTGCTAGCGCGTCCTCATTAGGGCCGTGCGGCTACGTGAGGCCAAGCCGCGCGGTCGATTCTCGTGCAGTGAGGACGCGGCTTCATAATTATTAAGTACTCATTATCAAGACTGACTTGCTTGGGAATAATCCTGGCACTTTTACTTACAAATTACAATACAAGACCTTTAAAATTTTGTTAAATTTATACAAACAAAAATAAAATATCACAATCTACGTACATAAGCCCAGCACCATTAAATCAAATCATTAAAATATGAATTATATGTTCAAGCTGGTACCAATTTCGTAATTGGTTTAACAACAGTCACTAATGCAGCCATTGATGATACTGCTCCTAGCACTCCTACAGTGCTTGGACTTAATTTCGTAAACCCTAATGCTGTAAGCGGAATGAATATGTCACAGGAGTTCTTCAAAGTATCAATAAATACATCTTTGTGACAAGTTATTAGCATATACATATATTTCATGCCACCATTCCAATCATAATTTGTGATTGAACTATTCAATAGTTCAGATGGCTTTAAGAATGTTGATTTGTGCAAGTCCATGAGATGAACTATTTCATAGAAGTCTCTGGCTAAGTTCGCAATTATTGAAAGAAGCCAGAATTTATTTGCTGTTCTGTTCCATTTTTCCGAGTCCGTTTTTAGGAATCCACTTTTGGTCAGCCAGACTACATGGTCAGAGTAGAGAAACAATGCATGTGCCAATTTGCTAATTGTTAATGTTATTCTTAAAATGGGATCTTCAATGTGCATGCTATTTAAGGCAGTGTAACAAATGTCTATGCATCTTCCAAGTCTCAAAACTGAAAAAAATAAAACAATAATTACTTTTATTGGTTATTATTACAAACAACTCCAGTCATATTATAGACATCATCATCTGCCTAGCCTTTTCCCAACTAGTTTGGAGACCCATTCTAAGTAGGTAATCCAGATCTTCCACAATAAAGCAGAGAAGGTGAAACAATGTACTTACTTTTTCTGAAAGAACTAAAAGTGAGTTCCAAATTTTTTATTCTATCAACAGAGTATTTGTTTGCATGTCTTATTTCCAATTGGTGCCAGACTAGTCGACTTGTATATTGAATAAGTCTGTAAATAAAATATGACAAAATAATAATCAGCTGAAAACCACTATGTATAATTGCTGGCACGAGTTGTGAGCACAAATTCCATCTTAACCTTAACTGCCCTCGTCAGCGTGCTCTTGTATTGTTTTCTATCTATATATAAATACACTTGATCATATATTGATTTAATTGCTCCCGCCTGTGTGTAACCTGCCGTGATAGGAAATAAGATTTGTTAGGTTTAAGATTAAAGTTTGTGCTCACGACTCGTGCCGGCAACTATACTTACTTTAAATGCTTCAAGTTACAAGTCTACTTAAGAATTTAAAATTTTTCTCAATTCATCTTTCAAGTGACTACAGTAGGTACATATAGTACATCAGCTAGTACTTCTAGTGTAGCTAGCCTATATCTACCTACAACACATTTCAAATGTAGAATTAAATAAATGTACAATTGTATAGTAGGTATGTACTGACCTAGCTAGTTTATCTCTACCATTTGACTGGTTATTTACTTTTATAATAACGTCCATCCTAGCGCCTTTGTGGTCCCAAATTAACAAACTTTAATCCTTCAGTGACAAAAAGATTTGTTTATCCAACGAATTTAGTCACTATCAATAAGATACCACTCATTGTTTTTCCGTTCGTCTTAGGGATTGAGCTGAATTTATTTATTTAATAGCCCTATGTTTACGTTTTCGCAGCGTCGAAATGAACCTTGAACTGTGCACGAATAGTTTTATTGTTATGAACTTTACATCTACCCAATTCTCTGTAGTAGCTTGATCTGACTTTAGTAGTGGAACCGAAGCTGTAATGAACTCAGATTAAAGCTAAAGGTATAAACAAATAAAATAATTATATTATTTCTACTCCGTCGAAGTCACAACAAACTTGAAACTTGGTGGTTTCACGTACGTACATTTGACTTTGACCAATCAATCCAATCAAACCAATTTGACATTTTAACTTTTTTTATTTTCTGTTGTTACTGCGGTCATGCGGTATTCCGTATTCCCTTCGTTTTGTTATCGTGTAAAGCTGTGTTTAGACAATGGGGATAAAAACTGCCACTTACTCAGATGTCGCTACTATCCGGAGTCTAGGAATTTGACAGCTAGCTGTCACTATCCATACAATTTTGTAAACAAGCGACTTCTTTTACGCTTAATTAATTAATATGCCTCGCTGCGCAGCTGCTGACTGCAAAAATACGGGGACCCACGTATTTGCCAAAGATATTTAAAAGACAAAAATTGTGGGAGAAAGCTCTCTGAAGAAAATTTGGAAACCCGATATTTCGTCGAGACTATCAGCTATCTTTTTTAAACCTATAGTGGGAGAAACTCATGTAAAGGTGATGCTCCCAAGAGAACTAGGATGTAACTCTATTTTATTCATTAGCTACAGGCACTTGTAGTCTGATATTACGTAAATTATATTATAGTGTGTGTGTATTCAACTCCGATCAGGTATTCCTGCCGTACGCCTCTAGTCTTCGACAAAAAAAGAACATAAAGTCAACAAACATATAATAACCTGAAAATTATAAAATGTGCATATTTTTTATTTACTGTTCTACTAAAGCTGCTTCTACCAGTTGTAGACGCTTCCCTTTTCCTTAGCTCGTCTTTGTATAGTGCTACACTCAAAGTCGCATACATATATATCTAGTTTGTGTCATCGACATGGGGATGCGTTAAGGTAGCCCGCGAAATTCAAATTTTCAAGTTTTTTGCAACTGCAGGTCAGTGTAAGGATTTATCTTGATCAAAATAGAATTCGAGGCAACAAAAATATGTACTTACATAATTTCACTTAGAAAAATCAAAAATACATCTCTCTAAGTTATATTTAGTGAGCTTTTTGGAATCCGAGGTAAAGCACTCGATTGGATTAAAAGCTACCTAAGCAATAGAAAACAATGCGTTCAAATACAAAAAAATAATGATCAACTTGTATCTACACCATTCAGGTCTACTCTTTTAATATATAAGTTCGGTGTTCCTCACTACTAGGCACTGTACTAGGCCCTCTTCTCTTCCTTATTTACATAAATGATATTCCTAAAGTGACATCACATCAATGCAATCTATTCGCGGACGATATTTCAGTTATAGTACCGAAAACTCAGATAGTAACTACGAAAATCCATTACACAACACTGTAGAATCAATAATGAACAATTCTCTAACTATAACAATTCTCAATTAAAACCCTTATACTTAAACTATAAAAACACTAAAATTGAAGAAGTCCACGATACCAAATTTTTAGGTATTACCTTAGATAGACATTGGTGCCGATTCTGTTGTGCACAAACTAAACTTAATTTAGGCTATTGCTAACTTTTTCTCTCTATTATGACAAGAAAGGGACAAAAGTAAATTATAGCTGTCAAATTAGTTAGAACTAATTTTTCCATAGACATTTAGATGACACGTAAAAACATGTCGACAAAAAACACGGTGAAGCGCTAGGCGTGAACTAGTTTGACATCTCCAACTTAGTTCATAGCTATAGCCGTCCTTTTCTCGCGCTGCCTGTTAGTGAAAGATAGCGATTCTCTAATTTTAGTTTAGTGCGTTCACAAGAGAATCGGCACCATTGTAATTGGAAAGCACACACAACTCGCTTATTGCTCTAATTTAAATAAATTTGTTTTTGCTCTAAAAAAGCTTAAGCAGTTATCAAGTCAAGAAACTGTGATGGCTGCGTACCATGGGTACGTCGAGTCAGTTCTTAGATACGGGCTTCTTGTATGGGGTAATTCTTCTCAGGCTAAAAAAGTCTTTATGACACAAAAAAAATGTGTCAGAGAAATTTGTGGGGTCGGACCGATTGAATCTTGCAGACCTCTATTTAAGAAATTAGGATTACTAACTCTATCTAGTCTGTACATATTGCTAGTAGGAATATTTGTTAAAAAGCACTCTGAGCTGTTTACTAAAGCTATTGAAAATAAAAAAATCCTTTCAAGAGATCCAACCCGACTGGCTGTCACAAGATGTAGAAGCACACTATTCCAGAACAACTGTTATAATAATAGGTCTTTACCTATGAAATTGCCGTTTTGTATGAAAAAATTTAAACGAATTTTTTTCATGCATTTTTTATTTGTATTAATCGAAGTAATCACCCATGCAATCAATGCATCTTTGCCAACGCAGTGGCAGTTTATTGATGCCCTTCTTAAAGAAATCAGCTGGACGGGAGGCAACAAATTCTTCAAAGGCATTTTGTACTGCCTCTCGGGTATTGAATTTTTTTCCCGCCAAGAAGTTATCCAAATTCTGGAAAAAGTAGTAGTCTGTAGGCGCAAGGTCTGGTGAGTAGGATATATTTTGACAGACATAGGTCTTTACCTATGAAATTGCCGTTCTGCAGTACTGGCCATTTCAAATCAAAATAATTTTTGTTTGGCTAAGAATTCTAATTTCAAATTAATTTTATTTTAAAAACATGGATTTTTTTTCCAAAAGTAGTCATTTGTTTATTAATTAGTGTTACATTTTCATCGCATTTCAATCTTTTTCGTCATTATGGATACGATAAAAATTCGAGTAATTATGGAATATGAGTACCGTCGTGGCAGCAACGCGGCACAAGCGGCACGCAACATCAACGACGTTTACGGAGCTAACACTACAAACCAACGCACCACTTGTTATTGGTTTGCTCGCTTCCGTTCTGGAAATTTCGACCTGAAAAATGAACCTCGCGGTTGTCCGAAGACTTTGGTCGACAATGACGAATTAAAGGCGATTGTGGAAGCTGATGATACACAATCTACGGCTGAATTAGCAGCAGCTTTCGACGTTAGCGTCAAAACAATATTGGTCCATTTGCGTCAAATTGGCAAGGTAAAAAAGCTTGACAAATGGGTGCCCCACGAACTCAATGATCGCCAGCGCGAAGTACGCGTCGAGACGTGCCTTGCACTGCTCAACAGACACACAAATGAAGGAATTTTGAACCGCATTGTTACCTGCGATGAAAAATGGATTCTGTTTGATAACCGCAAGCGCTCAGCAAGTTGGTTGGGTCCTGGTTCAGCACCTAAACAATGCCCTAAACGAAAACTTACCCCTAGAAAAGTGATGGTCACTGTTTGGTGGTCTGGCGCCGGTGTAATTCATCACAGCTTCTTACCAAACGGGGTGAGCATTACTTCAGATGTGTACTGTGAAGAACTGAACACAATGATGGAGAAGCTGGCACATCTCCAACCAGCATTGGTCAATCGCTCGTCTCCGCTGCTCCTGCACGACAACGCGCGACCTCATACTGCACAGCAGACGGTCTCCAAGTTGCAAGAACTGGGGTTAGAAGCTCTCCGTCATCCGCCCTACTCACCAGACCTTGCGCCTACAGACTACTACTTTTTCCAGAATTTGGATAACTTCTTGGCGGGAAAAAAATTCAATACCCGAGAGGCAGTACAAAATGCCTTTGAAGAATTTGTTGCCTCCCGTCCAGCTGATTTCTTTAAGAAGGGCATCAATAAACTGCCACTGCGTTGGCAAAGATGCATTGATTGCATGGGTGATTACTTCGATTAATACAAATAAAAAATGCATGAAAAAAATTCGTTTAAATTTTTTCATACAAAACGGCAATTTCATAGATAAAGACCTATTATATCCAAATACCGAAACAGATCAGAGAGCTACCATTAAAATATTCTAAAATAAAATTCAAGAAATGGCTCTATAATAATGTATTCTAGACTATAGGTGAATGTAAGCTAAATACAAAATAATTAAGCTATCTTATTTATGGCAGGTATTTAAATTCATCAATGCATAATAAGATCTCACTAATTTATAAGATTTATTTAATTTTTTTTTATTCACATGATCTCAGTACCTAGTAATAAGTGTTTTTGTTTATATTTTTATTTTAATGTTTTTTTTTTGCATGCTGAAATATAGTAAGCAAAATATGTGGAACTATTTTAAATTTAAGACCTTTTATGTACCATATTGTAAGCAAATAAAGATATTCTATTCTATTCTATTTAATATAATATAAGCTAGATTCCTCTGGATTCGTTTGAATTCCGAAACCAGACCAATCCGGAAGAAATGTAACAAAGAGATGTATTGATGATTTTTTTTTCTAGACTGACCTGCAAATTGCAGAAAATGCAAGAAAATTTTAATTTCGCTGGCTGCCACAGCGCCATCACAAAAAAAGACAAAACAATGGCGGCCGGGATTGTAGATGGTGAACAGTGCACCTACTCGTATGACGAGCTTTTAGTTTTTAACCTCAGGAAAATATAACAAGAATTTCGTATTTCTTATACATTTTCTTTATTATTATTGTAATGCGTTTCTTCAAACACACCATTTGCCGGCCTTCGTTTATATTATGCTCATACATAACTTTGTTTGTAAGCCACTCTAGTGAGTGGCGGCGCGACGGCGGCGGCGGTTGCAATTGGTCCATTTCTTACTAAAGTAAGAAATGGACCACACACACGCACTCTCATGATAAATCATGAGAGTATGCGCATTTTGTAAAATTCGCTATCTTAAAGGCAGTGGAATAACCTTCCACAATTTAATATTAGTTCTATTTCGAATGTCAAAAAATCAATAAAATAATTCCATGGACACTCACGTTGCTATCAGCGCCAAAATAGCGAAATTCAAATATCTTCATTTTGAGTTTTGACATCGATATTATGAAGTCCAGCGTACTTGTAATTATAGGTCTTTTTTTTTTTTTTTTTTTTTTTTTTATGAATGGCATCTCGTAGTGTGACCATGAGAGGTCTCGACTACTTAACCGGACTTTCCTGTGGGTGCCTTTAAGCGAGCTCAAAAGCCTCCAGCCAGGGAATTATAGGTCATAAGACTCATTTTATATATACTAGTTATACTAGTCTATGCATAAGACATCATGAATATGATTGCTGATTTTATGCCGGGGCCACATTATACCTCAGAACAATAACTATTAACTAATGCTTTAGTTATTGTTCTGAGCATTATACAGCCATCGCCGTTGATTATCGCGTTGAAGGGCGATAACCGTAGCTGTAGCCACCACTTAGCCGACATTCGCACGGACGTAAAAATATCGCACGATTTTTTTTCGTGCACAGCTTAGCGCGGAGAGTTGAAAATCCAACAGTGTGTTTTTTAGACGCGATGGGATGCTCTGCTATTGTTAGGTTGGATTCTCGAAGCTCGGCTCAACGCCGAGAGATGAAAATCCGGTGCCAGATAAAATCCCGCCGCGATATTTATACGTCCGTGCGAACGTCGGCTCACTGCGATAATTTGACCGAATCTTGATCGAATTTAACTATAGCAATGTTTAAACTTTAAGGCGAAAGCGTCAGGACAGCCCGCGAAATTCAAAATTTCTTACGTTTTTTGCAATTTGCAAGTCAGTATTAGGTTTTATGTTCATCAAAATTTGATTCGCGACCGTAACCAGTATGTATTTACAGAATTATAATCATTAAAGTCATGAATACAACTCTTTAAGACCAGGTAATCCTGTTGAATGACTATTTCATGAAATCTTGACATTTGAGGATTGTACTAACTTAAGGAGTTGTATTACTGATTCTAATGATTATAATTCTATAAATACATATTTGTTACGGTAGCGAATCATACTTTAATAACATACAACCTAAGACTGACTTACAAATTGCAAAAAACGTAAGAAAATTTGAATTTCGCGGGCTGTCCTGGCGCTTCCCCCTTAAAGCGTTTATGGGTATTGACGTTGACGTTGTAGTGTGGCCGGGGCATTACAGTTGGGGACGGGACGGGTTTGGAGGTGTGATACAGATTACTAATATTGTAGCTTGCGAGTTGATGCGAGTGAGTACCGTATTTATTGAGAACCAACGATTTGTCTGGAGCGAAACGGACGTTGCAAGTTTCACAAGTTTGCAACTTGCAGACTCGAATACGAATGTCGATGATGAAGTGGGGTGGCGTCACGTCAAGCGGCCGCGGAGGAGCCGGAGCTTGTCAGCCATATTGAATTTAATTTTTGTTGCGCGGTACGTGTGTGACTCAGCCGTCGAAGTTTCTATTTGTTTTACGTTTCGTGACCGTCTAAATTTTGTGATTATCGACTATATCTTGTGAAGAGTGGAGGTGTTCAGTGATCTAAGTGACTCAAGTCGCTAATTACGTTGTGGTAAGACTAAAACACTATTGTGCGTTGCGGTGATTTATCTTCTGGAACAAAGCGACATTTTGAAGTGACGTGTAATGTTGTGCATTTCAGATAGTGGTTCGTCGTACTGAGCTTTCATGATTGGATTACCGCGTAGCGATAGAGATAGAGATCGAATAACGGTGAAAATTCGTAACATGAAGAGGAGTTCGTCAAGGGATAGTATGCCGCGATCAAAAAGGACACGCAGTAGTATAGGCAGGTATGACGACAGCTCCGATGAGCGCGTCACTCCCGAGCGGGTGCGCCGGCGGGTGCGTTCGCCGAGCCCCCGGGGGCGATACGTGTCACCGCACCGCGAGGACTATGTGAGGTCCCGTGACGTCAGAGAAGACTCGACTCGCCCGTATTACAAAGTCCTGTGCGTTAGTGCACTCCACCCAAAAGCTTCTGATGAAATCGTCAAGGATACACTGTACAGAGAATACAAAAAGTTTGGTGATTTTAGCATCAAGATTTCTCATGAATTAGATGAGAGAGTTGCATATGTTTGCTTTCGTAGTGCTGAAGACGCAAGAGACGCTAAACATGCCAAGCCTAGGATAATATTGTATGATAAAGTAGCTATTGTTGACCCTGTCTATGAGCCTGTTCGTGCTGAATACAGAAGCAGGCCAAGAAGCATTACACCTCCTGATTATGAACGCCCTTATTCTTATGCTTGGTCCCCAGTGCCTGAGAGACGAAGACCACCTCCTGATGATAGGGCTTATGGTATTCCCCCTACAGTACCTCCCCACCACAGAGATTTTCGTCCTCCAATGCATGAATACCCAATGGCTGGGCCTCATGGACCCCCAATGCATCATAGGCCACCTATGCATCATCCACCTCACCCTCATTATATGCCCCGTCCGTACATGCCTCGCCCCCACCATCCTCCATTTGAGAAAATTGAAAATAAAAAAGACAAATTTCCCAACTATTTACATCATGTTCAGCCAGAAGATGATCCACTGGCTACTAGGACTCTCTTTGCTGGTAACTTGGAGATTAACATTTCAGATGAAGAGCTCCGACGCATCTTTGGCCGTTATGGCATTGTAGAGGACATTGACATAAAACGCCCACCACCGGGCACAGGAAATGCATTTGCATTTGTTCGCTATCAAACCTTAGATATGGCTCATAGGGCTAAAGTAGAACTTTCTGGCCAGTATATTGGCAAATTCCAATGTAAAATAGGATATGGTAAAGCTACACCTACTACTCGAGTATGGGTTGGTGGTCTAGGTCCCTGGACATCTGTTGCCCAGTTGGAAAGGGAATTTGATAGGTTTGGGGCCATTAAAAAGATTGAATATGCTAAAGGTGAACCTCATGCATACATTTTGTATGACTCTATTGATGCAGCCCAAGCTGCCGTAAAAGAGATGAGAGGTTTTCCTCTTGGTGGTCCAGAAAGACGTCTACGTATCGATTTCGCCGATGTCGGCACTGGTGGCCCATACAGACCAAAGCCTTATGCACCTCCTGTAGGGGAAGATGGGAGACCTGTAGAAGGCTATGAAGGTTATGAAAACTGGGAGGAGGGGGCAGCTTATCCTGCCTATGGGACGCCTGGGTACAGGGGAAGAGGTGGTCGCGGTCGAGGGCGAGGGATGTATAGAGGCGTATATCATGGTTCGGGAGATTATCGCGATGAAGAGTGGAGGCGAGCCCCAGCAGATCCTGAATACGAGGGACGAGTCCGTCGCTCTGGATCCCGAGAACCAGGTGTGGACCGCTCTCGCTCACGAACACCGCGCCGACGCTCCCCCGACAGTGACTCAGACGGGTCCCCTCGTCGTGGTGGCGGCATGCTGGCGTCCGCGCGTACATTGCCTGAAGTTGTACGCAAAGCTACCACAATATGGAATGGTGCCCTAATTTTAAAGAACTCCCTATTTCCTACCAAGTTCCACCTGACTGATGGCGATTCTGAGATTATTGACAGTCTGATGAAAGATGAAGATGGCAAAAACCAGCTGAGGATAACACAGAGACTGCGTCTAGATCAGCCAAAACTTGATGACGTTCAGAAGCGCATTGCCACATCCAGTTCACATGCCATTTTCTTGGGAGTTGCAGGCTCAACAGCTTCCATCACAAATGAAGATGCAAGTATCCAGACTAGACCTATGAGGAACTTGGTCTCTTACTTAAAGCAAAAAGAAGCAGCGGGTGTTATTTCTCTCCTGAACAAAGAGACGGAGGCTACAGGTGTACTATACTCCTTCCCACCTTGTGAATTCTCAACTGAGCTTCTCAAGCGGACATGTCACAACCTAACTGAGGAGAGTTTGAAGGAGGACCATCTGGTAATAGTGGTAGTTAGGGGTGGGTCAGCCTAGTATGAACTTCTGAGCTCCCAAACTGGACAGGTCACGGTCTGACCAGAAAGTTTGCAGTGAGATCAGTAACAGTGATGGTGACGGGTGGTTCTGCATAGAATGAACTAATTTACTAGATTAACACATTTTCAGTTTTCATTACTAGCTTAAGTTCTGCTAAAAGTTCCCTTGTCTTCAGAATATAATAATTTTAATAATATGTATACTTGTGATGTGTGATGTGAGGTGTTTGTAAATCTAAGTTAGTGAAAGTTTCACATTTCTTGTGCAAGTGCTGTGTTAGCCTTGTAGTGACAGCAATAATCATCATTATTGCAAATATGTAGATGAAAGATAGTTTTGCTAGAATTGCAGCAAATTTTTTTTTGAAACTTTTTTTTAAGTGTACCTATATTTATTATGATAAAAAGTTATAGTGTATACCTATTCAGTGTATGTTAGGTGATGTGTAGTGTAAGTGTGTGAAGTTGCAAATAGAATATTTCATCTTATGATGTAGTTTTTTTAAACCTTGTGAGTTGTGATCAGGCAAGTGCAGTTGTTGACACAGTGACTGGTTTGTGATGTTCAAAATAATGTGCCCTCAGTGATCAACCATCACTTGAGTGAAAATCCTAATGACTTGAAAGTCACTGCTCAATAATCAAGTGAAATGCTTCAACCCTAAAATGATTCAGTGAAGCCTTGTGTTTGTGTTGTGGTCCATAAAAACTAAAATATGACAATAACAAAGTGTAGGTAGATATAGTGTTGCTAAGAAGGCTGTGTTGAAAATAAAAGTTCTAGTTTTGTTTTATCATAGTGAACAAAATAATAGTGATACAGTTAGGTATGCAACAATCATTTTAGTTCCAACATTTGGTAAGTATTTTGTGAGTATGGACACATCCCCCGCTTTTGAAGCTTTATATCCCCTGCTAAATATTACATCAAAATCTAGTCATGTGGTAGTCTTCGCGGTAATTTTTTTGCCATACGATACAAGATCAAATTTAGTTATCTGCCCAAAGTTCACAGGCATGATGGGATTGTGATAATAATGATGACAAAACTACAACAAAAAAATCATTTCCTAAACTCGGGGCTGTTGGATCCCATAATCACCTGGAAGAAAAACAATGTTTTGTTTTTTTATCGTATCACGATACCCATCGCCTCTGTCAAGTTTCACTTGGATATTTTTTAAATTAGGATAAAGATTTAAAGAGTATTGTTTTTCAATAATCTTGTTTTTGTGCACATTTTAGGTTTCAAAAATATCTGACTAATTAAGTGTAGATTGAATTTCTGAGATACCTACCTAACGTAGACGTGCTTTTAAACGGGGCGTAATTTTTATCATAGACTGGCCATATTTTATATTTTTTCTGAATGTGTGGCAATATTAGTCACGCTACGAGCTAAAAAAAATTATTGTCAATATCTGTAATTAACCAAAGTAGTAACGTAAGTACCTAATCCGGCAACAGCCTGCTTGAGAGTGATTGCCCAAAAACAATGCATGTGGAATACACTAAACGTATTTGATTTCCATACAATACCTACTAAATATATTTTTAGTTTATCATAGCTGGCAGCTGTGGCAAAAAATTTTAGTAGCCACAAATTGTAGTCCAAAAACGACCCGTTTAGGAGCACCTAGGCCTCTAAATGCGATATAAAAATACTAAACACACAATCACACAACCTTGCTATTTCCATACCAGCCTAAACTTTATTCAAGATAGATTGTAATTAATTATAACTACCTAACTAATTAGGTGTCGTCAAGATGCAATTTTGTTTCATCATAAATTTTTGGTTCATAATAATTGCAAGGTGTTTCTATCGATTTGAATGGGCAAGAGGACACAGGACAGTTTAATTAATTATTCAAATCCTATTACTATTTGTTTTAAAGAGTACCGCAAGTCAACAGAAAATTTCATAGGATCCTACGACCGCATTGTCTCGCCCTCCCTAATCTGTGGAAACACCAATAGATTTCATTTGAACTACCAAGTAGGTAATTAGGTAAATAAACGCTGCAATTTTGTACTTATTCAGCCGACATAGCCGCACTGGACTAACCTGGAATTAAGCTGTGTCATCAACTGATTTGTAAGTATATGTGGCAGTGGTAAGCAATTATTCAAATCTGAAACAATCAATGTAATCATTTCTGGTAGGTAATTAATTAATTAATTATACAGTAGATCTCAAGTTGCGAAAAGTATAACAAATAATAACAACCAACATTCACAGCCATCATTTCAGCCTGTCTGCTTCGACAGGAGGAAATTTTAGTTAGTTAGGTTGGGGGGGGGGGGGGGGGGGGGGGGGTTAGGGGTGAGTTAGGTGTTAGTTTATTTTTTTTTTGTTTTAGTGGTAGCCCGGGAAATTTAAATTTTCTTAGGTTTTTGCAATTTGCAGGTCAGTGTCAGGTTGTATCTTGATCAAAATATGATTCGCGACGATAACAAATTTGTATATACATAATTATAACCATATAAATCATCAATAAAGTTAGATTTGTTCTCTCTTAGTTTGACCTCGGAAATCATGACATTGGAACAAATCTAACTTAGAGAGATGTATTGATGATTCTTATGGTTATAATTATATAAATACATGTTTGTTATAGTCGCGAATCATATTTTGAACAACGTACAATCTGACACTGACCTGGAAATTGCAAAATCAAAGAAAATTTGAATTTCGCGGGATTGCACCATTCACCGTAATGGCTTTGGTAAGGGCTAAGGGTAAAGCTACTAAAATGTGTGCTACACTGCAGCCACCATTCAAGGCCAGCTAATTGGAAAAGCCATCGATGGCTACCTTGATATTTACACGAAGAGTGTACCTTTCGTGCAAGAACTCGTGTTTTAGTTCGGGGGCGGTACTATGACGTGAAAAAAGGTCATGGATCCATTACGATTCCGTTGAGAAAAAAGGATGGTGCTATAGGTATAGCTCCGTCTCTCACACTGAAACCATGATGGATACATGATTTTTTTTCACGTCATAGTACGGCCCCTGCACGTTATTCATTTAAATGGCATAATTTGACAACCTAAACTAATGGAACTTACAGGGATGCACTATATCTTCACTCCTACAGCGTGTTTTACTAACTACGCGCTTGTACGTGTACAGCTTTGATTCTTTATTATAGGTCCAAAGGTCAACGACCCGATGATAAAAGTTCGCGAACAAGATTTAATGAGGTCATAACGGTGTTATTTACTTGTACTTTCCGTGTAGCTGTTGTTTATCAATAAATATTTCTTTGATACAAGTTGGTGTTATTTATTGGTCCTGAATTTATTCACCTATATGTACACTAGACTGCACACTACAAGAATCTACCTATTCAAACTCAAATAGGTACCTACACACACGCTACACCTGAGAAAATTAAGGACCCATCACCACTTAGCTACAGTAATCAGTTTACTGAGAAGATTGAAGAAACCTTGGAAAGCCAAACTCACGCCTTTTCATTAGGTTTCTCAATAACGAAAAGGCTTTTGCTACGGTTGGCGGATTGGTGATAGCAGAGAGGATGCTGCCTATCCTAGTTATCATACTAACATAGATGGGTATTTAGAACCACTAAAACATGCTGAAACTAACATGTCGGCATGTTTTCAGAAATTCTGAAGTACGCACGGCTACAGATCAAGCTATACATTTCCAGTACCTACCTATAAGCTGATCTCGCATTGTTTAGGATTTCCTTACAATGAGAGGTCTCGGTTAAATGGAAATATATAGCTTGATGTGTAGTAGCAGTATGTACCATCGCGGACATTAGTGGTGAACCGCTTTTCGATCTTGTTAGGTACAGACGCCAGCACATCAAGAGCCACCAAACGCAAATTTTCCCATTCAACCTTAAACTTAATTGTTTAGCGATAAAGATGAGAATCTTTTAAAGAAATTTGACAGATTGTAAGTAGCTTGTTGATTTGCTGGCGTCTGTACTATGGCAATAAGGTTCAAAAGTGGTTTACTGCAAAAGTCCGTGATGGCACCTAGGAAGGCTAGAAAATCTGAGCAAAGAAATACAATCGGTTCACACGGCTACACATGCTATACATTTCCAGTTTACACTGACCTCTCATTGTAAGGAAATCCTATACAATACGAGATCAGATTATACTGGAAATTACCTATAGCTTGATCTGTAGCCGTGTGTACGTGAATGCTCTGATAACATCGTTGTTCATGAGCTCTACGAAAAAGTACAAGTACAGACGCCAAGCACATCACAACGAAGCATAGAGCTCTATGCAACGAAGTCTAGTAGTACCTAGGTATACCTACGGAGAACCTATTTGCAAATTTGCTCACTACCACATTTCTTATATAGGTACCTACTCGAGTTATGCATTTGCTGGACACGTAAGGCCTCTGCCTCGAATTTTGCGGGCGGGAGCGGCAGGATTTTATGCGTAAAAACAAATGGACCGGACCTGGAAAACAGCGGCGCGATAGCGGTTCGGGACAATGCGAGACGCGCCGCCCCGCTGCCCGCGAAATTCGAGGCAGAGGCCTTACGGTCAGTCCATTTGGATTAAATCAAATGGATGTACCTACGCCAGTAGTTTAGTACCTGCTCATGACAGTGGCGTAACTAGGTAACCTAAGGCCCTGGTGCAAAAAAGAAATTGGGGCCCCCTATCTAAACTGCCTCCTTTTTAAGATTCCGTACCAAAATGGTAAAAAGGAACCCTTATGGTGCTACTAAGTCTGTCTGTCCGTCTGTCACAGCTGGTCATCTCAAGAACTACTAATGCTGTCAACTTGAAATTTGTAACATTTTTAGATGACGTTTTGCACATCTATTTTGCAAATAAGAAAGTAAACATTTTTTTTTTGCAACGGACTGAAAGGGAATTTGCAGTGAGGCTCACAGAGTAGGTACATTTGTATATAGGAGGATAGAGACGTCACTCGAACATTTCATAGCGCCCTCTAGTAACAAGTAAAAACAACAATCCATGAAGCCTATAAGTTTATACGTATAGCTAGCTTCAAATCTATTCTGTAGCCCTGCAGTAGGTCCTGTCGTATTTTCCTATTAATAAAACATATGTCAATAAGACATTCACACATAAACCGCATAAAAAACTTGACGGCGCGTCTAAAGGTTTTACGACGCAGTTGATTTTAGAACGATCATGACAGCTGTCAACTTGACGTAATCCCAAGTACTAAGTTGGCGGCCTCTCGCCCAACCGCCAACTTAGTACTTGGGATTACGTCAAGTTGACAGCTGTCATGATCGTTCTAAAATCAACTGCGTCGTAAAACCTTTAGACGCGCCGTCAAACTTATTACGTTAACGTAGGTACTTACCTAAGTAGATGAAAGAAATATTCGGAAGTTTTCAAATCGTAATACACTCGAGTTTAATCAATGAACGCGTAGTAATATAGAGTAATGTTTGACTGACACTGGCATGACCACCATCAAGGATTTTAATTTGAAAACAAAAAATTTGTCGCTAATTAGTTGAAATTTGTCGCCAAATATCAGAATTTAGGCTATTGCTAACTTTTTCTCTCTATTATGACAAGAAAGGGACGGAAGTAAATTAGAGCTGTCAAATTAGTTAGAAATAATTTTTCCATAGACATTTAGACGACACGTAAAAACATGTCGACTAAAAAACACGGTGAAGCGCAAGGCGTGAACTAGTTTGACATCTCCAACTTAGTTCATAGCTATAGCCGTCCTTTTCTCGCGCTGCCTGTTAGTAAAAGATAGCGATTCTCTAATTTTAGTTTAGTGCGTTCACAAGAGAATCGGCACCAATGAGTTCAATTTTTAAGTATAGTCCAAGAGCTAGATCTAAGATTTTATCGTAAACTCATCGATCTAGCTCTTGGGCTATACTTAAAAATTGTAGTCATTATATCTTCTAAACTAAGACCTGACTAAATCTGTGACTTGGCGAAAACTTGCGACTAAATCTGGGACAAAACAGATCTTTACTAGGTGACCTAGTTTTTGAGATATAGGTAAATGTGGCCAAGCTGGGGAGGCGCACTCCAGATCGGCCACCAATGAACCCTTATAACTTTTGAACCAGTGACCGACAAATTCTGCTATTTGGCGGCAAATTTCGACTAATTAGCGACAAATTTTTCATGTTATCAGGATTAAAATCCCTGATAGTGGCCAAGCCAGTGTCAGTCACACTAAAGGCACTGATATTAGCGCCATCTAGCGGGTAAAAGGAAGCAGTAACTTCTGTCGGTGCGCGGTGGTGCTCGCTTGCAAGCGCTTTCTGCTCCTGCAGTGACTAATAAGCACGACTCGCCCTAAAGTCGTGTTGCAACTTATTGTATACTCTGAAAGTGGGAGGTTTTGAAAGTTCAGTTTGAGGCTGGCTGGTCAGGGTCGGGGCCCCTCGAGCTTTAGGGCACGCTGAATGCACTCTGTTGTTGTAAGGTTAGATTCTCAATGCTCGGCTCAACGAGAGTTGATAATCCAGTGCGCGTTAAAATCCTGCCGCGATATTTTTACGTCCATGCGAACGTCAACTATAGGTAATTAACGCTGTGCGACCTGAATTGCACTTTATTGTGTCGTAGCAAGAGTCTATTTATTTAAATGATTTTGCGGAGTGATTCTTCTGTACTTGTACTGTTATGTAGGTACTCTGTGGAATATAGTTCATCGTTCGTCCTACATACCTCCCAGTCGTCACCAAGGAGGTACGACGTAAACCTTAATGGTTATTAACCTACTCATCGGTCACATAGAAAAGTAGAAAAGGACCTATCTCAATCTACATAAATGCTCAGCCTAAATGGTAGAATGGTAGGTAGAAACAGTAAACTAAAATACTACTTCGTCTGTGGTAGAAAAAAAAAACAATTGTAGGTACTCTGTGTGTCACTGGTGTCACTCATTTTTTGTCTACCTTGTGTTGCCTACTAATCACAGAGTACTTTTTTTATATAGGTAATAATAGTAGCTACTAATCATTGTTTTCAGTCAATTTTTCAGTGCATAGCTATAGTTTAGATTTTTGCGTTTTCTAAGCCCAGCCCCCAGTTTGCCCAGCAGCCGCTGCTAATAATTTTCAATCATTCATTACCTACTTGTTTAGGAGAAAGATTTACCTAAGTATTACTAACAGAAAGCTAACAGATGGAACTTTCAAGATGAATAGAGAAAAATCGTGGGAAAGTACGTACCTACAGTAAACTATAACATAAAGATTTATTTTCCGAGGTAAATTACCAAAACATTGCTCGGTCAGTGGGTCGTCTTAGGGGCGGAGTTTCAGGAGTACGAGTATACGCTTAGGGGCACTATGAGCAGCAAAGGAAAAACTTAATAAAAAAAAATTTTTGGACTTTTGTTTTTTCGATATTTCCCAATTTTATTGCAGTATCGGGTTGACCTTGACCTTGAAAACCATTTAGGTTCTGAGAAGCATGGCCCTGCGACGCACCGTTTCCGGATTAGGAGCTTTCTAATTTTTTTCTTTTTTTCACAAAACGATAGAGCGTTTTGTGAAAATTTGAATTTCCAAAATGGTAGCTCGGATGAAAATCTTTTCTGGAAGGAAATTGTTGCTCTAGTCGAAAACCATGGATGATATATAAAACCTATCTTTAGGTTTGAACTATGGGAAGGCAAAGTTGGATGATCGTAATACACTTCCAAATAGAATTACTGAAACAAATTACGATGAATATCTGATGGCAATGAAACGGATTCACCACCGGCATTCAGCTCAGTTGATAATACCACCCGAGATAGAAACGCCAAGAGCGCGCAGAAGAAAGCTGAGCTACGCGAAACAACCTAGGTATGAATGCGGTAGTATAGTCTTATAGGTAAGTATGCAGCAGGTAATAATGGAAACCAACCTAATACCTGTCTATACTGTCCAATATTCATGGTCGTAAGAGAATCTGCGGTGGGTATACCTACTGGGTATTCCTGCAAGGGCAACAGCTACAATGAAATGGATTGGTGGACGACACCCTATTTACATTGGATTGACGACACCCTATTTACATTGGATTGACGACACTCTATTTACATTAGTTATCAAGTTTCTGTCAAGACATAATGTGTATCTAGTAGTATCGTGGGTGCGTAAGAGCGGTTATTTACAACTGCAAATTAGATTTTCCTATCGGCTTCGCCCGCGTGGATGTCGGAAATTATCCCACGAGAACCGTACATTTTTCCGGGATAAAAAGTAGCCTTTGTGCTCTCAGATTATAGAAGAAAGGCAGATAGAGCGCGCGGAACACTGAAAGTGAAGCCAAAAAAGCAAATACAAATTCAAAAACGAATTCAATCTCGAGTCAAATGTACATATGTATAACTGTTCTCTGCATTTTTCTGAGACAATAAATCATTTATTGTCTCAGAAAAAAAAAACAAATATTGTCTCAGAACAGTTACACTGACTAGAGATTGAATTCGTTTTTGAATTTGTATTTGCTTTTTTGGCTTCACTTTCAGTGTTCCGCGCGCTCTATCTGCCTTTCTTCTATAATCTGAGTTTGTGCTATTCCAGATTATAATCTATCCGTTCAGCCGTTCTGGCGTGATTGAGTAACAAACATACATCCATCCATACTTTCGCATTTGTAATACACTTCTGGACACATCTTTTGGCCCACCTTGTATTTTCAGTTTCGTTTGGTCCTAGCTAAAATTTTATATTAGGTCGAGCAAAAAGTTTTTATGCAGTTTTGAACCTGGCACATTCACAATTTCATTCAATAGTCTTTTTTTGAATTTCGAACACAGAATTTAAAGAAACAAAAGACAATTTGGAGCCTGTTTGTTGATATCAAACAATCGAATACTAAGAAAACTTGGTTTTATTGGTTTACTTGGATTTAATTCTTGAAAAAGTGATTGATATCTTTGGTTTTGCAACAAACATTACTTATTCTTAACATTAAGGCGAGGTTCTATCAATAATCTATGGATACTTCACCTGAAGTCGCCGCCCAAGCTGTGGCACTTATTCAGGCCGGACACAGCCAAAGAAACGTGAGTGCTCAACTTAATTTAAGTCGATCTGCGGTCCGAAATGTTTATCGGAGGTACCTAGAGACTGGCGGCTTTGTTCGTCGCCAAGGAAGGCCACGATCTCGGGTCACAACTGAAAGGCAGGATCGATTCATCGTGACGACCAGCTTGAGAAATCGTCACCTTACCTCCATTGAGATACAAAACCAACTTCGCGACTTCCACGGAGTATCTGTGAGCGCTCGAACTGTTCGGAGAAGGTTAAAAGAACGCGATATGGTACCACACAAGCCAGCTAATGGCCTCAAACTAACGCGAGCCCACCGAACAGCGCGCCTTCATTTCGCACGCAGTCATTTAAATTGGACACAGCAAGATTGGAGCCGTGTACTCTTTTCTGATGAGTCTAAAATTGTGTTACATGGCAATGATGGAAGGAAGAAGGTCTACCGACGTAAGGGAGAGCGTTTCGCACAATGCTGCTTTGAAGAGAGGGTTGCTTATGGCGGTGGCTCATGGACTGTCTGGGGCGGTATATCCGCGAGCGGCAAAACTCAACTTGAGGTTGTTACAGGACCACGGCTGCCAACATTAAATGCTGAAAGGTACATTCGTGAGTGCTTAGAACCTCACGTGATACCATACGCGGACTATGTGGGCCCAAATTTCCTTTTTATGCATGATAATGCAAGAGCCCATGCGGCCGGCATCGTCAGGGAATATCTTCGGGATGTGAACATCACAGTTATGGACTGGCCAGCCAGAAGCCCAGACATGAGCC
Source organism: Cosmia pyralina (assembly GCA_946251885.1). Taxonomy (NCBI): domain Eukaryota; kingdom Metazoa; phylum Arthropoda; class Insecta; order Lepidoptera; family Noctuidae; genus Cosmia; species Cosmia pyralina. The sequence goes on from OX276357.1 coordinate 18,149,904, forward strand.
CCATTGAGCACATGTGGGACGAGCTAAAAAGACGTGTTAGGGCTCGTCAGCCAGTTGCCCAGACGATGCAGGAGTTGAAAACTGCCATAGAAGAGGAATGGGAGATGATCCCTCAAAATTTCATAGAGCGGTTGATAAACTCTATGCCTAATCGTATGAGAGCTGTGGTAGATGCCCATGGAGGCAACACGCGTTATTAAATTAAACCTTTATTTGTTAAAACATGTTTTTTATTCAAAAATCAATTGCCTTTAACAAGTCGCATATCCGACTTGTTAGGCGTAGTTCCATGTCGTATGGTATTCTGAATTCAAATTTAAAACAATACGATCGAAAAAGATGGTAAAATGTATCAGGTTTAAAACTGCATCAACAGTTTTTGTTCAATCTAGCAATCATATTTCGGTAGGGGCCATCGAAACCTAAACTCTAAGGTGGGCCAATAGATGTGTCCAGAAGTGTAGTAGTAAGATTAATTAACAATACAATAATAATCCGTGCGGGCAAGTACCTAGCTCAGAAGTCCAATCGCACTTGACAACCACTGCGCCGATCGAACCACAAAGGGTAGGATCCATAAGCACAGATTTTATGGGATCGTGTTTTCGTCTAACATTTACAAGTACTTAGTCAAAATCATGTTGAACAGCTGGCTCCTGAACTAAGGAGCCAAAGTTCCTCTTAAACATTGAAAATTACAACTAAATGCAATCATGCTCAATAATTAATATGAATTTAAATTTGTGAACATTAACATTATTCTATGCAAATATTTAAATAGAAAGAAAAATTACAAATTGAAAGAATACACGGCCTACACATATTACAGAAAACATCCCAACGACACAGAAGACACTCCAACGATCACCCCACGAATACCTTTCTCAGGTAATCATAAGGCGACCGCTAGATTATCCTCGGTATCGCCGTAAGACAAATTCTGCAACCAAGTAGTTAGCTTTGCTTTCAGCGCAAACTTGGTCAAAGTACAGAGGCCAGCACATCAAGCTACTAGCAAGCGATTTTCATCTAGGTATAGGTGTCGCTGTAGCATTAGGTTCAAGGTTGATTGGCAAAATTTTACAATTTCGGGTGGCTTGACCTGCTGGCGTCTTGTCTGTACCTAACATTAGTCCTCAACTTTACCATATATTTATTTCAAAATTAATGCTGCAGTATTTTCGACGTAACGGAGGATCATGCTAAGCCATTTGAGGTAGGTAGTATAGACTCTTAATACTGTGCCATAAGTAAAAACCGGCTAAGTGAGTGTCGGACCACGCACAATGAAGTGTTGAATAAGTATCTTACAGAGTAAGCAAACTGAAGTGGCAGTGTGGGCTGGCCAATTGGCCATGTTAGTCGAAGGATCGATGGCCGGTGGAGCAGACGAGTCCTGGAGTGGAGACCACGTATCGGCAAGCATGGTGAGGGACGCCCCCAGCTAGATGGACCGACGACCTGAAGAAGGTGGCTGGGACAGACTGGATGTGGAAGGCGGAGTACAGGGTGGTGTGGCGCAGCCTGGGAGAGGCCTATGTCCAGCAGTGGACTGCGATAGGCTGAGTTAATTAATTGATTTGATTGAAAATTCCTTTAAAAGCCAAATGATATAAGTAGTTAAATCAATTGGATTTTCCACACTTATGTGTTACTAGCTGTGTCCCGCGGTTTCACCCGCGTAGACCGGGATAAAAAGTAGCTTGTTTGTTAATCTACGATATAAGCTATCTACATACCAAATTTCATCCAAATCGGTCCAGCCGTTTGAGCGTGAAGAAGTAACAAACATACATACACACACACTCACAAACTTTCGCCTTTATAATATTAGTGTGAGTATTTGACTATAATAATGTGTACTGTTGTAGTAAAATCGACTTACCTACGAGTAGTTGAAAGTTTTTCGATAGAAAAAATAATCCAAAGTAGTATCGTCTATTTTCTGTTTAATACGAATACAACGTAAACAGTTCCTTATTGTGCAGTAAAATTTACTTTAAATCGAAGGCATTTAAATATGATGATGGACTTGCTAAGCTAAAAATTGATTTAAGTGTAGCATTTTGTCATAAATCTACATTTAAACGAAGCGCTTTAGTTCCGGCGCGCGTGAGAGTCTTCTAATTCGCGCGTCAAACTATACAGCCATAACGCCATTTCACTTACACACCGAGCTAAACCACGCTTCAATATAGGTATCCTCTTAATCAAATACCTATGTTCCTCAGATTGGGCAGCAAGGACAATTACTCGATCAGCGATGCAGCTCGTATGGGCATCATAGCGGCGATGGTTCCCGACGAGATCATTTACCAGCATAGCGACTATTCTATACGGAGCTACGAGACTGCGCTGATGTTTTGTGACGTTTCTGGTGGGTATTTTTAGTATATCCTTCTTTGGTCATCATGGGCTATCAAGCTATCACTATTAAAAGCACCTTCTTATACTGTTTCTCCATCGCACCCGGAACGGGACGTCAACGAGAAAAAGATGACGGGCGGCGCGGCGGCGCGGCGGCGGCGGCGGCGCCGAAGTAGCGATAGTAATAATCTCATTGTGTGTAGTTTTTGACGCGCGGACTGAAGACAAAACGTCCCAATAAGGGACTAACTACACTTATTCCGCTCAATTCAGCTTATGTCCATAGAAAACACCAGTTTTGTATGAAGATGCGTAGGTACGCATCCGTTCAGACGCGGAAAGCTGAGCGGATGTAGTCCCTAGGACGTTTTCGAGTCCTCACGACGCGCGTGCTAGAAACATTTATAATGATGCCTCTTTTGTCATATATATAATATAATTGGCGCCATGTCTAAAGGCTATACAAACCAACCTGAAAGTGGTCAAGCGCGTCTGGTCAGGTCTTGTGTCTGACACCTAGGCCGTGCAAAAATATCTCAGTAGCAGCCCGGGGCTGGATTTGCGCCCGTCTGATAGCAATAACTGGCGAAATGTGCGCGTAGAGTAGCTGAGCTACCTACGATTATTTATTTTGGGTAGGCAAGCATTAACAGAAACGAAACTTGCAGAAACTTTGCCTCGTTGGTCTAGTGGCCGTAAAGCGCTCTGCTGAGCATGAGATCCTGGGTTCGATTCTCGGGTCGGGCACAGTGGTATTGAGTTTTTCCATCTGGAATTTCTCAGTAGCAGCCCGGAGTCTGGATTAGGTACTGCCCGTTGATGGCAATAGGCTCGAATTACATGGGACTTAAACATAGCTGGCGAAGTGTGGGTGTAGGTGTAGGTACACCTCAGTAGACTGAGGACTGTACATAACAGGTTATACTAAACTGTCAAACTCCAAATGACCTTAAAATGTTGACGGTTAAGTTCAAAATCGAATGAGATAATTTGACAGTTTGTAGTAACTTGACTTGCTGCTGTGTGTACTACATATGTTAAAAAAATGCATTGCTTGAAGGTTTTACTGATCTTTGCGAAAAATACTCAACTTTCGGCCGCGGCGGACCTTCGAGGCTCACCAAAGTACTGAACTCATACATCGGGGCCATGGTTCAGGAGATACTGACTCACAACGGTGATGTGCTCAAGTTTTCTGGCGACGCCTTCCTGTCCATGTGGAAGAAAACTGCCAAGTTGTCCATGCAAGATTTGGTGCACAATGCGATTGACTGCGGCCTCATTATACAGAAGAACTACGGGACTTTTACCACCGATGTTGGAACGGTTCTTAAGGGTTAGTAAAAACCTACATATTTAGAACTACATAATGAGGAGAATGGAGAAGTGGTCCAAAATAATATTGGAGGGAGAGCAAGTGGTTAGCAGCACCTTCTCTCATAGCATTCGCAACATCATCCGAACTGTTTTTGATACCCAGAGTTTTCAGGCCGAAAATTATTATGAAGATGTGAAATCTAAGCTTTCTCATGGCACCACTCATTCAGAGATGGAGTTATGCCTTTCAAACCTTTGTACCTGCAGGCAGGGTCCGTCTTACCTTCCTTTCCCCTAGCTGCATTATATATAATAACTGAAACTTAGTTGAAAATTTAAGCAAGTTTCTGTAAAAAACACTTTTTAGACATTATTATTATCAGCCTTTTGGCACAGAATAGATAATAGTACTGACGTATGGCATCCATTCCTATCATAGGTAGGTACCTACGTCTACGCGAAAGGATAATTACTATGCTGTCACGTAGCCAAATATCGTTTTTAAAACAGCAAAAGCATAATAATATGCCAAATATCTTTCTTAAAACAGAAAAAGTATAATAATAAGTCAAATATCTTTCTTAAAACAGAAAAATAATAATAATAAGCCAAATAACTTTCTTAAAACAGTAAAAGCATAATAAGAAGCCAAATAAATTTATTACAACAGTAAAAGCATAATAATAAGCCAAATATTTTTCTTAAAACAGTAAAAGCATAATAATAAGCCAAATAACTTTATTTAAACAGTAAAAGCATAATAATAAGCCAAATAACTTTATGAAAACAGTAAAAGCATAATAATAAGCCAAATATCTTTCTTAAAACAGTAAAAGTTGCAATTTCCGCCGGCATGTCCCACTTTTCGATCATCGGCGACGAGAAATTGATCCAGTCAAGTTCATCGAGCTACGTCATCATCGGTCAGCCGGTGTGGGATGTGAAGATGGCCCAGTACATGTCCAAGTCAGGAGATGTGCTCACAGCGGCCAGCGCCTGGATTTATGTTAACGAAGCTGAGTATTGGACGCAGCCCTGCGGAGATGGGAGGCATACTAAGGTACAGTCACGTGCATAAATATATTACTATGGACAGCTCGACAGTGTGATAATATCTGTTTTAACTTTTCATGATTCATCCATTAAATATCTGTCGTCAAGATGACACCAAATATTATGTGATCGTTTGTGGAAGTCATATCATACTAGTGGCAGCACAAATAATGTGACATAACAATATACACACATACAAGGAAACCAAAACTACATAACTGACAAGACTAGTGACGCCAAAATATAGGATGCTGCATTGGCTTCAAAAAGATGTGTCCTAAGTAATAACACTTAGGCCTCTGCCTCGAATTTCGCGGGCAGCGGGGCGGCGCGGCGGCGGCGGCGCGTCTCGCATTGTCCCGCCCCGCTATCGCGCCGCTGTTTTCCAGGTCCGGTCCATTTGTTTTTACGCATAAAATCCTGTCGCTCCCGCGCCGCCGCCGCTGCCGCCATGCCGCCCCGCTGCCCGCAAAATTCGAGACAGAGGCCTCAGGCTATTCAAAATACATTTAGCCATGGGTATTATTACAAGTAAAACTAAAAACTGTAGGTACACCTACTACTTACTTTAAAATCTGCAATACACTCAGAAAAATTGGGAGACAGTGTTGGTCACTTTTCGACTAAGGGCTAATTTTTCATTCGTCAGATAACTTTTATTTATGGAATAAATTTGGCGGTTTGATAGCTTTTGTTTAGAAAATATGTCAAACTTTCATATTTATTCTTCGGACAAAAGTTATCTGAGTACTGAAAAATCAGCCCTAAAACATATTAAATTACAGCAGAGGTAATTAATTAATTAGGTAAGTACTTAGGTTCAATTAAATTTTGTTTTTATGTCGTTAGGTTCTAGGAGTTGGTGCGTCTTGGAAGAGGGTGGAAAAACTACGAGAATATTTAGCAGAAAAGAAAAGTAAGTCACTTCGTAAATGCTCAAAGTAGCGTCTCTCAGAGACAGAGTGAGTTTCTCATCTCGCTATGAGAATGGGGCAACAAATCAGTTACCTTATCTACTTACACACATCAATTAGAAGTGCCAAGAGATCAAGGTATTTAAAAATAAATATTTTATTGTCCTATTGAAATTAAATAAAAAAATATCTATTCAGATTGATTAAATAAAATGTTTTCGTATGTGTAAGTAGGTAGATCAACGAAGTACTTATCTCTTCTTTTGAATTAATAAAGACTTCGCAATTTTTGCTTATGCTGGATTTTTCACCTTAAAACAATAAAATGTGATAAAAAAGTTTTTAAAGGTTTTTATTGCGTAATCGCTGTATTACACAATCGCAGCGATTCGGCATAAAAAAAGAAATAAATAAAAAAAATAAATTGAAATAATAAGTTCACAAAAAAGTGTACATTTATGGTCCAGTAGTAAATATTAATCTAGGCTTATAATAATCTGAATAAAAACTATGGTATGACAAATATAAAATTACAGTTGCAAAAAAAAGTGGAATTCTGAAGGTATTGTAGTGCATTGCCCTGTTTCAGGCCATATCTCTACGACAGTACTTATCAAATAGAACAATCTTTTGCGCTACCTTATTATGAACTAGGCTTACAGGATATATTTATACATATAAATAAAATTATTATAATATTAGGCTAGGTAAATACAGTTAAGTCCGCTACTTTATTTCAGCACTTCTAGTAGTTTTTCCGTGTCTGAGTAATTTAGTTTTGCTAAATTAATCGGATAAGTACTCAATATGACTTCATCCAAATCACGTTCCGGTATGGCCGCCCACGTTCTTGTAACAGGCGAAAAAGATTTTCTGGTACAAACCAGAATATCTCTTCTTTTTCGTACGGCATCCATATTTGGCAGATCTCTTTGAAGCATATCCCATGCGTTCAATGCGTTCATGCGTTCCCATGGGATTCAAGTTTGGCGATTGAGCAGGCCATGGTAGGACGTTGATAAGTATTAGCTGCGGCAAGTGTATTTGCAACGACTTTGGCAGTGTGTTGACGTGCATTATCATATTTATCATGCATGGGCAGAAATTAATCACCAAATTGGGTCCGCAAAGGAATGACGACATCTGATACAATCGTTTCGCGTAAATCTGTGCATTGAGATTTCCTCTGATCCAAATCAGTTCGGTTCTTCCGCCGATCCAAATACCCGTCCATAGCATGATTGTTCCACCACTGAATGCATGGATATTAAACGTTCTTGGCGTTCAGGGGTCCTCCAATACCGTGTACGTCTAGTATCTTGCCCGCATACCAAAGCGAGATTCGTCAAAAAAACACACAAAACGCCACTTTTCTTCTGCCCAATTTCTGTGTTCACGTGTCCATTGTAAACGGGCTCTGCGATTGCGGGACTCAATAGGTGGTATGGTACACGTAGCGGCTTTCGATAACGGAGATTGACTTCATGCAAGCGATTTCTTATGGTTTGATCGCTTATTAACATACCTGAAGAGCTATGAAGCCTCGTAACCAAAATCATCGCGGTCATTGTACGATTTCGTCGAGCAGTAATTTGTATGTAACGATCTTGTCTACTGATGATGTGAGCTCGTCCTCCATGTCGCTTTGCCACGCTGCCAGAGATGCGGTAACGTGTCCAAAGAAATCTTGTCTGCGTGTGGTAATGCGAGCTCGTCCTCCATGTCGCTCTGTCAGTGATGCGGTAACATATCCAAAGTCGACTTATAACATTCTGCGTAGTGCCCAGAGCGATTGCCACAGCAAGTTGCCGAGAACCAGCTTCCAGCATTCCCACGGCTCTGATAATTTCTTCTAGGCTCTAACGTCTTCTCTCCATAATAACGTTCTTTTGTAAAAATTTATTCCACTCAGAAGTAAGTATGGCAGAGGCTAAGTAATAACAGCCGCACGGGTCGATCCATCAGGTTAAGCTACGCTTGCCGGGGTTGGTCAGTGGATGGGTGACCATTCTTTACATACCGAGACTCCTCCGTGCCTCGGAAAGCACGTTAAGCCGTTGGTCCCGGCTGTCATTCGTGGATCTTTGACAGTCGTTACGGGTCGTCAGAAGCCCGAAAGTCTGACAACCAGTCTTACCAAGGGGTATATCGTATTACCCAGTTACTGGGTTGTGGAGGTCAGATAGGCAGTCGCTCCATGTAAAATACTGGTATTCAGCTGCATCCGGTTAGACTGGAAGCCGACCCCAACATAGTTGGGAAAAGGCTAAGCAGATTTGAGATTTGAAGTAAGTATGGCAGAAATTTTACTGATTTGGTCTCAAACCCGTTGAATACGACTTGATACAAGATTTTCATCTTTTGACCGAAATTCAAAAACTATTCCCTTTTCAAATGACGAAATTGACTAAAAAGTACCTATCCATAGGAGTTAATTAAAAACCTGATTTTTAGTAACTAGCAAAACGTGCTAGACACTTTTGATGTGTGTATATTATCTACCTAGGACTTAAGACCGTCGTACCATTTATCTAGTCTAGTATCTTATTTTCAGTGTCTGATTCAGTGCCTGATTCAATGTCTGGATTTACACCAAAATACCCTGGCTCTAACGCAAATAGGGAAGCAGAACTTTCGCTTTCTAATTTGTATAAGAAGTTTTCTCGTAAGTAGTTTTTTTTTTACATTGTTTATGCAGAAGAATCAACGTCCCATAACATAAAAGCCACTGGGTTAATTCATTAGATGATACTCTAACCCTCTTCATGCAAAAATCCATCAATGCTATTATATTGTATTATCAAAAACCATCTATTCATTTTAGTTCGCCCAGCCGTGATCGCAGCAATCCAAACCTCATGGTTTCCCGGGCTCCGTCGTTTCATGGCCACGCCCGTCCTTCGAGCGGTGGACAATGATGAACCCATGGAGTTCCTGACGGAAGTTCGTCGGGTTGTCGTGGTGTTCCTCAATATTATCACGAAGACTGTCACTGACGAAGTACTTATTGAACTCGTTGGTGCTGTTTATAAACTCGTTTCAAGGTGATATGTTCTTTAGCACTAACGCCTATTCGGTACTTAATCATTGACCGATCTGTCAGTCTGTCGTGGGTTTTATAAAACTACGTAGGAAGCCATAGCTACCTACTTACTCTGGCGATCAGCTGCCTAACTGCCCAGCTGGTAATTTTAATATCCTCATGCAGCGCACTCTTACCTCTACAGTCTATCCCCAAGCTTTATAACTAACAGCCATCTCACCGGGTGATATTTTGAGGCTGATATTTGTTGTTCTCCTTATCTTAACATATAAAAAGATAAGTCCTGACTGCTGACTGACTGACTCATCAACGCACAGCCTAAACCATTGGACCTAGAAAGCTGAAATTTTGTAAAGAGGTCCCTTTATAATGTAGAGGATAAGGATAAGGAAGGATTTTTTTTTTCATGGGATATTTTCCGACATCAAGCCACGCGGGAAGTGGTAGTTACTTATATGAAAGATAAAACTTACGAGAGGTGTCGTCGAACACCCGGTAGATTCGAAGTTCCTTTTGCTTTTCATGACAATAGTGTCGTGACGGTCAGTGTTACACTTTCTTCGGTATCCTCTGACTTGCCAAGTGTGCAGAGTATAACGTGCGATAAGGAACTTGAACTTAAGTATCCGGCTGTCATTCGTAGATCTTTGACAGTCCTTACGGGTAGTCAAAAGCTCGAAAGTCTTACCAAGGGGTATCGTGTTACCCAGTAACTGGGTTGTGGAGGTTAGGTAGGCAGTCGCTGCATGTAAAATACTGGTATTCAGCTGCATCCGGTTAGACTGGAAGCCGACCCCAACATAGTTGATAAAAGGCTAGGCAGATTGCAGATTGAAGGAACTTATTAAAAAAAAAAAGGAATTAAAGAATACATAATATGAAAACGTGAATTACGTGAATATTATTTATAATCCTTTAATATAATTGCAGCGTGACATCAGAAGCAGATGGTCTGGTGAATAAAGTGTCGATGTTTGACAAAGACATGATGATCCTCATCGTCTTCGGGCTGCGAGGTCTGAGCCATGAGGACGAGGCGCAACACGCCCTGCTATGCGCCTTCACGCTGAAAGACAAGATCGTTGATGAGAATATTATTAGCATTTCTATTGGTGTTACTTCTGGTAAGTTAAGGGAATCCATTCTGGCTAATTGGCTACAAAGAAATTAACTAAGAGCATCTTGCGTAGTTACACAAAGGCTTTTGCGGCCTGTTTACTGATTGAAAAAAAAAAGCGTGGCCGACCACGTACAATGAAGGGTTCTGTAGTTGAAAAGAATTTATCCCAAAAACAAACTTATGAGGCCGTACACGAAATTTAGCCGATTTCTCTGATTTACGTGATTTTCCAGTTTTATTACTGTATTTCTATAAGTTTTAATGCACAATATGAATGACCATTTCAATTATGATATAATGTATAAGCTACTTTTTAATTTTATTATTTAATTTTGATTAATCGACCTAAACTGTTGTGTGAATTTTAGCTGTAAGAGGTTTAGAATATCACATATTTAAGAATTGTTTAGACCATAGATTTATGAAAGAAGTTTTTTATATTTCTATGGTGAACTGTTTTTTATATTTCTATGGTTTAGACTAATGGGTATGGAAAAATTACAATATATTTATGAGAGAAATTGTTTTTAGAATGTGTGAATTTTTCGTTTCCATTCAGTTTTACAGACCTATTGTAGTCGTTGAAATGCTTTTTTTCATAGTTTTATTGCTTTCAGGGACGACTTATTGTGGTGTTGTCGGTCACGTTCTGCGAAGAGAATACACTGTTATTGGACCTGCAGTCAATAAGGTAGCTTAAAGCTTCCTAAAGCTCATCATAGTAGTAGCCTATTATATACGAAGACTATGGAGAGTTATTTATTTTTGTTCTCGGAAACGGGAAAGTCTCTCGTGACTTCGTGCGACATGGTTTAGCACACAGAACAGATAAAGAGATTTATCACACAGAAAAGATACAGAGGTGATCTCTTTATCTGTTCTGTGGTTTAGCATACTCCGCCTAAAATGTTCCCACTGCTGGGACACGGGCCTCCTCTCGGTGAGAGGGAGTGGGACGTAATCCACCTCGCGGGCCTAATGCGGGTTGGTGGATATCTTCGAATTTTTAGTTCTAGGTTTCCTCGTTGTTTTCCTTCACCGTTTTGAGAGCAGTGGTGAAGTAATACCAAATTTACACAAAGTGCACCTTTACTGAGTAGGTACTTAAGTTGCGGCCGTTTTTACTGGGCCACCACTGCTCGCGACATTATTTGATATGAATAAAATCTGTGACCTGTGGCTAAAAGGGCCATTATCAATAATCCTTATTTTTAGTAATATTGCATTCGAAGAATGAACCAGAATTGCTAGTTATTATTTACATGTTATATTGTAGAATGACAAAATCTCTTTTTGTTATTTGATACATATTTGTAGGTTGATTTATTAATTAAATTCAAATTCAAGAAAAAATTGGTATTTTTGAAAATATTTGCTACTTGTGCCTTTTTAACACTAACAAGAATCCTATGTTAATGACAAATGGTAACTTTGGTATTTATAGTATAATATAAGAGGATAGTAAAAATATTATTGTCTTTAGTGCAAATGCAAAATGGGCCAATGTATTATATTGGTCTATTTTGCTTTATTAAATACTAGTAGTGCCCCCCGGTTTTACCCGCGTAAGTCTGGAACCCGTAAGAATAACAGGATAAAACGTAGCCTATGTTTAAATCCAGGGTGTCAGCTACCTCCATACCAAATTTAATCAAAATTTGTCTAGCGGTTTGAGCGTGAAGAAGTAACAAACATACAAACACACACACTCACAAACTTTCGCCTTTATAATATTAGTGTGATTATAGGTAATACGGGCTGGCATTAGCAACTCCACTTTTGCGTATGGATATATTATATATTAATTTAATATTATGCAGCCAAAGCAAAGATTGTACTTATCACAAAAATGGAAGTTAACTTTGGTCGTTTTAGTTCCGACTAACTATATTACTAGCGTAGTGTTTATTTTTAAATTCCCTTGGCTTAAGTACACTGCAGCCCTTTTACCACTTAATAATTTTTGTGTAACAGTATGAAAGCACACACCACATTGGCCTTTTTAACATATATTTTGAGAGATTGTCGTTATACTTACGCCCTTTTAGTACACATAAATATATCACTTTTTCAATAATTTGGCAGTAAAACCTCATTTCTCACAAAAACGTACTTTGACCCTTTAAGCACCAAGCGACAGAAATTGTTCTTAATTTAATTTCTCATATCATTAAAGGCAGCAAGACTTCTTCTGCTTAGCGTGTCGATGGCAAACTCACACATAAAACGTTGTATTTTTTTAAAATTTGTTAGCCTCAAATTTCAGGCGGCAAGACTGATGATGACCTATCAGGATAAAGTATCTTGCGATAAGGAGACTTTTCTGAGGAGTAAACTTGATCACGAGTTCTTCAGGCAACTCGTGCCAATACCTATGAAGGGTATACCTAAGCCAGGGCCAGTGTACGAGTTTGATTATTACGGGTTAGTAATTTTACTCCATTTCACTGCTTTTAACAATATCATTCCTTGATTCTCCGAAGGGTAAAGGTTACCTTACCTGTATTGTCTACTTTTGGTGACTTAGGTTTACGTAAACTGGGAAAACCTACCACTTTGCCCTACCATGGATCGAACACACGCCCCACGTTTAGTAGTTGTATACTCGTAACGTAAAGGCGACCATTTATGGTATCTTTAACCGACTTCAAAAAGGAGGAGGTTCTCAATTCGTCGGAACCTTTTTTTTTTTTTACGTATGTTCCCCGATTACTCGAAGATGGCTGGACCGATTTGGATATTTTTTTGTTTTATTCGAAAGGGTACATCACAGTTGGTTCCATATAAAATTGATTAACTTTGCTTCGGTAGTTTTTGAGTTAGCTTCAATAATACGTATTTTTTCCCATTTTTATATGGATGATGTTCTAGTTTGTTTTGCGGGGTAGTGGTATTAGAATTTGTGTGGGGTAGGTACACAACTAAAAAGTGAAAAATAAAAACTTTTTTACAAAAAAATACAACCGACTTCCAAAAACAACACTACAAAGTGAAAAATAACTTTAATTTCGGAAAATACATTTAACTAGACACCGACTTCCGAAACTAAAATTATTTTTCACTTTGTAGTGTTGTTTTTGGAAGTCGGTTGTATTTTTTTGTAAAAAAGTTTTTTTTCATATACTTATATTAAAGGTAGGTACTAATTTTTTATAGTGAGGTACGGTAACATACATGAGGAAAAGCTCGTGGCTAAGTAATAACAGCCGCACGGGTCGATCCATCAGGTTAAGCTACGGTTGCTGGAGTTGGTCCGTGGATGTGTGACCATATTTACATACCGAGACTCCTCCGTGCCTCGGAAAGCACGTTAAGCCGTTGGTCCCGGCTGTCATTCGTGGATCTTTGACAGTCGTTACGGAACAGTCTTACTAAGGGATATACACATATATCATATTACCCAGTAACTGGGTTGTGGAGACCAGATAGGCAGTTGCTGCAGGTAGAATACTGGTGTAACTCTTGTGTGCTGGGAGCTGGTTTTGAAGTGGAACTCCGAATTGCAGATATACAAGTATATTACTTTTAACGTGGCGGTACATGGAGAAAACACGGAGCGCAAGAGACGTGCGGCGGTCGCTATAGCTATTTTTGCACCACCGGGGTCCGCGCGTTGAAGACCCAGGCTCCGCGCACCCCGCACCTCTCTTACCGCTTACAATTAAATATTGATATGTAGGTACGTCGCGTGTATATTATATGCGTCGCGAACAACTGGTATTCAGCTGCATCCGGTTAGACTGGAAGCCAACCCCAACATAGTTAGGAAATGGCTAAGCAGATGACAATACGGAACCCAAAGCTATTAAGTTATCGAAAGATAACTTAATAGCTTTGGATGGAATCGACATAGTTGCGTTTTGTACCGAGGGTAGTCGTGAGGATTTCCCCACATAAAAACGTAAAGCCAACATGGAAATGTTGGCTTCACATAAAACATGGATCATTTAGCTAATCCATGCGTCAGGTTCGTGAACAAGCGCTGTCAGTGAAGGCTGGTCATACCTTAGCGGCCACGGCTTATTTTAATTTAATTTAAATATTTGAATTGTTTTTTTTTAGGACGCTTTTAACGTTCTGCATCGTTCTCACATGTAAAATTTCAACATGAATGATGTAACCATTATTTTGTAACCATATCTTGATTTAAAAGTGTCCGTGGAGTTTTTTGCCCGTTCTTCTCCATAGGTACCTACTACGCTTTGGAATGGGCACCTAGCTTCATCTTTCTGACTGACCGACCCCTTGACAATTCAAAAGTGCCTGTAATTGGTTTAATTGAAATAAATGCTTTGAGTTGAGTTGAGTTTGAGTTCATATTTTGATACTCGCAAGTACTTAAATCAAAACCTACAGGGTACTTGACCTAGAATCATGAAATTTGTCGAAGAAAGAAGTATGTCAGTCTGCCAAGAGACCCTTTTTCTCAGGAACGCGTAGAGGTATCAAGTTAAAATTAATAATGTTCTCAAACTCATACTTAAAAGTTTGAGTTTGAGAACATTATTAAAAATCGTACCGTACGAGTAGATGTTTAAAGTTTGACAGATTCCGTTCGTTGTATACAGGTGGCCAGATCGCCCACCCGGTAGTCGTCACCCAATACTGGGCCGGAACGATGAAATGCGCAAATTCACGACTGTCCTCCAAAACGCCATGGAACATCAGAATAGAAGTTTTACTCGGTACCGGGACCATGTATACGCAATAGCTTTTATTGTTAGTACTTTTTAAACATATAATGTGATGAGGAGGAAGGAAAGGAAACGCATGTGACTAAAAATGTGATGAATATAAATGATGATGGATGGGGAGGGAGAGGGAGGCCAAATAATAGATGGATGGATTGTGTGAGGAATGATATGAAAGAGAAGGGAGTGAATGATATATTTAGCGTGACGGTTGACAGGGGAGAACGGAAGAAGAATACGTGTTGCGCCGACCCCCAGTAACATGGGACCAGGGCAGGAAGAACAGGGGAGGGGAGGGAAGATGATAACTTTAACTTGATGATATAAGTGATATTATTGGGACGGTATCTATTTTACAACGGGGTTATTATAGGTATACCTCAAAAGGAAAAACGGAACCCTTATTTATACTCGTGTATCTGTCTGTCCGTCCGTCTGTCACAGCCAATTTGCTCTGAATCTATCGCACCGATTTAGTTGAAATTTGGTACGCATATGGACTTCTATGACCCAAACATGGACGTGTAACGTAATTAAATAAATTTTGAATATGGGAGTCACTTTTGGAGGGCAAATAAGAAAATTAAAAAAAAAAAAAGTTTTGCAAAGTGTCCCGTGTGAGTCGTGTGACCGTAGAAATATAAAAAAAAAATATCTATGCGTGTAACATATCATATTAAAGGGCTCACTGTGAGGGTCTCAAATAGTTTTTTTTTTTTTTATAATTTTTAAATAAATAGTTTTAAAGTTAGAAAATAGACGAAAATTGACCACCTTAATTATCACCGAAACGCCAGAGCTTAAAAGTTTGTTTTTGGATAAATTCATTTCAATTTCGGAACCCTTAATTGTGCGTAGTCCGACACGCACTTGGCCGGGTTTTTTTTTATGTTATTGCTTGGTAAATCGGCCGACGCGACGCCGACGGCGCATCTGATGTAAGTTGTCATTGCCACAGTACAGACATTGCAGATGCGTTGCCATCCCAGAAACGAAGCTCAGAAGTCTAATGTGGGACACCACGATGCTCTTTGGCGGCAGTAGTAAGTACGGTGGTTCCCTAGATCAACTCCTTGTGCAAAGCAGTAGTAGGTAGAACTTACTATACTGCTTACTAAAATTGGTTGGGATTGGGAACGAAATTATTATCGATCCGAAGGTGGTCCAACCAAACCTTTTTGCACGCTGTTCCTGACGTCACATCGCGTTGGGCCATACACCACACCGCGATCGTGGGCTCCCAGTCGTCTCATCAAAAATTGCACAATGATTACAGTTAATATTATCGAAATCAAGTAGTTTTATTACAAAGTCAAGACACTCAGCAGAACACCTGCACCCTAATTGCGTAACGCACTATCGATTGGAATCTGAATCATTTTGAAGCAACTTGCTAATCCATTTCTTCACAAGTTTGAATAATTTGTCTGCTCGACAACGTAAATAACCCAATGAATGTTACGCAAATAGGGTGCTGGAGCTTGATACTCAAAACACACCTATTGAAGGCGAGATACAGAGTACAGACACATTTTTTTTTTAACTTCAGGGTCCAACGTCTGTTGGGAAGACGCGTTTAGTGGATGAATGTCTGTATACCACTCCTGATTTCTTACGCAAGAAAAAAATTATTCTAACTAAAAAAGACAAGGTTAGTAACATCAACACACTTTCAATCACAATCCGAGAGTTTTGAAGGATATAGCTAATCTATTGCTTCTTAAGTTTGAAAAATTCGTCTGCTTAGCAACATAAATAATGCATTGGACGTGGGTGAACCATTGGTGTATAAATTAAAGGGTGAACTGTCAAAATGAAACCCATTGCGATCAATTGTCATTACCTTTAAGTGCGTTACGCAATTACCCCGCTGACCTGTAAGTTATCGAACCAAACCATTTATTTTTGGATTTATTTATGCGTTTATGTATAAAGTAAGCTGCGGTTAAGTAAGGCCATTTAATAAGAAGTAAGAAAATGTACTCTGTGGAAGTAAGGCAGAGAAATGGGCAAAAGAAGTGACAGAATGGTATACATTTTGCGAATTGGACATTCTGCTAACTGGACAATCTGCGAACTGGACACTTTGGGACCGTTGGTCATTTTGCGAATTGGAAATTCAGCGTCTAAACGATATAAAACAAGAAGGAAAGGCAGACAGTATCGTAGATGGGAAGATGACATCAAAAAGCCGGCAAGGACGACTTGGATGAGGATAGCAAGAGATCGATGCTTGTGGAGTACATTTGGGGAAGCCTATGCTGGAAAGCAAGACAATCAAGGAACCGGTGTCGAATAAGAAAAAAATATATCATTCTAAACATTCCTGTAGTAGGCAAGTAGAAATAAGATGAAATGTAACTTGTAAGATTATTATTTTTTTTTGTCCGACATATCTCGAGACTCTGAGGTCCCGGACATTCAATGAAATGTCGTGCCAACCGACGAATATCTCTGTACCTACGCACTATGCAAGTGCATTAAGTGCACTTGCATAGGCAAGGACAATCCCCGGTTGGTGTAGGATTATTGCAGGATATGGAAACAAAGATATTGGTCTATGGACTTGCGTGGCTAAAGTAGACTGGTTACCTAAAACTATGAAAGGACTAGGGCCCTGATCACTGTTTCATTATACGGAAAAAATGGCAAGGGGTGACTTGAACACTCAAAAATGGGCCCCCGGAAACTGTCGCTAGCACTTAGTGTCGTAGCCATAAGGGGGCAACACATCCTGAGGTGCCTGAGGAGTGGAGATGCATTCCACGGCTCGCAGAACAATCCCAGAGCCCGGAAGATGGTCAAGATCCCTATAAGCACTTACTGAATACTTCCTTCCTCCGAGCACGTTTGCTCTTGCGAATCTCCACTCAATCCGGCCAATATAGGCAAGAATCAGATGGGAGCTCTGTCCCTCGTTAGTGTTCACTCCAGCCGGTCAATAAAGGAAAGTCAGAGGTGAGAAACAAGACTTCTCCCGGGAGATAGGGTACGTGGGGTCATTACTACCCAACAGCTCGCCACATGTTGCCCTGCTGGTTTCTGTATCTCTCTTGGTCTGGCTCCTCACCCTAGACATGTTTCGGCAAAGTTAACTCTACCGGCACAAGTCCCACCACGACATCAACGCAGAGATAATACGGCAGTGGTATTTTTATATTATTCTTATTAAAAAGTTGCTCTTCTTTAATTCTCCATTTTTTTTTAGGTGCCATACCATCTCTTTCGGACAATCATGGCAAAGTACTTCTACCGAGGAAGCTCACGGGGTACGAGAGAAAACAAAGAGAACAAAATAAGGCAAATGTATGTATTCCGTTTTGTGTAAGCGAAGTCGCGGTGCTCTCATATTTACTGTGCTTATGGGTCTCGTCGATGCGCGCGTCTGTGTGCGTGACGTTTCGTACGTTTGTTCGTAGTTTCCCTACTGTCCATATTTATACTGTGGCAATACTTACCTATATTCCATCGGTTTAGGTAAATAAAAAATTAACAAAAAAATCACATGTCTGGATAACCGACTAAACGTAATACCTGTCACTTCTGTCGTCATTGCTACGACACAGTTGTAGGTACTCTTCAATATAACAACGTTAAACAACCAATTATAAAGTTGCTAAATTGAAGAGTACAACTGTGTCGTAGCATGACAACTGAAGTGACAGGTATTACGTTTAGTCGGTTAAACAGACACGTCGTTTTTTTTGTTTACCTTTATTTAATTACCTAAACCGATGGAGTATAATTAATAGGTCTTTACCTATGAAATTTGTAAGTCAGTCTTAGGTTGTATGTTGATTAAAGTATGATTCGCTACCGTAACAAATAATAGGTCTTTACCTATGAAATTGCCGTTTTGTATGAAAAAATTTAAACGAATTTTTTTCATGCATTTTTTATTTGTACTAATCGAAGTAATCACCCATGCAATCAATGCATCTTTGCCAACGCAGTGGCAGTTTATTGATGTCCTTCTTAAAGAAATCAGCCGGACGGGAGGCAACAAATTCTTCAAAGGCATTTTGTACTGCCTCTCGGGTATTGAATTTTTTTCCCGCCAAGAAGTTATCCAAATTCTGGAAAAAGTAGTAGTCTGTAGGCGCAAGGTCTGGTGAGTAGGGCGGATGACGGAGAGCTTCCAACCCCAGTTCTTGCAACTTGGAGACCGTCTGCTGTGCAGTATGAGGTCGCACGTTGTCGTGCAGGAGCAGCGGAGACGAGCGATTGACCAATGCTGGTTGGAGATGTGCCAGCTTCTCCATCATTGTGTTCAGTTCTTCACAGTACACATCTGAAGTAATGCTCACCCCGTTTGGTAAGAAGCTGTGATGAATCACACCGGCGCTAGACCACCAAACAGTGACCATCACTTTTCTAGGGGTAAGTTTTCGTTTAGGGCATTGTTTAGGTGCTGAACCAGGATCCAACCAACTTGCTGAGCGCTTGCGGTTATCAAACAGAATCCATTTTTCATCGCAGGTAACAATGCGGTTCAAAATTTCTTCATTTGTGTGTCTGTTGAGCAGTGCAAGGCACGTCTCGACGCGTACTTCGCGCTGGCGATCATTGAGTTCGTGGGGCACCCATTTGTCAAGCTTTTTTACCTTGCCAATTTGACTCAAATGGACCAATATTGTTTTGACGCTAACGTCGAAAGCTGCTGCTAATTCAGCCGTAGATTGTGTATCATCAGCTTCCACAATCGCCTTTAATTCGTCATTGTTGACCAAAGTCTTCGGACGACCGCGAGGTTCATTTTTTAGGTCGAAATTTCCAGAATGGAAGCGAGCAAACCAATAACAAGTGGTGCGTTGGTTTGTAGTGTTAGCTCCGTAAACGTCGTTGATGTTGCGTGCAGCTTATGCCGCGTTGCTGCCACGACGGTACTCATATTCCATAATTACTCGAATTTTTAACGTATCCGTGATGACGAAAAAGATTGAAATGCGATGAAAATGTAACACTAATCAATAAACAAATGACTACTTTTGGAAAAAAAATCCATGTTTTTAAAATAAAATTAATTTGAAATTAGAATTATTAGCCAAACATAAATTATTTTGATTTGAAATGGCCAGTACTGCAGAACGGCAATTTCATAGGTAAAGACCTAATATTATCATGTTCTTACCATATTGGTGAACAAGGGCTTTCCAACAAGCAATACAATAGTTGGCCCGCAATAATAATGATCTATTTATCTGGCTTGGCAGATTGCAGATTGATTGTGTACTTAGCTTCTAGAGTCATAGAAATATAAAAAAACAGTCTATGAGTCGATGAGCGTTTTGCCGCCCTCAGCAAAAACATGTTATTATTTTCTAAACTATGCACATGTCGATGTCAAGCGTCCCAGTAGCTGCGTCCTCGTCCCTCACCTATATTTTATTGCAAGATTGAGATCAGTGCATAGACGACCGCGGAAGGAAAGGATTTCTACCTCCAAAGATTATTCCAAATATTAATGTTCTATTTAAAGGTTTTATAAACTTTTAGATGGGCGGCAAAACGCTCTCCACGCAACGACTCTCCTTGTCCGACTTTATGCTGATCCACACGAAAATGTCTTGCAGTTTTACAAAATATCTACAGAAAATCAATGATGTAATTACCTTCGTCATTTCTTTCTTTTCCTCTTAGTATCGCTATGGAGAACCTGTCTCCGCTTCAGATCCATGGCATCAACATCATATGCGACTGCCAATTCCCGTTGCCAGAAAAGTTCGAATACACTGGTGATGTCCTATCTGAGGTCTCGATCAAGATGATCTTACGGGATATTTGTATGAAGGTAAACTTCCACGGCTTGGATAGGAGTTCACCTAACCAAGCAATCATAAAATATGCTCACGGTGTGTTCAAAATTCATCAGAGTAGATATTTGAATTCTGTCATATACAGCGTGTATAAATCGACTGTCCCATACAAAACTTCAAACCCAAAAACTCAACAGCAAAATTTTTTTCGAGATTACGATGTTGGTCCCAAGGAGAAAATTATTCAGTTTGATGGTCAGTGCCACGCCCTTACATACAGGGTCAAATGAAATTAGCTCCACGGATGCGCTGGGTATCGTTATGTCGCAGCCAACTGGCTGAATTAGCTGTTTGGTCAACTGCCTTGCCATTTCACTAAACGCCGCCATTCAGTCAACGGCCTGAATGATATTCAGCCGATACGTTTAATAAAACATTTAATGAATGCCTGGCTGATGCTTGGCCATTTATATACAATAGGGCCATGCAATAGGGTATTTCGGTATGTTATTTAGATAAATTATTACAGTGTAAAGGTAACGCACCATTCTTGAGAAAAACAAATGATTGTAACTTAACCTCAAAACACTTTAAAATTGCTTCTGCAACGTCTCCGGCGCTGCAGGAAGTGCAGCCTCGCCCTTACGTAACAAAGCATGCACCCGTGTGAGCCGTACCGACTGAGGGGCGACCAGCAAGCCGAAACTGCGAAGGTGAGTGGTATACAGCAGGCGGCGGTTGCCCTCCCTTCGCGGAATGGAACTAATTGAAATTTGCCTAGCCGTTTGATTGAATGGCTGAATATCATTCAGGCTGTGATTGAATGGCGGCGTTTAGTGAAATGGCTAGGCGGTTGACTAAACGCCTAATTAAACCAGTTGGTTGCGAGTGTTGCGACAGATAATATGACAAAACAAAAAAAAAAAACAAAAAAAAACGAAAATCCGTGGTTAATTAAGGAAGTGTAGTTTTACTTGAAATATCAGTTTAAAATCACGTTTTTTGTGTAAACTTCATAGACGTGATTTTAACTGATTTTCCCATCTCATACTTCAAGTAACTACACTACCAGCGGTCGTTGACCCAAATAAAAACACTTCACTTTTTTAATTTTTAATAAATCTCTTTTATTTTTGTTATATCATGTTCAGATAACGATACCCATCACGTATGCAGAGTTTCGCTAGCTAATTTAATTTGACCCTGTATATAACCACTGACCACACATTTCTGACACACGCTGTCTGTATGACATTAAGTTTATGGCTTCCTAGCATGGATTACCTATCTAGACGCTTAAATTTTCAACGGCTTGCGGTGCGTCGCGGCGCCGCAAAACATCGTGTGCATAGGCGTCGCCTCGTGTCGATGTTTGTGAAAACGGGTATCCAAGATTCCAATTAAGCCTTTCCAAGATTCTTAATTCAACGTTATTTTTTTTTTTTTGGTGTTCACTGCATAACGATGTCATTAATCAATGTTCTAGGTTCTCAACCATCTTTCCGTGGTGGTTATTGATGATGCCCAGAACATGGACATCGAATCTTGGCGCCTTTTGCTGCTCCTGCTAGAAACTAAGAGGATGTTCTTTGTCTTGTCTGTCACCAGTGTTGAGAGTCTGGCAGGTAATACTAAGTATATTATTTTCTTCAGTGTTAATAATATTAATAACTAAGAGCATAGATTTTTATTATATTTGGCGTGACATTCAATTCCCGAAAGTTTAATTTGAACTGCTACGGTAGCTTACATATCATTTTTCTGTAAAGCAATACAATATTGTCTCGCCTTTCAGATGTTGCTAAAAACTGTCTGGAGAACAACATGATTTTAAAGGTTCCATTGAAGGGCATCGACCGCACGTACCACGCTGCGCTGGCTTGCCAGCTACTAGACGTGCAGGCCATTCCTGCTGATTTGGAGAAGTAATTATTTCATTAACAACATATTTTCAGTATCACCAAGTAACCAAGTTTTATAATTGTGTACCTAATTCTACCGTGGCAACATTATCGTGAGTGTTCCTGCTCCAGGGATGCCACACAGCTGCAGCTGACAATCACCTTTTCCCAACTATATTGGGGGTCGGCTTCCAGTCTATCCGGATGCAGCTGAATACCAGTATTTTACATGGAGCGACTGCCTATCTGACCTCCACAAGCCAGTTACTTACTGAGCAAAACGAAACCTCTTGGTAAGACTGGTTGTCAGACTTTTGGGCTTCTGACTACCAGCAACGACTGACAAAGACCCACGAATGACAGCCTGGACCAACGGCTTAACGTGCTTTCTGAGGCATGGAGGTATCTCGATATGCAAAGGATGGTCACCAATTCACGCACCGACCGCGGCAACCGTAGTAGCTTAACTTTCGAACGACGGTGTTATTATTTAGCGACTAGACCCTCAGCCTCAGACCCTCTTTCGAGATGAGATTTTCCGACTGCGCTTCATATTTAAGGTTACCAAGAAATCAGAATAACCTTAGCCTACTATACAGATGTCTATAGGTAACGGAAATCATTGTCCATGAAGGGATCCTCTTCTACGAAAAATATGGCAGTAGCTTCTTTGAGTCACTCGTTACATTAGAATAAAATTTTCAGGGTTATCGAAAGCGCAAGTAATGGCATGCCGGGTTGGATCCAAAACTTTTTGATAGCCCTGGTGCAGAGGGGCTCCTTGACTATAGTCACGCTTACTCGCAGTGAGGCCGCAAAGAAGCCAGGACTCGTAATGCCTGCGCTGGCGTTGTTGCATAAAATAGTCGAGGTTGAAGACGCCCACTTACTACGACCACACAGTGGCCAGGTGCTTATAATAATATGCTCTCAAAACGGAGAAGTAAAAGTAAAACATCGTCAGGCGATTAGCTTGTTCCAGAATTAAAAAATCGAAAAGAATTGCCCCCACCAATAGTACCTACTGGGCTAGCGAGGTGGATTAAGTCACACTCTCTCACAGCGAGAAAGTCTCAGTCACAGCAGTGGGATGGAAACTATTAGGCTGTCTAGGCTGATCGCTTGATAAATGTTATAAATGAAGAAATAAATTGCCCTGAAATAAGAGATTCTGCTGAAACCATTACGCAACCCCATTGAAATATACTTGAGCTGATACTAATAGTGGCCTATGTAGAAAATTCACAGGGTGGTTTATAAACTCGGGTTACCCTTGTTTCATCGAAAAGAAATTGACATATTACGAGTATCACTTCCCAAACAATTTTCAGCATAATTTCATTTGCCGAATTATTACTTAGCAAAAAATCTCTTCACAAATAATTGTAACGCAAGTCTAATGTTTGGCAAGTGAACGTTTAAACCATAGATATATTTTTATATTTCTATGGTTTAAACAATAACTTGTTTACCAACTAGTACTTTTACCAATTTTTATGTAGTCAAATATTTCAGTTGGAATAACACATTTTACGCAAAATAAAATAAGCCAAATACTTTTTTTTTATTTTTTTCCTATATAATCTAGTCGTTCTCGGCTCGTGCGTAGGAGGTCACAGTTTTAACCTAACCTAACAATTTCTTTTTTAATAATTAATCTCGTCTAACTAGTTCGTTTCTTGATAGCCTGCTAAAAATAACCTCTTTTTTTCCCATATTTTTTTTCATTTAAATTTAGTCGTTTCTGGCACTAGCCGGCCGCTGCCGCGGCACCGCTCGCTTCGCTCGCTCGGCTCGTGCGCTGTAATAAATCATTTTATTAAAGACCAAATGACATTATCCTTGGTAATATTCTGCCAAGTAAAAATTTGACCAAATGAAAATGTGCGTACTAAAATCATTCCAAATATTGCATTAGTATTAAAAAAGGTTGCAAATATTTGTTTGGGTAGTGAAATTTCGTCAAAATCTTTTCGGCAAAAAGGCAGGATCCCTTATAAACACACAAAAATTTTTCAAAAGTCATGATCGTGAAGTACAATAAGGAAGTCCCACACATGAGCACGGTGCGGTGCTTCGCGGTTTGTGCAGCGTTTGATACAAAATCTAAGTACACAACCGCGCCTCACCACGCCCGAGCTGTGGATCTCCTTATCCTTTTTTTTTTTTTTTTTTTTTTAATCTTTATTTATTTACGGGGTTTTTTCTATAAAGAATATGTCACCCCGATGATTACATACAGTTAAATAATAAACCTTACCTTATATAATAAACTAGCCTACCAGTAACCTTATTACCTTAGGCATACGTTTACCAGCTACTGGTCATATCTAAGCAATGTATTACAGAGTCTTTACAGTGAACTGATAGGTTCAAGCTCGTATAGCAAAAGTGAGGACTTTGTCGCCGATGACAAAGCAGAAACCATTCAAGTGGCAGTGTTGGCTGATTCCTACACTTTCGAGGATATGAAAGTCGAAATGGGTATGGATGGTAAGTTTTTGCAAAGAACTTATGTATATAGTTAGTCGTAGTTCATAGATACAGGCTTCATGGAAAAAGCGCAAGCAATAAATCAAACATGCAGTATGGACGAAGACTTGCTGCGCCGATACCAAATAAATTGGGATAAGGGCAAGTCGTTTATGATTTATGCAGTAAGCCAGAGGTTTGAAACTGTGCTTGGTTAATTTTGGTAATAAGCTTGCCCTATTACATGGGCCTGAATATCGACAAAACACGTATCCCGCGTAGGGCAGTACCCTCATTGTCATCTGTAGGCTAGCCTTTTCCAAATGATGGCTTCCAGTCTACCCGGATGCCGTTGAACCTGACGTTTTGCTTACCCTATGAAGAACAATAGGAGTTACATTGTGTACTTACCATTTCCATGACTTATTTCTTGCAGCAATAATCCTGAAAACATACGACTCTTTGACACCATTTGAGAAGATGTTGTTAAAATGCGGATCAGTGCTCGGAGATATATTCACTAGACGAATGCTTTTGAATTTACTTCAAAGCGATTCTCCCAGGAAAGTTGCTCAAGGTAGGACTAATGATTTTTAGGGTTCCGTACTTCAAAAGGAAAAAAACGGAACCCTTATGGGATCCGTCCTTATAGGATCACTTCGTTGTCCGTCTGTCTCTCAGTCTGTCAAGACCCTTTTTCTCAGGAACGCGTGGAGGTAGCAAGTTGAAATTAATATCAAATACGTAGTAGGTCTTTGGTCCCTTGGAGTTCTAAAAAAGTCAAGCTTCTAATTCTAAGTCAACGCAATAAAAAAATACGGCCATTTATGTGACATATTTTGATACTCGCAAGTAAATCAAAACCTATAGGGTACCTACTTCCCGTTAACCTAGAATCATGAAATTTGGCAAGAAGCAAGGTCTTACAACACAATAATGGAAAAGTCCGAAAATTGTTAATTTGTAATTTTAACACGTAAAAAAATATTTTCAAGTAAGTACTTAAGTATGTCAGTCTGTCAAGACCCTTTTTCTCAGAATCGCGTGGAGGTCAATCAATCTGCCTTGCCAACTATGTTGGGGTCGGCTTCCAGTCTAACCGGATGCAGCTGAGTGCCAGTATTTTACATGGAGCGACTGCCTATCTGACCTCAACAACCCAATAACTGGGTAATATAAAGTTGAAATTAATATCAAAATACGTAAATTTAAGGACCCTAGAGTTCTAAAAAAATCAAGCTTCTAAGTAAACGCAATAAAAAATACAGCCATTTATTGGACTTGCAAGTAAATCAAAACCTATAGGGTACTTCCCGTTGACCTAGAATCATGAAATTTAGCAAGAAGCAAAGGTGTTACAGCACAAGTAATGGAAAAAGTTCGAAAATTGTTAATTTATAATTTTATCATATAAAAAAATATTTACAAGTATGTCAGTCTGTCAAGAGCAAGACCCTTTTTCTCAGGAACGCGTAGAGGTATCAAGTTAAAATTAATATCAAATACGTAAGTCTATGGAGAGTTCTAAAAAAATCAAGCTTCTAACTCAACGCAATAAAGAAATATGGCCAATCAAAACCTATAAAGTAGGTACTTCCCGTTGACCTAGAATCATGAAATTTGGCAAGAAGCAAGGTCAAGGACCGGTACTTGTGTACCGGTCCAAAAATTGTTAAACTGAAATTTTATTACATAAAAAAAAAATATTTGGGATTACCTATAGTGTTAAGTTTATTTTTGGGATAAATTCTTATCAACTACGGAACTTTTCATTGTGCGTGGTCCGACACGCACTTGGCCGGTTTTTTTTAGTTACCTACCTATCATTATAAATTTTAAAACACGTATGCTATGTCAGGTGATTCTAATATGCAATCTAGTTTTAGAAAAACTTCGTTTTTGTAGGCCGTCTTCATTAGCACTCATAGCTTAGTCGTCATAACTGTGCCACTATCTTTTCTGAAATTCGATGTGCACCATGCGCCATATTAGGTAACGGCGGATGCTGTACACACGGCCACACATCAAGCTATGCATTACCAGTTTACACTAGCCTATCATTGTAAGGAAATCCTATACAATGCGAGATCAGCTTAGAAATGTACCTATAGCTTGATCCGTAGCCGTGCGTACCTCACTTATCATCAGAATTTGTTCGGTAGGTACTTATTGCTGTTCAATCGACACTCACTTTCGCATTGTAAGACTTAAGGCTAGTGCAAATTAAGTGTTCAGAACACACGAGCGACACGCGTCAACGGCAGAGGCTTACACGCTTGATGGCGGTCGCCCCGGTGCGTCGACGACCGCCGCAGCCGTCAACGAGTGCAGTTGGCCCGTTGCCACTGCGGCCCGCCTTAGTGTTCTCGTGTGTAAGAACACTACGGAGCGCGGGCCGCACCGTAACGCTAAGCATTACAACAGACATCCTTCATCACTTTCTTACATTTTCTATGAACACTAAGGCGGGCCGCAACACACTTTTTTGTATGAAAATGCGTTGCCCTGCTATCCTATTTTTTATGAACACTACACTCGGGCCGCACCGCAACGCAAAGCATTGCAACAGTCATCCTTCATCACTTTCTTACATTTTTTATGAACACTACAGGCGGGCCGCACCGCAACGCAAAGCATTGCAACAGTCATCCTTCATCACTTTCTTACATTTTTTATGAACACTACAGGCGGGCCGCACCGCAACGCAAAGCATTGCAACAGTCATCCTTCATCACACTTTCTTACATTTTTTATGACCACTACAGGCGGGCAGCACCGCAACGCAAAGCTTTGCAATGCAACAGTGATCCTTCATCAGTTTCTTACGTTTTTAAAAACACTATGGCGGGCCGCACCGCAACGCAAAGCATTGCAACAGTCACCCTTCATCACACTTTCTTACATTTTTTATGACCACTACAGGCGGGCAGCACCGCAACGCAAAGCTTTGCAATGCAACAGTGATCCTTCATCAGTTTCTTACGTTTTTAAAAACACTATGGCGGGCCGCACCGCAACGCAAAGCATTGCAACAGTCACCCTTCATCACACTTTCTTACATTTTTTATGACCACTACAGGCGGGCAGCACCGCAACGCAAAGCATTGCAACAGTTATCCTTTATCACTTTCTTACATTTTCTATGAACACTAAGGTGGGCCGCACCGCAACGCAAAGCATTGCAACAGTCATCCATCAACACTTTCTTACATTTTCTATGAACACTAAGGCGGGCCGCACCGCAACGCAAAGCATTGCAACATTCATCCTTCATCACTTTCTTAAAATTTTTATGAACACTACAGGCGGGCCGCAACGCACTTTTTTGTATGAAAATGCGTTGCCCTGCGGCCCTGTACGGCTGGAATTTGCGCTTGAATAAAATGAGTTTGGTCTCACCTTTCAACAGCGGTAGCGAAGCTGTTCTCCATTCGAGTGCTGGAGTGTGAGGGAGGGGACTTCACTCACGAGACTTCGCTGGTGTTGGTGCACCCGGCGCCCTCGCTGCCTTATCCTAAGCCGCCGTATTGCGCCTGCCTGGGGACCAGAAATCCTCGTTAGTTAAATAGAAGAATATATGCTATAATTATGATGGTATGAGCGACATGAGAGTCAGTCAGCGTTCAGCAACAAAGCTGATAGCTCAGGGCTATCGACAAGAAGTTAATCGAATAACGGGTGTGAAAAGACGCTTAAAGAACGCGTAAAGAGTCACAAAATATATACTCCCCGCCAATGTGATATTTCTTTTACTGCTGGTCTATACCTGGGAATCTTCGGGTAAAGGAGATATGTATTGAAGGTCAAAGTTATGATTTTTTTTTGTCACTAAAACTTGAACCAGAAGACCGCATCTCCTGTAGGTCGGTACCTACAGGAGATGCGGTCTTCTGGTTCAAGTTTACACCGGTTACAACCGGGTAATACAACGGTTTGTATGTACTCAAAAGTACACTGTGTTACACGGTGCGTTACAATGCGCGCTGAGACGTAAACAGCGATTTTTCACACCAAAAATAAAAGTCCGTTTCCTAGCAATAACTTTTGCTCAATGTTACTTAGTTTGATGTTACAGAACGCATAGATAACTGCTATGTGATGGGTCTTTTTACACCCTGTAACCAAGAAGTCAATCTTGCAAAAGCGGACAGTTTTCTGCCCACCATAGCCTAAAACACAGAACTGATAAAATGATCTGTTCTGTCGTCAAGCTTCCGCTTTTTCTCGTGGTCGCCGAGTTGCAGTGTTTGGGAATAGTGTACTGGGTTTTTTTGGGGCTTTTTTGTTCCAAAAAAGGTTGATAATCTGTTGTGCGCTTGGCAAATAAGGATCAATAGGAAATGTCGCTATTTAGGGTTAGTATGTCAAAAGGAAAAAAAACGGAAGGCTTTTTTTTTTTTTGTGGATGGGAAATCATCAAATGACTTCTCCCGCTCTGGGCGGAGCGGGAGGGCGTGTCAGACTTTTACTGACTAAAACCCACCCGTGTTCCTTCAGTTGCCTGTGCCAGGGCCACGGTATCTCTTTCGGACTACCCACGACCCCGGCGGAAACCCTTATAGGATCACTTTTCATTGTCCGTTTGTCATCTGTCTGTGTATCTGTCAGTCTGTCAAGACCCTTTCACTCAGGAACGCGTGGAGTTATAAAATTGAAATTAATATCAAATACGAAGTCTATGGTCCCTTGGAGTCTTAAAAAAATCAAGCTTAAACGAAACGCATTAAAAAAATAAGATGCAAGGTTGCATGGCACAAGTAAAGGAAAAAGTCCTAAAATTGATAATTTGTAATTTACACATAAAAAAATTTTTTTTTGGGATGTGTGTGTGTTATGTTGTTTGTGGGATAAATTCTTTTCAACTACGGAACCCTTTATTGTGCGTGGTTCGACACGCACTTGGCCGTTTTTAGGGTTCCGTACGAAAATGGTAAAAAGGAACCCTTATGGTGCGACTCAGTCTGTCAGTCTGTCATAGCTGGTTTTTTAAGGTACCACAACCACTATTACAAAATTTTAGTAGGTATATAAAAATGTCTTTATTTGTAGCGAATTGCAGAGACCTTCCAATGTACGCGTTCTGTGGCTACATGAAGTTCCGCCACTCCTTATTCAGGACAACCACTTATGAGTTATTGACTGAGACTCAAAAGGTAAGATTTAACTTCCTACCTACCGATATTTTCTTTGAACGATAGAAAATTAATTGTTTATCAGCACTCTAATTACGTAACACACTATCAAGCTGATTTCAGACTACGCTATACTATTGTGCTATAAAGTATAGCAAAGTAGGACCTAATGCTATACTATATAGCATGACGTTCACATACGCGATATTATCGCAAGCTCAGTCGACCGCGATCTTTGAAGAGTGTGCACAGTTGCACAGCACACATCACGATCGACACAATGGATTTAATACTGGATAGTCTTGAAAGCGCATCAAGCGATGATGACAAGATAACAAGATGGCGGCGCGCGATATAGCATAGCATGAACTCTGCGCATCGCACCAATTTATAGCGTATAGCAAGCCAATAATATATAGTACAGTACAATGTGAACGTGTCCATAACAATGTATGGAGCGCGATATTGTTGTGCTTTGAGCTACTATTATGCTATTATATTATAGCGTAGTCTGAAATCAGCTTCAATCGGAATCGGTTTCATTTTGACATTCATTGCGTTATTTACGTTATCGAGCAGACAAATTTTTCGAATATATTTATGTATTAGCAATTTGCTTCAAAATGATTCAAATTCCGATTGATCGTGTGTTACCTAGGTACGCAATTAGGGTGCCATTTGAACATACGGACAATTTAAATCGGTAGGTAGATAGTCAATTTGATAAACAACATGTTTTGAAGTAGTAAAATGAGTAAGTAGTTTTTCTTTAGGAATAAATAAAATGACGTAAAGTAGTTCACACCATCAAGAGTAGGTAAACAGAGATAGATCTAAGCAACAAGCATCTTACCTAACTATAAATGTGATGAACCTAGTGAAAAACACACCAACTAAAAGTAAAAATTTCGTTAAAACAGTTCGAAATGCATGCCCGTGCATTGCTTTATTTGGAGCGCTACACAAGACGATGTAGTAGTTGCAGCGCCGGCTGCTTCGTCAAGCTCCTAGGACTGCGGTGTGATGACGTATGTATACTTATTAGAGTACCTAGCTAATACATTCAAGAAATCTTTAACCACCCATGTTATTGGATGTAGGGGAAGAGGTACCAAAAGAAAAACAGGACACCTGCGAGGACTGAGAAATGACGGGAGAATAGAAACGGAAAAAGATTGTGCTAGCGACCTCAAGTAGGTACCATCGGCAAACTTTCTGGTGAACCACTTTTCGACCTTATTTCTAACGCAATAAGCTTGAAAAGTGGTTCACCGGAAAGTTTGTTGATGGTACATTAAGGTCGAAATAATTATCTTGGTCTGTCACAGGCACTACTTACGAACTTTCGCGCATGTCCTCTCACTCACACTCGCCTCATGTCCATTTGGTTCCTAAAAAAATGTTACTGCACAGCATTCTGCGCGAAATTCGGACTCTCCAAGATATTTAAGCCGTAGTGTAGACGGACAAGGGCACTCAGACGAATAAATGTTTAAACATCTATTCGAAACGAATAAAATTGATTTAAAATGGCATGACGAATATGTCCACAAAAGAAATTCTACAGCTAAAACAGCCAGCCCATAGCCAATTCAGCTTGCTCATCGCCTGACGGCTGCCATTGTGTAGTACCTACTTATCATTTATGTGCATTTTGAATGAGGACTTTCATTATATGTCTTGTCGCCAGGGTCTTATCGAAGAGACTGAAGAACTGAAGAAAACACGTCTCCAAATATGTGCCCTAAGCGCTGAAACCAGAGTGGCCGGTGAAGACAAGACTCACTTGGATTCCAATGACATTCACAACGATGCCACAACGGTAACACCTACCTTTTTTATTTAGGCCATAGATAAAGAAATGCCTGTCTGGGTAGGTACCTACGGCTACGTGTCAAAGGCGACTATGATGATGTCACGTGAATGGATGAGCTAATTCCTGTCCTTTCCCGTATTGTAATGGAAAAGACATTATAGTATAGTTAAAATCTCGCTGCGGACTCGGTCATAAATCATTCGAGTGTTTCGCTCTCTTTCCCACTCACGGGCCTTATGGGCAGGCCACGCCCACACGTAGTCCTGTGCATTACTGCAGTCGATGAGTGATATCGATAGTTTTATACAGGGTGTCCAAGAACCTGGCGTCCAACTGGATTCCCACGATGCCCCAAGTTCTAACAGTACTCAGAAAAATATTTTAAAAAATCCACCCCATGTACTTACAGAATTATACTGATTTCAAAAAAAAAGGGGAAATGAGCACCCTGTGACATACTTTTGAATGCTGTGACTGCTAATGCTGATAATTTCGATATTTCTTGGAGGTTTTGTAATCTAGGGTATTGCTGTGTCTAAATAGAATGTAAAAATAATGTACTTATTGTACCATTTTAAAATAAAATATTATTTTAACTAAAGGTGATATGGAAAACTATTGAATTTCGCAACTTTGACCGACTGTAGTGTAAAAAAAATGTACCAAAATAGTATGGCAAGTAACGTCAAATTTTGACGCGTTTATTCCTCTTTTTAAAAAGGTATAATACTTACACATTAATTTGAAAAAAAAAATTTTTGATAATATTTTTACTCAACAACCCAATTTTTACGATGTCTAACAGAATTCTTAGAAAGAAAAATTTACGACGAATTGAATCTAACCTCTAAAGAATTACTATTGTATGCTCATAAAAATAACAACAGGCCTCTCAAAAAACAGGTTAGACCGTAAGGGACGGTATGTGCATGCATCTCACCATAGTGATTCGTTATTACAACAGGAGGGAGCAAGACAGAAACTATCTTTGCGATTTGCTGGTTCTTCTTTATGGTACCCCATTATTCAGGTAAGAGTGAGGGAGAAAAAGGTTAGAGGTGCGAGTGAGATAGATAGTGACGCTATCTGGGATCGTGCTATTTAGGATAACAGTACGGTCAGTACGCGTCACTGCCTCCTGCCGTTACTACGCACCTCTCTCTTATTGTTACCATTGATCACGTACTACGATTTAAAGCTTTGTTTATTGGACTCGATTACTCTTTGTGCTCTGGACTTTGAAACGAACTCTTTACGACGACCTTTGCCTGTGTTTGGACAGTTTGTGTTTTGTGTGTGCTACCATGGCGACCTACACTCCGCAAGAATACGCAAATATGCACTACATTTATGGAGAATGTAGAGGTAATGGACGAGCTGCAGCGAGACTTTACAGAGAAAGGTATCCGAGGGCTACGCGATATCCCGACCATCGAGTTTTCATTAATGTGCACAGATCACTATGTGACGGGCGGTTCCCCAATCAAGTAGCTGGTGAAGGACGACCCGTAAATGACTTCATACGCGATGAAGTTTTAGAGGCGGTGTCGGCAAATCCAAGCATCTCTGTGCGAGGAATAGAAGCTGATACGGGGATACCGAAGAGCACAGCACACAGTATTCTCCAAAAAGAAGAATATCATCCGTACCACGTACAGCGAGTGCAAAGTCTTTTACCTCGAGACTATCCGAGCCGAGTCGCGTTTTGTGAAACAATCCTGCAAAAACATCGAGAAGACGAAAACTTTATCGACAAAATTTTGTGGTCAGATGAATCAACATTTAAGAAGGATGGCTACATGAACCTACACAACTTGCACGAGTGGCATGTGG
Source organism: Cosmia pyralina (assembly GCA_946251885.1). Lineage (NCBI taxonomy): Eukaryota > Metazoa > Arthropoda > Insecta > Lepidoptera > Noctuidae > Cosmia > Cosmia pyralina. The sequence continues at coordinate 18,183,319 of OX276357.1, forward strand.
AAAATCCGCACTTGATGCGAGAAGATAGATCCCAGTACCGGTTCAAAGTGAACATGTGGACCGGTATTCTCTGTGGGAATATTATTGGTCCATTTGAGATGCCCGAGAATTTGACTGGCGAATCATATTTAAATTTTCTTCAAAATGATTTGCCAAACTTACTAGAAGAGACCCCACCAGATATGTGGTTCCAACACGACGGCTGTCCAGCACATTTTCGCGTATCCGTTAGAGAGTTTTTGGACGAGCAATACCCGAACAGGTGGATTGGGCGATCAGGAACAATCCCGTGGCCAGCCCGCTCACCTGACTTAAATCCGCTGGATTTTTTTTTCTGGGGAACTATGAAGGAGCTCGTTTATGCGAAGCCCATTAATGACATCGCTGACCTTCGTGAGAAGATAACACAAGCAGTGCAGGTGATACGTCAAAAAAGTTACTCGCGAAACATAAAGCGGTCCTTTTTAAGGAGAGTGAGAGCTTGTATTGCCGCGGGTGGTCAACATTTTGAACATTTATTGTAATAAAATATCTTTAAACTAACATTCTTTGCTTTTATTCTACTGGGAACCCATCTACCTGTGTGTATTTCCTTCTTGCTCACTCTTGGAACCGAAGTAAATAATAGTAGTAACATAACAGTTTCTAAGATAAGAAAGGGTCCGACAGTTACCGTTAGTAGGTAGGCACTTCGTAAAAATTGGGTTGTTGAGTAAAAATATTATCAAATTTTTTTTTTTCAAATTAATGTGTAAGTATTATACCTTTTTAAAAAGAGGAATAAACGCGTCAAAATTTGACGTCACTTGCCATACTATTTTGGTACATTTTTTTTACACTACAGTCGGTCAAAGTTGCGAAATTCAATAGTTTTCCATATCACCTTTAGTTAAAATAATATTTTATTTTAAAATGGTACAATAAGTACTTTATTTTTACATTCTATTTAGACACAGCAATACCCTAGATTACAAAACCTCCAAGAAATATCGAAATTATCAGCATTAGCAGTCACAGCATTCAAAAGTATGTCACAGGGTGCTCATTTCCCCTTTTTTTTTGAAATCAGTATAATTCTGTAAGTACATGGGGTGGATTTTTTAAAATATTTTTCTGAGTACTGTTAGAACTTGGGGCATCGTGGGAATCCAGTTGGACGCCAGGTTCTTGGACACCCTGTATATTTATATTTAATAGCACGGCGCAGCTAGCGGGTAGCAAAGGAGACAAAAACATATTTGTTAATTACCCTCTTTTTATGTAATCAAGAACGTAAAAACATATTAGTTTTTATATAATTACCTTCTGTTTATGTAACTAATGGACTAATGTTTATTTAACTAATGGATACTAATGTGTTCTTACGAGAAGGAAGTCTCGTAAAAACACATTAGTACTCATTAGTTACCCTGCATATTTAATGAATGCAGTATGTTTTCGTGATAACCTTAATGATTCTGTTATCGATAATGGCCTTGAGCGCGCGCAACTAGCGCACATCCCTACTCCGATTATGATTTATGACCAAGTCTGCAGCGAGATTTTAACTAAGTATACTATAGGAGCGACGCGCAAGATTGCGTCACACAGACATCATAATTAGATGCCAGGACAAACAAGGCCAGCCGTTTTAGTTATTTGACCCTAAGAAGGGCCGTTGGGATTTACCATCGTGGTGAAAGGTTTAGTCAGCTAGACTATGCGTTACCGAGAGCTATATATATAACTGTTGGGTGCTCGGGTGCGCCGCCGGGCTCAGTACGATTTAGATTTTCGCCGCTCGAGGAGGCTTTTTTCATCCATAAGGCTAGTAAAGTCAACAGATAAATGCCCTTTCTCATGACTTCAGTTTCCCGACAGTAGTCTTACTTACAACATTAACCTATTCTGCACAAAGATAGCAAACCTAGCCTACGGACGGAAAATGATTAATTTTCTCATTTTATGTGTGGTATCCTATCTTTTTTTAAATTTAATTTAAGGTTATCCTGCCAGAAGACCTAGCTAACTTCGAAATGTTAGAAACTGAGGGACAGTTCATGAACCATATACTGGGTATTTTTTTTTTATTATTTAATACCGTTATGACGCGACGACGCCGCCGACGGCGCGCGGCGTCGCGACATTACTACGAAGAAGGTGGCGAGCGAGACGAATTGGTAATAATAAGGGTTCCGTTTTTTCATTCGAACGTACGGAACCCTAAAAACCTTCAAGTGGTCCACATATTATTATTATTAGCTTTGGACCGGTAATAACTTGACGTCATGACCTATCATGGGAGTCTTTGAGCAGCAGTGGTACCTATAATAGATATAATTGAATTATTTCATTGTAGCTACACCAGAATTATGCAAACTGAAGTTACCTACACCAGGTAGGTTTAATATTTAATTTAGTTGTTTTAGTTTTTATCTTTTTATTACGGACGCTTTTTAACGTGCACGTCTTTCTACATTGTTCTCACATGTATAATATATTTTCAACATGAATGATGTAACCAATATTTTGTAAAAATATTATGATTTAATAGAGTGTCCGTGGAGTTTCTTGCCCGTTCTTCTCCATAGGGATCTACTACGCTTTGGAATAGGCAACTAGCTTCATCTTTCTGACTGACCGACCCATTGACAATTCAAAAGTGCCTGTAATTGGTTTATTTGAAATAAATGCTTTGAGTTTGAGTTTAGTTGGGTAATATACTCCTTCTAAAGGTGCCTACAGACTGGCTCGATTATCGAGCGACAGTAACGATTTGACCATCTCGTTATCGTCAGCTTCTTACAGATTTCTTCAATCGATCGTGACTGTCAGCTTCTTACAGATTTATTTAATCGATCGTTACCGTCAGCGTCTTGTAGATTTGTTCGCTTTATTATTAACGCTAGTTAACGATCGAAAAATATCAAGGTTAAAATCGAACATCACTTGTTTATTTAGATCGACAAAAACGATACACTGTGGCGATCGACAAACATACTATGTGGATTGTCTGTTGCTTACACATTTATTAGATTTTATTTGATCACACGTGTCGATCGTCAAAAATCGAGCATATCTGTAGGTACCATAACCAGTGCGAGTGCAGTCAGTCGACATCGTGTGTGAACTTGTGACATAGGTACCTACTTTGAAGCAATGAATTTGGGAGTCAAACTTTCGTTCTGTCTGCAGCAAGTCGCAGTCGGCGACCATCAAAGGATGTTATTTCGAAAAACAAGCGTGTTCGTTCCTTCTCCTCTTTGGAAATGGAGAACTGTGAATGTTTAGCGATCCTGATGAGTTTTTACAATCAGGTCATTGACCACTGTCGTGGAGCTGGTGAGGACATTTTTATCATCTGTATCAAGTGATTGTTTTCAAACTTATATTTTCCATTCATAAAGTGCGAAGCAAAAAAGCTGTCTACTCGTGTCACAGAGTTGACACAGTTCTTATCTTTGTGTTGGTCTTTGCAGGTGAGTATCAGAAACTGTACGAAGCGTATTTGGAGTACATCGACCTGTGCATCAACATAAACAGTAACATACCACAGGCGGTTCGGCTGCTGATTGAAGTTGAGAACTTCGTTCAGGTAAAACTTTTACTAACTATTGACAGAACTGTTATTACATGCTATCTGAACAGAGCACTTTAGCTAGTCAGCGAAGCTAATATAAATAAGATGTGGTCGTGCAGAGTTGCTACGGGTGGTGGCATGCGGTGAGATTATAACACCAAATCTTGAAGTAACTATTCGTGTATTCCTTGATTATCAATTATGCTATGAATAGCAAAGTACAAAACTATTCTAAATGCAGTATCAAACATAGGAAAGAGACAAATAGGAAAAGCGTGTTCTCATCATGATGAAGTTTTGACAAGAGAAGGAATGAAACAATTGTCTTTGCCATAGAGTGAGAACCATCCACTATGATCTATAAATTATTAATAATTAAGGGGGATGCGCTGTGGTAGCCCGCGAAATTCTTTCTTTTTTTTTGGGTTTTTTGCAATTCGCAGGTCCGTGTCAGGTTGTATCTGGATCAAAATATGATACGCGGGAATAAAACATATGTATTTATATAATTTTAACCATGAAAATCATCAATACATCTCTCTAAGTTAGATTTCGTGCATAGTCGTTGAACGAACGAATTCTAACTTACCTATATATATAGATGTATTGATGATTTTTATGGTTAATTATATAAATACATATGTTTTATTCCCGCGTATCATATTTTGATCAAGATACAACCTGACACGGACCTGCAAATTGCATAAAACGCAAGAAAATTTGAATTTCGCGGGCTACCACAGCGCATTACCATGCATGTTTCATCAAGAACTACCCCGTGTTGCTCGGGATTATACGTTGTGGTCGCAAAAGTGACTGCTGAACGTAGGGTCTTCCGACGGGGTTCGATTATAGGGGTTGTTCAAAAGGAATTTCTCATTTGTGCCCGGTACCTAAATGGCTGTAGGCTCGACCCGATATTACATGAAACTTATACTTACGTAGCTGATAAAGTTTGGGTCAGTGGCGTAACTATACCGTTCGAGGCCCGTGGCAAATTCATTGGATGCCCCCCTCCAATATAAAGAAGCTGAACTAACAATAATAGTATTTTTTATTTTATAATACTTATGTAGGTAACTTAAATAAATTAAAGACAAAACTATTTTTTTTACTAAAAGTGTAATGATAAATGTTGGGAGTTGGGATTCTCCTCTGACCGGGGGCCCCTTCCGGCTGGGGGCCCGTGGCATTTTGCCGACTTGCCACCCTGTAGTTACGCCACTGGTTTGGGTTTATGGTACCGTGTTTTTTTAGAATGAGAATTTCTACCCAAATAATATGAACAAGAAATGGGTGAAAGATTTTTGTATGGCGAACGTCTACTCGCTGCGAGGGATATGTATGCTCGAGTCCGGAAACTATAGTGAAGCTAGGAAGCAATTGTTTCACGCTATGCAACTGTATAATCATCCGTTCCCTTCTTCTAAGTAAGTGTTTACGAGTTTTTGTCTTGTACAGACGCCAACACATCGCTACTACAATCTGTCAAAGTTCTTTTAGAATTTCATCTTTATCGCTAATATGCATTAGGTTCAAGGTTGATTGGGAAAATTTGACAGTTTCGGGTGGCTTGATGTGCTGGCGTCTGCACAACGTTATTTGTAGTACTAGAATTAAACAGCGTGTTATACGATCCGGCAACCAAAAATCACGCTCTTCTTTTTATTTATTTTGAGGATACCCAATAGCATCATCCTTTTGTGAAATGTATTGTATAACAAGATGGCGTCGCTAGTTCCGATTGTGGCCACGCGCCAAAATAACTTGTAGCGCTGTATTTCACGGCAAACATGGAATAGATAAATAAGGTTGGAATGGAAATGTGGGCGTGACAAACGCGCCACAATTATGATTCGAAAATCATAACTCGACCGATTCATTCATTCACTGCGTTTAGTGCGCTTCGGACTACTTCGGAGAACAGAGCTCTGCTTTAAAATGCCGTGTTGTGCAATTATAACTTGTAGAACAAAAAGTCAGACCGCAAGTATAGAGTGAAGAGGTATATCTTTCCATCGGCAAGTCGAAAATAACATTTAATTACAATTTTATTTGTAAAAAACATAAAAATAGTCTGATCACTATGAAATTCCAAACATTAACAACATTATTGCAACAAGTTACAAAAAATATATATTGCCCTATGTGTACTCGCTTAATCAATGCAATGACCAAGTCCGCTTACAATGTACTGCATGCGTTGCGTCCTCTACACTTCAATCATTGACGTTTCGTCCTTTGCCCTGATTGGCCGAGATGCACGGCGCATGTTTATCGACAGTGAGGTGACCATGTGGTTAAATAAAATCATCGATAGAATTCTCGAAAAATTTATATTTACGTTTGACAAAGATAATTTTTGAATTATTTTATATTTAATTAATGATAGTATATTTTTGGTTGGACGTATAATGAGTAAATTAAATATTATATTAATCATTGAACGAATGTGACCGATGATATAAAGGGACATATACAACACAATATAAGTTATGGCAATTCGTTATACCATCCCGGTCAAACTTTGACTCGTCAGTCCACAAAATATTTCTTAGGAAATGTTCCTGGTCAGCGTTAGCGTTTAACATAAACCGAGAAAATTCGAGTAGCCTGGCAGGATCTCCCTCGTGCAATGTTTGGACAGGTTGATGATGGTATGGGTGTCTACATGATAGATGTACTACCGACCACACTTTCCACTGGGACATACCGAGCTGTCTTGCAGCAATGTTCGTTGAGATGTTTGGGTCATCAATAAAACACTGAAGAATGGTGTCCTCTTCGTCAGCCGTGTACCGTCGAGGTCTATCAGCGTTGACTTGTGATCTCTGAACACTGCCAGTTTCAGACAATCGTCGATAGGTGCTCCCGAAAACAGTAACGTGGGGAAGTCGACGATCGGGAAAGCGGCGTTGGTATTCTCGCCGAGCCGCAGCCGCGCCGGTTCAAACACATACCATGCCACGAATTATGTATTTTAAAATTGACTTTTATACCTTTTTGGAAAGCTTACAGAATAGGCAAGTTGTTTTAGTTATTTGTACGATTAATGTCATAGTATTTTTTGTGACGAGACAAAATTTTTGAAGCGTAAAATGAAAATATTAATAAGATATTATTCTTAAATCGCCCATTATTTTAATTATTTTGTTAAATTAAGTAGTTTTAATTATGTCAATAGCTTAACTAAAGTGCCAGCTACAACTTCATTTTTAATGGTACCCATTCAAATATGTATTTTTTTTTATTTGGAATTAAATGTCAAATTTTGGGTAAATATCGAAAAACTCTTAAAATTCAAATATCTCGAAAACTGTTGAATTTCGGCCATACATATGGGGGTTTCAATTTGTTGCATTTTGGCCCCCTTATCAGCCCCTGACGGATATACGTCGAATTACCAGTAACCCTGTATAAACGTAAAATACCATCATCCGCGGGCTTACAGTAGTAGTAAACCTATGGGGTTTGGTTGACATTCGAGCATACACTGACATGAACCTATAGGGTTCATAAGGTTATACATTGCTACATGTAACGGGTTAATTGAAAAAACGATAAAAAAAAACCTGAGAAATTTTCCGGTGTAATCTGATTTAAAAATAAGGAGCTGAATTCACCCTGTTAGTTTGATGAGGGCTGTCCCTTACACCCTGTATTTATTGGCAAACATAATATTTATTGGCATAGTTCTATATTTTAGGAATTTGATTGTTGATTTCTCAACTGTTTTCAGGCACGTGAGAAGATTTTGTAACCTGAGAGCGTCGTTTAGTCAATTAATGGCTCTTTACATTGCCCCGAACCTCTACATAGAGAGGGATAGCGGAATCATTGGCAACTTCTACGAGGATATCGCCACAACTCTGTTTAGATTGTACCGACTATTCAAGGTAAATTACTAGGTATTCGATAGATTGGTATTCTTTTTGATTGGGACTCGACATTGAATCTAAAACTTGTCACGAAAGTTATGACATTCTTAGTTCAAAGTTATTCTTATTTTGAATTAGGTATTGATTATTTGTGTCAGTATTTTTTTTTTTCTTTTTAGTCTCACTTATGTCAAAGCTGTTTGTTTTTTTTTTTTTTAAATACAACTTTAGATGGTTTAATTTATGAAGTGGGCTAAGTAATAATAGCAGCACGGGTCGATCGCTTGCTGCGGTACTTAATTGGTCCGTAGATTTGTGGTCATCTTTACATAGGTACCCCTCCGTGCCTTAGAAAACACGTTAAGCCGTTGGTCGCGCCTGCCATTCGTGGATCTCTGCCAGTAATTACGGGTCGTCAGAATCCCGAAAGTCTGAAAAAGTCCATGTAAAATACTGGTATTCAGCTGCATCCGGTTAGACTGGAAGCCGACCCCAACACAGTTGGGAACAGATTTGGCAGATGATAACTTTAGAAGATGTTGCTTTATTTCAGGAAGTATGTGTATGTCGTGTACACCTGTAATTGGTCTATACTAATGAACTTATCATCATCATCATTTCAGCCGAAAGACGTCCACCGCTGGACATAGGCCTCCGCAGCTCCGTAGCACCGCTAATTCGAACGATTCTGTGCTTCTCGCATCCAGCAGATTCCAGCATCCTTCACAAGGTCATATGTCTACCTTGTGGGAGGCCTTCCAACGCTACGTCTTCTAGTACGCGTTCGCCACTCCACAAAACTTTTCGGCCCCATCGGTCATCTGTTTTGTGAGCAATGTGCCCTGCCCACAATTCTTCGGGCTATGTCGGTTACCTTGGTTCTCCTACGGATCTCTACATTTCTGATTCGATCATGAAGGGAAACTCCAAGCATAGCCCATTCATTCATTCATTGCCCTTTGGGTGACTTTTAGTCTTCTAAAGGCTCATTGTGAGCGATCACGTTTCAGTACCGTAGGTCATTACTGGCAACACGCACTGATCTGGTTAAAGACTTTCGTCTTGAGACACTGCGGTACCTATGTGGGACGAGAAGACTTCTTGTACCTATAACTTTCATTAATAAATGTAAAATGTATATTAGCATTGGTTGCGGCTTTATAATTATTATCTTCTTTATCATTTAGGTCATTATCGAATCAAGTCTATAACCCAAACAACAAACATCAAAACAATGGTGTCTATTGACAAAGTCAAAAGTCAAAGTCAAAGTCATTTATTTTTGCAGAAAACACTGTTACAATGGTATTATAGAAATTTACAGGTTTCAAGTGATTTACCGTAAGGCATGCAAAAATGTATACAATCATAGAATTAAAAAATAAACAAAAATCATAAAATTAAATCAACAAATAAATAAAAACAATCATACAATATTATAAGATATTAATGCAGTGTCATACAAGTTAATTATTTAATAATAGTAATATTTAGATTATTTCAATGTCATTCCTAGAATTATTACAATATTTAGAGATACATGCTTATGAATTGTTATTATTTGATGTCAGTGTGAGGTCTTAAGTTTGGAAAAATTATCGTTTAGGAAGTCGTTTAAGTTGTAGTAACTTTTATTAACTAACAGGCTCTTTAAAGTTTTCTTAAATAAGGCAGTATTCATTGCCCTTATTTCTTTAGGTAATTTATTGAAAATTACAGGAGCCATATGAAACACACTTTTGTGCAATAAAGCGGTATATGTTCGGCGGACATAGAGGCGGAATGCGTCACGTTGTTGCCTATTATTCACTTCTGAGGCTAACGTAAATAATTCTTTATTGGTCTGAGATCTCATAGATATATAGGCAAACTAACAAACAAATACATGTTGCGTTTCATAAAATACCACGTTAGGATAGATCTAATTGTAAGACACGCGGACGAAGTCGCGGGCACTGCTAGTAAATAAATAAAATTGCTTAATGTTCTATCCTAGGAAGACAACGAGCCAGCAAACGCAACTTTAGCAGCAAAATGGTGTTTGCACTTCGCTCTTCGAACCAACTCTAACTTTCGACTCCTGTGTGCCAGCTACGGGAACATGATAGCAGATTATGCAAAAAGACAACAAGTAATCAATTCTTTTCCATTTTTGTTGAAAGAAGTTAATCTAAGTAGGTACCACAATAATGGATCCTGAAGAGTCCTTGGTAATTTAAAGAACTTTTTGGGCGTCTGTTATCTTTTTAATACATTATTTGACGTGGTTGAGCTCGTGGCTAAGTAATAACAGCCGCACGGGTCGATCCATCAGGTTAAGCTACGCTTGCCGGGGTTGGTTCGTGGATGGGTGACCATCTTTACATATCGAGACTCCTCCGTGTCTCGGAAAGCAGGTTAAGCCGTTGGTCCCGGCTGTCATTCGTGGATCTTTGACAGTATTACGATACCAAGGGGTATCGTATTACCCAGTAACTGGGTTGTGGAGGTCAGATAGGCAGTCGCTCCATGTAAAATACTGGTATTCAGCTGCATCAGGTTAGACTGGAAGCCGACCCCAACGTAGTTGGGAAAAGGCTAGGCAGATGACTGAGCTGTTGAGCTCTGACGTCCTCATTGCTGATAGAAGTGCTTTTGGTTCCCTGCCGAGGGTTATGCTTTGCATTTGTACAAGTAGCAGTCGGGACAACCGAAAGAATTGATAAGATGCCTACTTCGGGCGCAGTTTCATCCCAACTACCTAATCGTCATCTTTGTAATTTGTGCAGTTCTCGATTTGCCAAAAGCTGGAGAGTCGAGCGATGGAGGTGTGTCGGCGTAAACGCGGGCAGTTAGACATAACTGAAGTCCCAGCTGTCTGCTATCTATACACCAACATATTCCTTTATTAGTTAGTATCCGTATTTATTTTCCTTGTCTAGCCGTAGGGTCGATGAATCGTACTATGTTTACTCAGCCAAGTAGGTTAACTATTAGTTTGCGTTGATACCTACTTACTACTTACCTTCTACTACTGACAGGGTTCACAATTTGTCCGATTTTATCACTCGTAGGATTGTGAATCGTCCCTGATTGGCGTCTTGGTGGTAGCCGAATTGGTCGCAGCACGGCACCCCGACCAAATGGGTTAGGTTAGGTTGGAACTGTGACCAACCGAGCGCAAGTCGAGCGAGCGAAGCGAGCGTTGCCGCGGCAGCGGCTGGCGAGCGCTTCTTCCAAGTTGGTCGCAGTTAGTTGGCTATTTAGTACGAGTATTAGCGCAAGGTGCGTTCGTCGCTTGATTCCAGTTCACAATTTGTCGGTTTGCCAGAGATCACACTAATATTATATACGCGAAAGTTTGTTACTTCTTCACGCTCCAACGGGCGGCTGGACCGATTTGGATGAAATTTAGTATGTAGATAGCTTATACCCTAGATTAGCTAGATTAGGTCTACGCGGGTGAAACCCCGGGGCGCAGCTAGTAGATTATAAGTTTTATAAACTTTTGAAAAATTATAAAGCGTTAAATTGTAAATGGTTTGTTGAACTTTGTTGCAATTTTTCTATAGTTTATAAAATCGCGATATAGATTATACTAACGAAGTTCAAAATCATACGGTGACATACCTACTACTTACGTAAAAGCAAACGCGCAATAAGAGTAAACCCCCGTTCCCACGGGCGTAATAAAATCGCGGCGGGATTTTATAGCGCACTGGATTTTCAACGCTCTGCTTAGCTCCGAGAGTGCAAAATCCAACAGTGTGTTTTTTGGACGCGCTATAATGTAGTCTGTTATTGTTAAGTTGGGTTCTCAACGCTCGGCTCAACGACGAGAGTTGAAAATCCAGTGCGCTATAAAATCCCGCCGCGATATTATTACGCCCGTGCGAACGGGGGTTAAGTGGAGACTTTTGTTCCAGAAATTCCTAGAATGGGGCAAAGTTTTTAAAGTTGAAAAAAAAGAAGTATTAGGTTTTTGATTAGAAGAGATAGGTACTGTTTAACTTTACATTGCAGCGTGGATCGCGGCAAAAAGATCGAAAGTATGGAGTTCGGACTGTCTGTGATGCGGATGGTATCCAACCAGACCGAGATGAACACGCGGGAATCGATGGTGATAAGCATGCTGAAGATATTGCTCGACGACCTCAAGATACACGACATGGTCACCATCATGAGGGACTATTTCTACTTGACCGACCATTACGACTTGTGCTGTAAGTAGGATATAGGGATGTGCCTTAGAAGATGACAGATTATGGTGTAGAGTAGGCATCAGCATCGCTGTGCTATCCTTCAGAACTTGTCTATCTGTACCTACATAGTAATACAATGATTCAAGGTAGTAGGTAAGTATTTTTCTTAATACATAAAAAATCTCTATTTTAGGGTTCCGTACCTCAAAAGGAAAAAACGGAACCCTTAGCCGATGTTCGCACAGACGTAAAAATATCGCGGCGGGATTTTATCGCGCACTGGATTACAACTCTCGGTGTTGAGCCGAGCTTCGAGAATCCAATCCAACCTAACAACAACAGAATGCATCCCAGCGCGTCGAAAAAACACACTGTTGGATTTTCAACTCTCGGCGCTAAACAGAGCGTTGAAAATCCAGTGCGCGAAAAAAATCGCCGCGATATTTTTACGTCCGTGCTACGTCGGCTTAAGCTGGGCACTCACGGTCAGACCATAGCGCCAAATGGCGTGATGTACATACCTACATCCAAAAGATCGTGAGTGTCGATTCTTCAATCCATATTTTGCGCCGTGTAAAATCGTGGACCGTCATCAAATACGTGGCATACGATTATGCATCTTATTTACAAGGTAACACGAATCTATTTCCTATGCAAGTATTTTAGTACTTTGACGGCGCCCATCCATTTGATTTAATCCAAATGGACTGACCGTGAGTGCCCAGCTATAGAGGATCACTTCGTTGTCCGTCTATCTGTCAAGACCCTTTTTCTCAGGAACGCGTGGAGGTATCAAGTTGAAATTAATATCAAATACGTACCTAATTCTATGGTCCCTTAGAGCTCTAAAAAAATCAAGCTTCTAAGTCAACGCAATAGAAAAATATACGGCCATTTACGCGACATAATATTTTGATACTCGTAAATCAATCAAAACCTATAAGGTACTTATTACCTACTTCCCGTTGACCTAAAATCGCGAAATTTGGCAGAAACAAGGTCTCACAACACAATTAAAGGAAAAGTCCGAAAATTGTTAAATAATAATTTGTAGTTTTATCACACAAAACAATTTTTTTTTGCGATTACGAACTTAAAGCTGTGGGAGAATTGACTACGATGTATATCAATGTATGGGAGAACATGTTTTTCAACAACAATGTTAAGTTTGATTTTGGGATAAATTCTTTTCAATACGGAACACTCATTGTGCGTGGTCCGACACGCACTTGGCCGGTTTTTTTTTATATTTTCCAGCTGAAACCTGGTACTATTACTATGCAATAGTGATCCTACTCGACACTGGGTACTGCGTGGAGTCGTACACTGCTTGTGAAACGTTTTACATGAAAAAAGGGGATGCCTTACTGAGGGCTAAAACACAGGAAGCCGCTTGGAATTTCTTCGTTTGCATGTGGCTGGTGTAAGCAACTAATAATTTTACAAATCTATTTTTAGCAGCGGTTTTATGATTTCGCAAGCCAAAAAGGACTGGCCGACAACAGTGAACAAGGACAAGCAAGTGAAAGAAAGGAAGGCCTTTGCCCTGCAGTGACCTTTTTCCAAAATGAATACAACGTGTCATTGCAATGACGAAATTAATTTGACACTCGTATACGGTTCCGCGTTTTCGTTTTATTTTACATTTTATTTTCATTAAACGTTATTATTTATTGATTTATTTACAATTTTCTAAAATAGTATCTTGTACCGCTGAGATGAAATTAAAACGAACGAGAAAAAAGCCCACGTCACTCGATTTTTTTTCCAAGGGTTTATTAAAATTGGGATCACTGTGCAAAAAAATCATTCATGATCTACCTACCAGCTGGGTCAGAACAATAAACACAAACAAACAAACGACAAACGATGAACAAAAAAAAGATGTGGTGGTCAACGGCCTTTTACCAGCTGACATCGGACAATAGCATCACGAATGAGAACTTTTGGATAGAGTGATCGTAATTTTGGTTATTATTTAATTAGTTTGTTTGAATTTTTTTTTTCATTTTACGATTTATTTTATCTTATTATAATTTTTATGATTACTGGCCACTAGCCCTACCCGTATTATGAATAAATGTCGTCATTATGGCGGCACGTTGTATAATAATAGCTAGTCTGAATTTCTATTCTTACTTTTCAGAACTATAAGGGTAGGTGCCTGGGAGAGGTCCATCTTATGGGAGGAGAAGATCAAGCAATTGCTGTCAACGAATTTAGACAAACATGAGTTAAATATAATGATACTCATCAGGCTGGTCGAGGGTCTTCTCATTACGCTTGTAAGAGAGGTAGGTAAATACAAATGTAGTTATAAGCTAGTAACTTGAGCACAAGACATTAAGGTAAAAAAATTGGCAGATTTTGAGTACCCTTACTCCATAATAATTTGTTACGAATGTGATACAGACTGTTAAGGCTAGCCGCAACCACAATATAATAATGTTACAGTATTTTATCATCTTCATAGAAAACTGTCGAAACGACGCGCTTCGAAATCACAGTTTAAACCAGACTAGTAGGCAACAGTTCTAGCACAAGAATATAAAACTCCTTTTTTAGGGTTCCGTAGTCAACAAGGAACCCTTATAGTTTCGCTATGTCCGTCCGTCTGTCCGTCCGCACCTTAGCTCAGAGACTTGTAGTACTAGAAAGCTATAATTTGGCATGGATACCTATAGGTACATATTCATCACGCCGACAAAGTGGTAAAATAAAATCATGAACAAAATTTTTTTTAAGGTAGGTACCTTCTGTAAAGTGGGGATGTTTTTTTTTTCTCGTCTACCCCATGGTGTGGGGTGTTGTTGGTTGGGTCTTTCAAAAATATTGCGGGTTTTCGCAAAACAATTTTTCCATTTAGGGATCCGTTTCTGAAATATTAAGCTTTAAAGTGCTAATTTTTGTTAGTCAAGTGTCCCCCCCCCCCCCCCTCCAGCTAAACGGTCAGTTTAGGATGGGTGAAAAAATTCACGGCAGTAGTACCTATATTATAACGAAGTTAAAAGGAAAACTATCACAGCTAAGTAGACTTCAAGTTTACGAGTAATAGTCAAATATTCATGAAATAACAAAAAGTCCTCTTCTTAGCGCATTATTGTGCAACTACGGAACCCTATTACTGCGCGTGGCCCGACACGCACTTGGCCGCTTTTTTAGTCTTTTGGTTCTAGACAGTGCGCGGCAGTTAGCCGACGTTCGCACGGACGTAAAAATATCGCGGCGGGATTTTATCGCGCATTGGATTGTCAACTCTCGGTGTTGCGCCGAGCTTCGAGAATCCAACCTAACAACAACAGAGTGCATCCCAGCGCGTCGAAAAAACACACTGTTGGATTTTTAACTCTCGGCGATAAGTAGAGTGTTGAAAATCCAGTGCGCGTAAAAAAATCGTCGCGATATTTTTACGTCCGTACGCGTATTTATCCACCGAGCGGCCGTAGGTAATTAATTCAAGATCACTGCCCAGATAAACTACTGTAGCTTTATTATTCTGTGGCGCAACCTTGCAGCTTCCTTCCTCTGGCAATAAAACTCAGCCTTGACTTTTGTTAATTACTGAAATTCTGAGCAGGAAATTGAACTGATTTTTATTACGATTCATACCGTTTTTATTATTTCCGTTATAAACTTCCACCAGAATATGTACCTATATTGAAAGGTCGAATTTTACTAGTGGTTTCCGAAACTTGCTTACCTAAGTATTTTCTTTTGACAGTTGGACAACCGGAATATAAAGAAAATCGTGGTGTTAGAGAAACACCTCAAATCTTTGTTTAAAATTATGGAAAAATCATGTCTTAGAACTCAGATTTATCGATCAAGGTAGATTCATAAGTTTGTATTGTACCTACTTAATTCTATAACTAGGACTAAACTCAAACTAGTTAGTTCTATGACTAGGTACCTATAACTTTGTTGATTTCTAGATATTATCTGATGTACGCCTACTACAACCACATAAACGGAAAAAAGCGTGAGGCGTATAGCTACCTGCATTATGCTCGAGAATGTGCCAAGCAGAACTCGCATCTGATCCTCTTGATTTGGGTTAACCATACACGCGACGTAAGTTTACACCAGCATGCTTCACCTTCTTCAATGCTTCAACGTTATTTTTCTCCGGATTTAGGACCTTGGGAGTTACAGTAAGTCGACGTTCGCACGGACGTAAAAGTATCGTGGCGATTTTTTTTCGCGCACTGGATTTTCAACGTTCTGCTTAGCGCCGAGAGTGCAAAATCCAACAGTGTTTTTTCGATGCGCTAGAATGTACTCTGTTATTGTTAAGTTGGATTCTCAACGCTCGGCTCAACAACGAGAGTTGAAAATCCAGTGCGCGATAAAATCCCGCCGCGATTTTATTACGCCCGTGGGAACGGGGGCTTATACTGTTTGTCCATCGCACTGGGAACGGGAAATCAACGAGAAAACGGATGATGGCGCCGAAGTAGGTACCTACCTACTATTTACTATGGCAGAATAATCTCGTTTCTCGTTGACGTCACCCTCCCGGTGCGGTGGACAGTCTTATGGCGCCTCTTCACAATTGGCGATCATAAACTTTCATCCCCTTTAGGATTATTTTTGAGTCAAAAATAAACTTTGTCCTTCATGCCATCCATCTCCATGCCGAATTTTATCGAAATCCGTTGAGTGGTTTAGTTGTTAGTTTTCAGGTAAGTATCTAATCGTCTATGATCGCCGATTGTGAAGAGGCGCCATTAGGATCGAGACTTGTTGATCGAGAGTTATTGTTTGAATGATCACAACTTTATAGGTACCTATAGAATTCGTCATCGTCGTTCTTGTTGTCGGTTTTTGCATTGCCTGGCCAGAAGGTAGGTAGGTACCAAAATCTGTCAAATTTCTTTGATAGATTTTCAACTTTATAACAAAGGAATAAGGTTCATATTCAATTGGGAAAATTTGACAGATTGAGATAGCTTGATGTGCTGGCCTCTGTTCGTCTGTTGGATAATGATTACACTGCCGTTAACCAGCCACTGTAATGCCAGGGCCGGTTAATTTGGGGCCCAATTTAGAGTTACATGGCATGTATAGCTTGCTTCACAGTCCATAAGCACAAAACTAAAACAGCGTTGAGTAGTCACTTATTCTGTAGTCAAGCCACCGTGCGGCTGCCATATGCTACTTGGGAATTGTTTAAGAATTCCAGTAGATTTGACACAATGACAAACCATTAACTTTCATAGAATGTGGCTTACCTATTGTCTCGGAGCCTTGAGAACCGAGATGAATGTAGATAAGTACCTTCGTAATTTACATCGACGACGCAGGCGTGATTCACATAGGTAGGTATTAAACCGACCCAAATTACCGGCTTGAGTCTTCGTGTCGCGGTAACTTCGGCAAATTACGAGTAGGTTGGACTTGGAGCAATTTATTCAATTTGGACTGTTTCAAAGGTCATGATGAGCCGCAGAATCTTACTTCATCATTTCAATTGTTGTTCAGACACTGTCTTTATGCACTTAAGAACTTCCAAAATTCTTCGTCGATTGTCCCAAAAACAAAAGTTACAGGCATAGGTAAGACTTCAGATTTACCATACAGTTTTAGTTCTGCAAAACTTTACTCCGCGTTTATTAATAAGGGGTTTGGAGTACCTACCTACCAGTTGAATAGGAGGTCCCTAATATTGAAATGTCCAGAAAAATCGAAACGATCGTTGCTCTCTGTGGATGAGATGATGAAGTCTAGTCTACATCCAGCAGTAAATCTTATTGAGTTCCTGGTGTTTATTCTGACAGTCACTGGTAGATACCGTCCACTAGAGAAAACACAAAACGGAAGTTTAAATGGATTCCCCCGTATATTACTTACTTTACCTGAATAGATTAAGTACTTATAAAAAATTAAACCAATCCGAATATTGACAACAATACCGACAAGAATGTGTGCTTTTAGCGATCGACTTCAAAAAAAAACCGACTAATTGCGTGTGAAACCACGCACAATGAAGGGTTCCGTAGTTGGTATTTTATCCCAAGAACAAACTTAACATTGTAGTTGAAAAACATGTTCTCCCATACATTCCAATTGCAAATGTAAGTTTGTACGCACACTATTGACAGATTTACCATGTTATTTTAAGACCATAGACTTCTTATAGGTTTTCCTGTAATCTGAAGGTATTTTTTTTTTTGCAAAATTTTAAGCTCTGTAGGTAGAATCGGAGATAGGGGAGGGGAAGTCAATTTTCGTCTATTTTCTTAAATAGCTTTAAAACAATTTATTTTAAACTTATTAAAATAATCCATTTGATAATCTCACAGGCTAACAATAAGCACTTTTATTTGATGTCACACGGTACAGTTTGCAAAACTTTTTATATTTTCTAATTTGCCCCCCCCCCCCCCTCCCCCCATAAGTCCTCCATATTCAAAAGTAATTTCTTTACGTTACACGACCGTATTTGGGTCACAGAAATTCATATGTGTACCATATTTCAACGTGATTTAATTTCTAACGTGACGATACCTCCATGGACGTCCACTTCCACGTTCAAAAAATTTATGGAAATACGTGGACGTTATAAGTATATACTTACCTACCTAACTTTATCGTGGATGGAAAAGCGTCTTCATATTTCCATACATTACAGTTACGCCGTAAAGCCCGTCACAGACCTAGCTAAATATATTGATATACATTATAGCTAGGCATATTACGACAGTGACGTATTATCCCTAAGGCAAACTAGGCACGTGCCTAGGGGCGCGAGGTTACAAGGGGGCGCGCGCACGTGACCAAGAAAATAATTAACATAAAATTAAAATACACTCTGGAACTTCACTGATTTTTCAGTGGATCTCACTGGTCCAGAGGAGCTCGTGGCTAAGTAATAACAGCCGCACGGGTCGAGACCTACTTTACATACCGAGACTCCTCCGTGCCTCGGAAAGCACGTTAAGCCGTTGGTCTCGGCCATAGATATATGAAAGAAGGAGATATGCCCGGTAGTTGAAAATGTATCAGAACCCGATGTCGCTAGGTTGGCCCCACCACCGCGCCACTACTACACATGTAGTTCAATAAAAGCAATAGATACAAAGTCGCGCACACACTTGCAATTCATAAATCAGAACATACTACACAGTCAATTATAAACCTTAACTCGTCACACACAGCGTGCATTTACCATGCACCGTACAACTTACTCACACAAAAACATCTGGCGCTATTATTGTGTTGTGCAAAAAGCAATTTATTTTACATATACACTAGTGATTGACTAAATCGGAAAGTTATCGATACTTCCATTTATTACTGTACAAGAAAAATTTGGGGTCCTGAAAATAAAATAAAAAATGATATGTCCAGAAAGTATTATATATTTTAAATTTAAAAAAAAATGTATATTAAAAAAAAACACGAATCGATAAATTAAAACAATCCGGTTAAGTTGGTTTAGGCTGTGAAACCATAGGAATTGTTGAACCCTGTTATGATGTGTTTACTGACTGACCTGTAAAGTGGAGGTATTTGTTCAGTACTTGACGTAGGTACTCTTAATTTTGGGATTGCCCATTCAAAAAGCCTGTTTTCTTTAGATGCTCGAGTTTTCTTAAAGTAAATTGAGCATATGGTGCTATAATTTGTTGGGAACCAGTTAGGTGGCCTTCCTGTGGCATCAATCCATTCTTTTTTTGTATTTGTATCTTTTGGGAAGCTAAAAAGTTACTATAAGAACTTATTTATCATTTACATAATAAGTATCTTAAGCTATAGTCTATAGTCTAGGAACTAGTTGGCCGCTGAGACAGGGGTGAGGCGGCGGTTCGCAACGCACGTACTGAGTAATGCGCCCCCGCTCCTCCATCCCACCGCTCACATACCGGCGCGGTCAACTAGTTCCGCGCGGTCTATACTTCTTAACCTCACGATGAGTAAGCAGGTAGCAGGCAACAGGCGAATAGGCTTTTGTTATTAAAAAAAAACCCTTAGTTAAGAAATAGTTAAATATATGAAAACAAACACATGCCATACTCATGCATAACAAATAAATAGCATGAATATGTTGACTTATTTTAAGCAAAAATCACTAATATTTTATCTGAACCATACCGATTACTACAACGCATTCGAATCTTGTGGTGCATAGTTAAAGACTTTAGCGGAAGTAAAATACCAAAACCAAAAAAAAGTAAGGAAATAGCACGAAGATGCGATAATTTAAACCCAAAAACACTCCAAAAAAATAAACTAACTAAAAAAAAAAAAAATAAACTTACTTTACGACCGTTGGTTATGCATTTCTCAACTAGGTAAAATAATCAAAAACAGTAAAAAAGATTATTTTACATTCTCAAAGGTTTTCCAACCGTACTTAAACGTCATCTTTTCAAGTGTTCCAACCGGGCTAAAACGGTTGACAAATTGAAAAATAAACTATAATAGCAATATAATATTCGTTGGGCAATCGACATTATTATTAGCCTACTTTAGTGGATCTTAACCTCATCACTATCTCGCCGCAAGACACAGCGGCTGTACTATGCGACGCTCCGCGTAAATGAAGTATCGTTTTGTTATTTTTACATTGCTTGTCCAGTCGCTTAGCGACATACTTAAGACAGTGGTTAAGGAGCAATGTATTTGCTGCAAAAATAGTACAACCGCTGCGATATTTGAAAACAAAAATAACGTAGTAAAAGAAAGAAATATTTTACGATTCGTTGTTTTTTATGATTTTAAAGATAAATACAGTAAAATACTTTTACTTACATATGGTAAGTGATTCCGTGAGATACGAAGTTTTTATTATCACTTCGGTTTTTGCAGCAAACCACTGAACAACACGGCATTTTTATAATTTATCGTAACCACGGTCGAAAGCGTACTAGTTCGCGGAAACGGCCATTTGGCGAGTAAAGGCACAGCGTGCGCATAACGCGTGGACACAGACACGCCTCCATGCCACTTCTCCTGTTTTTTATATTTCTATGGTCTCGGCTGTCATTCGTGGATCTTTAACAGTCGTTACGGGTCGTCAGAAGCCCGAAAGTCTGACAAGACAACCAGTCTTACCAAGGGATATTGTATTACACAGTTACTGGGTTGTGGAGGTCAGATAGGCAGTCGCTCCATGTAAAATACTGGTATTCAGCTGCATCCGGTTAGATTGGATGCCGACCCCAACATAGTTGGGAAAAGACTAGGCAGGCTCACCGGTTGTCCAGTGACCCTGAGTCAACCCGTGATACTGGTTGAATCAGTAAATATTCATGGTAGTCACAACTACTGTTTAAAGCAGTGAGTTTCAAGTTTCAACTACATATCTATGTAACCTCTTTCAATTTCGCTGAAATTTTACACCTCACTGCAATGATAGTTCTAAGCATTTTTTCAATTTTTTAGTAAACCGAAGAAAGTTACGAATTTTTCAAAATAAGCTTTTTGTTTTAATAATCACAACTTAAAAAACCGGTCAAGAGCGAGTCAGATTCGCGCACCGAAGGTTCCGTACCATCATTTTATATGTAATTTTTGTTGATGATTTCTGAAAAACTTTGCTATCTACTATATATAATCTATACATAAGCTTCTATCACATAGAATAAGTTCTTTTCTCTTTTCTCTCTATGCAAACTTCGGAGATGGGAGGGGGGGGGGGGGGGGGGGGGGGGGGTATTTATTTTTTTATTTTTCCATTTTTCATTCATCAAAAGTCGAAAACTATGCGGCCTAATAAAAAAGAAAAAAAAAATGTTTGAAAATGTGCCAACAGCGTTCTTTCATATGATACCCCACATGCCCTAGTAGCCCCACTTCGAATTTTTAAGACCGTCTTTCGGTCCCTGTTGCAAAAAAACATATATATTTTTATTTCTTTGCTTATTTGCAAAATAGTTGGGCAAACGTCATCTAAAACTGTTCCAAATTTCAAGTTGATAGCATTAGTCGTTCTTGAGATATCCAGCTGTGACAGACTGAGTCACATCATTTTTTATTTTTTGTGGATGGGAAATCAGCAAAATTTTATGACTTTCACTAGAGCGTATCAGACTTTTACTGACTAAAACCCACCCGTGTTCCTTCAGTTGCCTGTGCTAGGGCTACGGTATCTGTTTCGAACAACCCGCGACCCCGGCGGCATCGGCTCTATCGGATCCCATCACTGCTGACATCTCTCTGAGGTGCGCGTGGAATACAACGCGCCGTCGACCCGGGCCTGGTCCTTACCGGACGGCGAGCTACCCGTTGCTCGCCGTCCGCAAGCCCGTGCCTACGGTGGCCGGGAATCGTCTACTGAAGTACTGATTCCCGCCGCCCAGGGCGGGCGTCTCCTGCGGCGACTAGGGGCATGAGGGCGCGACAGTTGCCTCTCTCTCACGCGTTCCGTTCCGCCTCCTCCTTCGCGATTATTACTGCTTCGCAGAAGGAGACTGAGTCACACCATAAAGGTTCCTTTTCACCATTTTGGTACGGAACCTTAATTAACATATCAGAATGTTTTTTTTTTTGGAAATTTTTTGCGCTGCGCCACACACAGCTAATTATTATTTATGTGTACTTACAAGTTAAAATTTATAATAATTATATGGCCGCCATACCAGAGGAGCGCCGATGAGGTGCTTGCCTAGGCCGCTCTCGACATTTAATCCGCCTCTGTATTACGATCTATTTTCTATACTAATTTTCGAGCGACCGCACACGCAGCTATAATATAATAGGTTGGGGAAAAAGTTTCTTCGCATTTTTTAAGAAAATTCAAAACATTTTTTAATATACATTATTTACATTTATCTAAAGTATGTAGGTACCATTTTGTTCGATAACTTTTTGCCATCTTGTAGGTAGGGACATGATCCCATTGCTATAGAAATTTTGGGACTTCTGATCAAAATACCGCGACAAGTGGTTTTGGCAGTCCTCTCGTGATGTTAACCTGACACTGCCTAAAGAATTCTGAAGAGACCGAGCAGGTGGAAATCTGAAGGTGCAAGGTCAGGACTATACGGCGGATACATTAACACCTCCCAGCCAAACTCTCTTAATTTTTGCTGAGTGGCTAAAGATGTGTGAGGTCTAGCGTTATCATGATGATAAACCACACCATTTCTATTGATTAATTCCGGCCGCTTTCTCTCAACTTCTTGCTCTAATCTCATCAGTTGTTCGCAGTAGAGTTCAGAATCGATGGTCCTGCCTGATGGTAATAGCTCATAATGAATAATGCCCTTCCAATCCCACCACACACACAGCATCACCTTGTTCCGAGTTAACCCGGGTTTCACCACAGTCTGTGAAGCCTGACCGGCCTTTGACCACGACCTTTTTCGCACGTTCTTGTCGTACGTGATCCACTTTTCATCATCAGTTATCAGCTTCTTCGAAAATGGTTCGGTTTCATTACGTCGTAATAAAGAATCACAAATGAGTACACGGTTCATTAGGTTTCTTTCAGTGAGCTCGTGAGGTACCCAAATATCGAGCTTTTTTGTGTACCCAGTTTTTTTCAAATGCGCCAAAACTGTTTTGTGGTCAATTCCCAGTTCTTCAGCTACGTCGTAACTACTGATATGCCGATCTCGCTCCACTTTTTCAAAAATGGCATCCATTTTATCCGTAATAGGGCGACCAGAGCGACGTGCACCTTTGACATCAAAATTTTCGGATTGAAAACGCTTAAACCAAATTTGTGCTACTCTCACAGACATTGCACTGGATCCATAAACATCGCAAATTTTTTTCGCGGCTTGCGTTGCATTTTTACGTTTTTTGTAGTAAAATTTTAAAATGTATCAAACTCAAACTCAAACTCAAACTCAAACTCAAAGCATTTATTTCAATTAAACCAATTACAGGCACTTTTGAATTGTCAAGGGGTCGGTCAGTCAGAAAGATGAAGCTAGGCGCCCATTCCAAAGCATAGTAGGTACCTATGGAGAAGAACGGGCAAGAAACTCCACGGACACTCTTTTAAATCAAGATATGGTTACAAAATAATGGTTACATCATTCATGTTGAAATTTCATATGTGAGAACGATGCAGAATATCGAATTTCTTCATTAGATTCACTCATCTTGACAGTACGAAAAACAAATGAAAATAACACATTTTCCTAATTTGAATTTGGAATTATGTTCTTTAAAATTTAAACTTTCAATGATACCAAAACCAGCCAGATACAAATAGTATAGCCAAAGAGATTTTATTTTAAGTTCATACATACTATAATGCGAAAAGACTTTTTCCCCAACCTAATATATATATACAGGGTGTCCAAGAACCTGGCGTCCAACTGGATTCCCACGATGCCCCAAGTTCTAACAGTACTCAGAAAAATATTTTAAAAAATCCACCCCATGTACTTACAGAATTATACTGATTTCAAAAAAAAAGGGGAAATGAGCACCCTGTGACATACTTTTGAATGCTGTGACTGCTAATGCTGATAATTTCGATATTTCTTGGAGGTTTTGTAATCTAGGGTATTGCTGTGTCTAAATAGAATGTAAAAATAATGTACTTATTGTACCATTTTAAAATAAAATATTATTTTAACTAAAGGTGATATGGAAAACTATTGAATTTCGCAACTTTGACCGACTGTAGTGTAAAAAAAATGTACCAAAATAGTATGGCAGGTGACGTCAAATTTTGACGCGTTTATTCCTCTTTTTAAAAAGGTATAATACTTACACATTAATTTGAAAAAAAAAATTTTTGATAATATTTTTACTCAACAACCCAATTTTTACGATGTCTAACAGAATTCTTAGAAAGAAAAATTTACGACGAATTGAATCTAACCTCTAAAGAATTACTATTGTATGCTCATAAAAATAACAACAGGCCTCTCAAAAAACAGGTTAGACCGTAAGGGACGGTATGTGCATGCATCTCACCATAGTGATTCGTTATTACAACAGGAGGGAGCAAGACAGAAACTATCTTTGCGATTTGCTGGTTCTTCTTTATGGTACCCCATTATTCAGGTAAGAGTGAGGGAGAAAAAGGTTAGAGGTGCGAGTGAGATAGATAGTGACGCTATCTGGGATCGTGCTATTTAGGATAACAGTACGGTCAGTACGCGTCACTGCCTCCTGCCGTTACTACGCACCTCTCTCTTATTGTTACCATTGATCACGTACTACGATTTAAAGCTTTGTTTATTGGACTCGATTACTCTTTGTGCTCTGGACTTTGAAACGAACTTTTTACGACGACCTTTGCCTGTGTTTGGACAGTTTGTGTTTTGTGTGTGCTACCATGGCGACCTACACTCCGCAAGAATACGCAAATATGCACTACATTTATGGAGAATGTAGAGGTAATGGACGAGCTGCAGCGAGACTTTACAGAGAAAGGTATCCGAGGGCTACGCGATATCCCGACCATCGAGTTTTCATTAATGTGCACAGATCACTATGTGACGGGCGGTTCCCCAATCAAGTAGCTGGTGAAGGACGACCCGTAAATGACTTCATACGCGATGAAGTTTTAGAGGCGGTGTCGGCAAATCCAAGCATCTCTGTGCGAGGAATAGAAGCTGATACGGGGATACCGAAGAGCACAGCACACAGTATTCTCCAAAAAGAAGAATATCATCCGTACCACGTACAGCGAGTGCAAAGTCTTTTACCTCGAGACTATCCGAGCCGAGTCGCAAACAATCCTGCAAAAACATCGAGAAGACGAAAACTTTATCGACAAAATTTTGTGGTCAGATGAATCAACATTTAAGAATGCTATATATAATAATGATGGCTACATGAACCTACACAACTTGCACGAGTGGCATGTGGAAAATCCGCACTTGATGCGAGAAGATAGATCCCAGTACCGGTTCAAAGTGAACATGTGGACCGGTATTCTCTGTGGGAATATTATTGGTCCATTTGAGATGCCCGAGAATTTGACTGGCGAATCATTTAAATTTTCTTCAAAATGATTTGCCAAACTTACTAGAAGAGACCCCACCAGATATGTGGTTCCAACACGACGGCTGTCCAGCACATTTTCGCGTATCCGTTAGAGAGTTTTTGGACGAGCAATACCCGAACAGGTGGATTGGGCGATCAGGAACAATCCCGTGGCCAGCCCGCTCACCTGACTTAAATCCGCTGGATTTTTTTTTCTGGGGAACTATGAAGGAGCTCGTTTATGCGAAGCCCATTAATGACATCGCTGACCTTCGTGAGAAGATAACACAAGCAGTGCAGGTGATACGTCAAAAAAGTTACTCGCGAAACATAAAGCGGTCCTTTTTAAGGAGAGTGAGAGCTTGTATTGCCGCGGGTGGTCAACATTTTGAACATTTATTGTAATAAAATATCTTTAAACTAACATTCTTTGCTTTTATTCTACTGGGAACCCATCTACCTGTGTGTATTTCCTTCATGCTCACTCTTGGAACCGAAGTAAATAATAGTAGTAACATAACAGTTTCTAAGATAAGAAAGGGTCCGACAGTTACCGTTAGTAGGTAGGCACTTCGTAAAAATTGGGTTGTTGAGTAAAAATATTATCAAATTTTTTTTTTTCAAATTAATGTGTAAGTATTATACCTTTTTAAAAAGAGGAATAAACGCGTCAAAATTTGACGTCACTTGCCATACTATTTTGGTACATTTTTTTTACACTACAGTCGGTCAAAGTTGCGAAATTCAATAGTTTTCCATATCACCTTTAGTTAAAATAATATTTTATTTTAAAATGGTACAATAAGTACTTTATTTTTACATTCTATTTAGACACAGCAATACCCTAGATTACAAAACCTCCAAGAAATATCGAAATTATCAGCATTAGCAGTCACAGCATTCAAAAGTATGTCACAGGGTGCTCATTTCCCCTTTTTTTTTGAAATCAGTATAATTCTGTAAGTACATGGGGTGGATTTTTTAAAATATTTTTCTGAGTACTGTTAGAACTTGGGGCATCGTGGGAATCCAGTTGGACGCCAGGTTCTTGGACACCCTGTATATATATATAGAAATTCACAGTATATTAATATATATTATAGTTAGGTGTGCGACGGGCTGTAATGTGGACGGCCACGATAATATCGTCACGTTAGAAATTATAAAAGCGCACATTGGGTTTAATTTTCAGCACTGGCAAGAGACTCTGAACCCCAAGTACTTAGATTATTGGTGTGAACACGTTGAGCTGCACAATTTGTTGGATTACAGGGATTTTGACTCGGAGAGTAGCACAATAGTGCCCTATACTTTACCACTACCAAACGATTTATTACCTAGACAAAGAGATGTTAAGTTCTTATGTTGTTTTTAACCGACTTCCAAAACAGGAGGAGGTTATGTATCCGGCGAATTTTATTTTCAGCATTTATTATTTAGGTGCACTTCTAGTACTTTAAACAACACTTTAATTTAGTTTTTAAAGAAAGATAGTTGATTATGTTTTAATTATGTGTTATTAAATAAAAATATTAAGTAAAAGTAATTTGAGTTTCAATTAAAGATCCACTAGGTACGTGATAGGCACAATAATTTTATTGAACAATAAAATTTTATAGCTACCAGTTAAACAGAGCCGATGTAAACGACGTCTAAAGACATGAAGCTTTTTGGTTTGGCATACTGTTTAATATATTACCTATGGTCCGACTTTTCAACTAGCTGCAGTAAAATGACACTTCTACTGTTATTTCGGAACATTTTGTTACTAATGACAGTTAAGAAGTGTTATTTTACTGTAGTCTGCAGCTACAGTCCTACCAACTTATCTGTGAACTGAAAGAGGACGCCACCGTCGATGCGTCGACACAATCGAATGGCATGCGTCAGTGCGTCTGCACAATCGAAGACATTTCAACATGACGGCCGTAGTTCCAATTTTCGACATTTCACAGATAAGTTGGTAGGAGTGTAATAAAAGTCCGAGCTTAGGTCACAATTTAATATTAGGTCTTTACCTATGAAATTGCCGTTCTGCAGTACTGGCCATTTCAAATCAAAATAATTTTTGTTTGGCTAAGAATTCTAATTTCAAATTAATTTTATTTTAAAAACATGGATTTTTTTTCCAAAAGTAGTCATTTGTTTATTGATTAGTGTTACATTTTCATCGCATTTCAATCTTTTACGTCATCATGGATACGTTAAAAATTCGAGTAATTATGGAATATGAGTACCGTCGTGGCAGCAACGCGGCACAAGCGGCACGCAACATCAACGACGTTTACGGAGCTAACACTACAAACCAACGCACCACTTGTTATTGGTTTGCTCGCTTCCGTTCTGGAAATTTTGACCTGAAAAATGAACCTCGCGGTCGTCCGAAGACTTTGGTCGACAATGACGAATTAAAGGCGATTGTGGAAGCTGATGATACACAATCTACGGCTGAATTAGCAGCAGCTTTCGACATTAGCGTCAAAACAGTATTGGTCCATTTGCGTCAAATTGGCAATGTAAAAAAGCTTGACAAATGGGTGCCCCACGAACTCAATGATCGCCAGCGCGAAGTACGCGTCGAGACGTGCCTTGCACTGCTCAACAGACACACAAATTAAGGAATTTTGAACCGCATTGTTACCTGCGATGAAAAATGGATTCTGTTTGATAACCGCAAGCGCTTAGCAAGTTGGTTGGA
Organism: Cosmia pyralina; assembly: GCA_946251885.1. Taxonomy (NCBI): domain Eukaryota; kingdom Metazoa; phylum Arthropoda; class Insecta; order Lepidoptera; family Noctuidae; genus Cosmia; species Cosmia pyralina. The sequence continues at coordinate 18,211,534 of OX276357.1, forward strand.
TCCTGGTTCAGCACCTAAACAATGCCCTAAACGAAAACTTACCCCTAGAAAAGTGATGGTCACTGTTTGGTGGTCTAGCGCCGGTGTGATTCATCACAGCTTCTTACCAAACGGGGTGAGCATTACTTCAGATGTGTACTGTGAAGAACTGAACACAATGATGGAGAAGCTGGCACATTTCCAACCAGCATTGGTCAATCGCTCGTCTCCGCTGCTCCTGCACGACAACGCGCGACCTCATACTGCACAGCAGACGGTCTCCAAGTTGCAAGAACTGGGGTTGGAAGCTCTCCGTCATCCGCCCTACTCACCAGACCTTGCGCCTACAGACTACTACTTTTTCCAGAATTTGGATAACTTCTTGGCGGGATAAAAATACAATACCCGAGAGGCAGTAGGTACAAAATGCCTTTGAAGAATTTGTTGCCTCCCGTCCAGCTGATTTCTTTAAGAAGGGCATCAATAAACTGCCACTGCGTTGGCAAAGATGCATTGATTGCATGGGTGATTACTTCGATTAATACAAATAAAAATGCATGAAAAAAATTCGTTTAAATTTTTTCATACAAAACGGCAATTTCATAGGTAAAGACCTATTATTTGTCTGCTACTAATAGGTCTTTACCTATGAAATTGCCGTTTTGTATGAAAAAATTTAAACGAATTTTTTTCATGCATTTTTTATTTGTATTAATCGAAGTAATCACCCATGCAATCAATGCATCTTTGCCAACGCAGTGGCAGTTTATTGATGCCCTTCTTAAAGAAATCAGCTGGACGGGAGGCAACAAATTCTTCAAAGGCATTTTGTACTGCCTCTCGGGTATTGAATTTTTTTCCCGCCAAGAAGTTATCCAAATTCTGGAAAAAGTAGTAGTCTGTAGGCGCAAGGTCTGGTGAGTAGGGCGGATGACGGAGAGCTTCCAACCCCAGTTCTTGCAACTTGGAGACCGTCTGCTGTGCAGTATGAGGTCGCGCGTTGTCGTGCAGGAGCAGCGGAGACGAGCGATTGACCAATGCTGGTTGGAGATGTGCCAGCTTCTCCATCATTGTGTTCAGTTCTTCACAGTACACATCTGAAGTAATGCTCACCCCGTTTGGTAAGAAGCTGTGATGAATCACACCGGCGCTAGACCACCAAACAGTGACCATCACTTTTCTAGGGGTAAGTTTTTGTTTAGGGCATTGTTTAGGTGCTGAACCAGGATCCAACCAACTTGCTGAGCGCTTGCGGTTATCAAACAGAATCCATTTTTCATCGCAGGTAACAATGCGGTTCAAAATTCCTTCATTTGTGTGTCTGTTGAGCAGTGCAAGGCACGTCTCGACGCGTACTTCGCGCTGGCGATCATTGAGTTCGTGGGGCACCCATTTGTCAAGCTTTTTTACCTTGCCAATTTGACGCAAATGGACCAATATTGTTTTGACGCTAACGTCGAAAGCTGCTGCTAATTCAGCCGTAGATTGTGTATCATCAGCTTCCACAATCGCCTTTAATTCGTCATTGTCGACCAATGTCTTCGGACGACCGCGAGGTTCATTTTTCAGGTCGAAATTTCCAGAACGGAAGCGAGCAAACCAATAACAAGTGGTGCGTTGGTTTGTAGTGTTAGCTCCGTAAACGTCGTTGATGTTGCGTGCCGCTTGTGCCGCGTTGCTGCCACGACGGTACTCATATTCCATAATTACTCGAATTTTTAACGTATCCATGATGACGAAAACGATTGAAATGCGATGAAAATGTAAGACTAATCAATAAACAAATGACTACTTTTGGAAAAAAAAATCCATGATTTTAAAATAAAATTAATTTGAAATTAGAATTCTTAGCCAAACAAAAATTATTTTGATTTGAAATGGCCAGTACTGCAGAACGGCAATTTCATAGGTAAAGACCTAATATATATAATTAAGTGGGATAGGTACACACAGCAGCAGGTCAAGTTACTACAATCTATCAAAATTTCTCATTCGATTTTGAACTTACCAAACAACAATTTAAGGTTTAAAATCATATGGGGAAAGACAGTTTGGTATAACCTCATATGCTGTTGTCTGTACTTAAAATAATAATATATAAGTACAACGCATTCTGATATTTATAAAAAGAATACAAAGGTACCTATACCACGCCTATACTTTACGCCGCGTCGTCACACATTGCTAAAGCCAGTGGACTTAGGGCAAGATTCACAGACCGTACCTACATTGCTAAAGCAAGTGGACTTAGGGCAAGATTCACAGACCGTACCTACATTGACTTTACATTGCGAAGAGCCAATTTTTAAGGTTCCGTACCACCACAAAAGGAAAACTGAACCCTTAAAGGATCACTTCGTTGTCCGTCTGCCTGACTGTCTGTCAGTCTGTCAAACCCCTTTTTTCTCAAGAACGCGTGGCGGTATCGAGTTGAAATGAATATCAAATACGTTAGTCGATACCTTGGAGCTCTAAAAATATCGAGCTTCCCAGTCAACATTAACTATTTTCGTTTTTTGCCACCGACTTCCGAAATTAAAGTTATTTTTCACTTTGTAGTGTTGTTTTTGGAAGTCGGTTGTATTTTTTTGTAAAAAAGTTTTTATTTTTCACTTTTTAGTTGTGTACCTACTCCACACAAATTCTAATACCACTATCTGCAAAACAATCTAGAACATCATCCATATAAAAGTGGGGAAAAAATACGTATTATTGAAGCTAACTCAAAAACTACCGAAGCAAAGTTAATCAATTTTATATGGGACCAACTGTGATGTATACCCTCTCGAATAAAACAAAAAAAAAATCCAAATCGGTCCAGCCATCTTCGAGTAATCGGGGAATATAAATAAAAAAATAAATAAAAAAAAAGGTTCCGACGAATTGAGAACCTCCTCCTTTTTGAAGTCGGTTAAAAAAGAGACAATACGAAAACAACCTCTTTAAATTTTCTACAAAATTAACGCGCGGCTCGGGATTCCTGTGTTTTAAGCCTTTTGACACATTTGGTAGTCTCGCACACACCGGCTCTTCAAATCCGTTGCAAAAATAATATACATAGGTACAGCCATTTTTTTTATAAAATATCAATGAAAGTATAGTAACATGAAACAACTTTACATTCTAATAACTTACGATGGAATGAAAATAAAAATATTACAAATGTATCACAACAAAAACTATACAATTTTATGTTAGGTAAACATTATTTGGGAAAAATGTCGTGGATAGTGGATTACGTTATTGATCAAACCCGATTTTTCGATAAACTCGTCTAGGCCTAGGACTAGAGCAAAACTAGTTCATACAAAGCGTGTTCGCGTGGCGAAGTGTAAAGCTGAACCCGAGGATTTTTTTTATAGAGGAACAAGTTGTGTGGCGCGGTGCGAATTCGCATGGCGAGGCGTTCTCGTTCGAGGCTCGGGCAAGAATTTTTTTTTTTTTCTTTATTTATGCAACCAACAGCAATACATAAAATGGATTTAGTTTCATACGAATTTGAACTGTATTTGTATTACTTTAATGTTGATATTTGTACGAAACGCTTGCTCACATTAGTATGAAACGCTTACTTTACTTACCGAAATAAAGTCAGTGCGGTCTGTGAAAGCGTTGACGCAGCTATAGTCGCCGTGTTAAGAACCGAGTCGTCAGGCCATAAATCATTGTTATTAGTCTGTCTCGCTCGCACTTATGGAGTTATAAAAATAAATAAATAAACCATTTATTTCAGGCGACACAGGCCTATAGATAAATACCTTAACCTACTGTATGGAGCGTTGCACATTCTTATTGCTAGGTACAGACGCCAGCACATCAAGCCACCCGAAACTGTCAAATTTTCCCAATCAACCTTGAACCTTATGCTTTAGCGATAAAGATGAAAATCTATTAAAGAAATTTGACAGATTGTAGTAGCTTGATTTGCTGGTGTCTGAACATACTAACATTTATGGCCCGACGACTCAAATCAGTTCATAATATTATAATACTGGCGTTATAGTATTGTTGAACCTAACTTAGAGATTCCCTTGTCTGTGTTGTCCTAGAACCAACTGCTTTCCATGCGTTTTTCCTAGGCTAGACTGTGGCTAGGATAAATTAGTTTATCCAAAGATTGGGTTTGGCCAGTAGAAAATATTAATTACAAAACAAGAAAATATTGTTGTCTTATTTTACAGCTAAGAATATGAATTAACAACGACGCCAAAAAGTTAATTCATGCATCACGTTAATTCATAAATCACGAACATGATGCAACATTATTGCATCATGTTCGTCATTTCAGTAGGTACCTACTTAGCCACTTTACCATTCATAAAATAGTACTATTTTCGTTTTTTTGAAGTTTTTATGGATGTTTCAACAATATTTAAAAAAAAAAAAAGAAAAAATTATTTTCTTTCAATTACAGAATACCAACCACATAAAAAATGAATTGTAAAAACCTATGTATGGTATTGGTATCTAATGCCCTTGGCTTTAAAATACGACTTTTTAAAAAGAGCATGAAGTTTTTTTTTTATTACATCCAAGGCAATTGTTTATTGTTTCTTAAAAGTTATTTGGTGTTACATAGAGTATTTAACAAAATGTAAGATTATTCTAGCCTATTATCTTAAGTAGACTACTGCAGATCAAAATTAGTTTAACCAGTGATTTGCTTCCATTTATTGCTTCTGTACAGTTGTTAAAAAAAAACAGCTTCTGAAGTCGGTGCCAAGCTAAGGTGCATTGGAGAATTGAAGATACCTACTTTAGAAGCTGTTAATTTTTTTTTTATGAAAGTTATTTTATTCGTTTTACGTTTTTGAAGTCAGTTTTCACTTTTTTTAAAGTAAATTTATTTTCCATTTTTAGTTAAATATACATGCAATTACATAAGCCCAAGACGAACGAAAAGAAGAATCATCAAAAACCGTTTAGAAATGCCGGAGATACATTACATTTATGCACATAACTTCGTACATAAGTATAATTACATGATGTATTATATACTAAAACCTTCCCGAAAGTATTATAATGTAAATCACGTCAGTGAAAGAATCATCAAAATTGGTTGGTGAGTTTTTGAGAAAATCAAGGACAAACAAACGGACGGGTCAAATACAGAACCTCCTTTTTTGAAGTCGGTTAAAAACAATTAACACTAAAGGAAAGCATAATTAAAAATAAGATTTAATTGATATAAAAAAAACTTAACGCGTTTCTGCATCTATTCATAACTATTCACAACTTTTCAAATCATAAAGAAGCATTCTATCAAAATCGTAAAATTAAAATTATATTTAAATAAATAATGATGACTTGATCAAATTAACTGGTACAAATTACATTTGCACTAGTTACAAATCACTGGCACCTACATACGTTTTTTTATAAAGTCTAAGGTATGCACATTCATTAAATTATTGCAAAACATTATTATCATTCAATCATCAACATACCTAGTTCCCACAAATAAAGCTAACCTTCAACTGTTTACAATTTCTTGGGTGACACAATACTAATGGCCTAAACTCAGATTTTTAATTTGCTAGTTAGACCAAAATGATACTGCGATTGGTCTTTTTGAAGTGAAAACTTCTTGAGCCATTTTAAGTTATAACTTTTTAAAACGATTTTTGGTAGGGGGAAATCCTACGGGTTGGCGTCACCACGACACCGCGCATCTATGCATAATTTTAAAAATTGTAAACGCATGTGCCGAATGTTCAAAATTAAGTCTTATTAACTTTCTTATTAACTCATGAACGTTGTTATTATTTTACATGCCAAAATCAATAAAAACATTATTATAAATGGTTGTGCGTTTTTGTGTATAACAATAGACAGACGATGAACAAAAAAAAAGGTGTTGGTCAACAACCTTTTTGTTGGCATAGAACAAATAGTTTTATGAAAGTCTTTTGCATAGAGTGATCCTATTTTTGATTATTATTTAGTTTGTTTGAACTTTTTATTACAATTTACAAATATTATGAAATTTTACTTATTCATTAATTAATAAATTCAAAATTCAAAAAAACTATCACAATTATTCAATAGTTTTAAGTTTTCACTTCTGTCTGCAGTTCCCATCATGACTGGCATTTTTGTTTTCATTTTAGTCTATGAATGAATGAATGAAATGCACCAACCCCAGCGAGGTTTGACCTGACTCAATTAGGTACTCAAATGAACCCAAAGGTTCACACTAGCCCCTGTTGCCTCATGTTACATACATGGTGCAACAGAGACCATTGCATATAAAGTTGTTGATTGACCTGTATTTAGGTTTATTCTGATTCTGAGAATCTCAATGACAAATATTTACAAAATAAATCATTATTCAATCATAAAAATCAATGTTGTGAATATGTTGTTGTCAGTCTTTTCGTGCCAGTATTACATCAATTACTCTCAAGCTTCGTTCGAAGATATTAGTATTAACACACATGTAGTTTCACTATCAGACTCGCCATTTCGCATTGAATTTAGGAGAAAAATTTATTTAATCCAATGTAAGGTAGATTAAAAAACTTTTGTTCGTGACTATGACGTTCGCACCTAGCCAGCTCATTCACGCATCAGTGCTTCGCTGTTTCGCATCTATTCCTTTGTTTTACAGTAATTCAAGTGCGTTTTTATATTTAAACCTTATAATGCCGAAAAGAAAGAGTGATAAGTTCGATAATTATAGTTATTTGTGCAAAAAACTTAAAAAGTTAGAACGTGAAATAAAACGTGGGCGACGTACTCGCTATGGAAGTACATCGTCATCGGATGGTGATTTTCCTACGCCTTATAACCCGCAGGGTGAGTCATTGACCTAATTATTTCGTGTTTACACTTTAATATGTTACTTTTAGCATAGCAACTAGGTGGATTAGAGGGCTCGGTTTTTTTTTTTTTTAAATACCGTTATGTAAAAGTGGTATGTTTGTGGTTTTGAATTCATAACGGATTCATAACAATAATTAAATTGGAAAATCGGATTGTCCCTTGGGGGCCTTCCACTTCCAAAACTAAGTACTTGCTGCTCGGATCTACCTGTGGGGTTTTTCCATAGCATATACCTACGTTATTCCTGGAGGAATAAAAATTAAATTGCCCATTGGGATTGCGTGTTTCTCACAAGGAGTCTCACTTCCCACTCGTAAATAAAATAATTATTATGTCACCTATTGGGATTGCGTGTTTCTCACAAGGAGTCTCACTTCCCACCCGTATTGCTTGCAGAGAGCGAGCCAATCCCAGTCGATGACGATTGTGCCACATATCGCGGCGACACGGATCCACAACCTGGATGCTCGTACTGGCAACAAGTCCCAGCGGAATGTAGTGATGAGGAGGAGGTTCCGGCCCCGATCGGCACACGGTCTCCTACTGTCGACAACATCTCGGCACACGTGAACATGGACATACTGCCGCCGAGCTCCGTGACCGCTGCGCTGCCTCCTGCGCAAGTACTCGCTGCGCCTGTCGTGGAATCAACTGCCGTACCTCTAGAGAAGGCGTGTGAACTTGAGCCCCCTGCTCTTCAACAAGATGTTCTTGAATTAGATCCAGACTTAATGAAAATATTAGGTGATGACCCCACCCCGATTAAAGAATACGGCAGTGAAATCCAAAAGGATTTGGCGATTAGACTCAACCACATTGCTACCTCCGGTCTTTCTAAAGAGAATCGCAAGGAGCTAAAAGATAGATATTTGGTACCGGTGAACTGCAAGTTCATAAAAGCGCCTACCCTTAATCCGGAGATTCGAGCCTCTCTGATAGAAACTCAAGCAAAGCGAGATAAGGGTATAGAAAGTAAACAGGTATTAACATCTTGTGCCTTGTCCTCCCTCAGCGAGGCCATTACCGCGCTGCTCTCATCAGGTCATAAAAACCCTGAGCTTCTCAAGCTGTTGATGGATACAGCTCGAATCCTAGCTGATATGCAATACACGGACTCGATCTCACGACGTGCGTTCATTCTTTCTACTGTCAAGAAGGAACTAAAAGATCAGTTAGACAAAACTAAAATAGATCAAATGCTTTTTGGCAGCAGCTTATCGGAAACCTTAAAATCAGTGAAAACGATTATAAAATCTGGAGCTGATCTAAGGTCATCTTCGACAATGAAGTCTACGGCTCATAAACCGGCTAAAGCAGTCAACAGACCTTTAAACTACCGAGCCCCCCCGGCGGGTCACCGTCAGTTTCCACCTCCGCCGCCGGGGGGCGCGAGATATGCGCGGGCGGCACCATCAACTCCGACTCAGAGGCAGCAGATGAGGAGAACGCACAACAACGCTTCCAAGACATCGTCACGTCAGCCGCAAGCAGGTCACCGTCGTTAGACACGGTAAGCCCCGCGGGCCGTCTTTCGTGTTTCTATGAACAGTGGTGTTTATTAACTAATAACCCTGTTATACTGTCTTGGATTACTGGTTATAAAATTGTTTTTTCTGACCCAGTTATTCAGACAACTGTTCCATCAGAGCCTATTTATTCGCAATCCGAATACGAGGCCTTCAAAGTATCAATACAAGACTTACTTAATACTGGGGCAGTATCCTCATGTCAACCATGCGCGGGTCAATTTATATCCAGTATATTTCTTGTTCCTAAGCCGAACGGCAAACAACGTTTCATTTTAAATCTAAAACAATTAAATAAATTTATACCAACCCAACATTTTAAACTTGAAGATTTAAATCTTCAAGTTTAAAATGTTGGGTTGGTATAAATTTATTTAATTGATACAAGTTTCAAAGCTGTTCTTAAGAACAGCTTTGAAACTTGTATCAAACGACTGTTTTATGTCAACAATAGATTTAAAAGATGCCTATTTTTTAATAGCCATACATCCAAACTCGAAAAAATATTTACGTTTTAAATTTAATGGCAATCTGTACGAGTTTAACGTGTTACCGTTCGGCTTAAACACTGCTCCTTATATTTTTACAAAAATTCTCAAACCGGTCGCAAAACTATTGAGGTCTTTGGGATATTTATCTACATTTTATTTAGATGATTGTTTTTTGATTGGTCAGTCATATTCTGACTGTTTACAAAATATGAATGACACAAAGCAATTATTAAAATCGTTAGGATTCATCATCAACACAGAAAAAAGTTCTATTGTACCGAAAAATTGTTGCAAGTTTTTAGGAAATATTATAGATTCAAAAAGATTTGAAGTTAGATTACCCGATGATAAAAAACAGAAAATTAAAACAGAATTACTAAGAATTAAGAAGCTCAAACGATGTAAAATTAGAGATTTTGCTCGCTTCATCGGTCTTTTAACATCCGCATGTCAAGCCGTGGACTACGGCTGGCTTTATACCAAAGACTTTGAGAGGTGTAAATACCTAAACCTCAAAGATGATGAAAACTACGATAAGCTTATGAATTTACCAATCGAATTGTCCCCCATCTTTGAATGGTGGCTTATTGCTATAAACGAATCAGTATGCAAAATAAAGGTTGATACATATTCCTTAGAGATATTTAGTGATGCCTCAACAACGGGGTGGGGCGCCGCCTGTGGTGACGAGACTGCCAGTGGACCTTGGAGTCAACATGAGCAAACTCGACATATTAATTATTTGGAAATACTTGCAGCTTTTCTTGGGCTTAAAGCTTTTGCACAAGATTTGAAAGATTGTCAGATTTTGTTACGTATTGACAATACAACGGCAATATCGTACATAAATAGAATGGGTGGCGTACAATTTCCTCATTTGACTGATATTACCAAACAATTGTGGAAATGGTGCGAAGCGCGTAAAATTATGGTTCATGCCGATTATATACGTTCTTCTGATAACATAGTTGCGGACGCTGAATCAAGAAGATTACACCCCGACATAGAGTGGGAAATCTCTCAGATTGCTTATAATAAAATAACACAACACTTCGGTGTCCCTTGTATTGATTTATTCGCGAGCAGAATAAATCATAAATGTGATATCTATGTTTCTTGGCATAGGGACCCTGACGCTTACGTAATTAATGCGTTTACTATACCATGGACTAATTATTACTTTTACGCGTTTCCACCAATTTCGGTTATTTTAAAAACCTTACGTAAAATTATTAACGACAGAGCCACTGGTATTGTCGTCGTGCCAAAATGGCCAACACAACCATGGTATCCTCTTTTTAAAAGACTCCTCACCTCAAAACCACTCATTTTAAAATCTGAGGGTGATTTAATTATTTCTCGTTGTAGCGAACGTGCAATTCACCGACAAATTACATTGGTTGTCGGGAGATTGTCCGGACATCATTTCTCCGAAGAGGAATTCCACAGTCGTCCATACCAATAATGCTAGCATCCTTGTCAGATAATACTGTCAAACAGTATGATACATGCCTTAAGAAGTGGTTTACGTTCTGTCACAAAAACAACATAGAACCTTACAATGCTTCAACATCAGAGGTTCTCTGTTTTCTAACGCAATTGTTTAATAGCGGAGCTCGGTATGGTACCTTAAATAGCTCCCGATCCGCTTTATCGTTGTTACTTGGACACGATATAGCCAACAATGAATATATACAAAGATTCTTCAAGGGAATCTTTCGGTTGCGGCCCACACTTCCTAAATACAATTTAACGTGGAACACTCATCAAGTTTTAAATTGTTTGGCTGAATTATATCCCAACGAAAATTTAAGTCTTGAAAAAATTAGTAAAAAGTTAGTGACCCTTCTAGCCCTGGTAACAGCCCATAGAATGCAGACTATCAAAAATACACGTCGATAACATTACCAAATCTGATTCAGGGTTTATTATTAAAATACCGGATTTAATTAAAACTTCACGAGTGGGTTCCTTACAACCAGTGTTTTCCCTGCCGTTTTTTTTACAACGGTCGCAAATATGCCCTGCTAGTACTCTTAAAGTGTATCTTGATAAGACCAATCAGTTACGTCGAGACCATCAATCACTTTTTATTTCATTTAGGAAACCATACCGAGCTGTAACATCGCAGACTTTGAGCAAATGGGTAAAGAGCATGCTACAAAAAAGTGGCATTGATATCTCGCTGTTTACTGCACACAGCACCAGACACGCAGCCACTTCTAAAGCGTATAGCGTAGGTGTTAGTCTGGATGTCATAAGTAAAACTGCCGGGTGGAGTTCAACTTCTACGGTATTTGCTAAATATTACAATAGAATTATATCAAACGATATGTCTGCCGAAGGTGATTTTGTCACAAGTGTGTTAAATGGATAATTATCTCATTTCCGTAATAACATTGAAAAGCTGTTATAAATTAAATTAAAATATGTGATTGACTTTAATATAGCTATGAAACATAGAAGATATGTATTTATTTTCTTCATTCAAACTCCCAAAGCAAAGATACTGTGTGTACCTATATAAATGATTATATTTCACGACTGCGATCTCTAAACATCTACATGTGTGTTAATACTAATATCTTCGAACGAAGCTTGAGAGTAATTGATGATTAAACGAACTTACCTGTACGTGAAGTTCGATCACAATTACTCGAAGAGCTTCGTTCGAAGATATTAGTATCCCTCCCTCCCAGTCATCCTGAACCCCTAGTCGTGAAATAACAAACAGCTCAGCAAACCTCCAAACTAAATGAGCTGGCTAGGTGCGAACGTCATAGTCACGAACAAAAGTTTTTTAATCTACCTTACATTGGATTAAATAAATTTTTCTCCTAAATTCAATGCGAAATGGCGAGTCTGATAGTGAAACTACATGTGTGTTAATACTAATATCTTCGAACGAAGCTCTTCGAGTAATTGTGATCGAACTTCACGTACAGGTAAGTTCGTTTAATCATCAATCATATTTACATTCATGAATAAAATATTGGATCTAAACATCAGGAACCATCAGCTATACAAACAAACTATAATATACAGGGTTATTTTAAATTGGCTGGCAAAACATGATAAAAATACATTCATTTGGTGATTTTTTGTGGGCTCATCAACCGCAGATATTGTAGTCACTTGAAATATCAGTTTAAAACTTTAAAAAATCTGTTTTTTTTAAATTAACTTTTCAGACATGATGGGTATTGATATCTAGCACAATAAAACTTAAGAAAAAACTTTTTCCCAACTCATACTTCAAGACAAAACTCGTTCATTGACCTCCCAAAAAACATTAAAAAAAAAAAAAATTATCCTGTTTAGATATTGATTTGATACCAATTGCGTATGCGGAGTTTAGCTAGCCAATTTAAAATAACCCTGTATAAATACAATAGTCTATCTACTTGTCTAGGTTCTAAAGGGATCTAAAAGAGCTGCAGAAAAATAAATTGAACTTAAAAAGTACCTTTTAGCCATTTGCATCAAATTCCCATCAACTTTTTTACCTTTCTCGCCCTCAAATTAATACTTGTTTTGTCATAAGAAGTATTATTAGTTTTTGCAAAGTTCTTCTCCTCCCATTGCCACCTTGATGATAATTTTCACACATTTCTAATTCTAAATTTGAAAGATATAAAATTTTAAATAGTTACAATATCACCCAGTCATTGTTTTTAAAAGAACAGTTGTTTAACAGCCTTATTGTCAAACATTTCACTCTTTGTTTTATGTCCAAATCTATGAAAGCAAAAAGTCTTTTAAGCACTTTGGCAGCGGTAATGCCTTTATCGAGCCATTATTCACATTTTGTAGAATTGCGTCTCTGCAAATACTTTGTAGTGTTTTCACTGAAATAAATAACAGAATCCACATTAATGATTATAAAACAAAAAAAAAATACTTACAGAGATTGAACAACTTTCACCAAGTGGTGAGAAAATAATGTGAATGCAGGTTGCATTAGAAATAATTCCAATTAGTTTTGCTTTTGTGAACAAGATAATTATAGTCCAAACTTAAACAATAAAATAATCAGTTTCAATAACAATAGTTGACTCACCTCCATACAGTTGAACTATCTTCACTTGTTTGGTAGTGCCATACACATCAACAACTGCATGTAGTGGTCCACTGGTGTATGGAATAGCCTTTGTGCAGGGCCCCTGGTCCTCACCATTTATTATAAAATGCATCTCTGCTAAATCTTGTTCATCTTTGCTCACTTTGGCACATGGGACAAACATAACACCTATGCGGCTGCCAGCATCCATTGGTAATATGCCTTGTGGGGTGCCATTCTGTGATAGTGTTTGTGGTCTGAGAACCATTTTAGAAACAAAGCCGCGCGGCGTCTTCACGACGTGCCCGTCACCTAGCACCGACACGCGCGGCTCATTTTCTCTCCGCCCACTAGCTACTTGATTCACTAGTTCTACAAGCACATTGTTTTGTGATTTTGAAATAGGAAATATCCATGACATACCAGTGTTTGCAAGATCAGGCAGCGCATACTGTGGTAATCCTTTATCACCCAGTGCAGCCGTCTGAGGATCAAGCAATGTCAACCCGAGTCGCATATGACCACTCCAACCTCGTTCAGTTTTCTCAATTTCCACCAGAAATATTTCCCCAGGCAGCAAGGGCTTCTCGCTGAAGGTTAAGCCATGGGCGAAGCTCGCTTTTCTATATGCAACGGTATTATCCTCGAATAAAATAATATTTGATCCGTGGTAATGGTGAAATCTCGACAACATATTCACAAACACATTTGCCCTTCTAGGAAGAATGAGAACACTACTTAGCACTATTATTTTTTTAATACACTATAGTACGTTTTACCGTTTTATGTAATGAACATCAGAATGGTTAATATCTAGGTAAATACTAAACAAAAACCTAACAAATTACCCGACGTCGTTGTTCGTTGTAGGTGGAATTTGTTGACATTTTAATACATGACAGTTGACAGAAAGACTATAGAGTTTACGAAATCAGAGAGTGAGTGTTGAGAAAAAATTATAGACCAGCACGGCATCATTCGATTATTTTTTTTAGTTCACTACGTTATGTCTTCTCTGTGCCATATTCAATTTAATGAGCAGTAGAAGTTATGAGGGAACCATACCGGTCAAAATCATAACACTCCTTTCCTTTTTGCTTCGCTACAGTCGGATAAAAATGGCGCTGTCGGATAGTTCCCAACAGAAGCTATGATACAAGGCGTTAGGTGGTTTATTTTTTTTATTTTTGCGAAAATGACGCATTGTTGTATTTTTATAAAGCTACTGCGAAATTGGAGACCGCCATTTCCCAAAAGGCCTGAAAATTAGAAGATTGTGGATTAAAGCTATTCATAAAGATTACAAAAATAACGAAACAGGTTCGAAATATTTTGAAGAAAGTGATTACGAAAAAATATAGGTTTTAAATCCCGACATTCCACTTCAAATACTTGATTAAAAATATCGTAATAATCTAAAATAATGAAATAGTGAAATTAAACCAAACTCATGAATGAACGAAACATGAAGAAGTGTCAAATTTTATTATATTATAGGAGGCCTTAGGGACCTAGCTATGATCACGCCATCTATAATTAGCTTTGCCCGACCTTCGTATAACTGACACTGGCATGGCCACCATCTAGGACTTTAATTTTGATAACACAAAAAATTAGTCGTTAATTAGTCGAAATTTGCCGCCAAATATCAGAATTTGTCGGTCACTGGTTCAAAAGTTGTAAGGGTTCATAGGTTGCCGATCTGGAGAGCGTCTCCCCAGCTTGGCCACATTTATATCTCAAAAACTAAGCCACCTAGCGAAGATCTGTTTTCTCTCAAAAGTCGCTAACCAGTTGCAACTTTTCGCCAACTCACAGATTTAGTCGGGTCTTAGTTTAGAAGATATAATGGGTTCATTATTTTAAAGTATAGACCAAGAGCTCGATCGAAGAGTTTACGATAAAATCTTAGATCTAGCTCTTAGACTTAATTGGTTAATAAACGATTATTATTATTATTATGTATCAGTATATAATAATAACAATCGTTTATTAACCAATTAAGTTCTTACATTTCCTTAAAAGTAATACAAAAATAAACTACTCCCTAAGTTATAGTTAAGAAAATTTTAATAAATTAACTTGTGTAATCCACACTAGGTCGAGCCTGTCTCGTGGAGTTAAACAATTTGAAGTTTCAGGGTCAATACTGTATTTTAATTTATTTATGTGTGTGTGTGTGTGTTTTTTTTAATGTAGTTTTTTTTTGTGTTTTTAAAATTTAATGTAAGACAAAATCAAAAATAAAAGACTTGAAAAAAATAAAACAATATCGTAACAACAACTACGTTTGAAATAGGGTGCAACTTAAATGTAGGTAAGTACTTATTATTTCCAATTTAGCAAGGATGCGTCCAAGACACAGATTAGGTAGAGATGCTACGAATGTTACAGTAAGTACATAAATGTATGTAAGGGTTTGGGAGGCAATGTGAAAGTGAAGGTATGAGTGAGGAAGTGAGTGAGATAAAAGTGTTTGTGATATGATAAATATGATAGGACATTACTCTAATGAAGGCTTCGGTTTCTGAGTACGATTGAGTTAACAGCCAGTGTTTAATATTTTTTTTATAAGTTTGTTGGTGCTTCAATTCGATTTTTGCAATTTTATTGTAAAGGAAACTGAGCATAAATTCTTGCATATGTTGTGCAAAAGCGGTTTTAGCGGGTGTAGCAGTATTTGCAGATTCGTTGTTTAAGTACCTATAGTTGTTGATATTCTGTGGATTGGATTATTATTTTGTGTAGTTTTAGTACTAATTTAAGAATGTATTAGCCGACGTTCGCACGGACGTAAAAATATCGCGGCGGGATTTTATCGCGCACTAGATTTTCAACTCTCGTTGTTGAGCCGAGCATTGAGAATCCAACTTAACAACAACAGAAGGCATTCAAGCGCGTCGAAAAAACACACTGTTGGATTTTCAACTCTCGGCGCTAAGCAGAGCGTTGAAAATCCAGTGCGCGAAAAAAAATCGCCGCGATATTTTTACGTCCGTAGGAACGTCGACTAACTGTCGGACATTAAGTACTGATGCTCCTTTATACAAATGATCTGTGGGATTACAAAAGTGTTTTCTATACATAACCTTTATCACTGATCTTTGGGCCATTTCTATTTGATCATTGAGGCTATGCCGACTCCACCCCATAATGTAATGCAGAGAACTGCTTGCTGGCAAAGTTACGTAACAGTTTCATTACGTGAATCAGCTTTCAGATTCGCTTAACTGCTAGGATATGGGGTCTGAATCTGAACCTAAGACGTTGATCTAGCAGAACCCCTAAGTATTTTAGAGTTTCGACTTTTTTAATTTCCTCACCTGTGTCCCTACACATTGTGCTGTGCTGCTGTATGTCGGGGTGGATTTTAAGCTGTAAAGGAAGTTTTATTGCTGATGAAAGAGTTTTATGGAAGCAAATGTTTCTTTTAATTAAAAAGTTTCTTTTAATATTAAGTGACAGAAGGTTAAGGTCGAGCCATTTTTTTATGCTAGTTAAGCCGTTTTGGACTTCATCTCGGACTGTTTCCTAAGATTTGCTGTGAAAAAGAATAGCCGTATCATCTGCGCAGCAGATAGCAGATTACTTCTGCATTTTGCGTAATAGCCTGATGAATGTCATTAATGTAGATGATAAATAGTAACGGCCTGAACACTACCTTGAGGCACTTCAAATTCTACGCTGCTGTGATAAGTGGTGGTAGCTCTAATTTTCACACATTGCCAGTTTCACAGTGCCAGTCCAAGAGAATACCAATCGTCTCTAGCTTTTTTAGTAGTACCTATATTAATAGCAACGGTGTTGAAAGCTTTTGCAAGGTCTAGGAATATTCCTACGCATTTTTCATTATCATCTAAATAAGACGTTACAGGATTGAATAAGAGACTTCCTGCATCTTCTGTGGATTTTCCCTGCCTGAAACCAAACTGCTTGCTGGATAATATAATTGTTAACATTTTTTCGAGAATTTTGGAAAATATTGCTAACAGTGAGATGGATCTATAATTAGTTGGATTTTGTTTGGAACCAAAATCGTGTGTCTTTCCATATGTTAGGAAATATGCCTGACTCTAAGCTAAGGTTTATAATATGGGTTAATGGTACCTACTCGTATTACTCGGCATGATGTGTTGGTGTGAAATTATCCGGGCCTGGGGCACTGTCGTTTCTCAAATTTGTGATTATGTTATCTATCTCAAAGACATTGACGTCACTGCATAAAGTTTGTGCTTTGAGATTCTCCTAGCTGTAGTTTGTTTATAACTGATTCCTGGGTTTCATTAATGTCTGCGAGAATTTTACTAGCTAGGTTTTTGCCAATGGAGGAGAAGCAATCATTGCCGTAGTTTATCGACGTTTGTGCCGAAGATTCACTTGCAGATCATTAGGAGCACTTGTATTGTTGGTCAATTCAGTAATATTTCTGACAGCTTTTCATAAACCTTCAGCGTTGTTTTTGTTATCTTCTAATTGTTGATTGTCGTCTTAAAAATTTAACTCAAAATCTTCTAAACTAAAACCCGACTAAATCTGTGACTTGGCGAAAAGTTGTGACTCATTAGCGACAAAATTTGAAAGAAAACAGATTTTCGCTAGGTGGCCTAGTTTCTGAGATATAAATGTGGCCAAGCTGGGGAGATGGTCTCCAGATCAGCCACCTATGATCCCTTATAACTTTTGAACCAGTAATCGGCAAATTCTGATATTTGGCGGCAAATTTCGACTAATTAGCGACTAATTTTTTGTGTTATCAAAATTAAAATCCCTGATGGTGGCCAAGCCAGTGTTACACCCAACCTTCCTCATTTGCTTGAATATGCTCAAAAAGTACAGTAAGTATCCTTTTGCCCAACTGACCAAAAGTGTTTAATGAAATTAAATTAGAAGCTATTTAAAATATATTTGGACGAAGGGATCCAACGTCATTCAATCTGTGACCTGCCAACATTGTGTTGAGAGTTGGTTGAGCACGCGTTGAGCGATTATTGAACCTCGTTGAACTGTAAAAAAATTTTAGAATGCTTACCGGCCTACGATAGAATCTGTGCCCAAAAAAAAAAAAAAAGTCAGTCCAGTCAAAAAAAAAATGTCACTCTCCTACAAAGTGGTCACGCGGGTTTTTCAATTGAATTTACGAAACAATGTTTCAAATATGAGGAAAAGAACATGTTCAGTTACTTTTAAACAACCTGTACACCATTATGGTACTTTATTTAAGCAGAAATTGTTTGATATTAAGGGTAATTTGTGTGCTGCCATAGCGACTACCATGTCAACAAATACAGAGCGGTAAGGCGTTTAGTTTTTGCTCTATTTATATACTAATCACAAATAATAACAATCACTGAAAAGTGCAATAGAAAAAAAGCTTTTAAATTATTCAAACTCTTTCTAAAAATTCGTAAGTTTTATATAACTAACAATACTACATATTTACAATCATAGTTCCAATTGTTTTCAAATAAGGATTGTTGATGTATACAATTGTATTGAACTTGTTGGAACGAATTCACGACTTACGATTACGAAAACGAAATACGAAACGTAACTGCAAATATAATTTGTGCCGCGTCAAGTAGAACTAGAAATAGTTTTTTTTTATTAAATTTACTTCACGCACAATATTTTATTTACTAGTGAAGTAGTGAGCTACATACGTTTAGTATCTTTACACCTCAATACAAGTTATAAGGTAAGTTTGCATAATGTAATTAAACCTAACCTTTTTAGATTTAAGTGTCGGTAGAAAAACTTATCGGTATCTAAACGGTAGGTAAACTTATCGGGCGGTAGAAAAACTTAAGATAACAGTTCCAATTTGCAAACAGTTTATAACTTGTCATTTCTAGCGTTTACCAGGTATGTAAATATTTGTCTGTGCAGTAAAGTTTAGTAAGAAATGTTCTAACCAATCAATTTCCAAACTTTTTGGAGAAACTGAAATATGCAGGATAAATGCAGAGAACATTGAACCTACTGTTTCAATTGTTATTTACTTTTATTTGCAGATTTCAAGTGCTTTTATACTGGCTTAGCAACTGTATAAAAATAATAGATGTATGTATGATACCATGTAAATGGAAAGAAGTAAAGTTCATAAACATAATAGACATGACTCACTATAGAATTACTGGCCAGTAGCAAAAATGTAATTATATAAGTACTCTCAACAAAAGAGATATGTAACCAGCCAAGAAATTAACATCTTTACTCTACTAGAAACATGGGAATTCATTATTATTTTTTGTTATTATCTCATTCGGATATAGGTATTTTATGAACAAAGAAAATTATAAACTTGAATACTTGGACTTGGAAAACTTGTGTTGTTGTGTAGTGTAGAGGAAAGTTTATTTGTATTACATATATAAAAGGAAACATTAGTACTAGGTCATTGGTCATTGGTACTAGGTCCAACACTGTCCTCCCATACCTATTAATAATGTTATTTGAATATACTGTACAAGCTAATTATTTTTACAAGTTAACTAAAAAATTAAAAATACTCCCAACACAAATTTACCCTCATTTTTATTTTGCTACTCCATTGTCGGACCCTGATTGATATCTATCTATAACCTATACATTGAGACTATTCTAATGAGCCCAAACACGATACCTCTGCTGTAAGTTGATGAGGGAGTTGGGTATCCTGCCAATTTCAGGTAATGCTGCAGCATCAGTTCAAGGTTACTATGTTATTCTAATATCAATGAAGTAAGACCTGATAATTTTGAAACGGCTCAATAGATTTTCTTGAATCTTATCTAAGAACACTCTTGATGAAGTCGCCTTTCAAACAAAACAAAAAAAACTAAACTGGTTCAGTCATTTGGCAGCTACGATGCCACAGAAACAAACAGAGATACACACATTAAACTTATAACAATGCACTGTTTCCGTCAGGGGTTAGTTAAAAAGAGTAACTGTGGAGTTTTTTTGCCTGCCCTTCTCCATAGGAAATCAATCAATTGGAACCGTGCACCTAGCTTCTGGACGTTTACAAGTGCCCAATCAATCTGCCTAGCCTTTTCTCAACTATGTTGGGGTCGGCTTCCAGTCTAACCAGATGCATTGTATTTTACATGGAGCGACTGCCTAACTCACCTCCACAAACAAGTGACAAGCTTTCTACTTACAAATAACAACCTGAATACAGACCACCTGCTTTTCTCTGATAATAACCCACCCTAAGCCCTTCTACCGAAAACATTTCTGCACCGACATAACACACACCATTACCACAACAAACACAACCACCATAACACACACACACACACACACACACACACAACCCCACACACACACACACACACACACAACCCCACACACACCCCCTCACACACAAACACCCACAAACAAACCTGAATAATCCAAATGTCATATAAATAAATTGTAATTTCCGAATTCTGCAATTATGGTCTTTGTTGACTTCAGTTTAAAACACTTGTTCTGCCTGCAATTCTTATGTGAAGTTGAAGTATTATGGGCTTATTCCACTGCCCTTCCTAATACAAGTTATTTTATAATTTAGTAGGGGTGCTGGTGGCAACATCTATGTATTTTGTTAACTAGCATAATTATGTCAAGTGTACCTGTTAATGATACCTACATTTGAATGATAGCGTTGTTATTTTTTGATTAAATAAATTATTATTTATTTAATTCCTTGTTGCCCCCGAGTGCCCCCTACCTACCCCATCGCATCGCATCGCCTGCCCGCGCTATTACTTCGTTTTCACTTAGAGTAACTTATTTCTGACTTTTTTGTTTTTGCTCGGTTCCTAAGGGAACCCTAGGGTACCCTCCGTAACGATAAGTAAGAAAGTACGTTAAGGTTGAACTTTACGACATTTTTCCCATACAAATTTCAGGGGGGTATTACTCCACTGTTTGACATTGTGCATCCAAAGTTAAACATGATGTCGTTTTGTCTCATTATTAATTTTGTCTATACGGAAACAGAATAGTAAAATAAAAAGCCATTAAAACCTTATGAGCCAACAAAGATTCGTTTTTCTCGCTAATTTTAACGCAACTTTGGGCGTAAATAAGTAATAAAAGAAGTGTAAAATCTCCAAAACAAAGTCGTCACTGACAAAGCTCAATTATTGAAAATTTTAATAAACTTTATTTGTAGTTGATTTATGCAGTGGTTTTTTCATAAAACTCTTTTGTCCAAAGGACTTTTCGTAATTTTTACGCGCTCGTTTGTCCTATGAATATCGTGCATTTCACTCAATAATGTTCCCCCCGTGCGGTGCGGAGGGAAGACGCTCACGCACACACATGCGCTTTGCGGCCTATATCGTTCGTATGTTTGTATAGTAGACTATTCTCCCTGCGCTATTATGTTATTATCATTCGTAAGTACGTAAACACTACACTGACCCCGGCTTGACTTTGGATTTCGATATGAGTACTACCTACTTTATCTGTTTGACTTCGCGCTGAAATTTGAACTACGTATTTACAAGCTTTTATTTATTTAGTTTCACCTGTCCCAGTGTTTGTCTGTAATGTATTCTTGCAAGATATATTTGATCCACTTCCCGGTTACCGATTGAGCTGAAATTTTGCATGCATGTGTAAATCGGATGACAACGCAAAATTATTATGACATGGAGCTGATTTGATGATGCAACCGGAAGGTAGCCATAGGAACTTGGTAGTTAAACGACACAACCCCATCGAGTTTGGACTCGTTTTATCCGTCTTGACGAGTACTTTGGTGCTAGATGGTAACCAGGGTCTGATGATGGAGTTGGAAGGTGGCCATAGGTACTCAGTAATTAAACTATACAACCCCATCGAGTTTGGGCTCGTATGATTCGTCTTGACGAGTACTTTGGTGCTAGATGGTAACCAGGGTCTGAAGATGGAGCTGGAAGATGGCCATAGGAACTCGGTAATTAAACGCCACAACCCCATCGAGTTTGGGCTCGTATGATTCGTCTTGACGAGTACTTTGGTGCTAGATGGTAACCAGGGTCTGATGATGGAGCTGGAAGATGGCCATAGGAACTCGGTAATTAAACGACACAACCCCATCGAGTTTGGGCTCGTATGATTCGTCTTGACGAGTACTTTGGTGCTAGATGGTAACCAGGGTCTGATGATGGAGCTGGAAGATGGCCATAGGAACTCGGTAATTAAACGACACAACCCCATGGAGTTTGGGCTCTTATGATTCGTCTTGACGAGTACTTTGGTGCTAGATGGTAACCAGGGTCTGATGATGGAGTTGGAAGATGGCCATAGGTACTCAGTAATTAAACGACACAACCCCATCGAGTTTGGGCTCGTATGATTCGTCTTGACGAGTACTTTGGTGCTAGATGGTAACCAGGGTCTGAAGATGGAGCTGGAAGATGGCCATAGGAACTCGGTAATTAAACGACACAACCCCATCGAGTTTGGGCTCGTATGATTCGTCTTGACGAGTACTTTGGTGCTAGATGGTAACCAGGGTCTGATGATGGAGTTGGAAGATGGCCATAGGTACTCAGTAATTAAACGACACAACCCCATCGAGTTTGGGCTCGTATGGTTCGTCTTGACGAGTACTTTGGTGCTAGATGGTAACCAGGGTCTGAAGATGGAGCTAGAAGATGGCCATAGGAACTCAGTAACTAAACGACACAACCCCATCGAGTTTGGGCTCGTATGATTCGTCTTGACGTCTTGTGCGATTACGATGTTGGTTCCATGGAGGAAGTTGTTCGGTTTGATGTTCTGTATCACACCCTGAAATTTGACGAGGATCCAAAGCGACACGTTGTATACCTACCCTACCCATCACGTTTGCGGAGTTTCGCTAGCTAATTTAATTTGACCCTGTATTACTTAGGTACTTACTTGATTTATTCTATTTGCTTGCGAAATAATTTCTTTCATAAGTAGGTACTTACCATAATTTTGCGTACACTAACACAGATGAAGTACCTACTGAGTCAACGACTTGTTCGGCGGAGAGAGTAGCTAAACAACTAACTAACGTAACTAACTGACTAGCTAACGTTGTATGATGTGGGAAATTTCATAGTTTAGCCAATAGAATATCTGCATTCTGCCTAGTAGGTAGGTACACACGGCTACACATAAAAAAAGCCAGAAATAAATATAGCTATAAATTTCCAGTTTACACTGACCTCTCATTGTAAGGAAATCCTATACAATGTGAGATCAGCTTAAACTAGGTAGGTAGTCAATATATAGTAATAGGTAGGTAATTAGGTATAATTATTTATTAATTAAGTATAATAATTATTTATTACGTACATAAACAGTAATAATAAGCGCGGTCGGGCCAATGATGACTGCTGGACAAGACAGTAAGCTTTTTTTTTTTTTTTTTTTTTGGTACTGACCTTTTCGCAATTGGCTCCGGGAGCCTCTGTTGCTTAACCGGGCGTCAGCGGGGCCAGATGGGCCTCTCGCCTTGCAATTATTAAGTAGCACAGCTAAGGGCGTCCCATAGTGGGACTCGAACCTAGGCTTAGGGCGCTACTGACTACTGAGCAAGTAGGGGACTTGTAAGTGTCGGTTTTAAAGACAGTAAGCATGCGTCGTGAACTCTTGAGCGATCGCTGCCTGCATGACTACACGGGGAAAACTTTTTAGAAACATAATAAATTATGCAATCTTTATAATGGGTACATAGAGCGGTTTAAATAAACAATAACAGCGCGCGCCTCCTACTTTTGTACGTGTTTGTATACATTTCCAGTTTACACTGACCTCCATTGTAAGGAAATCCTATACAATGCGAGATCAGCTTATACTGGATAAGTATAGCTTGATCTGTAGCCGGCTTGTACTTCCCGAATTCTCGGAATTTTGGCGAGGAGGCAGCGCTACAATGTAACATCGTTTCAGTTCGGGACTATTCGGAATGGCGTTTTTGTGCGTGTAGCGCCTAACTGCTCGTCACTGATACTATCTCTGTCGGTCATGATGCCAAGTGAGATAGCGTGTGTTTTGGCTACGCCCACCAGTGAGTTCGTGTCCGCGGCTTGTTGCACCTTAAGGCGAAAGCGCCAGGGTAGCCCGCGAAATTCAAAATTTCGTACGTTTTTTTGCAATTTGCAAGTTAGTATTAGGTTTTATGTTAATCAAAATTTGATTCGCGACCGTAACAAGTATGTATTTACAGAATTATAATCATTAAAGTCATCAATATAACTCTTTAAGACCAGTAGTGCTATTTTGTAGATATCTCACCGTGAAAACTTAGGTGAAGTGATTTTAAAGTGACCTGTCAATATTGTCAACCCCTAGCATCAGGTAGAATGACAGCTCACTTCACCTAAGTTATCACGGGGAAATGTTTACAGAATAGCACTGCAGGTAATCCTGTTGAATGACTATTTCATGAAATCTTGACATTTGAGGATTGTACTAACTTAAGGGAGTTGTATTACTGATTCTAATGATTATAGTTCTGTAAATATATATTAGGTCTTTACCTATGAAATTGCCGTTCTGCAGTACTGGCCATTTCAAATCAAAATAATTTTTGTTTGGCTAAGAATTCTAATTTCAAATTAATTTTATTTTAAAAACGGATTTTTTTTTCCAAAAGTAGTCATTTGTTTATTGATTAGTGTTACATTTTCATCGCATTTCAATCTTTTTCGTCATCATGGATACGTTAAAAATTCGTGTAATTATGGAATATGAGTACCGTCGTGACAGCAACGCGGCCCAAGCGGCACGCAACATCAACGACGTTTACAGAGCTAACACTACAAACCAACGCACCACTTGTTATTGGTTTGCTCGCTTCTGTTCTGGAAATTTCGACCTGAAAAATGAACCTCGCGGTCGTCCGAAGACTTTGGTCGACAATGACGATTTAAAGGCGATTGTGGAAGCTGATGATACACAATCTACGGCTGAATTAGCAGCAGCTTTCGACGTTAGCGTCAAAACAATATTGGTCCATTTGCGTCAAATTGGCAAGGTAAAAAAGCTTGACAAATGGGTGCCCCACGAACTCAATGATCGCCAGCGCGAAGTACGCGTCGAGACGTGCCTTGCACTGCTCAACAGACACACAAATGAAGGAATTTTGAACCGCATTGTTACCTGCGATGAAAAATGGATTCTGTTTGATAACCGCAAGCGGTCAGCAAGTTGGTTGGATCCTGGTTCAGCACCTAAACAATGCCCTAAACGAAAACTTACCCCTAGAAAAGTGATGGTCACTGTTTGGTGGTCTAGCGCCGGTGTGATTCATCACAGCTTCTTACCAAACGGGGTGAGCATTACTTCAGATGTGTACTGTGAAGAACTGAACACAATGATGGAGAAGCTGGCACATCTCCAACCAGCATTGGTCAATCGCTCGTCTCCGCTGCTCCTGCACGACAACGCGCGACCTCATACTGCACAGCAGACGGTCTCCAAGTTGCAAGAACTGGGGTTGGAAGCTCTCCGTCATCCGCCCTACTCACCAGACCTTGCGCCTACAGACTACTACTTTTTCCAGAATTTGGATAACTTCTTGGCGGGAAAAAAATTCAATACCCGAGAGGCAGTACAAAATGCCTTTGAAGAATTTGTTGCCTCCCGTCCAGCTGATTTCTTTAAGAAGGACATCAATAAACTGCCACTGCGTTGGCAAAGATGCATTGATTGCATGGGTGATTACTTCGATTAGTACAAATAAAAAATGCATGAAAAAAATTCGTTTAAATTTTTTCATACAAAACGGCAATTTCATAGGTAAAGACCTATTATTTGTTACGGTAGCGAATCATACTTTAATCAACATACAACCTAAGACTGACTTACAAATTGCAAAAAACGTAAGAAAATTCGAATTTCGCGGGCTGTCCTGGCGCTTCCCCCTTAAGCCTTTGGTCCCAGCTGTTATTCATGAATCTTTGATAGCTGTTACGGTTGAATGAATGAATGAATGAATTAATACTTTATTTGCCAGAATATAGGTACCTACATTGATTATGGTAAAGTTACGTATGTTCGTCAGAAGCCCGACAATCTGATAACCGGTCTTACCAAGGGGTATCGTATTACCCAGTAACTGGGTTGTTGAGGTCAGATAGGCAGTCGCTCTATATAAAATACTGGTATTGAGCTGCATCCGGTTAGACTGGAAGGCGACCCCAACATTGTTGGGAAAAGGCTAGGCAGATGATGAGTGTGTTGTGGAATATTATTATTTGACTCCCTAGTAGAATAGCTATAGGGATAGACGCCACACACGGTGGACCAACGGCCTAGGGTGAAGGTCGCGATAATCGCTAAACCGCTCGCTGTGGCGATGTTAGGAGGAAGCCTCCTATGCCCAGCTGTGGATGATGTTTATCATTAGTCTACAAGGCCCACTGCTGAACATAGGCTTCTCTAATTACACGCCACTGAGCTCGATTCTTGGCCACTCATATCCTAGCATTTCCAGCTAACTAGCTAGTTTGTTTAAAAAGATGCCCCGTAAAGGACTAGTCGCTACATCGAAAGAACCAGACATGATTTGAATTGTCAGTCTCTCTGACGAACCTGAAATAATCCTGTAAGTAAGCTTCGGTTTTCTAGAAGAGCTGTGGCCGCACTTAGCGGCCGTAATGACGGCTGTCATGAAAATGATGACAGCGTCGAAAGATTTAAACCGTTAGATTCGCCATACCGCGTCGCGTCGTAAATACAGTCCTACCAACTTATCTGTGAACTAAAAACTTTTTACAAAAAAATACAACTGACTCCCAAAAAAACACTACTAAGTGAAAATTAACTTTAATTTTGGAAGTCGGTGTCTTTGGCTTCTTTTTAGTTTCATTTTTTGCCACCGACTTCCGAAATTAAAGTTATTTTTCACTTTGTAGTGTTTTTTTTGGGAGTCGGTTGTATTTTTTTTGTAAAAAGTTTTTATTTTTCACTTTTTAGTGGTGCCTACCCCACACATTGAATACCACTCTGCAAAATAAATTAGAGCAGCATTCACATAGACTATGTGGAAAAAATACGTATTAAATGATTAAAGCTAACTCAAAAGCCACTCATCAGAACTTGGAAGATATTTATATGCAACCATCTCAAATAAAAACTTTGCAAAAAGGCAAATATACGTCGCGCTAAGCCGTGTCAGAAGTTTGGAAGGCGCAGTTTTATGTTGACGGAGATAACGAGGCTACGAAATCTGACTTCTGACAATCGAGGCCACACATAACATACAACTCAAGTAGCACAATTTGAAGCGGCATATAATTACCATTAAAATCTTTCTTCCTTTCTTTCTTTTTCTTTCTGTTTTTTTCTAAAAGCATTTATAGCCAAAGTGCACCTCATGACAATTCCAAGAAGCCCAAACACGGCTAGAATACATTGTTTTGTTACTGAGTTCCGGTGCCTACCTTCCGGCTTCTTCATCAGATCGGTTCGATGGTACCATTTTCATCAGAACCATTTATTTAAAGCTTCGTCATAGTCGCTTAACTGCTTTAATCGAGATATCTTATCGCCACCCGTGGAATACTTATTATCATTGAGAAGTTGCCGTGGCCATCTGTAGTATTCTTCATCAGTTCCACTTCACCATATGCTACTTTCTCAATGCAAATGCTTGATTTGTTGATGAAAATACCAAAATCGCTATAGTATGTATGCCTATAATTTTTGAGGAGTTCCCTCAATTCCTCATGGATCCCAACATCAGAACTGGATTTTGATAAAAATGGGACCAATCTGGAAGTATATCATTTCAAAGAAAAAAAGAATTTTCCAAATCGGTTCATAAATGACGGAGTTCTGAGGTAAAAAACATAAAAAAAAAATACAACCGAATTGAGAACCTCCTCCTTTTTGAAGTCGGTTGAAAAGAGGACGGTATCGTCGATTCAGTGTTGCTAATTAATATAAGGTGCCCAAAATTGAGTAAGTTTTCAAGAAGGAAATTTCACATCAGACATAATCGTTTAATAAGAATTACAGTTTTTACAAATTAAAAACAATGATACCTATATAAAAATAATAAAATAAATAAAAAGAATTTGATAATTTACAGTTACGTAGGTACGCTAACAGTTTAGTCTCTCAGCAATAAACAATGGCTATATCTAAAAAGTAATCCAATGAAGTGGAAATTCAGCAGATAAAATGTTCCACAGGGGGAAATAACTTTCATTTAATGCGAAGTTAAGTAGGTACCTACCCTGCAAGAGGTACCTGGATGTCTAGCATTTAGTTATGACCGTACCTAACCCCTAACACCAGATTTGACTAATTATAATTAGCAGTGGTACCTAGTGGTAGTGTAGTGTAATAAAAAAAAAACACTGCTTTACAATGATTTATTGAAAACCAGGTTTACAGTAATTGTGATCTTTAGATGAACCTGCATACACAACTTCATCCTGGTTGTGAGGCCATACTCCGCTTATTTCCGTACCAATATCATCATTATCACTAGCGCTTTCGGTTTCAGTGTCACTTAACACTTTTATAATAAAAGGTTTATCTAAATACAAATTATGTTTTAAGTATTCTCCTTCTAACCTGCGAACGTGTTTACAATGCTGTGCCCACACATGAACTGTAATAGCGTCAAAAGCTTCTCTAACTAGGCGGGGAATTTCAGCATTTTTGTGCTCAATATTTACATTTGCAACTTCTTTTCCATATGAGTTCAATGGGATTGAGATCACAGTGATAAGGTGGTAAATATAAGCATTTGTGTCTGTTGCCTTCTAAAATTTTTTCAATCTCATATACAGGTTCAGGCTTGTTTCTCTTAATTATTTCTAAAAGCTGAGGTTTATTCAAATTCTCTCCGTAGTCAATTTTATTTTGGGTCAACCATAATTGCATATCTTTTTTTAAGGAATTCGTATTTGGGACTTTATTCACACAAATACGGTGATAAGGAGCATTATCCATCACTATTATGGATGGCTCTCGTAAATTAGGCACAAGTTTTTCAATAACCCACTTTTTAAAGTTGGTACTATTCATTTCGTCATGATAATCACCACTTTTTGTGTTTGATTTAAACAAAGGTAGTGCATTTGTAACAAATCCAGTATCTCCTCCCGCATTAACAATAATATATCTTTGCCCTTTCGATACAGGCTCCAATACTCCGTCTTTGCCCTCTCCTTGCCAACATTTACCGATGTATGCGAAGAGTGAATATAGGTCTCATCTAAATAAATTATGGGCCGGGGCTGGGGAGATTTATTATTTTTATCCACTGCATGCAAGTACTGAGCTCTCTAAGCTGATATTTCATTACGCTCCATGAGAACCTTTCGATTGGATTGAGATTTTTCAAAACGAAATCTCACCTTGTGAAGTAACTTTCGCAGACTCTCGCTGTCCTGTGTAATTTATTTCTGTCTTTAAGACCTCTAGAAGCTTTTTTACAGTAGGGACCTCTTTTTTAGCAGAATAAAATTCATGTACTTTCCTCCGTATAACTCCCATGTCAAAATCATCAACATGCACAAATCCACTTTTACGTTTTCTCTCCTTGCCAGGTGTCCGAATTTTTGTACCAGTTTCTTCTGCTGCGTGCCCTTCCTTAACTATTTTTGAAATTAGTCCTTGACTCACACCTGAAATATAAGATAATAAAATAAATGTTAGTAGAATTTTGAAATCTGGCAGGTTAGTTTGCTCAATCACTTAGCAGGTTATCTATTAGATGTACGTTACCGTTACGCTAACCTGCAGCAAGAATAGAAACGAATATTTCGTGGACTTAAATAATTCGTTAAGTATCGGGTAATTTATAACAAGAAAGTTGACAACACTAACCTGTCGCTGCGGAAATTCGTTTGTATATTTGATTAAATGGAATAATTGGAGACCCCGCCCGAGCTTTTTCTTCAAAAAAGGTTTTAACCTTTAGAATAATGTTTCGAGCATCACTTTGAATAGCTTTCGGCATATTTAACTTTATAAATTCAGCAATATCACGACAAAACAACCAGAGAACCCGAATGTAGTAGACACTGACAATCGAATGACATTTCAACATGACGGCCGTAGTTCCAATTTTCGCCATTTCACAGATAAGTTGGTAGGAGTGTAGTTGCATTTCTGTTTCGTTTTCATACCGCTGACACGCAATGACGCAGTGACATCACTTGATTATCATGGAAACACTGTTTAGTAATGTGTGAGTTCACTCTTCTCAGTATGGACACTTTTTCTTGTGACTAAGTACAGTCAGCAACAAAAGTCGATTAACACATACAGTTTTTTAATCTTAATTATTGAGCGAAATATTTAATTCAAATCGAAACAGAAGTACTTACAATTTTAAAAACATTAACTCTTAACAGTTAAACGAAAAAAAGCAGTTTATCGAATCATTTTGTGATAATTTAGATCATGTCAAAAAGTAGCAGTGTTAATCGACTTCTGTTGCTGACCGTACCTACGGTAAATGCAAATCTAGCGATTTCAATCTTTGGGGGGCGGGGTTTTGACTTAATGTCAAAACTGGTAAAAATTACAGATTTTCATGACGGCCGTTGCGGCCGCTTTCCTAGGAAACCAAAAAACCAAAGCTGCACCGCAGAACACAGCATTATCAACTGCGACATGCTCATCTCTATTTGCCGCCTGTGTACAGACAGCCTAAGAATAAATCTGGCAATAAATAAAACAGATTTGACATAGAATTTCGCTCTGAAGCTGAAGTGACAAAAAAATAGTTTTGATGTTGACATTGTATTTTGTGACTGTTTATGAATGTTGTGTGTGACCTGTCGTGTCTGTTATTTTATTAGCACCATTATTCATTTGAAAATGTCAACTGGTGAGGAGATACATTCACCAAGATTGAGTAGCGCAGTCCTTCCCACAAAAATGTTAACGAATAAGAAGATCCAACCCGTAAGCTTGAATTGCGAAGTGTGCAATACGCTGCTTTACGCAAAAACGTCGACTAATGAGGAGATCACATCTCCAAGCTTGAGCTGCGAAAACTGCGAATGCAAAGAACTTTCCACAAAAATGTTAACTAATCAGAAAATCCAATCACTAAGCTCGAGTTCCGAAGCGCTTCCCTCAAAAGGGTCGACTAATGAGGAGATTCAATTAATACCACTGACGCTTAGTAACGAAGTGCTTCCCATAAAACGGTTGTCTAATGAGAGCCAAACAGAATCACTAAGCTGCGAAGCCTGCATTGTTTCCGAAGAGCATTTCACAAAAATGTCGTGTGATGAGGAGATCCATTCACGAAGCTTAGGCCGCAAAGCGCTTCCCACAAAAATGTCGACTATGAACTCAAAATGCTCGTGTTGCGATGCCGAAACAGAATCGGGTACAATCAGTCCAAATTCGTATGTATTTATTTCTACTATGTCATGTTATATCGGTTATATAGTAACCTTCTATTCGATGTAAATCTTGGATAGTGGATATTCCGCTCGCATCGCGCTTCGTGTTCGGAACTCCTTATTCTCGGCAGCGCGAGCGCGATGGAGAGTGCTCGAAATAACGGGCAATTTCCTAATTAACTTTAAATAGATGTAGCTTACCAATCATGCATTGATGCTGCTCAGCTATACACAAATCTTAAATGTTTCCTGTTAATTATTTTATTTACTTATTTATTAAAACTTTATGCACAAGTAAAAAAAAATACCGTACAAACAGGCGGACGGCATTTTCTACCGGTCAACCTTGTTATCTGTTATGCGCAGAGTAGGTAGGTATAGTTTATTGACCTTTAATTTTTGGATGGCTCTGGAGTTTTGATTAATATTTATTAATACTCTATAGCTTCTGCCCGCGACTTCGTCCGCGTGAATATTCATGTTCCTCGACGCACCGCGTCGCATTGCATCGCCCGCCCGCGTCTTGACGTTCTTTTTATTTATTTTTCTTTTTGCTCGGCTCCTAAGCGGCTCCTAGCGTGAGTTAAATAGCTTAGGTATAGCCTTCCTCAAGAATTGGGCTATTAAAATATGCAAAAAGGATTTTTCAAATCCGACTGGTAGTTCCAGAGATTAATTAGCGCGTTCAAACTTCAACAGAAAGCAATCGAACTCTTCTTCAAAAAAGGAACTTCTGTATTCGACCTGTATGTATGTATGTCCGCAATTTTCTCAAAAACCAATTTTGGTGATTATTTCACTAAAGTGATCTACATGTTTTCAGGAAGGTTTTAGTATATAATACATTAGGCAATTATTCTTTTGTACGAAGTTATATGCATAAATATCTCCGGCATTTCTAATCGGATTTCGATGATTCTTCTTTTCGTTCGTCTTGGGCTTATGTAATTGTATATTCAACTAAAATAGGGAATAATAAAGTTACTTTAAAAAAAAGTAAAAACCGACTTCAAAAACCTAAAACGAATAAAATAACTTTTATAAAAAAAAAACTTAACAGCTTCTGAAGTCGGTGTCTTCAGTACCTACACCTTACCTTGGCACCGACTTCAGAAGCTGTTAAGTTTTTTATGTAAGTCATTTTATTCGTAGGTTTTGAAGTCAGTTTTTACGTAAATTATAAATAAATAAAGATATACTTATACATAATATTTGCATCCGTTTTGCATCCTCGTCAAATTTCAGGGCATGATACAGCTCATCAAACCGAGCTACTTGCTCCATGGGACCAACATCGTAATCGCGAAAAAATAATCAGCCGTCCCATACATTTGCGTCGAGTAGGTATTGGAAGTTTTTGGGACAGTTGAAAATTTTTTCGCGATTACGATGTTGGTCCCATGGAGCAAGTAGTTCGGTTTACGGTTTTATATATTATAACGCCCTGAAATTTGACAAGGATGCAAAACGACTCGTTGTATAAAGATGCGTTTGAAATAAATATTACCCAGGTGCTATAATATTGAGCTTCTGTAATGTTAATTTAAACAAACATTCGCCACGTTCGTGCATTCGTTATGTACGAAGCCTAACTTTCTAATCTTTTCAATCTAGTTATCGCTAAAGCTACTGATCGTTCTATGTACCAATCGCGTTAGTAACGTTGTGTTGTGTGGACGTGTCTGACAATGGCTGAGAAAATATGTATATTACTATCATGTTTCGTTATTGTTCTGTGTTTTAGTCAAATCAGAGCCATGGGTCCCCTGAGTCCTCTCGATCCGTCCTCGTATTCGCGGCCTGGTAAGTTTTTAAACATTTTAGACTTAACGCCCTTACTTATAAATTTTTCTTGAAAGTTTTAACGTCAGTAAATGTATGGGTCAAATTATATTAACTAGCGAAACTCTGCAGATATAAAGGGTATCGACCGTATCGATATCTAAACATGACGACACAAAAATTAATAGTAACGACGATTTTTTTTTTTGTTTTTGTTTCTGCTACCTCTTTTAGTGCTGTTACTTGAGTTGAGAAAATCAGTGTTTTTTGTGTTATCATGTTAAAATTACGATACCCATCACGTATGTGAAGTTTGCACAGATAAAACTATTTTTCTAAACTAGTATTTCAAGTAAATACCTACGGTTGTTGACCCCAGAAAAAAAATATGATTTTTATCATGTCAGCGAAGTTTCGCTAACTAATTTAATTTGAACCTGTAGGTATAGGTACTGAACTAGTAACGTTAATAAATAAACCCCTAAGCTTTTTGGTCCTAGCCTAGCGCTCGGTACTTGTTTTGGCGTAGGTATGTTATTTACGCACGGCTACAGATCAAGCTATAAATTTCCAGTATAAGCTGATCTCGCATTGTATAGGATTTCCTTACAATGAGAGGTCAGTGTAAACTGGAAATGTATAGCTTGATGTGTAGCCGTGTGTACCATCGCGGACATTTGTGGTCAACCACTTTTCGACCTTAGTACTATGGTAGTAAGGTTCAAAAGTGGATCACCACAAATGCCCGCGATGGTACCTACCTACAAAATATAGAAGTTGACAGTGGGAATAATCGGAGCATTATGTTTGATAAAAGGTCTCGCGTTGATGAGATAACCCCTTTCTTTTGATCCACAATAAACAACGATGATTCGACGAACAATGTACCTACTCTTTGGTAACTTGCCTATAAGTACCTATCTATTCATTAATCGTCTCCGAAACGATCAATTGCCACAATTTATACAACGTGTCGTTTTCCATGTCAGGATGTGATACAGAACATCAAACCGAAAACTTTCTCCATGGGACCAACATCGTAATCGCGAAAAAATTTTCAACTGTCCCATAGAAAACTTCAAAACCTACTCGACGCAAATGTATGGGACGGCTGATTATTTTTTCGCGATTACGATGTTGGTGCCATGGAAAAAGTTGTTCGGTTTGATTGTCTATACTTACCACATTCTTAAATTTGACGAGGATGCAAAACGACACGTTGTATTGTAGTAATATCGGCAATCGCTTCAATTGCATTTGGTAGACGATCATTTTGGGCATCTATGTATCAATGTACCTACCTATCAATCATTTAAAAATGGACAATTTCAGTTGATCATTTCGGGGACGTTTATTAAAAGAAGAAACTCATTATATTATCCTCAGAAATAAATCGACTAAGTAACTAGTTTTTTTTCCACTTCATTGTGGTGCTTGATGAATTAAATAGATGTATTATCTTATTACAGAATTGGCGATCATAAAACACATTTCGTTGTCTTTAAACGTCGATTTTGAGACGCATGTCCTGAGTGGACAGGCAATCATAGACTTCGACGTTTTGCAAAACATCAACGATTTGGTAAGTTAGCAAAGCATGAGTACAGCGAAATAATACTCATTTATTTTACTTTTGATATAAGCACGCCTATGAAGTTCCTTATTTATTGGCAGGTAACCAACCACAGAACAGATTCTATTCTGTGCAACCAACCATACACGATAAAATGCAATACTTCATGGACACTATGAAATTCCTTATTTAACGAGTACAGCGAAATTATACTTATTCTAACCATTTATTTTACTTTTGACATAAGCACACCTATGAAGTTCCTTATTTATTAGCAGGCAACCAACCACAGAACAGAGCCTGTTCTGTGCAAACCAACCATAGACGGCAAAATGCAATTCTTCATGGACACTATGAAATTCCTTATTTATTGGAAACCACAGACGAAAAAATGCTATACTTCATGGACGCTAAAGTAAAATAAATAATTGGAAAAATTATTGAAATATTAGTTTTGGGAGCTTAAAGCAGTGACAGTGTAACTGCAGAACTATTTCTGGGCGTCTTGATAGCCATTGGCTATCAGCGGCCAAGTCTTGGTCTTTAAGCTTGGCCTTAGAATATCCCTTCTTTCCAAACTTTAGTTACTTATCTTCCATATTTTTATAAAGAAACTAGCTGCGACCCGCGGTTTCACCCGCGTAGACGATAAAAAGTAGCCTATGTGTTAATCCAGGGTATAAGCTGTACCATATTTCATCCAAATCGGTCCAGCCGATTGATCGTAACGAAGTAACAAACATACAACCACACACACACAAACTTTCACCTTTATAAACACACTAGCTATTGCCAGCGGCTTCGCCCGCGTGGATGTCGGAAAATATCCCACGGGAACATACTTTCCTTCCTTATTCCTTGTCTACATTATAAAGGGAACCTCTGTGCAAAATTTCAGCTTTTTAGGTCCAAGGGTTTGGGCTGGGCAGGCAGTCAGGACTTCTCTTTTTATTTATATAGATTTGTGTGATAGAAATATTTTTTGTTTATAAAAATAAAACTTCTACCCATCAGTGAGATGAGTTTTATTGGAGATAATAGCACTATCAGTTTAGATAGTGGCTTAGAGGTAGAAGTATCGATATGTCACTTTTGATGGCAATCCGTTGAAAACAGGTATCAATGCTACTTAGCTATCTGAGCATCTGGCTGGCGTGTGTGCTTATACCTAATATTAAGAATTTATTTACTTCAGACGCGCAGACATATCTAAAAAAAAGTAGGTACTTAATTTAAAAAAAAATATCGACTTCAAAAAGAAATTAACTCATAATTACGAAATAACTTCAATTTCGGAAGTTGGTGTCTTGGGGATCTGTATTTTAGTTTTTTGCCACCGACTACTTCCGAAATTATAGTTCGTTCGTTTCGTTTTTATTTTTTAAGTAAAAACTGGAATATTTGTTTGTAATAAGTATTTAAAAGTTTTGTTGTAAATATTGTAATGGAATTTGACCAAGGTTTTGAGATGTTTTCCCCTTGACACCACACCCGTAGCTCGTATCAATAAGCCAGGCCGTCACACTTACACGTATTCATCCATTTATCTTGAAAATTACTGAACCGATTTTGATGAAACTTGCACTGCTTCTTATTGAAGTAAATATAAGCCAATAAAAAAAATGTCACAATCCGATTAATAGTTTCGGAGATATGCGTGGATAAACATAATAGGTTGGGGAAAAAGTTTCTTCGCATTTTTTAAGAAAATTCAAAAAAAATTTTAATATACATTATTTACATTTATCTAAAGTGTGTAGGTACCATTTTGTTCGATAACTTAATGCCATCTTGTAGGTAGGGACATGATCCATTGCTATAGAAATTTTGGGACTTCTGACCAAAATACCGCGACAAGTGGTTTTGGCAGTCCTCTCGTGATGTTAATCTGACACTGCCTAAAGAATTCTGATGAGACCAAAACAGGTGGAAATCTGAAGGTGCAAGGTCAGGACTATACGGCGGATGCATTAACACCTCCCAGCCAAACTCTCTTAATTTTTGCTGAGTTGCTAAAGATGTGTGAGGTCAAGCGTTATCATGATGAAAAACCACACCCCTTCTGTTGATTAATTCCGGCCGCTTTCTCTCAACTTCTTGCTTTAATCTCATCAGTTGTTCGCAATAGAGTTCAGAATCGATGGTCCTGCCTGGTGGTAACAGCTCATAATGAATAATGCCCTTCCAAACCCACCACACACACAGCATCACCTTGTTGCGAGTTAACCCGGGTTTCGCCACAGACTGTGAAGCCTGACCGGCCTTTGACCACGACCTTTTTCGCACGTTCTTGTCGTACGTGATCCACTTTTCATCACCAGCACCATAATTGCGTAACACATTATCAATCGGAGTTGGTTTCATTTTGACAGTTCAACAACATTCATTGCATTATTTACGTTGTCGAGCAAACAAATTTTTCGAACATGTGAAGCAATGGATTAGCAATTTATTTCAAAATGAAACCAACTCCGATCGATAATGTGTTACGCAATTAGGGTGCAGTTATCAGCTTCTTCAAAAATGTTCGGTTTCATTAAGTCGTAATAAAGAATCACAATACATACATACTATAATGCTGCATATAAAAATTCAGCTGCATCCGGTTAGACTGGAAGCCCACCCCAACATAGTTGGGAAAAGGCTAGGCAGATGACATAATATTAGGTTGGGGAAAAAGTCTTTTCGCATTATAGTATGTATGAACTTAAAATAAAATCTCTTTGGCTATACTATTTGTATCTGGCTGGTTTTGGTATCATTGAAAGTTTAAATTTTAAAGAACATAATTCCAAATT
The DNA here is from genome assembly GCA_946251885.1 of Cosmia pyralina. NCBI lineage: Eukaryota > Metazoa > Arthropoda > Insecta > Lepidoptera > Noctuidae > Cosmia > Cosmia pyralina. The sequence continues at coordinate 18,248,882 of OX276357.1, forward strand.
CAAATTAGGAAAATGTGTGATTTTCATTTGTTTTTCGTACTGTCAAGATGAGTGAATCTAATGAAGAAATTCGATACATTTTAAAATTTTACTACAAAAAAGGTAAAAATGCAACGCAAGCCGCGAAAAAAAATTGCGATGTTTATCGACCCAGTGCAGTGTCTGTGAGAGTAGTACAAATTTGGTTTAAGCGTTTTCAATCCGGAAATTTTGATGTCAAAGATGCACGTCGCTCTGGTCGCCCTATTACGGATAAAATGGATGCCATTTTTGAAAAAGTGGAGCAAGATCGGCATATCAGTAGTTACGACGTAGCTGAAGAACTGGGAATTGACCACAAAACAGTTTTGGCGCATTTGAAAAAAACTGAGTACACAAAAAAGCTCGATATTTGGGTACCTCACGAGCTCACTGAAAAAAACCTAATGAACCCTGTACTCATTTGTGATTCTTTATTACGACGTAATGAAACCGAACCATTTTTGAAGAAGCTGATAACTGGTGATGAAAAGTGGATCACGTACGACAAGAACGTGCGAAAAAGGTCGTGATCAATGGCCGGTCAGGCTTCACAGACTGTGGCGAAACCCGGGTTAACTCGCAACAAGGTGATGCTGTGTGTGTGGTGGGATTGGAAGGGCACTATTCATTATGAGCTGTTACCACCAGGCAGGACCATCGATTCTGAACTCTACTGCGAACAACTGATGAGATTAAAGCAAGAAGTTGAGAGAAAGCGGCCGGAATTAACCCGTCGCGCGCTAATTAGCAGACACAATTGAAATTCTATTGTTATCTGTACACATGGTGTGCAATCGACATTTTAAGAGTTAATCAACAGAAGGGGTGTGGTTTTTCATCATGCAAACGCTAGATCTCACACATCTTTAGCCACTCAGCAAAAATTAAGAGAGTTTGGCTGGGAGGTGTTAATGCATCCGCCGTATAGTCCTGACCTTGCACATTCAGATTTCCACCTGTTTCGGTCTCTTCAGAATTCTTTAGGCAGTGTCAGGTTAACATCACGAGAGGACTGCCAAAACCACTTGTCGCGGTATTTTGATCAGAAGTCCCAAAATTTCTATAGCAATGGGATCATGTCCCTAGCTACAAGATGGCAAAAAGTTATCGAACAAAATGGTACCTACATACTTTAGATAAATGTAAATAATGTATATTAAAAAAATGTTTTGAATTTTCTTAAAAAATGCGAAGAAACTTTTTCCCCAACCTATTATAATGCGAAAAGACTTTTTCCCCAACCTAATACATACAAACAAACAAGCATACATACATACACACACCCACCCACACCCACCCAATGATACATCACACTACACACACACCACACACCACCTATAAAATTAAAAGAAAAAAATTTTTTTTAAAAACAAGCTTTTATTACTTCTTAATAAAAAGAACTAAAAAATTAAAAATAATTTAAACCTGATAAAAAAAATACCATTATATAGTTACCTACATTGCAACCTTTAACTCTTAAAATGTCGATTGCACACCATGTGTACAGATAACAATAGAATTTCAATTGTGTCTGCTAATTAGCGCGCGACGGGTTAACGATAATTAACCTTCTTCGTCTACGTCACAATAATCCCATATTGTACATACCTAATTAAATATTTTTATTAAACCCTAAAACTTTACACCTTGTATTTTGCATTTTATCACAGACCAAATTTTTAAAAAATAAAAGCGTGTTACATTTTGATGGAACATTAAAGAACATTTTAGCATATTACACCATCATTATTTTTCTTATGCAATAACAATGTAACACGTTTTTATTTATAAAAAAAAAACCCTATATACGTTCCTGTACACCTGACAACGTATATGCAAAATATCAGGATGATCGATTCAGTGGTTTGGGCGTGAAAAGCAAACAAACAAACTTACTTTCACATTTTTAGTTAGGATTTACCCTTACTAAATAAGATTATATTTCTCAGGTACTAGACGCAAGCGGACTAACAATCGAGTCCATAGAATTGGAAGATGGCACGCAACTACAGTACAAGATGGGGGATCATTTGGCTAACATGGGGTCCAAGCTGACCATATTGTTGCCGAAGCCGCTTGATGCGGACGAAGAGTAAGTTAATTCAAAACATACATCGTGGTTAAGGTAAGTAAGTAGACTGTTTTAGGACCTCTCGGTAAAAATTCTGGAAGTGTAGGTAAACACTGTTTAAGGGGTTATTGTACTTATCATTATGAACAACTTTTTCTATGAGATCAAACCAAAAATCAGCTGTTCCGTACATTTCACGAGTTATGCGAACATAAAAATATTTTAAATGAGGTAGATAGACATATTTCACTGCAGCCTGATGAAGTTCGCAGGAGTAGCACTGAAGTACACTGAAAATGTTGAGAAGTGTTTTTCGACTTGAGAACCTCATCCTATTTTAGTCGGTTAAAAATCGAGCCACAAAAAGTACACCGGAATACAGTTTTAGTTTCAAACTAACTGTACTGCGGTATCCTTTTTATTAACCGACTTCAAAAAAGGAGGTTCTGTATTCGACCCGTATGTATGTATGTTTGTTTGTCCGCGATTTTCTCAAAAACTAATGAACCAATTTTGATGATTCACTATCGTGATCTACATACTTTGAGAAAGGTTTTAGTAGGTATGCAATACATTATGTAATTATTCTTATGTTCGAAGTTATATGCATAAATGTACTGTATCTTCGGCATTTCTAAGCCGATTTTTGATGATTCTTCTTTTCGTTCGTCTTGTAATTGTATTTTCAACTAAAAATGGAAAAATAAATTTACTTTAAGAAAAGTAAAAACCGACTTCAAAACGAAAAACGAATAAAATTACTTTCTTATATTATAACACTTAACAGCTTCTGAAGTCGGTGTCAAGCTAAAGTGCATTGAAGAATTGAAGACACCGACTTCAGAAGTTCTTTTATTCGTTTTTGGTTTTGAAGTCGGTTTTTACTTTTTTTAAAGTAAATTTTTAATTACTTTTTAATTAATATTACAACTGCAGGTAGATTGTTGGTATGACATAATTAACAACGATATTTAGTATTGTTTTGTCCAATAAATAATAACCATGATATAGATGGAAACATAATAGAACACATTAAATCATTTCATTGCGCAATATCGATCACAGATCGAAAGTTATTTTGTGACGTATGGCACGTAGTGTATTAGATAGGTTCCTACAAATGAAGGTCGTAGTTTGATGGAATAATGACTTGGGTTAACAAGACAAACTCCAGTACTCTATTGGTTCTTGGCTGTGTTTGTTGTTTAAGGCTGGCCACATACAGTCGGAATTCCGTTTCGGAATATCGATTTGGAATTTTCGAAGGCAAATCCATACAAAATCAAGGATCTATCACACACGTCCAGTAGTTCTTCGTTCAAAATTTTCTGCCTTCGAATTTATTTTGTACTAGGTTTTACCGTTGAACGTATACAACCGGGATAAAAAATGTCCTATATTCTAATCCAGGTCATGGTCTACCTATGTGCCAAATTTCATCAAAATCCGTTTTAGCGTGATAGCGTAACAAAGAAACAAACTCACATTCACATTTATAATATTAGTTAGGATGGATTTGCTGCCTTCGAAATTCCGAATCGATACTACAAAACGGAATGCCGGACTGTATGTGGCCGGCCTTAATTTGAATAAAATTCGCTTTGACGTACTCTTTTCACGCGGTGAAAAGGATGGCTGGATGCTGATCCGAACTGCATTGGATAGGTCCATCTAATGAGATGGTCAAATTGGCCAAATTCTAGGTTAAACAATGGTGTAGAGTTAGACCTAGGATTTGATAAAAAAAGTTTGATCCAATGAGTCACTACTTATATCTTTTTGTCGTTCACAGTTATTCAATCCAATTTTCTTGATGATAATAGGTCTTTACCTATGAAATTGCCGTTTTGTATGAAAAAATTTAAACGAATTTTTTTCATGCATTTTTTATTTGTATTAATCGAAGTAATCACCCATGCAATCAATGCATCTTTGCCAACGCAGTGGCAGTTTATTGATGCCCTTCTTAAAGAAATCAGCTGAACGGGAGGCAACAAATTCTTCAAAGGCATTTTGTACTGCCTCTCGGGTATTGAATTTTTTTCCCGCCAAGAAGTTATCCAAATTCTGGAAAAACTGGTAGTCTGTAGGCGCAAGGTCTGGTGAGTAGGGCGGATGACGGAGAGCTTCCAACCCCAGTTCTTGCAACTTGGAGACCGTCTGCTGTGCAGTATGAGGTCGCGCGTTGTCGTGCAGGAGCAGCGGAGACGAGCGATTGACCAATGCTGGTTGGAGATGTGCCAGCTTCTCCATCATTGTGTTCAGTTCTTCACAGTACACATCTGAAGTAATGCTCACCCCGTTTGGTAAGATGCTGTGATGAATCACACCGGCGCTAGACCACCAAACAGTGACCATCACTTTTCTAGGGGTAAGTTTTCGTTTAGGGCATTGTTTAGGTGCTGAACCAGGATCCAACCAACTTGCTGAGCGCTTGCGGTTATCATACAGAATCCATTTTTCATCGCAGGTAACAATGCGGTTCAAAATTTCTTCATTTGTGTGTCTGTTGAGCAGTGCAAGGCACGTCTCGACGCGTACTTCGCGCTGGCGATCATTGAGTTCGTGGGGCACCCATTTGTCAAGCTTTTTTACCTTGCCAATTTGACGCAAATGGACCAATATTGTTTTGACGCTAACGTCGAAAGCTGCTACTAATTCAGCCGTAGATTGTGTATCATCAGCTTCCACAATCGCCTTTAATTCGTCATTGTCGACCAAAGTCTTCGGACGACCGCGAGGTTCATTTTTCAAGTCGAAATTTCCAGAACGGAAGCGAGCAAACCAATAACAAGTGGTGCGTTGGTTTGTAGTGTTAGCTCCGTAAACGTCGTTGATGTTGCGTGCCGCTTGTGCCGCGTTGCTGCCACGACGGTACTCATATTCCATAATTACTCGAATTTTTAACGTATCCATGATGACGAAAAAGATTGAAATGCGATGAAAATGTAACACTAATCAATAAACAAATGACTACTTTTGAAAAAAAAAACCATGTTTTTAAAATAAAATTAATTTGAAATTAGAATTCTTAGCCAAACAAAAATTATTTTGATTTGAAATGGCCAGTACTGCAGAACGGCAATTTCATAGGTAAAGACCTAATATTAGGGTTTGGGATGTAAAAAGAAAAAAATATATTATGCTCCACTAGCTAGAATTCTTTCATTACATTAGGATTTTAATATAACTATAATGAGTAGGAATTCTAGGAATAACTCTATATTCCATTACTAACTCTCTTTTGTCTTTCCAGGTTAACTGTTAAGATACAATATAGCACGGACCCTGAGGCGTCGGCCTTGCAATGGCTGGCCCCAGAGCAAACGTCGGGCAAGAAACATCCTTACTTGTTCAGCCAATGTCAGGTCAGTTTATTTACCTACTTAATAAAAATCACTGACAGACAACTCACAGCCTAAACCGCTGGGTGTAGAAGTATGAAATTTTGCACAAGAGTTTCTTGTGCAAAATAGAGAATTAGAATGTCTTGTGCAACGAAGGTGAGCACACTAAGGAAGGATTTTTGAAAATTCATCCCCTAAAAGGGGTTGGAATAGGGGATGGAAGTTTATCATTTTTGTCGTTGAGAAATCCCATCGGGCACACGACTTAGTAGGCCATACACGTTACGGTCTCGTGTATTCGCATAGGTCGACCGGCGTGTCTTATATTCCAAGAACTGCATATATGTATTCCAATACACGCTCCGGTCTTCCTGTGCAGACACACCTGCACAGGTAGACCCTAGCGTGATGGCTGCCATTATACATCAATATTTTTGTGGGTTTCGGGAGTCTTTAAACTGTTTTTGGCATACTAGTCCGAGTTCGATTTAGGACCTATTTACACGATAAGGTTGTAAGCAGTACCTGATGAAACCTCAAAAATGCACTTTAGGATCAAACAAACATTATCGTTTGCTAACTTTTTTTCTGTCAGTTGTTTGCCTGACCAGATGTGGCTGGTTATCATTATACAACACATATCATCTGGCATCTGGCCTCGTAACCATTTCCGGGGAATACCTATTTACAAAAGATATGATTATTGTAAAAAAATACTTAAATTGATACTGTAAATATATATTACTAGCCGTTGCCCGCGACTTCGTCTGCGATCCAGGATGAAATGAAACCTATGTCCTTCTCCAGGTCATGGTCTACCCATGTGCCAAATTTAATCGAAATCGGTTCAGCCGTTTTAGCGTGAAAGCGAAACAAACAAACTTACTTTCGCATTTACAATATTAAGTTAGAATTAGGATGAAAACGTTACAAATCAGATATTGTTATATTTCAATGAGCATATCACTCACTAGTAATAAATAACAACTGTCATTAATACATGAAAACACTAGGTACGTAGTTATAGAACACAGTACATTTAATAAAGTAATGGACTCTTACAAAATGTATTTAAACTAAACAATTTATTATAAACAAAACTGAGAACGGGTCTTCTCGCGATATTCCTTTTTACGAGCTAAACAGGTACCTACTTGTTTCCCGACGTTAACTACGACGACGACGACGGACGGTGACGTTTAACTTATTATTTGGTCTTCTATAAATTTTAAAGATTCCTAATGTTAGAAAATGGAGGACCAAAATTATTGCATCTGGAATTATGTATACCAAAGGTGTTTTTCACGTTGATTTAGTAAAATGGTCTCTTATACTTACAATGTAGAAATAAAATACAAGTAAAAATCTTTTTCAAAACAAGCTTTTATTGAACTTAAAATTAATGAACAAAAACACGTAAACATAGAACTTTAATATTTTCTTAAAAGCTTGAGGCTTATCTTCAAGTGTATGAAGAACGTTCACGCCTCAAGCTTTTAAGAAAATATTAAAGTTCCATGTTTACGTAAGTTTAATTTAGTACTTTTTATTTCAATAAAAGCCTGTTTTTAAAAAGACTTGTATTTTATTTTGTACTTTTTAGAATTAAAATTTGATAAAATATCTGTTCTATCACCTTAACTTGTAAGGTACTTGTCAAGACAAATTCAACGAGTCCAACACTACAAGGCTATCTTGTCGACTGTTGAAGAGTTCCCTCGTCAGGAGCCAATCCTGGGTGCAGCAGCCAGGTCAAGGTGGATTTTAGAACGTACTATCATAATTAACGCGTATATGAAATTTCGTGTCTGTACTGTTGACCGTTGAGGAGTTCCCTCGTCTGAAGCCAATCCTGGGTGTAGAATCAGGTCATGCTTAACATAATAACGCATTGTCTTCAGAACTGAACCAACATGTAAAATGTCAACTCCGTAGGATAAGAGGAAGTGATTTTAATTCAGCTTGCAAGATTTGCCCTAAACAAACAAACAAACAAACATTGCAAAGTTTGTAAACCTCATGGGAGTGACGGCCGAAGTACATATTTTCCTAAAAACTCACCTTATCTTGTAGTGTGAATTACCAACAATTTTTTTGTCTTCCTCCCTTCAGAAGGCTAAACCTTTTTCGTTATCATTTTTTAGTGTAAAGATAAGATTGATAGATTATATTGCACCAATCTATTAAAAAAAAGACTACTCCATATTTACTGTCTATTTTTTCTCCATAGCCAATACACGCGCGTTCCATCCTACCATGCCAAGACACCCCCGCTGTGAAATTCACATACAACGCTGAAGTGACAGCTCCTGAGGAGTTCACAGTCCTCATGAGTGCACTCAGGGGTGAAGTGAAAAGTAACACGACTACATTCAGGCAGCCGATGCCGCTGCCTTCGTACTTGGTGGCCCTTGCTGTAGGAGTTCTAGAGTCTAGGACCCTTGGACCTAGGTAAGTGGAATAAAAGTAATGGAGTCTACATAAACATAGTGTGGCTAGTGTGGCAAGTTGCAGCTCACATGTTGACCACAAAGTGTATACAGGGTGTTTGGAAGCTGGGTGCAAAGCCTTAAGGGGGTGAGAATAAACACAATTTAGACGATTTTGAACCATACATGTATTAGACTGATGACTGACTCTCAGGTCCTGTGCCCATATCTCTTGCCGGAACGCCCTTACCCATCTGCTCCGACTTTCGGTACCTCGGGTCGCTTGTCCAAGTGGATGGCGAAGTAGACCGAGACATAACGCACCGGATCAACTCAGGATGGATGAAATGGCGACAGGTTACAGGAACAATTTGCGACCCACGGATTCCCCTCAAGTTAAAGGGGAAAATTTACAAGTACTTGATACGGCCTGTCGTACTTTATGGATCGGAATGCTGGGCAGTGACGAAGACGGATGAAAAAAAATTGCCTGCAGCGGAGATGAGAATGTTGAGATGGATGTGTGGAGTGACGAGAACTATTATTGATCGAAGGACGAGAATGGATAAAGTAAGAAATTAGTATATAAGAGGAAGTTTGAAAGTGGCGCCAGTTACAGAAAAGTTGAAAGGAAATAGTTTGTCTTGGTATGGGCATGTAATGAGGAGAGACGAAACGCATGTGACTAAAAGAGTGATGAATATACATGTTGATGGATGGAGAGGCAGAGGAAGGCCAAGAAAAGATGGATGGGTTGTGTGAGGAATGATATGAAAGAGAAGGGAGTGAATGATAGCGTGAAGGTGTTGACAGGGGAGAATGGAAGAAGAAAACGTGTTGCGCCGACCCCAAGTAATATGGGATAAGGGCAGCAAGATGATGATGTATTAGACTGATGATGATGAAATGTTTTTTAACTGCAAACTTTTAGTTTTAAACTGGTTTATTGGTTTGCAGTTAAAAATGAGGTGCCTGCTTAAACCACAAATCACTAAATACATTCAACGCTAAACACATAATTCTGTGACAATCTTCTTCGAAGGATGTTTTAGATTCGTTTGGCTCTAAATGCATTTAGTGCTAGTGGCCCTTAGTGTAGAGTTGTAGACAGTGCAACTCCACGTCTGAGCGCGTATTTTGCGTAGGTAGTTTTAATGTCATAGCAAATAAAATAATTAAAAGTCACTTGAACGTCAAAATTTGCCAGAAAATAGAATTGATTCCAGCTGCCCTTTCCAAAAGGTAGTTTCTTAGGGAGAGGAATGGGCAAGAAACTCCCAAAGTTACTATTTTCAAATGTTTTACAATATTTGAAACGTTTTATTGTTATACAATGTATACAGGGTTAGTTTTCAATGACCAGCCAAATTTTCACAGGGCGTTCTACCCGTGAATATGAACAACTTTTACTATGGCATCAACTTTAAAATCACGAAAAAAAAAACAGCTGTTCCATACAAAAGTTCAATACCTACTCGACCAAAATGTATGAAACAGCCGATTTTTTTTTTCGTGATTTCAAAGCTGGTCCCATAGTGAAAGTTGTTCATAATCATAGGTAGAACACCCTGTGAAAATTTGGCTGGTCATTGAAAACTAACCCTGTATATGTTTTTTATTTGTTAAACAATATTTTATTTTATACGTTTAGTATTCAAATGCACGAATGAAATTAAAAAAAAAATCAAACGGTCAATGTCTGTGTGTGAATTGTGAGGGCAAGCAATTTTTTTTTTATGAAATAAAAAAACCTTTGCAAATATTTGAAAACCGGTTGTAACAACCCTTTCAGATCAAAAGTATGGTCAGAAAAGGAGGAAATCGAGCGCAGTGCGTGGGAGTTCGCCGATACTGAGAAATATCTACAAGCGGCTGAGAAGCTGTGCGGTCCATACGAGTGGACGCAGTACGATCTGCTGGTGTTGCCGCCTTCCTTCCCCTATGGCGGCATGGAGAACCCCTGCTTGACCTTCGTTACACCTACGCTTTTGGTAAGTTAAGATAAAAAAAAATAGAAGATTTAGTTTTACATGACAATGAATACGTACGAAGTAAATCTTTTTTTTTTAATTTCATTCATTTGCTGAGTAATAACAGCCGCACGGGTCGATTTATCAGGTTAATCTACGCTTGCTGGGGTTGGTCCGTGGATGGGTGACCATCTTTACATACCGCGACTCCTCGTGCCTCGGAAACACGTTAAGCTGTAGGTCCCGGTTGTCATTCGTGGATCTTTGACAGTCATTTCGGGTTGTCAGAATCCCGAAAGTCTGACAACCAGTCTTACCAAGGGTATCGTATTACCCAGTAACTGGGATGTAGAGGTTAGGTCAATCCATGTAAAATACTGGTATTCAGCTGCATCCGGTTTGACTGGAAGCCGTCCCCAACATAGTCGGGAAAAGGCTAGGCAGATAGATTGATTGATTTGCAGATTTCGAATAGATAGGTCGCTAGTCTAGCCGCAAGTGCGAAGATTGTTTTGTCAGTGTTATTTTGGCATTTCATAAGAAAATTCTCCGTTGCCCGGTTGATGGAGATGGCAAATTGGTTCGCCCTAAGCGTATCTGACGAAATATAGGTGTTTACAGTACATACATTTTTGCCTGCCTTCCCTTTAAGGTGAATGCGCAGAGGTAGCCCGCGGAATTCAAATTTTCTTACGTTTTTTGCAATTGCTGGTCAGAGTCAGGTTGTATCTTGATCGAAATATGATTCGCGACCATAACAAATATGTTTTTATATAATTATTACCATAACCTTACACCGTTGTAAGGTCCATGCCTCATCAGAAGGTTAAAAGTCGCCCAAAGGGCAATAGAGAGGGCTGTCCTTGGAGTTTCCCTACGTGATCGAATCCGAAATGAAGAGATCCGCAGGAGCACCAAGGTAACCGGCATAGCTCGAAGAATTGCCAAACTTAAGTGGCAATGGGCAGGACACATTGCTCGCAGAACAGATGGCCGATGGAGCCGAAAGGTTCTGGAGTGGCAATCGCGTAACGTAAAGTGGGACGGCCTTCCACAAGGTGGACCGATGACCTTGCGAAAGCCGCAGGAATCGCTGGATGCGAGAAGCACAGAACCGGTCGGAGTTGTGGTGCTTGGGGAGGCCAATGTCCAGCAGTGAACGTCTTTCAGCTGAAATGTTGATGATGAACCATAAGAATCATCAATACATCTCTCTAAGTTAGATTTGTTCTGTTTTGATCTGATTTCGGAAAACATGCCATTTTAGAACAAATGTTACTCAGAGAGATGTATTGATGATTCTTATGGTTATAATTACGTAAATACATATATTATTTGTATATAGTCGCGAAAAAACAACTTGACACTGACCTGCAAATTGCAAAGAACGCAAGAAAATTTGAATTTAGCACAGACGAGATGTTATGTGGCCAAGTTATCTAGTTCAAATCGATCGACAATGCCTCAATAATGATTATGAATCAAAACTCGTGTCACGGACCAATATCTAAATACAATCTCAATACTCTTATGTAAGTTCTAATTAACACAAAGATCAATACTTTATCATCTGATTAGATTTTGACTTGATAAGAAAAAGCAATAAAAAAAAGATTGTAATGCAATTTTCTTAGATGGATCATGGATTGTATTAATCTCTTTATCAAGAAATCAGAACAATGCTAGTATTTAAATTAATAAAACCCGGCCAAGTGCGATACGAAGGGTTCCGTACCACAGAGCAATATTTAACACTACCTATTTTAAAAAAATACTTCCTTAGTTCCCGTATTTTTTTCACGGCAAGAAAAACGTGTGAGTACAAAAGGCCTACCGGTTGCTACAGCTGCCGTGATTCCTAATACATCTTTGAAAACTTAAAAAGAAGTTTCATTGACCGTTGCGGTAAACAGTTCACTTACTCACAGGAAAAAAAAATAAATACTTAGGTATACGTATTCTCATATACATTCAAATACCCTTATATTATTGTGTATTATTTTGCATCTATAGTGTATTTTGTACTTTTTCATGCCACTTGGTAAAATATGGCTGTTGCTAATTATTTTTTTTTTATGTCACCATCTTTTGTACCCATGTTTGCAAAATAAAATATCTCATCTTATCTTATATCTACTGGTTTTATACATGAGCTTTGTTGAAATTCTGGTCTACAATAAAGCAATTTTACCCGAATGAGATTATATTTTATTTACTATCGACAAACCGGACGCCTTTACACCTTAAAGTTGCTTTTTGACACATTCATTGGAAAAATCCTGCCCCTATGGTCCTTTGTTTTACTTTGTTAAAAGTACAATAAATGCAGCTTGCAAGCAAAATTGTTTCAAAATTGGAAAGACCTAGGTACCTATTCGCAAAAATAACCTGCTTTTTCAATCATTTTTTACCATTTCCTCAACAGGCGGGCGACAGAAGCCAAGCTGACGTCTTAGTCCACGAGATAATGCACAGCTGGACAGGCAACCTAGTGACCAACAGGAACTTCGAGCACTTCTGGCTCAACGAGGGCTTCACCGTATTCCTGGAGCGGAAGGTCGGCGCCTCACTCATCAGTGACTCTGTGGAGGCCAAGAAGAGTCGCGATTTTCAAAGCTTGTTGGGGCTTCAAGAATTGAATGAGGCGGTGAGTTGAAAGTTTTTTTTTTTTTCAATTTTATTTGTATAGTTGCCGGCTCGTAACTTGGCAAGGTTTTGGCGATGTGGGAGTAAATTCGCGCCTGTACACTTAGTGCCACAATTTTTTAAAACTTTTATTGCTTGCCATTATTCTATGATTATTGATATAATTTATTTTTAAACATATCAGTTTAGAAGTTAGTTAAAGAAATCAAATGCGCAGCTAACGATTCTTGCCAAGTTACGTGCCCGGCGACTATACGCAAGCTGGTTTTCTTGCAAAATTATTTTCTTACCTCGCGTCCTAACCTAACATAACAACTAAAAAGATGTGAAAAAAAAAACAGCTGTTCCTTACATTTATGTTCGCATAACTCATCAAAATGTAGGGCACAGCTGTTTTTTTTTCCTCATCCTAAATTAAGAAAATTTTCCTTGTATTCTTTCTCATATTGTACTGACATGTTTATAAGTTGCCTTTCTTCACTGTTTCTGATGTACTCCGTAACAAAATGCAAATGCTGCTAGAATTGTTATACAAAAATATGTTTTTACTTTTTAAGTTTATTAATTCCTTCTGTTTAATTATTTAGTCTGGGTGGATCTCTTTACTAACTTCGTACCTTTAGCTGCTTATATTATTTGGTATTAAATAACCATTTTTATGTGATTGCTCTACTATTAATATGCCTATCTACGAAATCTTAACGCGGTTAGCACACCGATGCGACGCAGCAAGTTGTGATGCGAAAACCATAGACAATCCAAACATAATTCATCGCACTTTGCGAATCGCAGCTAGCTGCGACGATGTGCTAACGGCTTTTAAAATAATATGACTGTAAGCGCAAAATTGCAGATCGAAGTCTTCGGCAGTTCTAGCCCTCTAACGAACCTCGTGGTAGACCTTAACGGGATCCATCCAGATGACGCCTTCTCTCGGGTGCCTTACGAGAAGGGATCACTCTTCCTCCGCTATTTGGAAGACCAAGTTGGAGGCCCCGGTAAGTCCTAAACTATGCTTTGTTTTAGATCATCGATGTGTTGGGTCCTACGAATCAGTTGACGAGGCTCGTCGTAGATTTGCATGGAGTGCACCCTGATGATGCGTTTTCAACAGTCCCCTATGAGAAAGGATCCTTATTCTTGAGGTATTTGGAGGACCTGCTCGGCGGACCTGGTGAGTTTACAGAGACCACAAATGGGTAACTCAATGAAATGTCATAATAAAATTTTGAGTACCTAAGTATACCAGGGGGCGTTTTTAAGTTCGCGGAATGGGGGGGAGGGGATAACAATAGGTCATTATCGGGATGGCCACAACTTCAGCCACTCAATATTAGTATAAATACCAGGTTTTATCTTAATTGGATCATTCCTGCCCGTTTGATTATGCTCATGACCATCATCTTCAATGGTGCCATGGGTAATAATATCTTTCCTCACGCCTGGAAACAGGCTACCGTTATCGGTATCCCTAAGCCCGGCAAGCCTAAGAGCGAGCCCTCTAGCTACCGGCCTATCAGTCTGCTCAACGTCTTCGGCAAAATCTATGAGAGGCTTATTTATAAGCGTCTCAGAGATTATGCCGAGACAAAGGGTCTCATTCCCGACGAGCAATTCGGTTTTCGAACCCAGCACTATTGCGTGCAGCAGGTCCACCGTATTGTCGAGCACATCAGCGTTGGGTTCCAACGCGGTGCGATGACTGGTGCTGTCTTCTTTGATATAGCGAAAGCCTTTGACAAAGTTTGGCACAACGGCTTATTATATAAGCTGTACCAACTCGGTGTGCCGGATCGTCTCGTGCTCATCCTACGAGACTTTTTGTCAAACCGCACCTTTCGCTATCGCATTGAAGGAGCACTTTCCTCCCCCCACCCTATTCGCGCAGGAGTCCCTCAGGGCTCTGTGCTTTCCCCCCTCATATTCATCCTCTTCGCCAGCGATATCCCGAAGAGTAAAAAGGCACAGTTGGCGCTGTTCGCAGACGATACGGCCATTTTCTCCAAGGGAATTCGCCCTGACTCGATCGCTCGCACCCTCCAAACCGCAGTCGATGCCCTCGGCAAGTGGTTTCGAAAGTGGAGAATCGAAGTCAATCCCGATAAAAGCCAAGCCATTCTCTTTACGAGACGGCGTAGTCGGCTCACCGCCCCTCCTCGGCCGATCACCATGTTTGGCAAGCAGATCCCTTGGGAAAAGCGAGCCAAATATTTAGGTGTGACGCTCGATAGTCATTTAACATTTTCAGAGCACATAAAGCAGGTTCGTTCGCGGGCCTACTTCGCTCTCGGCCGTTTACACTCCGTTCTGAATGCACGCAGCAAGTTGTCCCTTAAGTGCAAGTTGCGTATTTACACAGCGTGCATTCGACCTATCATGACCTATGCGGGCCCAGTCTTTGCGCATGCAAAGCCCCACCTCATCCATAGGATGCAGACCCTTCAGAACCGTCTCCTCCGAAAGGTGACGGGAGCCCCCTGGTTCGTTCGGAACGCGGACCTCCACCTTGACCTTAAAGTCCCGACCATCCGTCAGTACTTGAAACGCCTTTCCAAGCGTTTCTTTGATTCCGCCGTGAAACATCGCAACCCCTTGGTTGTCGAAGCCGCTAGCTATGTCCCCAGTAGAATCAGTAGTATCCGCCGTCCGCGACATGCCCTCACTGAACCCGATGACCCTATCACCCTCCTCCAGGAAAGTAGTAGGGACACTAGCACAGTCCAACACAAACACAGATCTACATTCCGGCCTCGCCGCCGAGGCCCACCGCGTTTAAGACCATCTAACGTAAATGTAAATTCATGTCCCTTGATCGGTTTAATCGAGCCAGCTGGTGGCGTAGCTGAGCCTGTAGCTTTAAACTCCCCTGATAATAATAATTCCCCTAACTTGATCCAGCCTATTGCTTTGCCTTGTATATCATTGGTCAATGACAACGACTCCCTAAGCCGAGGTCCGTACCCCACAGGGGGTGCCCTTAGTGCGCAGTCGTTTAGTTTATAATTTAGTTAGTATTTATGCCCCTGGCTGGAGGCTTTTGAGCTCGCTTAAAGGCACCAACAGGAAAGTCCGGTTAAGTAGTCGGGACCTCTCATGGTCACACTACGAGATGCCATACAAAAAAAAAAAAAAAAAAAAAAAAAAATTGGATCATTAGTCTTTGAACTATCGTCAAGCAAACAACTCAATTGGGAAGAAAGTGTGAATTATGGAAAACATCGAGTCCCGTGCCGTAATAAAGTTCCTTACCAAGCAAGGAAAGTCAGTTCAAAATATACTGGAAGAGATGGAATCCGTTTACGGGGACTCTTGCCCGGGTAAAACCATGGTTTACAAGTGGCACAGTCTCTTTAAACAAGGCAGGACCTCACTTGAAGACGACCCACGGCCCGGACGGTCGATCGAGGTGACTACTCCGGAAATCATTAAAAAAGTCGAAAAAATAATATTGAAAGATGCCAGACTAAAGAAGAAACAGCTTGCAGATATGGTTGGAGTATCGGATACGACAATTTTCAAAATTCTACACGATCATCTTGGCATGACAAAGGTCAGTGCAAGATGGGTGCCAAGAATGCTCACGCCGCCTCAACAACAACACCCCGTGGAGTGTTCTCGCACGTTTTTGGACCTCTGTAACGAAGATAAGGATGGACTATTAAGTTGAATTGTTACTGGAGATGAAACTTGGGTTCATCATTATGAACCTGAGTCGAAACAAGACTATGCAGTGGCACAAAAAAGGCACACCACCACCCAAGAAGTTTAAAGTGTCACAATCGGCTGGAAAAATCATGGCAACAGTGTTTTGGGATTCAGAAGGGATCCTGTTGACCGATTATAAAGATAAAGGCTTTTCTATAACCGGAGAATACTATGCTTCTATCCTCGAGAGGTTGAAAGAAAGCATTAAAGAAAAAAGGAGCGGTAAATTGACCAAAGGTGTCCTTCTTCACGACAACGCGCCTGTTCACAAGAGCCGTGTTGCGTTGGCTGCCCTGCATAAGGTGGGCTTCGATATTTTAGACCATCCACCCTACAGCCCAGACCTGGCTCCCAGTGATTATTACCTCTTCCCAAAACTGTAAAAAGAACTTCGTGGGAAGAAATTTTCAACTGATGAAGATGTGAAGGACGAGGTTTCAGCTTATTTTTCGGACAAAGACAAAGCATTTTTTTATGAAGGTATACCTACATAAGCTAATTGAATGATCTGAAAAATGTATAAGGGTAGCAGGTGAATATATTGAAAAAGAAAAATAATTTAGTATTTTTATTTTCACTTCTCACCCTCCATTCCGCGAACTTAAAAATGTACCTGCGTATGTTACCTGCAGTTGTATTAACTGGGTATTTAACTAGATGTCGCTGATTTTGTCACAATAAAAAATTGTATTGAAAATGTTGTACTTAATATAAAATAGTCACATAACTAATAATAATCTATATGTATAAATAAAAAGAGAAGTCCTGACTGACTCATCAACGCCCAGCTCAAAACCTTGGACCTAGAAAGCTGAAATTTTGCACAAAGGTTCTCTTTATAATGTAGATGAGGAATAAGGAAGGAATTCCCGGTAGTACGTTCCCATCCACGCGGGTGAAGCCGCTGGCAAAAGCTAGTAAAAAATAATTAAATAGTGCAATTTACCAACTTTTTCATGAACATGTAGTTCCACGGCGCACAATAGGCTAGTTGACCGTTCTTGAAAAATCAAATAGTAAAACTGTGGTTTATTTTTCCTGGGACGTGAATATTAACAGAACTAATTTTTATAATTCAATTTAATTTTGATGGGCTCGGGTGTCATCATACTTTTGTTTGAAGGAACTTTGTGTGCGTGCATAAGTTTGTTTCTCATTGTTTCTATTTACAATTTGAAACACAGTTAATACAATTAGTGACGTATCGCGCTCTGATTCCTGTTTAATGTCACGCGAGCAATGGCTTTATTTTTACGCAATTATTTCTCAAATATATTAATATTAATCAGAACCAAGGAGTCTGAGTTCGCATTGTTTTTTGAAAATACACGGCTCAGATGTTTGCATAAAACCAAGAACTGACAGTCAGTTAATGTTTTAACTTTGTATTCCAGTCTCTTGGTGCCTGCTTCAATCCATAAAGTGACCGTTTCAAAAAACACACTTTCGACTCTTCCCCTTCCCTTACAAAGCCTTCTGGCTGTGTCAAGTAGATTTCTTCCTCTAAATCGCCATTCAGAAAAGCTGTGTCCACATCCATATGGCGGACCTTATAATCTTCCTGCACTGCAAGCGCTAACAGGGTTCGCAACGATGAGTTGCGTACAAGCGGAGAAAAGGTTTCGTGATAATCGACACCTTCTCTTTGTCGAAAAATGCTTCATGCACTACCGTCGTCGAACATAGGCACTTTGTTCGACGATACTACTTTCCGCCTCGCTGCTTCCATACGACTTGGAGCTCCATGTTGTTCTCCTCATCGCTGTCACTGTGGCGAAGTTGTCAACAGCCCTCAGACACCTCGGTCTGTCTTGCAGCCGAAGTGCGGGTCGCTTACCGCAGCACGCGAACATTAATGACATCATCCGACGAGCTCTTGTTACCGTCGGCGTTCCAGCTGTATTAGAACCCAATGGCTTGGCACGCGACGATGGCAAGAGACCGGACGGCATGTCTTTATTTCCATGGAAGGTGGGTAGGCCTTTAGTGTGGGATGCAATGTGTGTCGATAATCTTGCGCCATCCCATCTTCCTGGTTCGGCTCCGCTGCTGCGGCTGCGGAAAACCTCAAGCGGCGGAAATATAATAACCTTATTGGTAACTATATTTTATAGCCGTTTGAGGTTGAAATCCTCGGGCCGTGGGGTCCGAGTGCCCATGGTCTCTTTAAAGATATATCGAAACGTCTGGTTGACACTTCCCGTGACCCAAGGGCTGGCTTTTACCTTGGCCAGAGGCTAAGCATTGCCATACAACGTGGCAATGCCGCCAGTCTCTTGGGTATTTTACCAGTCGACAGCGATGCGGATGAATTTTTCGACGCCTTGTTTTAGTTTGTGAATAGTTTTAGTTTTATGTTAGGATATATTTTTGTTATTTTTAGGTTATGGCATAATTAATTGATCTTCGTTTTTGTGACATCAATGTATTAGAGCCTAGTTCCCATGTCAAAAAATTGTTTGTTACTAAACTAAAAGGTACAGACGCCAACACATCAAGCTACTACAATCTGTCAAATTTCTTTAATAATAGATTTTCATCTTTATCGCTAAAGCATTAGATTCAAGGTTGATTGGGAAAATTTGACAGTTTCGGGTGGCTTGACCTTCTGGCGTCTGTATACTTATCA
The DNA here is from genome assembly GCA_946251885.1 of Cosmia pyralina. Lineage (NCBI taxonomy): Eukaryota > Metazoa > Arthropoda > Insecta > Lepidoptera > Noctuidae > Cosmia > Cosmia pyralina. Next base: position 18,267,700 of record OX276357.1, read on the forward strand.
AAACATTCTCCACATTTTCTTCAATCACGTCTAACATACACCCTTACTTTCTCTTCACAGAAGTGTTCGATGACTTCATGCGATCATACCTGACGAAGTTCAGGAAGAAGTCTCTGGACACCGAACAGTTTAGGAAGTTCCTGCTACACTACTTCAAGGATAATGCGGCTCTGAAGGACGTTGACTGGGACACGTGGTTGTACAAGAGCGGTATGCCGCCTATCATTCCTGAGTGAGTGTTTTTTTAATCGACTTCAAAAAAGGAAGAGGTGGTTATATGTTCGTCTGTATGTATTTTTTTTATGTATACGATATTTTCGTCAATTATTATTGTGGACCGAAAAAATCACTACAGTGTAAAATAACTTAAATTTTGGAAGTCGGTGGCAAAAAACTAAAATACTGATCCAAAGACACCGACTTCTGTTTTTGGAAGTCGGTTGTTTTTTTTTTTTTGTAAAAAAGTTTTTTTTTAATAATTATTTTAAGAAACGAAAATGGCTGCTTTTGTCGTTCCCGCATACGATGTGTGGCCTTTAAAGTCGGCGGGATAAGATTGCAAAACTGGCAATAATAGACGCGCTATTGAAAACAAAGCCCAGCAAGCATCTTTTATGCTGTGTTGATTAATTACATAGTGAAAACCAAATCCGGGAGTTGCGGACCCGCAACTGCATGCGGGGTTTCACAACTATTAGAAATCGTTATTAATTCGAATAGCTTAAATATTTCACTGACATTTTTATATATTTCTTAAAATATGTCTTCAAATAGATTTATTCACATTCGACCTTTTAAGACAAATTCCTATTTCTTTTTCCAGCTACGACACAACAATGACGAAAGCGATATCAGCGCTCATCCTGAAGATCGATGACCCGAACGCGCCGATATCGTACGACGATGTGAAGACCTTCACCCCGCATCAGATGATACATATGCTGCAGCTGCTGATCGACCGGCCAGCCTTACCGCTTGAGAGGCTCAGGGATCTTGGCACCGAGTACAAAGTCAACGGGAATAAGAATAGCGAGATTCTGTATAGGTGGGTAGTTCTTTTTGTATAATCCTTTGAGTCATGGTATAGTTTTGTTAGCTGCGTAGTATCAAAATTAAAACTGGTAGTAGAACGTTGGCGTTGCATTTAGCATCTACAGGCTGTATCAGAAAGGTGTGGTCAAAGTTAAGGATGTGGGTACAGACCATCAAACTGAATAACTTTCTCCAAGGGACCAACATCGTAATAGAGAAAAAATTATCAGCTGTCCCATACATACTTTCAATATCGGCTTATAATTTTTTCTCGATTACGATGTTGATCCCATAGTGAAACTGTTAAACATCATGAGAACTAATAAGTAATTTTGCCACTTTCCCAGATGGTTGAGACTGTGCATCAGAAGCAGAGACCAGAGCAAGCTCGGCGAAGTATTCAACTTCGTGAACAGCCAGGGCCGCATGAAGTATGTCCGTCCTCTGTACAGGGACCTCTATGCCTGGCAAGACGTCCGACAACAGGCCATAGACAACTTCCTCAAGAACGAGAAATACATGATGCACGTTTCAGCCTATACCTTGAGAAAGGACCTCCATCTCAACGAAACAACTAAAGAATAGTATTTTTACACGTGTATAATGTAAGATATTGTAAACTATAATTTTATGCCATTACTGATTTTGAATAAAATTATTATTTTATGATGGTTAGTTAGTAAATGTTTTATTTTTACCTCTTTCCAAGCAGTATTTCAAATGGATGGGATTGGAAATGTTGGTTTTTAAACAGAAGGACCACAAAAAAGCCGCAAGAACATCATTACAAAATTGTTTGGGGTCAGAAAACGGTCTTGCAGTGTAGGGCCGCTGCTGAAATCGCAGAACATCATTTTCTATTGTGAGAAATAAAAGCCTTGCAGCTGTGCCGCCGAAAATGTATGTACACTCCTACCAACTTATCTGTGAACTGAAAGAGGACGCCACCGTCGATGCGTCGCCGTCGACACAATCGAATGACATGCGTCGGCACAATCGAAGACATTTCAACATGACGGCCGTAGTTCCAATTTTCGCCATTTCACAGATAAGTCGGTAGGAGTGTATGTAGTATTGTATCAGCCGGATTTAGCAAAAAGTTCCTACCTAGACAGTATTATTAAAAATTTAACAAAATCATGTGCTAAATCTATGAGGTTCAAAGCACACTGAAACTGAAGTTAGGTACAGAACGAATCGAAAACTGGCAAAAGGGTTAGACGTTGACAGTGACATAAAATTATAACCTATTGTAGAAATTATTGTGGGGTTTGCAGTCTATAAGATCTAAAAATACAATTTGTAATCGATTTGGTAACACAAGTAGAGTTTAAATACCATGTCTGCAGCTAAAAGAGTGCAGGTAATATTCTTTCAATAACTTTTAAGCCAATATTTGCTGTTATTTCAGCGATAAACAATAATTTCCTGGAGAAAACATAACCTAACATAATAAAAACAACTTTATTTTCAGCAATGGGCGACTTTTGCTCGTACTTGGCACGTATTTGACTGCAAATGGCAAGACCCTTATGAATCTGCTAACGTTATTAAGAAATATCTGATGGGCTTACATAAACCTATTTATCATCCTATGAACGATTGTGGAGATGTTGTGGTGTGTATCAATAGCCGAGATATCGCGTTGAGAGGCGATGAGTGGCGTAAAAGAGCCTATTTTCACCACACTGGGTATCCCGGTGGAGCTTCATGGACATTAGCATGGGAACTTCATAATAAGGATCCCACTATGGTAAGCAAATTAACTTCATGGAGAACCCACTGACTGAAACATTTAACCATTGGCCAAAAAGCCAAAGCCAATTATTATTATGCCAATGGTTAAATGTTTTGAATTTATAATACAGGTGTTGGTTAATACTGAAATATCTAAATCTGAATCAATATGAAATAATCTGAATCTCAAAACAGTCATATTATCAATAGCGCAGAAAACAAAACTAAAGCTACCTGGAAATTGATCAATAGGTGTAAATCTAACTTTCCCCCGGAATCTGTAAGGGAGATTTGTATCGATAATAAGAGCATTAACGATCCTAAAGATATAGCTACGGCTTTCAATAATTATTTTATTGATTCGGTACAACCTGCTGAAAATCATGCAAATGGTAATGCTATGTCTTTTATAGATCACTTTCCAAAAACCCTTTTTATGGCACCGACGGATGCTACAGACATTTACAAAATCATTAATGAACTAAAAAATACTAACAGCACGGGGTATGACGAAATCTCAACAAAAATTTTAAAATTAGTGTCGCATATAATTGCACCCGTCCTAAGTTATATAATGAACTTATGCATTGAACATGGTCACTTCCCAAACTTATTAAAAACGACTATAATCAAGCCCCTTCATAAAAAAGGAGACAAAGTAACTATTTTAAATTATCGTCCAATAGCCCTTATACCGGTATTGTCAAAGATTTACGAGAAAGTGATTTATAATTCCCTTAACTCGTTCTTTGAAACAAATGATATATTCGCTAATGAACAGTATGGGTTTCGGAAAAATAGAAACATTAACAAAGCAGTCTATGAGTTGGTTGCAAAAATTTTAAAAAATGTTGATAAAAAAAACCCCATTGCCGTGGTTCTCATGGATATGTCTAAGGCATTCGATCACGTGGACCATAAAATATTACTAAGTAAGTTGGAACGTTATGGTGTCCGCGGAAATATATTGAGCCTAATAGAATCTTATCTACATGGAAGAAAACAAATTACAGTTATAAATAGAATTTGTCCCAAATCAAAGAGAGAAGTTGCTCACAAGTCGTCCGTTAGGTATACAACTTGCGGTGTACCCCAAGGGAGTGTCCTTGGGCCCTTGCTCTTCCTCATTTTTATAAATGATCTGCCAAAATGTACCGGCTACCAGACCGTCCTGTTTGCTGATGACAGCACCACTATTATACCGTGTGAAGACTTGGAATCATATGAAAACGAAATAAATAATTCCATCTATTGCATTATTAACTGGCTACATACAAATAAACTTAAAATAAACTTAGGAAAAACACAAGTTTTGACGTTCCAACAAAGAACAAAAAAACAAATTTTAAATATAAGATATGTAGACCAAAAAATACATGAAACTAACAGTGCCAGATTTCTAGGACTTTATTTGGATAATCATCTAAATTGGAAAGATCATGTAGAAAGTGTTTGTTCAAAATTAAACCAATATTCTTATGCACTGTATAATCTTGCAAAAATATCCAATGAATCCGTAGTATTGACAGCGTATAAAGCGTTTGTCTCATCAACCATACGTTTTGGTATAATGTATTGGGGAAATTCCACTGATAAAGACATCGCGTTCAAAGCCCAAAAGAGATGTTTACGTGCTGTGTTTAAGCTAAAACAGACTGATAGTTGTAGACCCTTATTTAACAAATATAAACTGCTCACTTTGCCTTGTATGTACATTTACGAGACAGTAGTATTCACAAAATCAAACATGCATCTGTTTCCAATATTGAGATCAAAAAGACGATATAGAGAGATATATGCTGCTCCACACAAGACTGCACTATACTCAAAGAGCTTTCTGGGAATGGCACCCAAGTTATACAATAAATTACCAAATACATTAAAAGATTTTGACAGCATACACCATTTTAAAAAGGCTCTTTTTAATCTATTGTGCGAGAAAACTTATTATACGCTTAGTGAATACTTGGAAGATCAATTATAAGGACAATTTTATTATTAAGGAATCGTTTTATTTAGTCTAATTTAATCTAAATGTTTATTACAATGTTGAATTTATAATTATTTTATTAATGATGTTTTGTGTTGTATTCAATATTTTGTTTTGATCATTGTTCTGAATTTGTTTTAATTAATTTTGACTGCATTATATTATATTTCATAGTAATTTTAATGTGAATATTTGTACGCCTTCGACGGCAAGACATAGTGTTCATTTTATGTTGACATCACATCTGTATTTTACCTACCTATGTTCTACAAATAAAATATCTGATTCTGATTCTGATTCTGATTCTGATATCTTGGCGAGTCCGAACTTTGCGCAAAAGGTTGAGCAGTAACATTTTTTGGGAACCAAATTGTGACATAAGGCGACTGAGTGTGAGAATGTGCGTGAAAGTTCATAGTGCCTATGTTTAGACTCGTCAAGATATTTCGGCCATAGTGTAATATGCTGGTATTATTAAGGAGTGCACACATAGAGGGGATCTCTGAATAGGGCCATAAACAGTTGTTGATATGTTTTAATAAAACCTTACATTTCCTTTACAGATTATCAAAAAAGCAGTTTACAGAGCAATGAAAGGAAATCTCCAAAGACGTCACACTATGGAGCGACTCTTCATATACCCTGGTGAAGGGGTGCCCGAGGATGTGCTTCAAAATGTGACCAATCAGATCCGTCAGATACGCCAAGTACCAACCAGACTTGATGAAATACCTGAAGAAGTAACAAAGACTTATCCTAAAGTAATGGATTATCCTGAAGACTATGTACTGAAATAAATTGTTTTAGATGTAATGTAAATTTAAGTAGATAAGATTAGATTGTTAATAAATAAATGAGGTCAAAGTCAAAGATTTATTTGCAGATAAATATGGAGGAAGAATGAGTTCCCTCTTTATTTAAAACAATTTTTCAATACACTTCCTCGAATACTGGTTCATATTGCTCTATGATTAGGTTCACAATGCAATAGATTTCACACGCGTGCGATTTTTCATTTTCCAACACGTGTGCGGGAATAGCAATTGCCACAGATGACTTATACCTATGCTTAGTCCAAATTGGTTCAGTACCTCTATTCACACCGTCTCTATTCGGAGGTGAATGTTTTTTTATATCTCGGCAAAGAGATATGCGTCTTTACGGCATTCATATTTTTTGAATATTTAAATAATGTTTATAAATAGAATATCATCAAAAACCAAGATTATTACAATAAAAAAAAAAAAACGTTTATGAACAAACTAACATTTATTTGTGTTCTAAACTCAAAAATATTTGAATTTTCTATTTTTCATATTAGGCTGTTTATCGGCCTTTGCTTCTCCTTCAACCTGGCGAAAGCAAAGCGCGGAAAAAAAGAAAACTTAAGTCATAGTTTCCTAATAATTCATGACAAAAATATTTTTCGTTATTTTATTTTATTTCTTCAAAAGTGTATTGAAAAACGTCGTTTTATACACGTGGACATTTGTTATTGCAGTTCTCGTCTCAAAAACAACCTCGCCTATGACTCGGGTGTTAATTCCGCCTCGAATGCAATAACAAAAATTCTCCACTTGTATCAAAATGTACTATTATTAACACAGCATGCTTGTCATTTTTCTAGAAATACAAACTGCAAATTTAAATAAGTTTTTCAATTCATATTTTTTTTAATTCATCATTATGAACAACTTTTACTATGGGAGCAACCTGTAATCGCAAAAAAAAAAATCAGTTGTTCCACATTTATGTGTTCGCATAACTCGTCAAATTGTAGGGAATAGCCACGGTCTAGGGAACAGCTGTTTTTTTTCGCGATTTCAGGTTTGGTCCCATAGTAAAAGTTGTTCATAATGATGAGTACGAGGATCTGCGTTATTTAAATTACACCTTGTGTGCCTAAGTAATAATAGCCGCACGGCTCGGTCCATCTGGTTATGCTACGTTTTCCGGGGTTGGTCCGTGGATGGGTGACCATCTTTACATACCCAGACTGCTCTGTGCATCGGAAAGCACGTTAAGCCGTTGGTCCCGGCTGTCATTCGTAGATCTTTGACAGTCGTTACGGGTCGTCAGAAGCCCGAAAGTCTGACAGCCAGTCTTACCAAGGGGTATCGTAATACCCAGACACTGGGTTGTGGAGGTCAGATAGGCAGTCGCTCCATGTAAAATACTGGTATTCAGCTGCATCCAGTTAAACTGGAAGCCAACCCCAACATACACACATCAAAAGTGTCTAGGGATCAAGCATTTTTATGCGGATTTCTTGAGATTGAGATGTGGCTTTGTAATAAATTTATGATTTTATAAATTTATATGGATCCTTTTTGGTGCATTTCATAATTTGAATCAGGAACTGTGAATCAAATTCGAGTAAAAGATGAAAATCAGCTGTCAATATTTTCCCTATAAAAACATACAACGCATTGAAGACATTATTAGTGCTACTGTTTCCCTACTACTGATTAAAACCAACGTTATTATGGAGCGGCGACGTCATTTAAGCAGGGAAGAAATGCTCAGAGCCGTGGGAATGATAGAAGCTGGTTCCCGGCAACGTACTGTGGCTTTAGCTCTGAATACAAGTCAGAGTGTTATCAGTCGACTTTGGACACGTTACCGAAGCACTGGTACCGTGGCTGAGCGCCATGGAGGACGGTATCGCTGCACCACACGGAGACAAGACCGATACATTCAAATCTTAACTCGAAGAGCTCCAACTATAACCGCCATGATGTTAGCCGTGAGGCTTCATCACTCTTCAGGGAACTTAATTAGCGACCAAACAGTCAGAAACCGCTTGCATGAAGTGAACCTTCATTCCCGAAGACCGCTACGGGTACCACCTATAGCAATGCACAATCGTAGGATTCGATATCAATGGGCTCTTGAACACAGAAATTGGGCAGAAGAACAATGGCGTTTCGTGTGCTTTTCTGATGAGTCTCGTTTTGGTATGAGACCGGATACAAGACGTATACGACACTGGAGAACCCCTGGACGCCAACAGCGATTAAAATCCTGCCAGGAAGTCCATCCTTATAGTGGTGGAACCATCATGGTATGGGCGGGTATTTGGATCGGCGGAAGAACTGAGTTGATTTGGATCAGAGGCAACCTCAACGCTCAAATTTATGCTGAGACGATTGTATCAGACGTCATCGTTCCTCTACAAGTGCAAATCGGTCCCTTATTTCAGTTAATGCATGATAATGCACGACCGCACACCGCAAGAGTTGTAAGACAGACTCTCGCCGCAGCTAACATCAATGTCCTGCCCTGGCCTGCTCAGTCGCCAGACTTGAACCCGATTGAGCATGCATGGGATATGCTACAGAGAAGAGCTCTGCCGAATATGGAGGGTATCCAGTCGCAAGAAGACCTTTTTTTGTTGTTGCAACGAACATGGGCGGCCATTCCACAGCGTGATTTGGATGAACTCATTTTAAGTATGCCAAACCGATGTTCTTGTGTTGTTAGTGTTCGCGGTAGAAACACGGATTATTAATTGTTTAAGTTACCCAATAAAATTTTAAAGAAAACTGTTATTTCAGTCTTTTTTTCGAACTTTAATGTTAGTGGTTCAAATGTCAAAAATCCCTTTATTAGGAAAATGGCAAATTTCTTTATTAATGCAAAGGTGACTTGGTTTATCGTTACTGTGACAAACGAAAACACTTTATTTGATGAATCCTTAAAGAAAATTTTAATTAATATCAATCAGGAGAAAAGTTATTGCAAAAATATATGTTGATCCCTAGACACTTTTGATGTGTGTAGTTGGGAAAAGGCTAGGCAGATTGATTGAGGTATAAACTTGGTCTAATGACACGGGATGCGCGGCGGCTGAGGGTTCGTCTTTCCAGCTACGTGTCGCGTAACAGATAGTGGGGTCTGGTAGAAAAACCACCCTACTGTTGAAAGGGTAATGAACCCTGCGTGCATGAATGTGGATGGCTATACGAGTAGGGGAAACCAAATAAACGATGGATGGACTGTGTGAGACCGCAAATAAATTGGGTTAGGGCAGGAGAATGAAATGACCAAGTGCTATTTTTGTACCACCGTTTTTTTTTTTCATCCGTCTGATGTCAGCCCTTGGGCTAAAATCAGATTGGTTATTTCTTCACTGACAGTTCGAGATTGTCCACATCCTGCGGTGCGTCATCTCGTTAGTTAATAGAATTAGTACCTGGCGTGGTAAACTATTTTGCCAGATATGAACCTAGCTAGATCGATTTTTCGCCCCCGTAAACCCGTATACCTAGGTATTACAAATTTCATTGAAATCGTTAGGTAGAGTCATTTTCGAGAACGTGATTATGAACAGGTACTAGATATGAGCGCCGATGGCCAATTCCACGGCGGCGGCGTGGCGTGGCCGGTCGTGGGCCTGAGTTTTTTTTTTATCAGGGAGTTTTTTTTTTATCAGGGAGAGTTTTCTTAAAAATAACATAAAGAAAACCATATTGTTATTACCAAAAAAAGCTTTATAAAGGAACGTATTTATTAGTTACAATTTTACAGTGTTCTAAATAATAATTGGAGATCACGTTTACTGAAAAATAATCATTTCTCTCTCATCTCATCTCGAAGTTGCTGCCATCGTTAACACAACACAATAATACACGTTTACTCGGTAAAATATTGAACTCGACTGCGTAAGCGACGAGTGTGTCGAAACGACTAGGCGAACTAACGCGGTCGGGCCGCGCGTGCGAGCGAGAAAGCAAGTTGTGAGTAGCCGCGACGGCGCGCCGCGTGCTGCACTCGGCGGCGACGCGTCGACAATTTGACATGAACTCACGGCGACGGCGGCGCGCCGGCGCGGCGCTCATATCTAATAGGTACAACTTCTTAAGGTTGCTGGTGTTTTACCAATAACCCTGTATATATTATTATACAAATATTGCTCATTTAAATGAGCTATAGAATAAACAGGGGGTGTATATCAGAAACGTGTGGTACAGACCATCAAACTGTACAACTTTCTCCATGGGACCAACATCGTAATCGAGAAAAAATTATCAGCTGTCCCATACAAAACTTCAATACCTACCGACCCAAATGTATGGGACAGCTATTTCTCTATTACAATGTTGGTCTCACCATTAAATTTGACCACACCTTTCTGATACACCTATATATGATAGGATATGATTAGATTGACGCTCTTCTAAAACTCTTCTCTTTTAGGTCTGCACGTCTCGCGTCTGTAGGTAGAGCTTAGTCTTTAGTCACACTCACGGCGAGTTCATTTTTACGTTGGAGTCTTTCCTTATTTCTTGTAGGACCTTTCTACAACCTCCTTGGTAGTTGAGATTTGTAGGTAGGTACGTAAGTACCTACTCATGTAGTTACTTCAATGTTTTTTATGAACCAAGGTGCACCACTTTTAACGTTTTTAGTGCTTTATTTTGGAAGGAAATTGTGTGTTATCTCAATATTTGAGTGGCTAACTGATCGCCACATTTTGTACCATATGCATATGTAGTAACAATACAAAGTCAGACTTTCAGTTTTTTTTTTCAGATTTCAAATTACATAACTAAAGTAGTAACTTTAGTGAGGTACTTAATTTGAATTTGAAATAACAAAAACAAAAAATTGTTTTCATGTTTAATACACAGCAATTTTCTATTTCAGTGTTATGCCTACACAATAATCTTAGGCGCACTAGTCTCTATATAATTGGGTAAGTAAAGAAAGATGATGAACTTAAACGCGCCGCAGTTATGAAACATAAATCACACAACAAAAAAGACTTGGCATTGGCAGCCCGACTAACATTTAATAATAAAGATTTATAATATGATTATTTTGGGTTAAAATTATTCTAATCCTTGTACAACAAAACACTTGAGTCACAGTGTAGTACCTAAATATTTAGGTACTATTATCTTAAAGTAATCAGTGTTCCAAGTTATCAATTAAGTAGGTACTTATGTAATGTAGCTGTATTAAATTTTGGTTTTTCCATGTAATTAATTTAATTCTTATTACTAAGATTTTATTAATTAACGGCTTATCTTATCAAACACTTGGCCACAATTAGGGGTATTTTGTTAAATGGTAAACAAGTTGTAGATATAAGTAATCGCGTCATGTGAGTCGTAGAACTTTGCCAAACATTGCATTGAGGAATAGGTTCCTGTTTAAGACCGTTGGTTGGATGTGTAGGCCTCTTCTCCCGTAATCTATTTCGACCTAATCTGCGCCCGATCGTAGGTACCTATGCATTTACTTTTACGATTTACGATCGCTATTTTCGTCTTTAACATTGCAATTTATCCGCTATTTTGTCTCTGTGTCCACTCCGTTATAGCTCTAACAATTAATCACCAACACCAAAAACACTAACAATAACCAACTTGCTGCAGCAGGCGCCCCTCACGCGCGCTTTGCGGGCGCTCAACGCGATATCACAATGGTCGATCTATTTAGCTGCACACTGAGTGAATTTACACGAACTGCATATTGTATTACTTCTCAAAATTAATAATACTGACTGTTCGATAGATATTGGATAATATTAGAAATACATGCAAGTTGTTATTACCTATATTAGATATAAGTACTTACTAGAACTAGCTATTGCATTAGGTTAATTAAGACCTGTAATAATAGTTGTGTTATATAAATAAATAAAAATCATAATGCTAGACGGCTACATTGTCGCCATACTTCTAACTACACTTCGCGCGCTCTCTCACACCGCTCGAGCGACGTCTCGCTTGTCGAAGCCACACCAACGTCAACGTCGATGCCACCATCGCCATAAATATCGCGGTATTTATTCCGATAATTATCGCGATAAATTGAGTGACCATACTTGAACGCCGCCACCCGAGTTATCGCCACGTCAATCGGCAATGTGAATGCCGTTGTCAAGTTATCGCGATAAGTAGTAGCTACACCTACGCCCTACGTCCATCACCGCGTGATAATCAACGGCATTTCCAGTTGGTGTCGCCCCGACATGAGAATCAAGAGAGCGCGCGAAGTATGTAATGCGCTTTATCGCGACAATGTAGACGTAAAACAGTAACACAGATAAAAGACGTAGCCAGATGACTATTTGATTAAAGGGAACGTAAGTAACCAGTATTATTGGTATTTTTATTGTTTTATTGTAGTCCTGCTAAATTATAAATCACTGTGATATAAAAAACATTTATTTGTGAGATTGACTATGTAGAGAGAAAATAAAGATTGTGCAGTCAACCAAAATTGCGTCAGACGAAAGTTTATTTCTCAAATCAACGCAACATGGGGTTATCGTAGATCTTGCCGGGGTACCTGGGGAAGTCATTGTCGGCGATTGGTGCTACATCTACGACTTTGACAGCGGAAACTTCCTCAACAACATCAGCGGCAGCGGCTTCTACGTTTTCTGCGTTGTCGACGAAGTGTACAGCCTCGGGAATAATCTCCTCTGCGTTAACTTCTTCTTCAGCGACTTCGCTGTATTCAATGTTCTCAGCGACATCAACGAAGTTGACAGCATCAGCGGGAATCTCCTCAGCAGCGGCGGCAGCGACTTCCTCCTCGACGACTTCGCTGTATTCAATGTTCTCAGCGACATCAACGAAGTTGACAGCATCAGCGGGAATCTCCTCAGCAGCGGGGGCAGCGACTTCCTCCTCGGCGACTTCACTGTATTCAATGTTCTCAGCGACATCTACGAAGTTGACAGCATCAGCGCGAATGTCCTCAACAGCGGGGGCGGCGGCTTCCTCCTCAGCGTATTCAATGTTTTCGGCAACATCAACAAAGTTCACAGCATCAGCAAGAATCTCCTCAATAGCGGGAGCGGCGACTTCCTCCTCGGCAACTTCGCTGTATTCAGCGTTTTCAGCGACATCAACGAAGTTGACAGCGTCAGCGGGAATTTCCTCAGCAGCGGGGGCTACAACTTCCTCTTCAGCGACATGGTCATGATCGTACATAACGTATTCCACGACGGGAACGACTTCCTCACCTGCATGCTCCATAGCCTCAAAAACTGCTTCGGCGTCAGAATGGACCAGCGCCTCCGCTAATCTGAGGGCTTCAACCACCTCCTGGGGAACGAAGACAGGTTTGATGGCCACAGGTTCGATCATAGGCACATACGGCACATCTTCGAATTCGGGCAGGGGAGCCTCGGGCATTGTGATTGGCTGGACCAGAGGGGTGGCCAAAGCCACGGAGGCGAGCGCTAGTACGATGAAGAGCTTCATATTTGCTGAAAACAAAAAAAAATAAAAAGTCAAAATCTATCGGTTTGATCAATTGCTTATGGTTATGATTGCTAGCTTTTTGTTATTGTTCTTTTAGTCTAGATTGTGGATCAGTATAACGTGTCCTCAGTTCTCGAAAGACAAAAATCTTATCTATTATAGCAAATAGGACAAACTGTTTTATGATTCATTGAATTAGATAGCCAAGGCAAGGTCTAGATTTTGAAACCACTTAGGTAATGATAACTCATTGTCCACTAACTAGATACAGTTAAAAGTGCAACAAATTATTTTAAAGACTAAAATATTTAAAAAGTACAGACAGCAGATTAAAGCAATTGCATAATCACTAAGATTACTCATTCATCAAGACAAATTGATTAATGTGCTGAATAAGTAATAATTCCTGAGTAAACAAAATTAGCAGATTGCTTATCGAAGAAGCAGAAAATTAACAACACGTAAAAAATAAAAAAAATACTGGAACAGAAACCTCACCTGTTCGTTTTATTTTCCAACAAATAAACTGTTGTTAATTACATTTGCTTTTTTATATATAGGTATCTAGTTGTGCTTATCTTAATCTTACGATAAGTATATCAGGTAAATCTGATTTGTCCACGTATTTTGATTTTTAAATTAATGCCATAATGATACTTATATAGTGACTAAATCAAGCAGCAAGCCGTATTAATTAGTAATAATTAGCCAGACAATATATTATCTTTACAAAACAAAACAATACACTATAATATTAATCTTTGGAGAATTTACCTCAAAGGTTGGTCGTTATTACATTTTCTAATTTTATGCTCACCGTGTACGTTACTTAGGTTAGCAAGATTTGGGCTCGACAAATCTTATCCTAAATATCAACCAAACACTTAATCTAACGAAGATGGATTTGCTCTAACTAATGCTGTGCTGCAAAAGAAAATATTGTTAAGAGTCCAGTTGACCTGCCAGCAGCATATGACACGTTTAATTTAAAATAAAAACTTTTGTTTCAAGTAAACTAGGTACTTAGATTCAACTCAATTTATGTGCACATAATAAACACTCAAATAAATTATTTAACAGCTTGTTTCGAGTCAATCGGAAGAGAGACAATGTAGATGGCTTATCAGACGAATGGGCTTCTTCTGGGAAGTATGCTGGGCTCCTATAATCTTCAAATGCGATCAGCCTCTGCCTTCTTAAATGCAGCGTTTCATTTAAGCCGACTACCTAGCATGAAAATGCTACAGAAAAGACTAGCTCTTGAAATGCATGCCAATATGCAGTCCAACCCATCCCCTCTGGTGTGTCCATTGTCCCAACCATTCTGCAAAAATAGTGTCGTGGCATCTTCCAGCGTTAGTTAGGTTATATTGATTAATGCTCGCGCCTGCCTACCTGGGAGTAGGTAACATTAAACACACACTCAATTCATCATCATTCTTTTGCTCTTATACCAATTTATTTGGGGTCGGCGTAGCATGTGTTTTTCTTCTATACTTCTGTATTAGTACCCTAGTTCCCTTTCTAGCCAAATCATCTTACACAGTCACTCAGTTAATGCAATTAATTATGGCAGTAAAGACTTAAAGACAGCTTCCAAAACCGGACCCTGGCTGTCAAGAAGTGTCCAGGACGCACCGGACGAACTAAGGGTCCGTTTGCTAAAAAGACGTAGGCAGTTACTGCTTTCATCAAACCTGACAAGCGTGATGAATGAAAAGATTATTTATTCAAGCTGTTGAGTCGACATTGGTCCTCAGTACGGGCTGAAATGATTAATTTGTCCTATTTAATTTTCCTTTGCGAGGTTGCGGGTTCAAATCCGAGCAAGTATCAATCTATCAATGTGACTTTTTCAATTCATACGTATCTACTTTCTGCGTTTATTTTTATTTTGGCACACAACAGCAGCAGTTTGCAGTTTGTTTGTTTTGTCCGATTTTTTAATGAAATCGGTGAAGGAAAAACATCGTGAGGAAACCTGGACTTATAGTTAATATAAGTCTGAAATCGCCACCCAAGCGCAAGAGCAAGCGTGGTAATCAATGCTCGTGCCTTCTTTATATGGGAAGAGACCTTTGCCCTGCAGTGAGAGACTAATACTTAGGCTGGTATAATAATTTTCCTTTGCTACAAAACCTCATTCACAAAATACAAAACTTATTTTTGATTTATAACAGCAATCAGCTTATCCATTATGTACTGATTTATCACTGTTTTTGTATTAGAGATTATATACTTACTTGCAATAATAAAAATCTCACTAAGTAGATTACGTTATCTGCTTTAATTAGTACCCAGGTAAATTGCAAATATTACTCATTCAGTTCTAACTGATTTCATCTATCATCGATCTAATATTAAACATTTATAGAATTGAGGAGGATAAAAATAATTTAAATTGGAGAATCCAAAACCCATCTTCATCGAATACCTATTCCATAATCCCTTGTTTTTAACCGAGGAAAAAAAAGAGGAGGTTCTCAATTCGACACGTATATTTTTTACATTTTTTAAAATTTTTTTTTTATGTATGACCACGCATAACTTTTTACAGTCGTCCGATTTGAAAAATTTTTGTTTTATTCGAGAGGGTCAAAGTTGGTCCCATATAAAATTGATTAACTTTGCTTGGGTAGTTTTTGAGTTGGCTTCAATAATACGTATTTTTTCCCCACGATATTCTAGTTTGTTTTGCAGGTAGTGGTATTAGAATTTGTGTGGGGTAGGTACCACAACTAAAAAGTGAAAAATATTTTTTTTTTTTACAAAAAAATACAACCGACTTCCAAAAACAACACTACAAAGTGAAAAATAACTTTAATTTCGGAAGTCGGTGGCAAAAACGTAAATACACAAACCACCACCACTGACACCACCAGACACCGACTTCTGAAATTAAAGTTATTTTTCACTTTGTAGTGTTGTTTTTGGACGTCGGTTGTATTTTTTGTTTCTACGAATTCATAACACTATCATTGAAATAATTCATGTTTTCTGTTACTTATGTAGGTATCCTACGCTTTTTCCATCTAATCTTAACTAGCCTGTCTCATTGCATCAGGGTAAACGCAAAGGCCTCCCTCCCTTTTCCACACAATAGGTATGATGACAAAAAAAATATTTGAACACGTATTTTTTCTTTTTTTATGAAATTAAAAGATACATTGAATTTGTGGCATGACGTCATTCGTTGGTAGATTTTATACGTAGTTTGAGCCTCGCTACGTCACAAGTATCTTGTGACGTAGCGAGGCCCCACTCCCCAATTTTAATGCGTTTTATCCACAAAACAGTTATAAGAGGTTAGAAAGGAAATAGTTCCTGATTTGTATTTGAACGCGTGTCGCTGCTTGTCTCGCACTCTTTAACTACGTACACTACAAGCAAGAGACCGAGAGAGAGAGAGAGGGCTAATACGTACAATGCGTGCCAGTGCCACGAAAGATGAGACTTGACGAGCGCAGTATCGCGCCTCCCGCGCTCTTTCCACCGCCCCGCTGACGCCCGGTCCCTTCCCGTCTCAGACCTCATATCGCTAGAGACCTATAAATCAGAATCAGATAATTATAATCAACTGCGCAAGTCAAACTACGTCGTGTGTCAAGTCTCATCTTTCGTGGCACGTATTGTACGCACATTACGCACCTAAATAAACCACACACACTTAGATCGCGAGTTTGCTATTGGTTCAAACACTAACGCAAACACTGCGATTGACGTACTATGGGCCAAAGTTCCGCATGATCACCTCAAAGGCGATAATCGCATGCACGGCTCACGACTCGATCGCACAATGTTCGTTTGTCACTAGCTGCGCTCTCACAGGAATATTTTCTTAAGTGAGCATGCTTAAGTTTTGTCCATAGTACACTCACACATGCGCAAAAGCAATTTATTTATCATACATATTACGGCGACCAAAAGGTCGATTATTTTGTTACTATTTGTACGGTTAACGTACAGGCATTTGTTTTGCTAACGCCGCGACCTACTTTCCGCGAGTCGTTTTATATCAAGTGGTGTAATTAATCGTCAGTTGACCAATAACTATCGTAACGAAGAAACCGTGATTAGCATCCCATATAACTATTGTAACTTTTAACTAATAAACTTCGGGAACAAGTCGTCTGTGGTTTTCGTCAACTCAACCTCTAACTAACGACGCCTGGGCCATACACTATTAGTTTTGCAATGTTTCACTTTAGGACGAGGTCCCAATAGTGTGGACTTCCTAAAATAATAATGTCAAATTTTACGAACCCCCAGGATACTGCGCTCCATGGCTCGCTGGCAAACCTCGAGCGTGGACCTCTGCTGAAGTGTCAAAGACCTGTGCTTTTTACAATAATTATAATATTTTAGTTGCAGCAATACATACACTTAAAAAGTGAATAAGTTATTTATTGGCTATTTGGCTCCAATAAAAGTAAAAATACCGGCAGAAAGCTTACACCGCTACTGTACACACGGCTACAGATCAAGCTATACATTTCCAGTATAAGCTGATCTCGCATTGTATAGGATTTCCTTACAATGAGAGGTCAGTGTAAACTGGAAATCTATAGCATGATGTGTAGCCGTGTGTACCTGTTAGCAACTTCTTCCACCTACAAACCATCTTGCACTTCCTCTCTTGAAGGTACTTATGAGTAAAGAAATAGCAAGAACTTCTGTCGTCCCTATCTGCGATGAGTGGCGATGGGAAAATAAACCGTTCTCATAGGTAGAGTGTTCATAGCTCGCAGCCCGATGGATTTTCTTTCTGCAGCTCATTGCGTCCTTTGCAGGATTATTTTACAACATTGACGTGACGTACTATGGACAAAACTTAAGCATGCTCACTTAAGAAAATATTCCTGTGAGAGCGCAGCTCGTGGCAAACGAACATTGTGCGATCGAGTCGTGAGCCGTGCGTGCATTATCGCATGCGATTTGAGGTGATCATGCGGAACTTTGGCCCATAGTACAATGACTGTGTGAGTATCGCACACTTACGGGTACGTTTGTGTAAAAATAATAAGCGGGCGGAACACCGCACGCATAGCTTGGGCTGCATGTCATATTTTTATTTTTTTAATTTTTTTGATGGTAATTGATAGCAATTTTCCTTGAAGGTTTTGACTCATTCAGGAAAAACTAAGCGGCATATCGAATTATATATTTATCGATATACTTAGATATTGATTTGATAGAGACATTTGTGTCACTACTATATTTAAAATATTACTAACGGGATAAAAGGGAATAACGCAATCGCATTGAAATGGAAACCAACATTATATACTTTATTCATAATTATTCATCTCTTCCATTACACCAAATTACCACTAAAATATATTTGGCAATATAAAAAATAAGGAATACATTAGACTCGAATTTTTTTTCAATCATACTACCTAATATTCATATCTAAGGTAAATATTGTGTTACGGTCAGAGTAATGAATTCGGACAAATGGAAATGTACATACACGTTACGATTATAAAACTACAACATAGCTACAACGTAATAATAATACCAACAGACGTCGATATCACATAACAAAACATTTTTGAAAAACTCTAAATTCTAATCAACTAATATTATAAAATCTCCAATTTAATACTTTGACTGTAACATACGCATAACCATCTTTTGGAATACAATTCTAATATGCAATATCTAGTATTCTTACATTTAAGATAAAAAAACAAATGACTATATAAAAATATACAATGATGAGATAACAAATTCTTAAGAATAGTTTTACGCGAAATTAAAATGACGAAGCGATGAGCGTGGGCTTGCGATGAAGCTATACCTTTACCATAGAGAATAGAATTATGACTTTAGAATATCTTTTATAATATTATGTCACACAATAATGGATGTTGTGTGTACCAGACTCGAGACATTAAATGAACAGTAAAAAATACAAAAACTCTATATTAAGTATCATAACTTTATCTATTATAAAAATAGCAATAAAATACGGATAGTTTAAAAGTGCCAGATACAGTGTGACAAAAAAGATGTAATCATGCAAATTCTCCCAAAATCCATAGTTCTTTACCTATAACTTGAATTTTTCATAGGTTCATCGCAAGTAATAATAGCAAACATCTAAATTATAATTTAGTACACAAACGTTTCCTTAAAGGTAATGTCGACAAAAACAGAGTAAACATCACATTTTCATCTATATCGTAATATAAATAAATTGAAGCCCAACTGAACGTGTGTGAATAATAATGCAAGTTGTTCACAAGTTTGATAGAAATGATTATGTTTATAGAAACAAGATAACATTCAAATTAAGTGTGTTTCGTGAGATTATCTACAAGCATATTGAATTTAATCTGTTGTTAATTATTGAATGTCTGTGGTTGTTTAGTTTGGTCAACCAATCAAAGTCGCTGACGTAAGATTTGACAGCAGAGACGACTCGAGGCTGCGTCCACTAGTGTCTATAAATTTTTATTAAATTCATACTGTGCGTAAGTTTGGCCAAATTCCTGGCCGTCACCCATGTTGGCTACAAGTACGGTACAAACGACTACAATATCAAGCTATACATTTCCAGTATAAGCTGATCTCGCATTGTATAACTTTCCGTACAATGAGAGATCAGCTTATACTGGAAATATATAGCTTTATATTTAGCCGTGTATACGACGCGTCTAAGAGGTACCGACAGGGTAGCTAACAAAAGTTGAATGCAAAATTATAAATTGGTCTATCCACGATACTATAATTACGCCCTACGTAAGCAGTACCTCTAACAAAAGGCGCTGATTGTTACAACAGATAAAAATGGGCCATACTTGGCTTAACTATGGTTTATCAGGGTATTGGGTACCATAGAGTTATACACAAAGAGATGTTAGTCAGTGGTGTAAGAAAAACAAAAAAATACTGGTGAAGTTTAATCTCTAAAACCTACAGGAACATAATTCGAGACATTTTTTTTCAGTCCAGGCTTCAATTTCTACTAATTAAGTAAATGTATACATTTTACTTTATTATTCAAATAAAAACGTAGAGATCAATTTGATGAAACAACGTTTTATTGGACCTTTGAAAATCATCGTGTCTAGCGCGGACTGAGGCGTGCAATCTAAATTGAACGGTAATGAATTGAAAATAAGTCTTACATTTGTATCAATATTATAATATACGGTTTAGATCACATGGATACTTTAAAACAATTGAATTGGTATCAATGCCAAAGTATCAATATGCTCATGTAAAATCAAATAACGTTAGTAAATGAATTAAAAATGCCGATATATTGCGTACAAAATAAAATTTTGTTTATTTTAGCCTATAGAAACAATTTGGAATGTAATTTTTTTTTATTTGGCATTAAAATTCCGCTTAATTTACTCAGAAATTACTTATCTATCTACCAGATGACATTATTTATGATTAAGGCCTGCGTTCCTCCTGCGCTGATGTTGGTCGTCGACATCAGCGGCGCGTACGTTGCTATGTACCGTGTTGCGCGCGCGTCGGTCTAGCTCGTCAGCGCCGCGTACGTCGGTTGACTGACGAGCATGTTACCGACGATCAGCTGAATACCATGCGTGCGTGGCATTCGCTATGAATATCGTACCGTACAGCGGTCTGTATTGCAGTACGGTATTTTATTATTTATTTCTAGCTGACGTACGCGACCGATACCAGCGTAGGAAGAATTCAGGCCTTACACTAGATTTAGGTTCATTTACAATATCGACTTAATCGATATTTACGAAATCGATACTCGTCACATTATAACAAGTAATAAAATACAATTTAAACCTAAAATCAATTACACTTTCAGGATTTAATATAATCTATACATAAGTAGATATTTATAGCATTATGTTATCTATAAAACTATAAAAAAGAAAAGTATTAATTTTAATTGTCATTAATTTTACACAGAATTTTAAATTATTGAGAAAAAAAAAACATTATCTCTAGAAAGAAATCTTGACTATACTCATCGCAATAATGGTCTCTATAAGCAGACGGTGTCTGTCTGTGCGTTTGATCTTTAAGACCACTGAGCAAACATCGATACAATTTTCACCACAAGTCGAGAATACAAATGAAACTATTGGTGTAGGTATCTATTTCTTTAACTATTGCAAAGCTGCTAGCTCTCATATTTAAAACAAAACATATTTCTTACAGTCTGGGAGTTACATTAAAATTTTTAATGGAATAAATAGAGTGCTTATAGCAATATCCTTTATTAATTTCTACTTACTTTCAAAGTCGCATGTGGGACTACACTTCCATTAAACACCACATCATAAGGCTTATTATTTTGCCGAAAATATACAAACAAAAATAGCAAACGTCATATAAACACTCTATTATTCCCGTTTCTATACTCAAAATCATCATATACCCCCGTATTCATGAAAAACAAAAGTTGCACAACATTGTTTCAGCAACATGTCTTGAAACATGTTGCTTGCAACATAACATAAACATCACGCCTTTATTCCCATAAGAGTAGAGGTGTTTCTATAGAACACCCATATTCTGACGGTTATGCTGGCAACATTGCAGACAAAATATGTTTTGTATGTGTTTCCAACAATGCAAAATTATGTTGCACAATTTTTGTTCAAAATGATTATAGGGTTGTATTCACTGTATGGAAGGTAGTAATTAAATTCATTTACTAACGTTACGCGACGGGTCGCTGGAGCGCGTTACGTGGAGGGCGCGCGCGGTCGCCGTCACTCCGCCACTCATTTGATGGCTCGAGCTTCTGGCAGGAACGCGTCCCAGTAGCGGATGGCCTGCAAATAACATACGCATTATTATTTACATACATACATAAACCCACGCCTTCTTCCCATGAGGGTAGGCAGAAACTACAGAACCCCACCTCCTACGATCCTTACATACTCCTTTTGCCTCGTTTACGTTCACACAGCTGGTCATACACGCACGCCGGTTGCGAGTACTACGCAACTCACCAATAAGGTCGCTATATCTCTTCCTAGGGCGTCCCCTCCCTGAGTTTCCACTCACATCTGCCTTGTAAATATCTTTTGTTAGTCGCCTTTCATTCATTCTCTCAACATGACATAACATTTTTGTCACTACATCTTTTAAACCGCACCGTTGTCTTGTTGCATTATTATTTATTTAAATAAAAACGAACTTTCATTACCCATATCTCGAAAATATAGCGAAACTGTTACGCGTCGACAAGCGTTGTGTCATAGCGCTATACGAGGTCAAATTAAACTGGCAACTTCACATATATGATGAAGATGATATTCGCCAGTTAATTTTATCAACCTTGTATGTGATTGTATTTGGGGCTATAAATGTTGCAATCAACATACTTCAATGTAGATTCATATATTTTGTTCAACGTAATGAGTTGAAGTATTTTTTTTTGTAGTGATTATAAAAAATGTATTAATTCAAGTGTTTGCACGTAATGTACTCGTATGTATGATGAATTGATGACTCATGCCCTCGTATCACAGAGTATTTTGGATATTTAAAGGGGAAGCGATAAGGTAGCCCGCGAAATTCAAATTTTCTTACGATTTATGCAATTTGCTGCTCGGTGTAAAATATGATTCGTGACCGTAACAAATATTTATTTACAGAATTATAATCGTAAATACGGGTGTATACCTGAGGAGCTCGTGGCTAAGTAATAACAGCCGCACGGGTCGATCCATCAGGTTAAGCTACGCTTGCCGGGGTTGTCCGCGGATGGGTGACCATCTTTACATATCGAGACTCCTCCGTGCCTCGGAAAGCACGTTAAGCCGTTGGTCCCGGCTGTCATTCGTGGATCTTTGACAGTCGTTATGGGTCGTCAGAAGCGCGAGTCTGACAACCAGTCTTACCAAGAGGTATCGTATTACCCAGTTAATGGGTTGTGGAGGTCAGATAGGCAGTCGCTCCATATAAAATACTGGTATTCAGCTGCATCCGGTTAGACTGGAAGCCGACCCCAACATAGTTGGGAAAAGGCTAGGCAGACTGACTGACTGACGGGTGTATACCTGTGCCTGATGCTTCATGTGGTCGTCGAGATAGCGCAGCAGTGCGGCGCGTAGCTCAGTGAGGCGCAGCTCGTCCCATCGCTCTAACTCCTTCTTTATGACGCGGGATATTGTGTCGAACTCCTGTTGACCGCGCTCCACCTTCGCCTCCCACTGTGGACAATGTTTACATTTCATTAAGCATGATGCACATGCACAATAATCTTTACATAGTATAAAATGAAGTCGCTTCCGCTGTCTGTTCGCTTAGATCTTTTAAACTACTCAACGGATTTTAATGCAGTTTTCAGCAATAGATAGTGATTCAAGAGGAAGGTTCTTAAGAAGAGAAAAATTAGTAAAGTTGCAGGAAAATTTCGGAAAACTGAAGTACATTTTCTATGGGAATTTTGTATGAATTATTGAAATTTGGACAGGAAAACGTCTGTCGGGTCAGCTGGTACTCATTGGTCGAATCAGTATAGTACACGCATGCTCATTAGAAGCACGAAAGCTTGCCGTTATTGAGCAATTGCTACTTAGTAGCGTGTGTGTCGAAATATTGCTAGTAATGAGCATGCTTATTTCTAGTATGCTCAAAAATCAACAGTCGTTTGATTTTCGAGCACGCTACCTGAGGCGCGGGTGGAAGAGGGCGTGCTCCGAGCGCGTCTGAACAGTTTTGCTTATGAGCATGCTAGTATTGATTTGATCCAGTCCGCGACAGGGTACAGCAATACGATTATTTTATCGAGAGAGTATCTGTACGGATAGAACTGACACTATTAAATCTTTGTAAGTTTAAGGAACCACTGTTTTGATTTGTATTTTCTTGCAAAGCTTCCATTTTGGCCGAGAACCAGTGCTTGAATATTATTTAGGAGTATGCTTAAAATTAGCATACTTATTGCTAGTAGACAACTGCAGAGCATGCTAGTTTGAAGCATGCTTTTTTATAAGCATGTGTCAGTACCTAAGTTGTTGACACCTTAGGGTCGTCTCAAAATTGAAGTACCTAGACGGATATAGACTACAACCCGATTTTATACGCGTGGAATTCAACAAAATTGCACGAGGAAACGTATTACATAAGTAGTTGGCGTTAGCCGTTTTTTTTTACCTGATAACGGACTGTGTTTTGCAAACAACAACAAAAAAAAAAAACACAATCTGTTGTCCGTTGAAAAAACAAAAACGGACGTGTTACAATCGGATTTAAGGTGAACGTCCACAGCTCCGCACCAACCGCACGGCACGCAACGGATTTCGTTTGCTATTTATGAAGAAATGAACCAAGCGTTCGGTGCGGGTGGACGCAGTACTATATGAATTCATTCAAAGCAAACCAAAATCCGTTGCGTCCCGTGCGTGCGGTGCGGCCGGAGCGGACCAGTGGACGTTCATTTTTATGGTTCCATTTTAATTGAACTACATTACTACACCTTTTAAAAATGTGCCATAAAATGACAAGGAAGAATATTGAGCTAGTCTGTGGGTTGTAATACATACCTCAACGATCTCATTGGTCGCTTGCTCGATCTTCTCGGGCCGGTTGGCGAGCTCGGCCTTCGCTTTGTTCTCTCTCCGCTTCGTCAGCTGCATCTGAGCGTGCTGCCAGTTTTGGAACACCTAATAACATGGGCAGATTAATAATCAAATAAATTGTAGAATTGACAACTCTCGTCAAATTGGATGCAATGTTTCCACGTAAACACGAAACCTTGACTTACTTACATAAACGATGTCATAATAAATGATGCAAATGGCGACGACAAATATGACAAAAAGTGCAATATCTACGCTGTCAATAAATGTATGGAACAGCTAATTTTTAGGGTTCCGTACCTCAAAAGAAAAAAACGGAACCCTTATAGGGACACTTTGTTGTCCGTGTGTCTGTCTGACAAGACCCTTTTTCTCAGGAACGCGTGGAAATATCAAGTTGAGTTATAAAACATCAAGCTTCTAAGTCAACGCAATAAAAAAGTACGGCCATTTATGTGACATATATTGATATTCGCAAGTTAATCAAAACCTATAGAGTACTTCCCGTTGTCCTATAATAATGAAATTTGGCAAGAAGCAAGCTCTCACAGCACATGAAATGGAAAAGTCCGAAAATTGATAATTTGTATTTTTTTTGGGATTACAATGTTAAGTTTGGGATAAATTCTTTTCAACTACGGAACCCTTCATTGTGCGTGGTCCGACACGCGCTTGGCCGTTTTTTTTGAAATAACCGACGAAAAATTACAACACAATCTCTGGTAATCTCAAAATCTATGGTAACAGGTTGTGCGTCACCCTGTATATTTACATATTTGGTATTAACGTTATAATTACCTTGACCCTCTCATGGAACACATCCTTAATAGCGCCGATGAGTCCGAGGTAGTCTTTAACATGTTCGGCAAGTACGTAGAAGTCTGTGTTCGACTGCTCTAGTCTCAAATGTTCTATCTGTGAAACAAAGTAAGCAGCTGTTGTTATTGCAATAATCTTTATGAAGATAATGTGAGTTTGAACTGCGCAGACGTCGTTTTCTTGGCCTTATTCATAAACTCAAAATTCAAAGCATTTATTTCAATTAAACCAGGCACTTTTGAATTTTCAAAGAGTCGGTCAGAAAGAAGAAGAAGAAGGAAGAAAGAGTTAGTCAGAAAGTTGAAGCTAGATGCCCATTCCAGATCTTAGATCTCAATGGAGAAGAACGGGCAAGAAACTCCACGGACACTCTTTTAAATCAAGATAAGTAATACAACATCCTGGGTACATTATTCTTGTTGCTTCTACATGTGAGAACAATGTAAAAAAAGAAAAAAATACTTAAAAACAAGTCAAAATATATTAAAAATAAGCTTTGGCAGATAAGAGATGACCAGTCTCAACTGACGGCGCCCGTTCACGAACATGATGCGTGGATCAGCACCATCCAGCTCAACCATTTTGTAGGGAACGGAATGATCCAACACACGTGCCACCATCAGCGAGACATTTAAGTGAGAATGACAAACATACACTTAACAAGTAAAGCATCACAGTAAGCACGTAATGTATATGCCAGTAACTTGCACAAAAGTATACAAGTAGCTTGCATGCCATTATGTGACATTCAGCAATCAGAAGTTGTTATGGCACAATGGCATGCAAGCAACACATATATTAAACATGAATGAGGGTTTATTCGATCATTAGGTAATCGTTTGTGTGCACCGGACAGCGCGGCGCGCAGTGTGTGCGCAGGCTGAGTTCTATGTGGTGTGTTACCTTCTCATGTAAGTCAGCGGTGTGCGACAGTGCGCGGGAGAGTGGCGCGTGCGGGTCTGCGCCGGACAGCGCGGCGCACGCGCGCGCCGCGTCATGTGTGCGCAGGCTTAGCTCCCGTCTCTCCCCCGCTAGAGCTTCGCAGGCACCGAACATGCGACGTAGGCACGCTTCTAGAGCTTCGATACGTGTTGAACGCTCTTCGAACCACTGGGGATAGTAGTGATGTTGTAGATAGATTTACTGCTAATAAACAGTCTGTAGTAGTAGCACACCTTATAAAGGGAAAAACCACTAAAAGAGATATACAATGAGAGCGGTTGAGATAAATTATGTCTGTTTTGATGCACGACACACCTAAATTGGTAATTGATCTGTGTCAATAATTTGGTAGCGTTTTTGTAATCCGAGAGCTTTTCATAGTTCAAGTGCTAGTGAATGAAAAATGTGAAATGGGTAGTCAAATCAATACTTTTTTACACAAAAGTAAGCTTATTAAATAAAATGCTTTACATTCTTAAAATGTTTTTTGGCCAAACTGTTGATTGTGCATGGTACGATTATGAACTATAAATATAATTTTGGATAGGTACAGTTTCTCAATAAATGTACCGGAGTGAAAATTTTTACTTCGGTACATTTATTGAGAAAATATCTCTTTTTAAAATTATATTTATAGTTCAGAATCGTACCATGCACATCTATCAACAGTTTGGCCCAAAAACCTTTTAAGAATGTAAAGCATTTTATTTAATAAACTTACTTTTGTGTAAAAAAGTATTGATTTGACTACCCCTTTGTAACAGCGTCCTTAAGTGACACTACGGGCGGTTGAAGACCCCAAAAAAAAAAAAAAGTTGAGAGGTGTCAAGGGACACCCGGATGGAACGAAGTTCCTTTCGATTAATTAGTGAAGGAATTGTAATAATTTTTTTTTTTTTAAGTTATAATAATATTTGTTTATTATTAACAAATATAATTTAATATAAACTCTTAAGTTAAGAGAGAGAGAGACAGACAGAGAAACATGCGCACGTCGCACAGCTTACAATAGCTTACTATAGCAAAAAGTGTCGTTACAACTTTTCGTGAGAATTTTTTCCGTCTAGCCCCCTTTCACAACGCGCGATAAGGAACTTCGTTCCAAAAAAAATCAAGAAATTAATTTCTTTTTTATTTATCGTATTTCCATAACGATACCCATCTCGACTGCGAAGATTCGCTAAATAATACAATCTGTTAACTTACCGGGTCAGACTCATCCATTCTGTACGTGATCTTGTTGACGGTCTCGCCGACCTTGTTGAACAGACGCAGCACTCCCGCGCCGCTTAGTGCTGAAGTACTCGTCGCCTTTGGCAGCTCTGTTTCTGTAGAGGCAAGAATATAATGTCAAATACTGATCCTAAAGCTTCTTAGTGCAAAGAACTCGAAATTTTAGGCTTTAGGAAGCCTGTGATCGACAGGTGAATTTCATTTCGCAAAACTAACAAGCCAAGCTTTTTTGTCTTCGTCGTTTGAAATTCTAAAGAAAAACTGATTAGCAAAACAAAATTAAAAAAAAAAAGGAAAAACCGACTTCAAAAACATAAAACCAATAAAAAACTTAATTTTCTTAAAAAAACTCAACAGCTTCTGAAGTCGGTGCCAAGCTAATGTGCATTGAAGACTTGATGAAACCGACTTCAGAAGCTGTTAAGTTTTTATTAAGAAAGTTATTTTATTCGTTTTAAGTTTTAGGAGTCGGTTTTTACTTTTTTAATAGTAAATTTATTTTTCCATTTTTAGATAAATATACAATTACTTAGGTACATAGGTAAGCCCAAGACAACGAAAAGAAGAATAATCAATGAAAAGAAGATACAGTACATTTAATCACGTTAGTGAAAGAATCGTCAAAATTGGTTTATTCGTTTTTGAGAAAATCGCGGACAAACATACATACATAATAGGGTCGAATACAGAACCTCCTTTTTTGAAGTCGGTCAATAGTCAGGAGGTGTCGTGGGACACACGGTTACAACAAAGTTCCGTTCGCTTCTGTATATTATGTACAGAGCCATCTAGTATGGTATCAAGTTTCAAGTAGCATTAGTAGACTCTGTATCTGTATTTAAAAACAAATACTTTTGACACATGAAACTGGCAGAAATTTTATCGTTAAAAAAGTATAGTCCAAGAGCTAGGTCAAAGAGTTTACGATAAAAATAATATCCAGCTCTTGGACTATCCTTAAATATTTAACTCATTTTATTTCTAAACTAAGACCTGACTAAATCTGGGGCTTGGCGAAAAATTGCGATAATTAGCGACTAAATTTGGGAGAAAACAGATCTTCGCTAGGTGGCCTAGTTTCTGAGATATAAATGTGGCCAAGCTGGGGAGTTGCTCTCCAGATCGGCCACTTATGAACCCTTATAACCTTTGAACCAGTGACCGACAAATTTGATATTTGGGCGAAAAATTTCGACTAATTTTTTGTGTTATCAAAATTAAAATCCCTGATGGTGGCCAAGCCAGTGTCAGTCACACTAATTACAAGCCACGTTAAACAACTTCGTTCCAATAAAGTTCAGAATTTCGGAATGCTTTTTCTGAGCTCTTGTCAGAAAGTTAAAGAAAAAACGCCAATTTTGCAAACCACACGCCTGTTCGCAACAAGTTGACTTGGACAGCGTCTTTTTTCGTAGCCGCAAGGGCGGTTTTCGCAGCTGAAGTGTTACCACTGTCGTGCTTTTTATCGTACGCTGCTGCTGTTACTAACCTGACTCAAGAAACTCCCTGAAGTCAGGATCGATGCACAACACAGGGTGCTGCGCCACTCGGTTCAAAAAGCGCTCGAGCGCTGCACGACGTCTCTCCACAAAAATGGATTGTACGCTTCCAGCCGCTACACTGCCGTTTGCGCTTTCCGTTGACGGTGTAGATGTCATTTTTAGTTTAGTTGTGCCTAAAAATAAGAGTTATAAAATCATGAGTAAGTTATGATAGTCTTGGCCGTATATTATGTTTATGCTAAAAAAAAGATAATATGGCTAGAAAGGGAGTGACTACCGAGATGACGACTATATAATAGAGAAGTATGGCAGAAAGGGACATGTTGTGCCGACCCCAAATAAATTGGGATAAGGACAGGAGAATGATGGATTGTGTTTATGCTAAATGCACTTATGATATTGCTACAATTAAGCTTTTCAAAACTGTCTATTATGGATGTCCAAAAAGGTTCCTTCTCTCCAGGTTCTATAATGCAACCCATTTTTAAAACGGTGATAAACGTATTCCTCTGTTTTGTCCCCAGATAGCAAACATCATTTTTACGATACAATCTACAGGGTGTAAGTGTAAACAGTGGCAATCTTTTAACTTTTACTATAGGACCAAACCTGAAATCGTCAAAAAAAAAATCAGCTTTTCCCTAGATTTTGACGAATTATGCGAACATAAATGTACTAAACAGCTGATTTTTTTTCGCGATTTCAGGTTTGGTCCCGTAGTAAAAGTTGTTCATAATGATGAGTACAATGATGATGATGAATACAAATTACACTTGCACCCTGTATATTTACAACCACCGTGTTCATTAGGTATGTTTTGATTTTTCCCATAAATTTATTTTAGCAAAGCAACACCCTTTCTGCATCCGTTAATAGGACAGTCACAAGAAATATAAAGAAAAAGATAGGAGCATGTTTTACGACAGTGTTTTTTTTAAAATAAAAGTCGAAAATCCTCATCTACCCACCTACTATACTCTTCTCGGGCGCAGGCGGTATTATCCTCCCCGACCTCAGATACTTTTCGGTCAGTTTCTCATGTAGCCCGAGGAAGTCGCTAAACCTCCTCAGTACAGCAAAGTCATGCTTGCTGAAGATAGGCATATTGGTTTTCGTGAGCACTCGGTAGGCCACGTACGAGCTCATGCCTTCGCCTATCTTTTGCGGTTCCGTTATTGTGATAATTATGTTGTTCGCGCGTTCTGTAGCTATCTGTGGAGTAATAAAAATGGGTAAATTATGTGTAGGAGTGCATGTACTCATAGTAGGACAATGTTATCTTTGTTGTGACGTCAGTTTGGGTCTGGCTTTGTAGTTCGATTCTATTTTTATTTAGAAAGATTTAATTGTTTATTTTAAGCTGTCCACAGTTTGTGCCTTCCGATTCTGGACGTGTTTTTGTTAGTTAAATCATGCTTTGGAACTACTAACTTTTGCCCGTGGCTTCGCCAGCGTGGAGGTCGGAAATTATCCCACAGGAACGTACTACCGGGTTAAAAAGTATCATATGACCTAACCTAGGCCATGGTCTACCTCATCATCTGCCTAGCCCTTTCCCAACTATGTTGGGGTCGGCTTGCAGTCTAACAGGATGCAGCTGAATACCAGTATTTTACATGGAGCGATTGCCCTTTGGTAAGACTGGTTATCAGACTTTCGGGCTACTGACGACCCGTAACGACTGTCAAAGATGCACGAATGACAGCCGGGACCAACGGTTTAACGTGCTTTCCGAGGCACGGAGGGGTTTTGGTAATTATGTAAAGATGGTCACCCATCTACGGACCAACCGCGGCAAGCGAAGCTTAACCTGATCGATCGACCCGTACGGCTGTTGTTACTTAGACACAGGCCCCTCATGTCAGTCATGGCCTACCTGTGTAGGTACCAAATATCCTTTATATCCATTCATTCGCTAAGGCGTGAAAAGATGAGGAGTTACTTTCGCATTTATAATATTAGTAGGGATGGATATAAGCAAGAAATGTTTTTCCGTCCTTCTCAGGCACTGAACCCCGATGCCCAGAGTTCGGAAAGCCCTGACCCTTGTGTGACCCATGTATGTCAAGATTTAATCACTACCTAGAATCCTAGATACTAGAAACTAGAATGCAGCCTTCGCCGCCCGCAGCACGCAACGCAATGCTGTTTGCACGAAAGTGCTCAACAATGACATAAATGGGACACGGCCGCATGGAGTTCTATGTTTATTTTACACCATAATTCTTTTCATCAAGAACCTTTAGTAAATAAACACAGCCTTATGTTACAACGAATGTTTCCAAAAATATTTATTTACTAATAACGTCAAATTAATGATGACGGTTATTAAAATTTCGGCATTAATATGACCTTTATTTTTATTACTGTGTACTTTTAATTCTTCTAGTTAGTGCTACTGTTTGTATGTTATAGTGTACGCGCAAGTGCTAGTCACCGCCTAATGTGAGCGGTGACGGGGGATTGAAAAGATTGGCAACTGAGTTAGCTTGACGTTTATCTACCTCCCCCGTCTCACCGCTCACTTACCTCAGGCGATGACTAGCACTTGCGCGCACACTTAGTCGTCAGGTTTTTGACTACCTCGTTGGTATATTGGTCACAAGCGCGACTACAGAGCATGGGATTTTGGGTTCGATACTCACGCTGGGTTAGGGTATATTACTAATTTCTCAGTAGCAGCCCTGAGTCTGGATTTGTGCCCGGTTGATGGAAATAGGCTCTCCCCCTATATAGGGCCTTAAAAATTACCGGTGAAATGTGTGTGCTCTATACACCTCTGCCTGCCCCTTCGGATAATACAGTCGTGCTATTCCGTATTTTCTTCTAGTTTTATCATTACTGACAAATTAGTTTTACAATGTAATAAGTAATTACTGATTTCTATACAACCTACTCTGCTATTTTACGTTAAAAGACAGTCTATTGGTCGCGCATGGCTCGTTTTTGCGCAGATTTAAAATCAGCAATTTATTAGCCGATTACTTTAACCGGTGACCTTGTACGAGCGTGAGCATCGGAGAGGCTTACCGATGTATTTGACACGATTGAAGCCATAGTGGGCAATTAATTATGGTACTTTTGTAAGGATTACTTAGCATTACAGATAGTTGTTTTCCACAACATTCAGGATTTTTTGCTAACATCTCTAAGGGCCGAAACTTCAATCGTCAGATAACTTTTATCTCGGGAATATGTTTGACGTTTTGACAGCTGTATAGTAAAATGTCAAACCGCCATATTTATTCCTCAAATAAAAGTTATCTGACGGTTGAAAAATCGGCTCTTACCGAGTTGAATATTATTGGTAGATTGGGCTCACGCAAACCTCACCCTTTTTCCTACCTGCACGTAGTGCGTGTGACGTAGTGAAACTTCTGGGGTTGAAACTCTCAACAGTCATTAGCTTGAAGTCATTCAACTCTTAAACTTCTCTTAGCTTAACTGGTGTTATAAGCATATTTACCTCTTCCATAATTGGGCTGCTCAGTGAAGTGGTAATAGACGGTGGAGCATCACTAATGCTGACCTTCTCTAGACCTTCACGGGCTCCATTCACCTCTGGGTCCAGACTGACTTCCTGTAATAGACAATAAATTGTTTAACTGTTTAATAGATCTGCAATTTGTGACAATAGCAGGCTGTTTAGTGCAAATGTAGTTGTGATTTTCTTTATAGAAATTCTTTCTTTCTGATAGATTTACCCGCTTTTCCTGAATGATATTAATAAATACGGAAAGTATTGATATTTATTTGTTGTCTTGTCCACATACCTTGTTGTCTTGCCTTGGAGTACATAATAATATGACATTATGGAATTACAATACAACTATAAAATAAAAATAAAACCTGTAACTCAGACATTCTACTTTGCTTTAGTTAGAGCCAAGTGGCGCATTGAATAGCAGATGTTTTGTTTAACAAATAATTTAATTCCAGTTTACAAATATAAACTCTGAGTTAATAGAGCTAAGGTACAAAATGATTTGTGGAAGCAGGTGTTAATGTTTTGTGTTAATAGAAATATTATAAAATATCTACAGGTATAATATTGCTAGGCAACTACATATATATCCTATTGGCTTAGGTATATGAAAATGCAAACTTCAATGATCACTTGTTGGATTTTGTGTAGTTGACAATCCTTAACAATTCAGTTAACCAAACAGAGGGTAGACACACAATATGTTTTAGATAATTACCAAAAACAAAGGAATTAGAGGCTGCTGGAATAATGAATAGAATAGAATAGAATACTCTTTATTATGCACACCATTTAATGATGAGAAATAATTAGTTTTCCAATTCAATCAGAAGAACAACAACAAAATAAATAAAAGGCTAAAATTTGACAGTTTCGGGTGACTTGACCTGCTGACGTCTGTACAAACATTGGTCATGATGTCATATTTTTATTTTGTGTCACAATATGTGAAGGCTTTGTGGCTTATCTGTTTAAGTAAAAGCACAACATGTTTCAGCCTTATAATCTAATCTTATATTGGTACAACACAATACCAATTATTTTATTTTATTGGTGCCTCATGGATGAGTAAACAATACCTCTTACGGGGGCATCAAAAGCCTGCATGAGTTGTTAAACCTAAATGTATGTCCACTACTGGGCTGTAAGCCTACCCACTTTGCTCACCAAGTAACTCTCTCTTAATTGGAGTCCGAGGGCTCATAGAGTATTTCGGAACATCACCAAGTGGTTGGTCGACTCTTCACACAACCAGAGGGCTAGGTCAAAGAATCAGCATTGCCATACATGTGGTAACACTGCAAGCCTTATCTTTATGGGCACTTTCCAATGCCCAATGAGCTCTTTCCTTTATATACTTGTACATAATACATATATTTTAGTGTTAGATTGTATATTGTACCAAGTATTGCAATACAAGAGAAAAAGATCAACTCATTATTGAATCTACATTAATAAATGATCCAGTGTTATATATATTTATTTATTTTTTACAACTTCTTGTAAGATTTCCATGTTTGCTGAATTAAAGCAATTGATGACTTTGTTTAGGTAAAATAAAACATTGTGTTTGTAAGACATTTTTAACAATGATGCTTTTAAATATTGAGTTCTTCTACAATGTTTACTAGAATTTATAAATTCTGGTAAACATTGCTAAATTATGCCACATTCTGGCAATTCTTAGAGATGGGCAGCAGTAGATATTGTGTTTTGACTAAAAATTGATTAGAAATCAATTTTTTCCAGCTACAAGGAAAATAATTGATATTTATTTATATTTTCCTTTTTTAGACAACATAATCAAACATATTGATACTAAGGATAACATGATTTGTTTGAATGTTATGCAGGAAATGTTAAATTAAGTAGGTAGGTACCTCTATGTATTTTAAATAGCAGTGAAGTAGTGACTAACATAAATTCTATACATAATGATGGAAAGGCAACAGATTAAACACAATAGACATTTATTGCACTTGTGGCTTCCTATTGGAATGATGACATTGAAATTACTTTGCTATTGAAATAAGAAATGATTGCTCAAAAGATTGTTTCACAAATACCCGAACAAACGTAAACACAGGATTAAATTCAAAAGCCATTGCAGTTATTGTACTTCCACTACCTATATTCTAAAAACAAAGTACTATTATTATTGATAACTAAAGAAAAAACAACTGTGAGAACAAACAGCTATCAGAAAGGTGACTAATACTGAAGATAATACAGTAAGTTTATTCTTAGGCCGTTGATTCAGTAATTCAATTAACTTCCAAGGACGTTTCAAAGAGAAATCAAGTTCTTTAAAAGTCTGTAACTTGTGAAAAATGCTATAATACGATTCTCATGCAAATTTTGGTTGAATGATGGTAATAAGAGGTAATTAACAATAATAATAGCAGCATCAGCAGCAAGAGGTCAGTGGAATGTTGTAAATTCATTTATTTCATATCATGCACACAGGGGCGTCAACAATTTGCCGGGCACCGGGGGGCGGACGCGAACACAACAAGTTATTAAAACAGGATTCCATTAAGATACCTGGACCGCAGACGCGAAAAGATCTTCGTCATCCCTGTTATCATTGTTGATATCCACTGTGCTAAAGGGCGGCGTATCAGGCTCTTCCGACATGGTCAATTTGCTCTAAAAGTAGACACGACCGTAAAGACTGTACGAACAATATTAGCGTCTAATCAAATTTTTCCCGAAAACAGCGAGATAACTTTTCGATACCAAGGTTGACAGAAATGAGCAACCCCCGTCTGTAATTATGTCTATAAATTAAATACAATTTTCAACATGATTAAAATGATATCCTCAGTAAATCTGTGTAGTGTGAAAGAGAAAAGAAAAGATTAATGTTTTAAATGTTGACGGTTTTAGGACCATGGACCTGTCTCATGCGTCTTGTCAAATTTTTAGTGACGTATTCAATTCTGTTTACAAATTCAGCTACGACAAAATAAATAAAATATTTTAGATAAATTAGATTCATTTATGAATAAAGAATCTTACTGGATTATAGGAATTCTTCTCTTAAATTTATCTCATAAGTGCTATTGAATAAATATTATGACCTGTTGTAGGATAATCAATAAAATAAACTGTTTATCACACATGCCTGCGTAAACTACTGCAGAAATGCAACTCCTTTGCCTGTCACTGTCAGCCTGTGCCTTTATCAGCTGTCAATAGTATGTCAAATCGTCAATAGATCCACGAAATTGTTTTGTTGTGAAGGTAAAAAAACATGTTTTGTTCACATTTAATGAGTACTTAGATACATTTATTGGAGAAAATTACAGTTGTCGTTTATTTCTTTCTTTGTAGTCAATGAAAAGATATGGTTGATGTTGTATTTTATTGTTAATTTGTAATTTTTAGTAGTTATTTGATAGTGAAAGAAAATGAGTGGGTTGGATAAGAAGCCGAAGATCCCGCAGCCGCCGGCACCTGCTGCTGCTACCGGCAACCTGCTGTCGAGCGTGGCTCCGCCGTCGCAGCTGCCTAACTTCGTGACTGCTAGCCCCATGGTTACAGCTGCCGAGGTATAACGTTTGTTTACAATTTTTATAGCATATGCTTTGGAGCCAAATAATGTATTTGATCCGAAAGAACCGTTGTAAGAAGGGCAATAAAGAAGAATATGTTCTTTTTCCCATTGCTTGATAATCCAGTGCTAAATATTACAGTCTTCCAAACAATATTTCACATTTTGCTGTGATTACAGATACCCCAAGCAGTAGTGGGTCAGACTCTATCGGCCCCCGTGCCAGTTCAACCAATCATAGTCCAGGCTAGAGATGAACCACAACCTGATAATTCAGAGAAATTCAGGTAATATAGATTTCATCATAATGCATTATAAAAAAATTATAAATAATTGGTGGTAAGTACACATATAGGGTACCTGACCCGTTGACCTAGAATCATGAAATTTTGTAAGAAGCAAGGTCTCACAGCACAAGTAAAGAAATAAGTCCGAAAATCATTAATTTGTTGTTTTATCAAATTTTTTTTTTTTGTGATTACAAACTTAACATACTTATATCGATGTATGATAGAACACGTTTTTCAACTACATTGTTAAGTTAGTTTTCGGGATAAATTCATACCAACTATGGAACCCTTCATTGTGCATGGTCCGAACTGCGCTTGATTGGTAAATAAATATTTTTCAGCAATAATAAGTAATTTAAACCACAGCTGATAATACACTTCTGGACACATCTTTTGGCCCACCTTGTATTTTCAGTTTCGTTTGGTCCTAGCTAAAATTTTATATTAGGTCGAGCAAAAAGTTTTTATGCAGTTTTGAACCTGGCACATTCACAATTTCATTCAATAGTCTTTTTTTGAATTTCGAACACAGAATTTAAAGAAACAAAAGACAATTTGGAGCCTGTTTGTTGATATCAAACAATCGAATACTAAGAAAACTTGGTTTTATTGGTTTACTTGGATTTAATTCTTGAAAAAGTGATTGATATCTTTGGTTTTGCAACAAACATTACTTATTCTTAACATTAAGGTGAGGTTCTATCAATAATCTATGGATACTTCACCTGAAGTCGCCGCCCAAGCTGTGGCACTTATTCAGGCCGGACACAGCCAAAGAAACGTGAGTGCTCAACTTAATTTAAGTCGATCTGCGGTCCGAAATGTTTATCGGAGGTACCTAGAGACTGGCGGCTTTGTTCGTCGCCAAGGAAGGCCACGATCTCGGGTCACAACTGAAAGGCAGGATCGATTCATCGTGACGACCAGCTTGAGAAATCGTCACCTTACCTCCATTGAGATACAAAACCAACTTCGCGACTTCCACGGAGTATCTGTGAGCGCTCGAACTGTTCGGAGAAGGTTAAAAGAACGCGATATGGTACCACACAAGCCAGCTAATGGCCCCAAACTAACGCGAGCCCACCGAACAGCGCGCCTTCATTTCGCACGCAGTCATTTAAATTGGACACAGCAAGATTGGAGCCGTGTACTCTTTTCTGATTAGTCTAAAATTGTGTTACATGGCAATGATGGAAGGAAGAAGGTCTACCGACGTAAGGGAGAGCGTTTCGCACAATGCTGCTTTGAAGAGAGGGTTGCTTATGGCGGTGGCTCATGGACTGTCTGGGGCGGTATATCCGCGAGCGGCAAAACTCAACTTGAGGTTGTTACAGGACCACGGCTGCCAACATTAAATGCTGAAAGGTACATTCGTGAGTGCTTAGAACCTCACGTGATACCATACGCGGACTATGTGGGCCCAAATTTCCTTTTTATGCATGATAATGCAAGAGCCCATGCGGCCGGCATCGTCAGGGAATATCTTCGGGATGTGAACATCACAGTTATGGACTGGCCAGCCAGAAGCCCAGACATGAACCCCATTGAGCACACGTGGGACGAGCTAAAAAGACGTGTTAGGGCTCGTCAGCCAGTTGCCCAGACGATGCAGGAGTTGAAAACTGCCATAGAAGAGGAATGGAAGATGATCCCTCAAAATTTCATAGAGCGGTTGATAAACTCTATGCCTAATCGTATGAGAGCTGTGGTAGATGCCCATGGAGGCAACACGCGTTATTAAATTAAACCTTTATTTGATAAAACATGTTTTTTATTCAAAAATCAATTGCCTTTAACAAGGCGCATATCCGACTTGTTAGGCGTAGCTCCATGTCGTATGGTATTCTGAATTCAAATTTAAAACAATACGATCGAAAAAGATGGTAAAATGTATCAGGTTTAAAACTGCATCAACAGTTTTTGTTCAATCTAGCAATCATATTTCGTTAGGGGCCATCGAAACCTAAACTCTAAGGTGGGCCAATAGATGTGTCCAGAAGTGTAGTAAGAGATAATAAGAGAGAGATGTTATCATCTAAAGTCTAAACACTTCAACCGTCAAAGGTGTGGTAGGTAATTGTAGATACATTGTTTATGCAGAATTTTTAATGCTTTCTTCTGTCTTTCTTTTTTTTTCTGTTTCTTTTAATTTTTTTCTGAATTTGCACTCAATATGGGGGCAAATGTTTCTCTGGGAAAAGTGGGGCCATTCCTTGAGAAATCCCTTTTAAAAAAACTCAACAATGCCGGCCGCCTTTTCGAGGATGACTACGACTTATATACATCTTAGTAATATACTGTGGATATACAAAGTAATACAGGGTACAAAACTATGTTTTTGTCTAATTTACAGTTTTTGAAAGCCCAGGACGCGCAACTGCACCGGTTTGCCCCCCCCCCCCCCCCCCATCCGCGCATGTTAATTATTTACATAATTTGCAAGTAACCTTTTAATTTTACAATCTCACAGCAATAGAACAGTAATTTGTTTGTTCATGTCATGACTAAAACAAACTGTTTAGTGTTACAAAATAATAACATCAAGTTTGTACAATTCTACTGATTTCATTGGTTCCAGCCCAGCAATTCCACTGAGTAAAGGCGAACCTCTGATGTCCATCAGGTCTCCTGAAGACTCGCAGGCCACACAGTCCCCAGAACCATTGCCTGACTCCACATCAGAAATTGATAAACTTGGTGGGTTTGATAATATCATATAGTTGTATATATTTTTTCTAGAACAAAAATTACCATTTTTTAATTACTTACATTAGTTGAAGACAATTATTACACAAAATGCATTTATACTCATCACACAGACATTCTACAAACACAGTGACAAGATTGTCTTAATTTTTTTTGAGAATGTGGAATTTAAAGTGTTGATGTTATGCACTAAAAATTCGACTGTTTTAATTGGCAATTAAGAAAAAGTAAATGCAGGAAAGTGAAACTGACAAGGAAATATGGACCACAACAACAAAGCCTTAATGTTTTTTTCACAAAATCAGAAAAAGTAATTCTTATCCAATTAAGGTTTTTATGACTGTTTTTTATTTCTCTCATAAGAGCTGATTTTTTTTTCTTCACTTTTTTGTTTATGTAATGTTGAAGTGATTTTTAACTTTTCTGAAGAACAAAAATTATCTGAAAAGTAATAATAGACAAAAGTATCATTGGTTCAAATGGGATAGTAATATGTTCAAATGATGACTTTTGTGATAATGAGTTGGTGTCTAAACTTCTTAGTGATTGAACATATTTACTGCGTAATTCAACAACAACAACAACAACAACATACAACAACATACATCAACATTTATCAATGTGAAAAGTTATTTTAGTTTAATGAATAAATAGAAAAACACTACGCCTGATTCCCCGAAGGGTTAGGCAGAGGTGTAGGTACTTTAGTAGGTACTTACTACAACCACATTTTGCCCGTTGTTTTTTTTTTTTTTTTTGAGGAGCCCGCGGCTGAGTAATAACAGCCGCATAGGTTAATCCATCAGGTTAAGCTAGGCTTGCCGGGGTTAGTCTGTGGATGGGTGACCATCTTTACATACCGAGACTCCTCCGTACCTCGGAAGCACTTTAAAGCCGATGGTCCCGGCTGTCATTCGTGGATCTTTGACTGGTATTTAGCTGAATCCGACTATACTGGAAGCCGACCCCAACATAGTTGGGAAAAGACTAGGCAGATTGAGTGTGAATATGTCTAGAATAATCCTCAATTATAATTTACCAGGTGACATAATGCCAGGAAGTGGCATCTTCACTTGGATGAAGGGCGCAGTCTCCACGGGAGGCATACTGTCGCGGGTGGCGGAGAAGGCGAAAAGCTCCGTAGACTCCATGATCACCACACTTGACCCTCAGATGAAGGAGTACCTTAGTAAGTTTGTTTATTGTTGTTGCATTTTACGAGCGCAAGTCAATCTTTCCAATTTCGGCCTTATGTCAGTGGCATATAAGTGAGGAGCTCGTGGCTAAGTAAGCCCATCAGGTTAAGCTGCGCTTGCCGGGGTTGGTCCGTGGGTGAACATCTTACGTACCGAGACTCCTCCGTGCCTCGGAAAGCACGTTAAGCCGTCGGTTCCGGCTGTCGTTTGTGGATCGTGGACAGTGGTTACGGGTCGTCAGAAGCCCGAAAATCTGACAACCAGTCTTACCAAGGTGTATCGTATTACCCAGTAACTGGGTTGTGGAGGTCAGATAGACAGTCGCTCCATGTAAAATACTGGTATTCAGCTGATCCGGTTAGACTGGAAGCCGGCCCCAACATAGTAGGGATAATGATTCTAATTTAGAACACTACTGACACCAAAATGTTGGACAATATGTCGTCTTCGAAACTGCATAAAAACTTTTTTTGACTCATTATTCCTTTGATGTTTTAGACAGTTATACATGAGTCCGGGAGTAGAAAATTATTATTGTATGAATAATCTGGTGTTTTTATCTTTGATAACTTTTTAGGAAGTGGAGGAGACCTTTTAGTGGTTGTTGCATCGGACAAAGAAATAAAGATCTCACCTGTCAGAGAAGCGTTTCAGACTGTCTTTGGCAAAGCCAATGTAGTGTAAGTATTTTTTTTTTTATATTAGCCTACACTGTCGCACTGCTGAGCAAACGCCTCCCTCAAATCCTTGCAAGCATCGAGTTCCAGGGCCACCTCGATCCAACCCTTGCGGTACGCGTCTAGGTCTTTTCGCCACCTCTTCCTGGGCCGGCCCCAGCGGCGCCGTCCAACCTCAGGCACCCCCGTGTGGAGACTGTTGCCCAGCGGTCACTATGCATGCGGCTGACGTGACCCGCCCAACCTCATTTTAGCTTGGCAACCTTTTTGTCTACCTCAAAAGGATAAAACGGAACCCTTATAGGATCACTCGTGTGTCTGTCTGTCCGTCTGTCACAGCCAATGTGCTCCGAATCTAATGGACCGATTAAGTTGAAATTTGGTACACATATGAATTTCTGTGACCCAAACACGGACAGGTAAAGTAAATACATGAATTTTGAATATGGGGGTCACTTTTGGGGGTAAATAAGATAATTTAAAAAAAAAGTTTTGCTAACTATACCGTGTTATATATCAAATGAAAGGACTTACTATGAGGGTCTCAAATATATTCTTTTTATAATTTTAAAATAAATTGTTTTAAAGTTATTTAAGAAAATAGACGAAAATTGACCATTCCCCCCTTATCTCCGAAACTACTGAGCCTAAAACTGAAAAAAAAATACAGAAAATAGATATATATATCTGTAGATTACAGGAAAACCTATTAGAAGTCTGTGGTCTTAAAATAACATGGTAAATCTCTCAATATTGTGAGTACAAACTTACATTTACAGTTGGAATGTATGGAAGAACATGTTTTTCAACTGCAATATTACCTAAGTTTCGTCTTGGAATATTTCATCCCAACTACGGAACCCTTCATTGTGCGTCCGACACGCACTTGGCCGGTTTTTTTTTAACAAACGAGTACCGAAAATGTTGACTGCGTTGCTATTGGTCCACGTAATCAACATAAAGTCCATTTCACACAAATCAAACGCTGTAGTTGAGTCATCGACTACCCGCGCGTCGCACGTGTTTTAGAGAGGGAACCAGACGATATTGTTTATGCGTGAGTCATGGCGGACATGTCTCCTGTACAGTAAATTTTTGAAGTAGGTATTCAATATGAACGGGCCTTAACAATTTCAAAACAAAACAAAGGCGTTGGCCCCACCCCGACCAATGCCCCATCTCACTCTGTCAATATCGGAAATGTGCGAGAGACATAACTCAGTACTCGTTTGTTAAAAAAAAACAGACTATAGGATCCCCGTTTTGGAGCGCAACGTTGTGTTTCGTATTCTGTCGGTTCGTTTTACTCCCAGAATGCTGCGCTCCATTGCTCTTTGGCAAACCCCAAGACGGAACTTTTTCGGCTCGGTGAGCGATCAGGTCTGAGCAATAGGTTAGGACGGGCAGAATACACAATCGATGAGATTTCGCTTCAGGGAGATCGGTAGATCGCCTTTCATAAGAGTCTTCATGGACCAGTTGCTTTTCTAGGCGTTTTCGATGCGGTGATCTATTTCCTTTTCTTACCTGTTTTTTAACCGACTTCAAAAAGGAGGAGGTTCTCAATTCGTCGGAATTAGAATTTGTGTTTGGGGTATGTACACAACTAAAAAGTGAAAAATAAAAACTTTTTTACAAAAAAATACAACCGACTTCCAAAAACAACACTACAAAGTGAAAAAAAACTTTAATTTTGGAAGTCGGTGGCAAAAAACGAAAATACATTTAACACCGACACCGACACCGACTTCCGAAATTAAAGTTATTTTTCACTTTGTAGTGTTGTTTTTGGAAGTCGGTTGTATTTTTTTGTAAAAAAGTTTTTATGAATGTAACTAACTGGCTCTGTAAGTATGTATAACCTAACAATTTAAGTTAAATTCAAGTTAACAATTCAAGTTAACTGAATTATCAAATCAAATTACATTAGCACTAGAGCTGGCTTCTGCATTATGGAATCGGCTCTTTTTTTCGATTCAACATATAGGCTCGGTTAATTTGCTAGCCATTAACCCACCTTATCCCACACTAATTATGTTACAATTTCCAGTGGCTACGCAGCACAGAGTGACGTCACAGCAGACCAGCCGGTCGGCTATGCAGCCGCGTACGCAGCAGCTAAACAACGCATCGCTCACATACGATCCGTGCATGGAGAACTTAATAATAATGTACCTGTGATCGCCATAGAGGGTTATCTACATGAATCTGTTACCGACAGGTTAGTACATATTAATGATAAACGCCTTTTTAAATTAGTTGGTTGTGACGAAACTCATCACGTCAACTTTCATCAACATAAATAAAAATAAAAATTATTATTTCAAGTTTGTAAGTTTGTTTTGGTGTTTCTTCTCAAACTATATTCGGATAGAAAACGTCTATAATTCTTCAAATAGTAGTTTTTTATACCAAATCAATCAATCTGCCTAGCCTTTTCCCAACTATGTTGGGGTCGGCTTCCAGTCTAACCGGATGCAGGTGAATATCAGTACATGGAGCGACTGCCTATCTGATCTCCACAACCCATTAACTGGGTAATTGGTAAGACTGGTTGTCAGAATTTCGGGCTTCTATCGACCCGTAACGACTGTCAAAG
Source organism: Cosmia pyralina (assembly GCA_946251885.1). Taxonomy (NCBI): domain Eukaryota; kingdom Metazoa; phylum Arthropoda; class Insecta; order Lepidoptera; family Noctuidae; genus Cosmia; species Cosmia pyralina. The sequence continues at coordinate 18,311,228 of OX276357.1, forward strand.
ATCCACGAATGACAGCCGAGACCAACGGCTTAACGTGCTTTCCGAGGCACGGAGGAGTTTTGGTATGTAAAATTGGTCACCCATCCACGGACCGACCCCGGCAAGCGTAGCTTATCCTGATGGATCGACTCGTGCGGCTGTTGTTACTTAGCCACGAGCGCCTCCTCCTCCTCGAGATTGTTTTTTAACCCAGTTTACAGAAATAAATGTTATGTATCATTTAAGGTGATTGCGCAGTGGTAGTTCACGAAATTCAAATTTTCATACATTTTTTGCAATTTGCGGGCGGTGACAGATTGAATGTTGATCAAAATATGATTCGCGACTACGAGTAACACAACAAACAAACATAACAAACAACAACAAACCAACAACAACAAACAACAACAACAAATATGTATAACATAACAAATATGTATTTACATAATTATGACCATAACAATCATCAATACATCACTCTAAGTTAGATTAGTACCAAAATATCATGATTTCCGAAATCAAGAGAGTACTCACACTACTCTCATACACAAAATTGAAAAAATGCTTCTAAATTATACAAAACTATATTTTGCATAGTATTGAGAGATGAATAAAATTTTACTACCAAAAGGAAAGAAAATCAAAAAACCTATGGGAGTATTCAACAGGTTAAAACACGATTTAATAATCTGACTTTTCGAGATACTACACTATTGCTGTCTTGCGTCGATATTTGATAGGTAGTTATACCCCAATTAGAAATGAGCTATTAGTTATTATTAGTTTAGTAGTTAGTATTAGTACTTAGAAAAAGTAAACTAAAAAAAAAATGTCAAAAAAAAGGGAAGCATCTCTTCCAAATATTAAAATGCTAAAAAGTAGACCCAAGTGGTTATGGAGCAGGTCCAGCTAGACCAAGCATTTTTATCTACGACTAGCTGACCGGCCAGACGTTGTCCTGTCAAAATTTCAATTACTTTTTTTTCCAATTTTTTTTTCTTTTAAACCACCCCAGTAAAAATGAGAATAAAACAAAAAAAAAAAAATTAGACAAACGAACAGCAATTCATTTTTATATAGGTATATATAGATATAATCATCCAACTTATAATATGCTTGTCTACATAGTGTGCGTTTAATGCATGTTTTAAATGTCTTCTCATTTAGTTGAAGAATATCGAGTGGTATTTTATTATAGCATTTTACACAGTTTTATGGGATAAAAGAAGTGTGTACTTTTAGACAATCTGAAAAGTGATTGATCTAATTTATTCCTATTTCTTGTGTTTTGTGTTTAAAATTGCCTCGACCAACAATGATTTAAATCATCTCTTCTTCAGGTGGTACGACATGTCCCTACTGATCCTATCCCAACCATCTCTGGGCATCGAGCTACAACTGCAGTCGCAAGGCACGCCCGTCCCGGCCGCTGCCGTGGCCGCCGCGTGCGCCGCCACGCCACAAGACTATGTGCACGCGCAGACCGGGTATAGCGTGACGATAGGATCTATTATGGGCGCTAGCTTACAGGTAAGACTACTGCTGCACAATTTATCATATAACCGCACCTAACCGCACCTTATATAAGTATGCCTTAGCGCATACAAAAAATGTTTGAATAGTACAGCGCACACCATATAGCACACCGTTCGGGGAAGTAGTGTGTCTAGTGGGGTCGCATCCACCAAAAACTTCGCCGTATATTTGAATTCAGTATCTCAGATTATAGAAAACAAACTCAATGTCATACATGACAAAAGTTATAATTCCATTGCAACCCAATTTAGCACTTTTTTTTAACCGACGATTCAAGTAGATTTCTCAATTCTCAATTCGACGCGTATATATATATATATATATATTTTATATATGGCCACGTTAACTTTTTACAGAGTAGTCCGCTTTGAACGATTCTTGTTTTATTCTGCAGGGTATACCTCGAGTTGGTCCCATGTAAAATTTATTAACTTTGCTTGGGTAGTGTTTTGAGTTAGTTTCAATGGTTGATGTTATAATAACTTCCTGTCACTGTGATTTAAATAGCAATCGAATTTCGAGTTTACGAATTTGTGAGGGCTTAGGTACCACAATTAAAAAGTGAAAAAAAAAACCGACTTCCAGAAAAATGTAAAAATAACTTTAATTTCGGAAGTCGGTGGCAAAAAACGAAAAACCAAATCCCAGACCAGTTCTTGGCCATGAACGACCATGCTCTACTATGCTAATTCATCATCCACCAGGTACCCCACAACCAATGGCAAGAGGCATCGACCGGCGTATCAAGGCGGGAACTCCTACACTTAGCGGCGCGCTCACTAGCCGGATCCTACAAGAAACTGCTGGCCGTGTCGGCGGCTGAGGCGTAGACTAAAGACTGGGTAATATCGACGGATTTGAAAAATAAATGTACAGTTAGTATTTCATATATCTTCTTTTACTACTAAGTATCTAAAGGGTGCTACCACACCAATCGATGTCGACGGGATCGATCGACCATATGGTAGCACCCTTACTTATATTTGCAACTAACTGTTGCGCGCGACTTTGTCTGCGATCAAGGATGAAAAGTAGCCTGTCCTTCTCCAGGTCATGGTCTACCCATGTACCAAAGGGTGTAGCAGGCTAAGCGAACAAGAGTACCCCCCACGAGAGATCTGGCCATCCTTTTAGGTGGAGTAATGGCTCCTGCTAATAACACTGTATGCCTGATATCAGCCCTCGATCTTCTTTTGCTTTCGAATTATTCAGGTTATTATTTAAAAAAATCATGGTGTTGTTTAAATTGTCATTTTAGCTAAACCGTGCACGTTAAGAGAATCCAAACAAAATCGTGATTGAAGAGAATAGAATAGACTATAATTATAATGCATATTTTTACGATAAACCCCATAGATGTAAGAAAGAAGGAGAAATGGCTAAAAGTTCAAAAATATAAAATTTATTCTGCTACGCTAGTAATTGAGTAAATCGGAAAGTTATCGATTCTTCCATTTATTATGGTATTTACTAAAAATTTTGTGCGGTCCTGAAAAATAAATAAATAATAAACGACTTATTATAGATATAATATAAATAATAATAAAGCTGAAGAGTTTGTTTTTGGTTTGTATGTTTAAACGCGCTTATCTCTGGAACTACCAGTCGGATTTGAAAAATTATATTTTCATTTGATACCCCGTTTCTTGAGGAAGGCTATCGGTTATTTAACATCACGCTATGACCCTTAGGAGCCGAGCAAAAATAAAAAAGACAGAAATAACGCTTAGCAAAAATGAAGTGGGTAATAGCGCGGGCAGGCGATGTGATGCGAAGAGGTGGGTTGGGGGAGCAAGAAATTTCACGCGGATGAAGTCGCGAGCAGAAGCTAGTATAATATAAATAAACCATATGTAGCTAAAGAAAATATTATTTATTAAGTAAATAAAAAAAAAAATAAACAATAAGTACCTTTGAGAAAATCAAAATGAGTAAAAAACATTATTTCACATGGGTCTTCCAAACGTTAAAACTGTTGACAAATTGAAGAATAAACTATAATAATTAATAAAATAAACATGTACAAAAACCTTGGTGCGTCATGTCAAAAAGAAATCGTTTTCAAGCACTGTATTGTACCATCGGCAAACTTTCCGGTGAACCACTTTTCGACCTTATTACTAACGCAATAAGGTTGAAAAGTGGTTCACCGGAAAGTTTGCCGATGATACCTACTGTATTGAAGCGTGTAGTAACTGTTTACTTCACGCATCAATACAGTAGGTAGGTGTATCTCTTTCATTGGATCTATTTAGAATGCATTCATGATGATAACATTTGACATTTTATCTGAATTTATTTATATTGCTTTTTTGTGATGATTAGATCAAAAAAGAACATGAAAGGCAAATGGAAGGCAAGAATAATAATAAAAGTGATTAAGTAGTAAATATTCAAAGATGTTTTTTTTTGACATGACGCACCAAGATTTTTGTAAATGTTTTTATTTGGATTTTTAATGAACATGGCTTGTCACGTAATTATTTTGGTAGGTGTACTTATGTCCGCGAGAATTAAAAAAAAAAAAACCGGTCAAGTGTGTGTCGCACCACGCACATTGGGCCTGTTTCACCACCAATGATTAATTTCCTAATAACTTACTTGGCAGGTAATTTCATACAAATTCTGTTCCATTTTTGAATTCGGTAAGTAGTGGCTATTCGGACGTCGTGAAATAGGCCCTAAGTCACACAAACAGATTTTAAATTAATAAAAAACCTGTCCCCGTAACAGTTACGTTATTTTCTGCACACAAAGCATTTTATAGTGTAAACAAAACTTATCTACTTAAGAAATTAGGGCCATTTTGTGTGATGTTGCAATAATCCGTATGTTTTGTTTCAGGGACACGAGAAGAATGTAAAAAATCTATAGATATCGAAAATTATAACTAATTACTTCTAATAATATTAATATCTTATAGTTAAGAGTTATTATTGTAATAAAATTTATTTGGGGCCAACTGTGTTTTTATCCTTATTTTTTTCGTTAAAAAACCCAACAAATGTGCAAACTTATCATAAACAAAATTCGACCCTTCGTAAACCCGTTCTTGGGGTTGAGATTCCAAAAAATATCTTTTTTATAGCTATCAATAAAATTAAATAGCATATTGGTCGACTATTTTGTTGACTTCATCGGGCATTGAACTGAACCGTAAGGACTGTCTCACAACAAACTGTCTCACTAAAAAGTGAAAAATAAAAACCTTTTTTACAAAAAAGAAAAATAAAAGAACCGACTTCAAACAAAAAAAACGACAAACTGAAAAATAACTAATTTCGGTAGTCGGTGGCAAAAAACGAAAGTACATATCCAAAGACTGACTTCCGAAATTAAAGTTATGTTTCAGTTTGAAGTTTTATTTTTGGAAGTCGGTTTTTTTTTTCGTAAAAAAGTTTTTTTTCTATGTAGTTTACTAATTATTACTTTATATACAGGGTGTTTGGTGCATCGTTTGCCAAATTGAATTGGCCGAAAGAAGAGGTCATTTGCTATCGCTTCAGGCTCAAGTACTCATTTTTGGCCACACCGGTTTTTTTATTACAACTTTCTAATTTTTATTTTGAAAAAATCCAAAACTCAGCATTAAAGCTTAAATTAAAAAAAAGTTTTAAGTGTAGTCGTCAAATTTCATTTTTATTTACATATGTACTGTTGTATGGCTCTATCAAATTTAAAATTACTTGCCAGTTACATCTAGTTTTTTTTTAATAAATCACAAAGTTTTTGGAAAAATAAAAAATGAACTTAAAACTCAACTTTAAATAGCTATAAAAAAAAAACTAAAAGCGATCGGGATCTTCGAATTATTTTAAAAAGTTCTCTAGTCTATCCCCTTTCCAACGGTATGTAATGTGTTAAAAAACTCTTTTAATATCTTTAATAATTAGCTAAATGTGTAGTCGAGACACATCAGGCTGATATTGGATATTACGTTTAAAACACTAGTTTTCGCATAAATTACATGCTATTAGTAGATAGATACTGTTATCTCACGTCTTACGTAGTCTCTTATCTCGTTCTTACATAGGGAACTTTCCTCGAAATTGAAAAAAAAATACATTATTACAAAAATAATCATTTATTAATAAGTAATTTAATTACATACTAATCTTACAAGAATTAGAATTTCTGCAAACAGAGTTGCCCTTATTATTAGCTGATTTGCCAATTTTCAGTGAAGACAGGTCTTTTGTTTTCCAACATGACGGTTGTCCCGCTCATTGGAGAATAACCGTCAGGGAGTACTTGAATGATGCATTCCCGGACTCATGGATTGGGAGGGATGGCCCTATTCCTTGGCCTCCACGTTCTCCAGACTTAACTCCGTTGGATTTTTACGTCTGGGGACGGGCCAAAGAACTCGTCTACGCCACGGAAGTTGAGACAAGAGATGATTTAGTCCAACGCATTGAGGCGGCTTTCATGACGATCAAAGCAGAAATGCGTTTACGCACCACTACAGTTGAGATAAGACGAAGATGTCGCGCGTGCATACGCAATAGTGGTAGACAGTTTGAACAAGACTTGTAAGATTAGTATGTAATTAAATTACTTATTAATAAATGATTATTTTTGTAATAATGTATTTTTTTTTCAATTTCGAGGAAAGTTCCCTATGTAAGAACGAGATAAGAGACTACGTAAGACGTGAGATAACAGTATCTATCTACTAATAGCATGTAATTTATGCGAAAACTAGTGTTTTAAACGTAATATCCAATATCAGCCTGATGTGTCTCGACTACACATTTAGCTAATTATTAAAGATATTAAAAGAGTTTTTTAACACATTGCATACCGTTGGAAAGGGGATAGACTAGAGAACTTTTTAAAATAATTCGAAGATCCCGATCGCTTTTAGTTTTTTTTTTATAGCTATTTAAAGTTGAGTTTTAAGTTAATTTTTTATTTTTCCAAAAACTTTGTGATTTATTAAAAAAAAACTAGATGTAACTGGCAAGTAATTTTAAATTTGATAGAGCCATACAACAGTACATATGTAAATAAAAATGAAATTTGACGACTACACTTAAAACTTTTTTTTAATTTAAGCTTTAATGCTGAGTTTTGGATTTTTTCAAAATAAAAATTAGAAAGTTGTAATAAAAAAACCGGTGTGGCCAAAAATGAGTACTTGAGCCTGAAGCGATAGCAAATGACCTCTTCTTTCGGCCAATTCAATTTGGCAAACGATGCACCAAACACCCTGTATAATACAGTAGAATCCGCTTATAAATGACATCGAAGGGAAGTGACGTCATACAAAGCAGTCTTAGAAAATAAGCAACTTCTATTTTTGTTAGATATTTAGTTTAATAGAGAAAAAAACTACAAAGTGCATGTATCTATTAATTAAAAAAATAATAAAAGAAACAAGAGCTGACACAAAACAAACATAATAGGTTGGGGAAAAAGTTTCTTCGCATTTTTTAAGAAAATTCAAAACATTTTGTAACATACATTATTTACATTTATCTAAAGTATTTATGTACCATTTTGTTCGATAACTTTTTGCCATCTTGTAGGTAGGGACATGATCCCATTGCTATAGAAATTTTGGATCAAAATACCGCGACAAGTAGTTTTGGCAGTCCTCTCGTGATGTTAACCTGTCACTGCCTAAAGAATTCTGAAGAGACCGAAACAGGTGGAAATCTGAAGGTGCAAGGTCAGGACTATACGGCGGATGCATTAACACCTCCCAGCCAAACTCTCTTAATTTTTGCTGAGTGGCTAAAGATGTGTGAGGTCTAGCGTTATCATGATGAAAAACCACACCCCTTCTGTTGATTAATTCCGGCCGCTCTCTCTCAACTACTTGCTTTAATCTCATCAGTTGTTCGCAGTAGAGTTCAGAATCGATGGTCCTGCCTGGTGGTAACACCTCATAATGAATAATGCCCTTCCAATCCCACCACACACACAGCATCACCTTGTTGCGAGTTAACCCGGGTTTCGCCACAGTCTTCTGAAGCCTTTGACCACGACCTTTTCCGCACGTTCTTGTTGTACGTGATCCACTTTTCATCACCAGTTATCAGCTTCTTCAAAAATGGTTCGGTTTCATTACGTCGTAATAAAGAATCACAAATGAGTACACGGTTCATTAGGTTTCTTTCAGTGAGCTCGTTAGGTACCCATATATCGAGCTTTTTTGTGTACCCAGTTTTTTTCAAATGCGCCAAAACTGTTTTGTAGTTAATTCCCAGTTCTTCAGCTACGTCATAACTACTGATATGCCGATCTTGCTCCACTTTTTCAAAAATGGCATCCATTTTATCCGTAATAGGGCGACCAGAGCGACGTGCATCTGTGACATCAAAATTTCCGGATTGAAAACGCTTAAACCAAATTTGTGCTACTCTCACAGACATTGCACTGGGTCCATAAACATCGCAACTTTTTTTCGCGGCTTGCGTTGCATTTTTACCTTTTTTGTAGTAAAATTTTAAAATGTATCGAATTTCTTCATTGGATTCACTCATCTAGACAGTACGAAAAACAAATGAAAATCACACACTTTCCTAATTTGAATTTGGAATTATGTTCTTTAAAATTTAACCTTTCAATGATACCACAACCAGCCAGATACAAATAGTTTATTTTAAGTTCATACTTACTATAATGCGAAAAGACTTTTTCCCCAACCTAATATTAAAAACAGAATAAAATTTGTAATACATTGTCGCAGCCAACTGGTTTAATTAGCTGTTTGGTCAACCGCCTAGCCTTTTCATTAAACGCCACCATTCAACTAGCGCCCTGAATTATATTCAGCCGATACGTCTAATACAACATTAAATGAAGTGGCCGGCTGATGCTTAGGCCATAAGGCTATTTGCTTCTGCAAAGTCTCCGGCGCTGCGGGAAGTGCATATCCTTCGTCCTTACGTAACAAAGGATAAGCACCCATGTTCACCTCCGCAGCTTTTGGCTGCTACCCCTAGAGTGTATATAAAAATCCGGAGGCGCGGAGGGCAGCCCCCGCCCGCTGTGACAAAGCATAGGCACCCGTGCTCACCATATCACCCGTATATACAGCGGTTTTAAGAAAACGCATCGCATATAAGCTGTGAGAAACACCAGAAATATTGTGGCTTGTCGACACCATAATGACAGTGTGGATTTCAGCGCCAGGTGGCAGAAAATGGAACTAAATTTAAAAGTCTGGGATAGGCAAGTAGTTAAACGTTATAGATCCAAGTAATTTGCCTAGCTATTTGATTGAATAGCTGAATATCATTCATGCCGCTATAGTTGAACGGCAGCGTTTAGTGAAAAGATAGGCGGTTGACCAAACGGCTAATTATACCAGTTGGCTGCGACACATACCTACATTACATATGTTTTTTATGTTTTACATATGAAATCAATAATTTTTGTCTGCTTTTGTTCACGTTGTCACTAACCGGACATAATTTCTTAAATAAAAATAGGTCATACTAAGCAACATGTCACAAGTAGGTACCTAAGCGAAGTATATCCGAACTTTGTTAAAAACTATTTTATTTGAAAACCACACTTCGCACTGCAATTACTTCATATTAAGTGGTTGGTCAATATAGGCGGAGTCATAATAAACGAATTCCATTGTAGTTCATTTCTATCTGGGTTCGATGACCTAGGTATATAGATATGTTTACATGAAATAGAATGGCCTTAAGGGCACGCTACGTCGCTCATTCTTCCATACAAATGTAGTTTGGCGATTACTCGTCTGTTTGGCGGTGTACGTTCAAAACGTAAAAATTATTTAAATTTGTCTCGTCATTACTAGCCCCGGAAGCAGAATCGGAAAAAAATATTGGTTTGAATGTTATGAACTTATGAGCGTCGAAACTTCCATATTTCAACACTAATTTTAACGCATCTTTGGGCGTAATAAATAAACAGCTCCCGGTGTTTGAAAATGGCAAAATTGTTACCGTACAGGGATAGATAATAATTGATTGAAATTGAAGAATTAAAATAACTACTTTAAATAAATAGGTACATCCAGTATTTTTAGGGTTCCGTACCTCAAAAGGAAAAAAACGGAACCCTTATAGGATCACTTCGTTGTCCGTCTGTCTGTCAGTCTGTCAAGACCCTTTTTCTCAGAAACGCGTGGAGGTATCAAGTTGAAATTAATATCAAATGCGTAAGTCTATGGTCTCTTGGAGTCCTAAAAAACTCAAGCTTCGAAGTCAACGCTATAAAAACATACGGCCATTTATGCGACATATTTTGATACTCGCAAATAAATCAAAACCTATAGGGTACTTCCCGTTGTCCCAAAAACATGAAATTTGGCGAGGAGCAAGGTCTCACAACACAAATAAAGGAAAAAGTCCGAAAATTGTTAATTTGTAATTCTATCATAAAAAAAAAATTCAAGTGTGTCAGTCTGTCAAGACCCTTTTTCTCAAGGGCGCGTGGAGATATCAAGTTTAAATTAATATCGAATACGTTAGTCTATGATCCCTTAGAGTTCTAAAAAAATCAAGCTTCTAAGTCAACGCAATAAAAAACTACGGCCATTTTGCGACACATTTTGATACTTGTAACTGTCGCAAGTAAATCAAAACCTATAAGGTACTCCCCGTTGACCTAGCATAAAGAAATTTGGCAAGAAGCAAGGTCTCCCAGCACAAGTAAAGGAAAAAGTCCGAAAATTGTTAATTTGTAGTTTTATGACATAAAAAATATTTTTTTTGGGATCCATTGTTAAGTTTGTTTTTGGGATAAATTCTTTTCAAGTAAGAAACCCTTCATTGTTCGTGTTCCGACACGCACTTGGCCTGTTTTTTCATAATAGGTATCTAAAAGCTCTGTTCATGAAATTGTATGCGCTCGATTTAGTTATAAATCACCGTCTATATAAATATAAAAAAACGAAATAAATAAATACTAAATAAATAAAACTAAATCCAAACTACTATAAATGCGAAAGTAAGATTGTTTGTTTGTTACTTTTCACGCCTAAACCACTAAACCGATCATCCTGAAATTTTGTATAATACGTTGTCAGGTGTACAGAAACGGACATAGGGTACCTTTCATCCCGAAAAAAGTACTGTTCCCGAGAAAAACAACAATAACGTTCTTATGATAATAGATGGCGCCACGTTCTTTCGAATCATGATTTAATTAAATTATTACAAGCAGAGTACAACCCGAATTGATTGTCAAATTCTAAAATAACGCGAGCGAAGCCGCGGGCAAAAAGTTAGTAAATAAATAAAGTAACTAAATAGCATGCATATTAGCCACGCCACCAACGAGTTCGAGCCACGCCGACTGGAGCAATTCAAATAAAAACTTTATTAGAATATATCTGTAGATAAATGCGCCTTTAGACAAGGAAAAACTTGATCGAGCAGTCAAGTGCAGCCAATAAGATGAAGAGATCAGCAGATTGAGAATCTAATTTTAAATTAAAGAAGTACAATCACGTGCAAAAATATAGATAATGTTTATTATTACATATATTTTACTAACAAATACCAATAAGTTGATAAATCAGATTTGGTACGGAACCCTAAATGTGCGAAGTCCGACACGCTCTTGGCCTGTTTTTTCTGTTGCTCGGCTCGTCGTAAAAAAAAAAACATTTATTTGGACCAAACACTACAAATTATACAAACCTGCCAAATTGCAAGACAGTTTGTCGGCAGGATTACCTAGAGCTCCTCTTAAAACATTTGGTATTTGGAACTGACCAAACTGAACCGCCCAGCGCTCAAACAAAAAAAGAAAGGATCCTATTCCTCAAGAATTGGACTATCAACAGTTGATAGTCCAATTCTTGAGGAATAGGATCCTTTTCTTTTTGCAATTACTGCAAAAAGAATTTTTCAAATAGGTACGACTGGTAGTTCCAGAGATTAGCGCGTTCAAACATACAAACAAACAAACTCTTCTGATTAAGTTTCTTTATGTAGGTATGTAAATTATCAAACTACGTAAGTACAGACGCCAGCAGGTCAAGCCACCCGAAACTGTAAAATTTTCCCAATCAACATTGAACCTAATACTTTAGCGATAAAGATGAAAATCTATTATAGAATTTTGACAGATTGTAGTAGCTCGATGTGCTGGCGTCTGTACATGCAGAATTTACTTCTTATTAAAAATCTTAATTTCACTGACAGACAACGCATAGCCTAAATCGGTTGATCTAGAATTCTAGAAGTTTGAAATTTTGCAAGGGTCTTCTAATCTTGAAAGGGTTCCATGAATAACGAAACTGACCACTACGGATTTTTGAAAATAAAATTCATCCCTTAAAGGATGACTTTCCTGACTTTAATTCGATGCGATTCAAGTACAAAATACCAGTTTAATTCCGAAATTCCAGTGTCGTAGCAATATCCGAGGTCGTAGCAAAGGATTGTCCCGAACAGCGGATTGCAATTAACTACTTATTCCGCACTAGTGAGTTGTGGAATTTGTTCTCGCCTTTCGTGACAATTTTTCACTACATTATTTAAAATGCCATCGCATTTGCTGTGCTTGATTGTACTTATTAAATATTTTTGTTAAAAAGGGTCCAAATACCTATACGGCACCCCACATTTTTATTATTGAGCAATAGGTAAATTGCATACACAATTATGAGTTCCTGTTTCTGACGATTACTATGGTAAACAAACTTTTGCATACGAGATAAATATGCACAGAAATCTAAATAATAGTGCCTTATTATTTATTTGCCTACACATCGGGAACCTGTGCTTATTATAATCTGCGTAAACTTTAGCCGGGGCTAAAGGCCTTCAGTGTCCCAATGTCCTTTATACTTAGTATTCTGAGGTATTGGAGCATCGCACCCTGTTTTGTCTCCTTCTAATGCTATGTAAAAGAAAAGGTACGAATAAGGTGGTCTTAATATAACCCAGAGTAAGTGCCTTGCTACACGGGTAGGTAAGGTTAACACGGTTTAAGTAGCGACTTATCTTCATGTTTATTATGATCCGGGATGAGTTGAATGAAGCTGATGGTAGGAGACTGCGGGGCAATTGCGTTACACGCTAATCAATCGGAATCGGTTTCATTTTGACAGTTCGACAACATTCATTGCGTAATTTACGCTGTCGTGCAGACTTTTTCGAACATAATATGAAGCAATGGATTAGCAATTTGCTTCAAAATGATTCAGATTCCGATTGATAGTGTGTTACGCAATTAGGTTTCCGGTTATAAGAGGACACCTACTCGGCTACTCATGTGTTTTTTCCTTTAGTTAATAAGTACTAGCTTTTGTACGCGTCTTCGACCCCGTGGAGGTCGGTTCGCCACGGTTCGCCCACGGGATGAAGACGGGAACGTACTACCGGAATAAAAAGTTGATATTTACGTCGTATGAGTACCCGGATCAGGGGGTCAGGGTCAGGTTATCCGTGTGCTAAACTTCATCCAAATCCTAGGCAGACAGACAGGCAGGTTACTTTGCATCTAAAATAGGTAGGTGTTAGTACTTATGGATTCGGCAGGCTGCATCTGTAGGTACCTAACTTATATCGCAAAATCAATCAATCTTCCTAGCCTTTTCCCAACTATGTTGGGGTCGGCTTCCAGTCTAACCGGATGCAGCTGAATACCAATATTTTACATGGAGCGACTGCCTATCTGACCTCCACAACCCGGTAACTGGGTAATACGATACCCCTTGGTAAGACTGGTTGTCAGACTTTCGGGCTTCTGACGACCCGTAACGACTGTCAAAGAAGTCACGAATGACAGCCGGGACCAACGGCTTAACGTGCTTTCCGAGGCACGGAGGAGTCTCGATATGTACAGTTGGTCACCCATCTACGGACAACCCCGGCAAGCGTAGCTTAACCTGATGGATCGACCCGTGCGGCTGTTATTACTTAGCCACGAGCTCCTCTAACTTATAACTTATATCGCAAAAATGACAAAGAATTATAAAAAGTAACTAAGTACCCAAGTATTGTTAAAGACGGAGCCTATTGTGCTTAGTAGGTAAACTATGTATATTTGATTTTTGGATGTGTAAGTTAGGTAGGTAGGTACGTACCTACAGTACGACAATGTTCAAAGGTTCCATGGTTTCTTTCGGAAAGACCGAACTTTGCCGTACCTATACCTAAGGAAGTGACGGAATTAGTGATCGATGGCGTCAATTGTATGTATAATAATTTAGGTGGGAATATAAATACGTTTCTAATGGTCGACACTTCGTCACATTTTATTCGCTGTAATTCGGTTTTTGCGAAGTTATACGATGGTACCTTTGAACGTTGTCGTACCTACTGCAGGTACTGCTAATTCCAGGGAGAGATGCATTTGCTCTGTTATCTATAAATACCACAATACTATGACAGTGTGTCGCGACACTAATGTTCAAGACGATTATTTTCCTCAATCGGCCATGTACCTTAAAGCGGTACACGGTTATGCCAAGCTTTTCGTAATTTTGAACTCTATTGCAACAAAGTTAGATTTATATTTGTTTAACACGAGTGAAGTAGGTATGTGAAGTCTAAAGGGGACAGGGGAAGACTTTAAATTCATATGGATGTTGTTCTTCGAATATGTTTAGTATTGTGCGGGTTGTGTTCGTTGCTGCAAGTATTTGTCACTAGATAATATTTATTTATTTTAATTGTTTGCTAAATCTTGATTTTTATAAGGTGAGTCTTAATACTACTTAATACTATAATTGGATTATTTAATTAAACTTATTTTATAAGGTATATATCTATATACCTTATAAAATAAGTTTAATTAAATAAAATAAAGTAAAGTTTAATTTAATAAATAAGTTTAATAATAATTTATACCTATCTAGGTATACCTATACTTCAGATCAAAACTTTATATTGATACAATTTTTCAAGTAGGTAAGTACCTACCTACTATCTTAAATTATCTTTCCGATTTATTAAAATACTTAGCCAAAACCTAACTTCTGCTTTAGCAGGAATCACCAATTAAGTAGTTTCAGGGGGTCCGTTTTTATTAAAAATAATATTTTAACTGTCGCGGTCCGTTTGGTAGATGATTAGGTATTAGCCATTGTTAAAAATATGAACTATGAAATTATACGAAAACAAATCTTAATATTTTTTTATTAAGTGTTACTTAAACTAATAGGTTGGGAAAAAAGTTTCTTCGCATTTTTTAAGAAAATTCAAAACATTTTTTAATATACATTATTTACATTTATCTAAAGTATGTAGGCACCATTTTGTTCAATAACTTTTTGCCATCTTGTAGGTAGGGACATGATCCCATTGCTATAGAAATTTTGGGACTTCTGATCAAAATACCGCGACAAGTAGTTTTGGCAGTCCCCTCAGTCTCGTGATGTTAACCTGACACTGCCTAAAGAATCTGAAGAGACCGAAACAGGTGGAAATCTGAAGGTGCAAGGTCAGGATTATACGGCGGATGCATTAACACCTCCCAGCCAAACTCTCTTAATTTTTACTGAGTGGCTAAAGATGTGTGAGGTCTAGCGTTACCATGATGAAAAACCACACCCCTTCTGTTGATTAATTCCGGCCGCTTTCTCTCAACTTCTTGCTTTAATCTCATCAGTTGTTCGCAGTAGAGTTCAGAATCGATGGTCCTGCCTGGTGGTAACAGCTCATAATGAATAATGCCCTTCCAATCCCACCACACACACAGCATCACCTTGTTGCGAGTTAACCCGGGTTTCGCCACAGTCTGTGAAGCCTGACCGGCCTTTGACCACGACTTTTTTCGCACGTTCTTGTCGTACGTGATCCACTTTTCATCACCAGTTAGTAGCTTCTACAAAAATGGTTCGGTTTCATTACGTCGTAATAAAGAATCACAAATGAGTACACGGTTCATTAGGTTTCTTTCAGTGAGCTCGTGAGGTACCCAAATATCGAGCTTTTTTGTGTACCCAGTTTTTTTCAAATGCGCCAAAACTGTTTTGTGGTCAACTCCCAGTTCTTCAGCTACGTTGTAACTACTGATATGCCGATCTTGCTCCACTTTTTCAAAAATGGCATCCATTTTATCCGTAATAGGGCGACCAGAGCATCGTGCATCTTTGGCATCAAAATTTCCGGATTGAAAACGCTTAAAACAAATTTGTGCTACTCTCACAGACACTGCACTGGGTCCATAAACATTGCAAATTTTTTTCGCGGCTTGCGTTGCATTTTTACCTTTTTTGTAGTAAACTTTTAAAATGTTTCGAATTTCTTCATTAGATTCACTCATTTTGACAGTACGAAAAACAAATGAAAATCACACTTTTTCCTAATTTGAATTTAGAATTATGTTCTTTAAAATTTAAACTTTCAATGATACCAAAACCAGCCAGATATTTAAAAAAAAAAAAAAAAAAAAAAAAAAGAAAAAAAAAAAGATATTTTATTTTAAGTTCATACATACTATAATGCGAAAAGACTTTTTCCCCAACCTAATACTTAATAATTGCAATGAGCAAAAATTACAATTATTATAAGTACCTACTTACTTACCTACAGTAAAATGAAAAAAAAAAAATTAAATGAGTGATTTTTTTTAACCGACTTCAAAAAAAGGAGGTTACTCAATTCGACCGTATATACTTATACATATACAGTATGGAATTGGCATCTTGGCAATAATTGAAAGCTCAAGTATATATTGTTTTTAATGTGTGTTCGCGGATAACTTCGTCGTTTATGAACCGATTTTTATGATTATTTTTTTATTGGAATGGAGATATCCCAAGGGTGGTACCATAATAAGGAATCCAGGATCTGATGATGGCATTCCAGAGATATCGAGGGGAATCTTCAAATTTTATAGGCACACCTATAGCGATGTGGGTATTTTTTATAGTAACTCGTGCATTTGCTCCCGGAAAGCACCATTTAGTGAAATGGAACTGATGAGGAAGATCAGAGATGGCCATCGGAACTACTCAATATATAATACGTATTTCACAGGTTGCGATTCGATTATTGCCAAGCAATTTATGCTCGTCACAATACATATGTTGAAATGGGGCTGATGGTGACTTCACCATCAGTTCCAGTTCTCCTGGTTCCTTACTGGGAGAACTCCTCAACAATTAACGTCCTTGTATCGGGAAAAGCAATATTTTGTAAAAGGTGATGAGCAGTTGACATTAGGCTATTGTAACTTAGATAAATTACAGACTGACCCACTAAAAAGTGAAAAATAAAAAACTTTTTTACAAAAAAAAAAAAAAAAACAACCGACTTCCAAAAAAATACTCGGAAGTCGGTGGCAAAAAGCTAAAATACAGATCCCGACACCGACTTCCGAAATTAAAGTTATTTTTCACTTTGTAACATTTTTTTGGAAGTCGGTTGGTTTTTTTTTTTGTAAAAAAGTTTTTTATTTTTACTTTGAATAATTAAGTACCTAGTTATCTATTTGAAGACAAAGCGTGGGCTAAATTAAATTATCAAAAAAATTTATTTGAATATTTTTAGAAGAAAATAAAACTGTTAGCCGACATACGCACGGACGTAAAAATATCGCGGCGGGATTTTATCGCGCACTGGATTATCAACTGTCGCTGTTGAGCCGAGCGTTGAGAATCCAACTTAACAATAACAGAGTGCATTCTAGCGCGTCGAGAAAACACACTGTTGGATTTTCAACTCTCTGCGCTCAGCAGATCGTTGAAAATCCAGTGCGCAAAAAACAATCGCCGCGAAATGTTTACGTCCGTGCAACGTCGACTTAAGGTAGGTACGCACAAAATAGGTCTGTGGTCTCCGTCATTTGATGACTCCTGTGTATAAGTACCTACATAGATAAAAGATAAAGATATATTATTGCAAAACTGTATGTAAACAGCTAACTAACTGTGTTTAAGTAGGTGAAGACACCGTCTTGTGTATCTATGTACCTAGTTTGTTTCACTTTCAAGTAGGTACTTAATTACTGTCGCATGATTGAATACGAGAGTGCCATTTTACTTCACAGCGATCTGAAATATAATTGGTTAAACAGTGTACTTAATAAACTAGTATACTTATAACCAGATAATTTATTAACTAACTGAATTATTGCAGACAACTCTAAACATCTACTCTGTTTAACCAATTGTATTTCAGATCGCCGTGAAGTAAAATTGTGAATCAAACGAGCTTACCTGTTAAGCGAAGTCTTGATTCTAATTTTATGAACGGCGATCTGAAATATAATTACCCACCCGCCACCTAACATCCCAAAGCTGCAATAATTAGTCTACCTACTTTATTCACAAAGACAAAGACAAAGACATTTATTCGTCGGATATGGTAGCAACAACGTTGGTATATAAAATAATTGTGTTCAGGACATCCGCCGCTAAAAGAGGCATACTGAATTTAAGTAGGTATATGGAACCACTCTGTACAGAAAACAGAGCTTGTTACCTTAAGGATCTCTAAAATAAGTGACGTTCTGTGTTGCTACATAAGATTAAATAATCATATTTAAAAAAAATATTTATATATTTTATTCCTAAAAATCGCGATAATAGACGTGTGTATTAGAAATACTACGTATATAGTAATATAAGTACCTATACTAGTTTATTCAGTACTCTGTTTAACAAATTATATTTCAGATCGTCGTTCATAAAATTAGAATCAAGACTTCGCTTAACAGGTAAGCTCGTTTGATTCACAATTGTATTGCTCTTGTAAACGGATCGGTGAACTACGATCAATGTTATTGTCCGAATAATGCCCGGTTTCTGAAGAATTCTTAAACGGAGTTTAAACTCTCAATAGCTATTGATTCGATAAAACTTTTTTACAAAAAAATACAACCGACTTCCAAAAACAACACTACAAAGTGAAAAATAACTTTAATTTCGGAAGTCGGTGTCTAGTTAAATGTATTTTCGTTTTTTGCCACCGACTTCCGAAATTAAAGTTATTTTTCACTTTGTACTGTTGTTTTTGGAAGTCGGTTGTATTTTTTTGTAAAAAAGTTTTTATTTTTCTATTTTCAGTTGTGTACCTACCCCACACAAATTCTAATACGACTATCTGCAAAACAAACTAGAACATCATCCATATAAAAGTGGGGAAAAAATACGTATTATTGAAGCTAACTCAAAAACTACCGAAGCAAAGTTTATCAATTTTATATGGGACCAACTGTGATGTATAGCCTCTCGAATAAAACAAAAAAAAAACAAATCGGTCCAGCTATCTTCGAGTAATCGGGGAACATACATACAAAAAAAAAATAAAAAAAAAGGTTCCGACGAATTGAGAACCTCCTCCTTTTTGAAGTCGGTTAAAAATTATCTATTTAAGCGAATTCCTTCCTTATACTCGCTTTATGAGGTCCTCAGATAAACCCTCGATAGTAATCCACTCGAATTTTAAGCAAAATTCTTCCTTAAAGAAGTGTTCAGAACCGCGATATTGAACCAATCATCACTATCGAATGGACAAACGCCGTTTAAAAACCTTAGAAACTGGGTATAAGAGTATCTATTTAATTTATGATGAAAGACAACACAAAATGGTAAACGCTAGTTTTCTGTACACGCATATAATAAGTCGAATGTTGAATATTCTATTAGCAGCCTGGTGACAGGATCTGTGTCTGGTTGATGGCAATGATATGTTATATATGGGAGAGGTAACCTACGTAATTTTCGTTTTTAGATGCGATAAATTCGAAATTTACTTAATAAGTAGTGCAAATGTTGTTTTCCAATACTTTCCACGAAATTTTGAAGAAAAACAATCCCGTGATGTAGTTATGTGATGTCTAATTAAAGAAGCGCATCTCGCGCGCGTTGTCACTGCACAGTGGATCGTCCCCATAGAAGAGGTTGGACATAGGCATCAAAATTGATATTTAAGAAAATTTTAAATGGTATCGTATTCCTTTATCAAAAACCTACAAATAATGTTCTGAGACATTTTCTTATTGGACTCATATTTCAGGAGAAAATCGATAAAAAGTGTTTTCTTAGTATGGAAATGGACACTTAACTCCACCACCGCCAGAGTTTCGCCTTGTTTCGGGTAGTCATTTCTATAATTAGTATCTATCTACTAAGTGCCACATTTTGTTCAAAGACATATGGTGCTACCTACTATCGTGCACTTTCTGTTATAATCGATTTTCGTTTTATCTTTAAAAATACAATAACATGACAAAAATTCCATGATAACCATGAATTTTCTTTTCTAGGTACGCAAACTTCCAAAATAGTGCGCATTATCCTATCCTAACTAATGTTATAAATGCGAATGTGAGTTTGTTTGTTACGCATTCACGGCTAAACGGCTGGACCGATTTTGATGAAATTTGGTATGGGGATACTTTGAGCCCTGGAGAAGGATATAGGCTACTTTATATCGACATACCACGCGGGCGAAGTTGCGGGCGGAAGCTAGTTATGATATAATTAATTTTATTTAATATTTAATCTGTTTATATAATAAAAAGAGAAGTCCTAACTGACTGACTGATTGACTGATTCATCAACGCCTAGCCCAACCCCTTGGACTTAGAAAGCTGAAATTTTGCACAGAGGTTCCCTTTATAACAACAAGACAAGGAATAAGGAAGGAATTCCCGGTAGTACGTTCCCGTAGGATATTTACCGACATCCACGCGGGCGAAGCCGCGGGCAAAAGCTAGTGTAACATAATTACACTTTCCCATGATTGATGAAACACTGTTTGTCTCTGCATCACCTAAAGGATGACTGGTAGAAAATGCCTATGGCATTAAGTCCGCTACTGTACATTTCTATGTTTGAAGTATTAGTCGTGTGTGTGTAGTTAGTATTTGTCTGTGTTAGTAGTACTTGTTATAGATAGAGTATCATTTTAGAACGGCATGAGCAATAAACAACGAGTTACCTTAATTATATTGAGTGGAGTAAATTGGGTTACCATTACCAATAAAAAGATGGTTTGAATAATGTTAAGAAAAATGTATTGCTATAAAGAAAGAAGAAATGATCATAACATAAAATAAAAATTTATAAATTATATTTGTTTTAATAAATAACACAACAACTAAACTTAAACTACTACTTACTTACTTATGAACTATTCAACAAAATTAATCATAAATATTAAAATAAAAATGTAATGCTATGAAATATTAACTTAATTGCTAATATTACATACTAAGCTTTCAACAATAACAGTTTTTTCCTTAAACCAAAAATACGAACTACTCGTGAAAATTCATGAAACTTATTGGAATATAGCATCACTATTGTCATCATCATCATCATCATCCTCGTTGTCATCATAATCACTACTGTCTGAACTCAGTTTCATTTTCGTCACGCATTAATAAATCATCACTTTCCTTAAACATACACTTTTAACTTTTGGAGTCATCTTTGACCGAATAATTGTCAGCAAAGGATCCGAAGATAGCAAAAGATTGTGAAAAATGTCTTCATTAGTTATCAAGCTACTGCATTTTCGGGTATGGCTTTCCATAGACTTCCGGAAGTCTTTGTTTCTCGCTTGCCGCCAGGAAGCATATACCCTAGACACTATAGAATTTATCTATAGTGCCTATAGGCTTCCTGCCGTTGTATACACGGTGTTCAGTAAAGTGTTTGATCTTATTAATCACAATATTATTCTAAATAACATAACAGACATGGGTATCCATGGGTCATTACAGCGATGATGGTGTGAGTTCTATTTCAAAAATCGGGCAAAATTACCATTTTGCCCGATTTTAAAAAGATTAAAAGAAAGATTTAAAAAAAGAGCACTTGAAATACTACCGTATTTCAAGTGCTCTTTTTTTAAATCTCAGAAAAACGTTATACCATCAGGAGTACCACAGGGCTTGCACATGGGGCCTTTGTTGTTCTTAATCTTTATAAATGATTTGGTAATTAAAATATAATGCAAGTTTAATATGTACGCCGATGACCTAAAATTGTACCGAACAGTTGACTTTACTGAAGACTCAGTAAAATTGCAAGCTGAAACGATAAGCAAGCATCCAACTAATATTATAAATTTGAAAGTTTGTGAAGATGTTTGTTACTCAATCACGCAAAAACGGCTCAACGGATTTGGATGAAATTTGGTACACAGATAGTTTATAACCTGGATTAACACAGGATACTTTTTATCCCGGTGGTAGGTTTCCGTGGGATAATTTCCGACATCCACGCAGGCGAAGCCGCGGGCAACGGCTAGTATTATATAAATATAAAAAAACACCGCAGTAACACAATTTACTCAATTAATAGTGTATCCCTGGAAGTGGTGTATTGGATACGCAACTTCATCACTTCATCATGGGAAAGTATAATTATGTTACATTAAGTACCTATTAAATAAAATTATATCATAAATATTAGTTCCGCCCGAAGCTTCGCTCGCGTGGTATGTCGATAAAAAGTAAACTGTGTCCTTTCCTAGGGCTCAAAGTATCCCCATACCAAATTTCATCAAAATCGGTCCAGCCGTTTAGCCGTGAAAGCGTAACAAACATTCTCACATTCGCATTTATAACATTAGTTAGGATAGGATAATGCGCACTATTTTGGAAGTAAATGTACCTAGGTACACACATTATTTAGATTCAAGACAAATGAAAATTCATGGTTACCATGGAATTTTTGTCATGTTACTGTATTTTTTTAAGAAAAAAAGAAAATCGATTATATCAGAAAGTGCACGATTGTAGCACCATGTGTCTTTGGACAAAATGTGGCACTTAGTAGATAGATACCAATTACAAAAATGTCGACCCGAAACAAGGCGAAACTGGCGGTGGGGGAGTTAAGTGTCTATTTCCATACTGAGAAAACACTTTTTATCGATTTTCTCCTGAAATATGAGTCCAATTAGAAAAAGTCTCAGAACAATAGTTGTAGGTTTTTGATAAAGGAATACTAGCATTAAAATTTTTATTAAATATTAGTTTTGATGCCTATGTCCAACCTCTTCTATGGGGACGATCCACTGTGCACCGGCTGCGTTTGTACTTATGACTTTATTTTGACCTTTACTCGCATGCGCGGCCCGCGCGGGCGTCAGAGAGTCAATCTGACATTGCCAGACAGTCAGTGAATCAGTGTGTCTCTGTCATTGACAGACTGACTCACTGACTGACGCCCGCGCTCTGCCATTCAACTTTCCGCGTATGATGATGAGTAAATGCTCGTTATTTGAGTATCTACAACTACAATAGGTACTTATACTCGTATGACCGAAGGAGGAAAACATAAAAACAATCACAATGTTAGCTTTTAACAATTTTTTTTTTCAATAGATCAGATACTTACTTAGTTCATGCAAATAAATACGTGATTTTAAAATTTTAGTTTTTTTGGGGGAATAAAAGCAAAATTTTGCTATTTTTTTTTTTTTTTGTTTATGCGAAATTTCGATGTTTTATTTGCGAAATATACGTAACCCTAGATAATAATATTAAAGGTAATACGTCTAGCTTTTGCCTGCGGCTTTGCCCGCGTGGAAGTCGGAAAATATCCCATGGGAACATACTATAGGTACCTACTATCGGGATGAAAGTATTCTATGACCTGACCCGACCCAGCAGTGCTATTCTGTACAAATCTCACCGTGAAAACTTAGGTGAAGTGAGCGTGGAGTGAGCTGTCAATAGTGTCAATCCAATCTAGCATTAGGTAGAATGACAACTCACTTCACCTAGGTTTTCACGATGAGATTTGTACAGAATAGCACTGCAGGTCGTGGTCTACCTACTTGTGTGTCCAATTTCATCGAAATCCGTTCAGCCGTTAAGGCGTGAATAGTAAACAGACAGAGATTCGCTTTTATAATTATTATATTATGGATAAAATTATGTGTTTATGGGCTGATTGTTCAATAGTCAGATAATTTTTATTTGAGGAATAAATATGGCGGTTTGACAGCTTTTGTATTGAAAATATGTCAAACTGTCACATTTATT
Source organism: Cosmia pyralina (assembly GCA_946251885.1). Classification (NCBI taxonomy): domain Eukaryota; kingdom Metazoa; phylum Arthropoda; class Insecta; order Lepidoptera; family Noctuidae; genus Cosmia; species Cosmia pyralina. The sequence goes on from OX276357.1 coordinate 18,334,640, forward strand.
CTTCAGGTAAAAGTTATCTGCCTATTGAACAATCAGCCCTAAGTAATATACAGGGTGTTTGGTAGATGGGTGCAAAGCCTGAAGGGGGTGATATCTTAGACCATTTAGAACTTATTAAGCTAAACTTGTCTTAGACGAAGTCTGTTCCTTGTATTTTTTTTTGAAACTCTAAGGTTTTTAACAATAATACCCATTTTTTTTCAATAAATGGTTAATAGTGTCCAGTTAAAGCTGTTATGTTATTATTTTTTATTTATGTAATGTGTGATTACTCAAACAAAATTATTCCCAAGCATCTGTGTCATCAGAGAAACATTCTACGTAATATTCACGTTTAAGAAACTTTTAAAAACAAAAAAAAGGTTTTGTTTACGGCATAATAAAAAAATAAAAAAAATATCCTGAGTTGTTCAAATCTTTTTAAAAACATGCTTGGTTATTGCCCTTTCTTTTGAGGTACTATTTACGTAGATGTCTCATCAACTCTTGGAATTAGGATGTACAAAGCAAATTGAGGTCGAATATTTAATTTTTAAACAGACCAAAATAATGCAACATTTTTGCTAATGCACTATTTCTGATGTTGGAATCCATCACGCGGAATCTGGACTCAACCCGGGAAGACATCACGCAAGTATCGAGGAAGACATTATTGCAGCTTTTGATGCAGATCCTACTACGAGCGTCAGAGTACTAGCTCGAAACCTCAACATTTCGGTATGGAAGGTGTGGAATACGATGCATCGAGAAAACAAATATCCTTTCCACGGCACGGGTGTACAAGGTTTGGAAAATGAAGATCCCCCACGAAGGATTCAGTTCTGTCGCATTGTGTTAAATAGTGACATTGAAGATGCATGGTTTTTAAAATCCCTATTGTGGACCGATGAGTCAAAATTTTCGAAAGAAGGAATTACCAATTTTCATAATCTTCATCGATGGACCGACAAGGAGAGCAATCCACACTGGAAGAAGCAAGTGTCGTTCCAAAGGAAATTTTCAGTTAACGTGTGGGCAGGAGTAATCGGCCGAACGTTGATTGGTCCCCACTTCCTACCAGATAATTTAAATGGAGAAAATTACCTGGAATTCCTCCAAAACTATCTCCCAGAGCTTCTGGACGAGACCGAAATACCAATATTGGCAATGAGAAGACCACTGATTTTTCAACAAGATGGTTGTCCAGCACATTGGACCCTAAACGTGAGAGAACATTTAAATAATTGTTTTCCAGAGAGCTGGATTGGCAGAGACGGGCCCATCCCTTGGCCACCTCGATCACCCGATTTAACTCTTGTGGATTTTTTCGTTTGGGGACGAGCCAAGGAGCTCGTCTACACGCACGTTGAAATTTCAACTAGAGAAGAATTAATAGAAAGAATCCAAACGGCTTTTCAAGTCATGAAGCAGGAGATGAAATTAAAAATCACGACTACAGAAGTGAGAAGACTGGCACGTGCTTGTATAAGAAAACGCGGTCAACATTTTGAACATGAACAATAAATTATTTTAACAAAAATGTTGTTTTATTGATCTGTTCGAAAATAACAATTTTCATACTCAATTTGCTTTGTACATCCTAATTCCAAGAGTTGATGAGACATCTGCGTAAATAGTACCTCAAAAGAAAGGGCACTAACCAAGCATGTTTTCAAAAAGGTTTGAACAACTGAGGCTATTTTTTTATTTTTTTTATTATGCCGTAAACAAACCATTATTGTTAAAAACCTTAGAATTTAAAAAAAAAATACAAGGAACAGACTTCATCTAAGACAAGTTTAGCTTAATAAGTTCTAAATGGTCTAAGATATCACCACCTTCAGGCTTTGCACCCATCTACCAAACATCCTGTATTATTTTCACCATATTTAAAAAAAAATCCAATCAAATCCTTATTATGCATATTTTTCCACAGTAAAATGAAGGTGCTAGCGGTATTAACACTCGTCCTGGCAGTAGCTACCAGCTACCCAGTCGTGAAGACCTGGACCCTCTCAGAATTGTCAGATGCCATCGTGGGCAACAAAACAGACCCCGGCATGATGCCGTATCTTAAAGACGCCTTGAACACGATCATGGACGAGCTGTTTACTAGCAAAAATGAGGTTTGTAGCCGTTACAGATAAAGTGTTCTATCATGCATAAGCACGTTTCACTGTGCAAGTAAGCAACAAGCACCGAAGTTATCTTTAAATAAAAACTGGCCAAATGCGTGTCGGAATTGAAAAGAATTTATCCCAAAAACAAACATAACATAGTGGTTGAAAAACATGTTCTCCCATACATTAATATACGTCACTGTCAATTCTCCGACTGCAAATTTAAGTTTGTAAGTACCTATTTTCGGACTTTTTCCTTTACTTGTGCTGTGCTGAAATGACTGTTGTGAGACCTTGCTTCTTGCCAAAAGACATGGCTAAACCACTGCCCTTAGCATGTATAGAAATTTCTCACTAGCTCGTAACATTCAAATATTCATTAATTAATTATAACCGGTTTTATTATTCTCCTAGAACTGCCGTGAACTAATAAAATAATTAAAAGTGTTTTTCATTGGTTTTGTTTGACAAGAAGAACATGGCAAAATCTGGAAACAAACGGCACCGTGATAGAGCCGGCACTAAAAAGTGACAAACGATTCTTCTCGATTACAATCTTGATTCGATTAGAACAAAATAAAACAATTGACCAAAAGCTTCGGAATGTGTATTGTGTAAACTCTTTGTTTAATCTATTCAAATGATCCCATAGCCATTACAATATAACATAACTACTCGTACATAAACTAACGCCTTCCCATGAGGGTAGGCAGAAACTACAGAACGCCACCTGCTACGATCCTTACATACTCCTTTTGCCCCGTTTACGTTCATACATTTGGTCATACACGCACGCCGCCGGTTGCGAGTATTACGCACCTGACCTTTCTGAAGAATATCACCAATAAGTCACTATATCCACTCACATTTGCCTTGTAAACCTTTTGTTAGTTGACTTTCATTCATCCGCATTTATCCATCATTTTAAACAACCTATTTATTGTCAACATAATAATTATTTCTATGTTAGAAAATTATGATTAATCAAACATGTCAGCTCCTTGGCTGCTGATGTAGTGGGGCCTGGAAGTATTGTGTACGCAAGACTGAGGAGGAACAGTGTTCCAACTCTAATAAACCGATTCCCAATAGAATAGGCAAGGGTTGTCAATGGACAATTCCTCACTGCTTCAAAGACTAATTGCAGAATAACTTCGACCGAAGGAGCAGATAAATGTTTTAGGACAGATTGTTGCGTTAAGCGCGATACACAAAATAATATGTTAATATTATTGTAATTGGTGTTGTACCGTTTTAATTAACTATAAATAAATAATCCCCTCAACATGACCAAACTATCTAAAAGAAAAAAAAAAGAAAAAAATGTTTATTGCATATTAAAATAACGTACACGGAAAGAACTTTTGACTTCCAAACTAAGTAGGACTTGTATTGTCAAGAAAAAAGCAAAAACAAAAAAAAAAACAAAACATAAAATAAATAAATATTTTTTTTATTAAACCATGCGTATACAAAAATAGTATGAACTCTGGTATCCAAAAAAAGATTTAACTTGTGTTATGGATACCAGCATAAGAAGCATACTCTTTTCAATTTTTGTCAGTGTTACGACGGGTGGCCAGATATTATAGATAAATAAGACGACCAGACTATTTTATGTATCGTGTATTCAGCCATTGCATGACGAGCGATCGGAGTCGGTGACAAGACAACAGGATCCGGAAATACCACAGATAATATATATTTTATAAAGACTGATACACATACGTAACATCTCCCTTATTAAGAAAAGAAAATGGAATCATTACGTGGAACATGGTACGTAAGTATACTCTTTTTTTTTTTTTTTTTTTAACATTAACAAAATTCTTATATACTAGTAGACTAAGTGGAACGGAACATCTCTAAGAAGTGACAAGTTGACTTGACTGACATTTACATTGCGACAGTTCTGACAGTGACGTCTATCAAATTGACTTAACTAAGTTTTGACAGCTACTAACAAAACAAAATTAGGTTTGACAATGCTTGTACAACAAACAATACATTTAGTATATTAAATTAAAACTAAGTACAAATTAAGAACTTAATCTAGACCAATTTTCAAAATCTTCGGGGCTTTATTATTGCTCTACCGAATGAAGAATAAGTTGTGTGTTGAGTTTGTTTATTTGGTGTATGTGATGTGTTTGTTTTTGTTTCAGATTCTTGGACAGGATTACTTGTACAAGGAGATTGATAATTAGATGGAGATGACGACGGCAGTATATTGGAAGGCGACGGTGGATCAGTGTCAAGTGGAACTGATGGGGATTGAAGTGAACTTCTTCTACTAGGAGTGGACTCAGTTGGTGAATGTTTTGGCTGTAGGATATGTTGGCGATTACGGCGAAAAGTACCTTCCGGGGAGACAATAGTATATGATCTAGGCTGTGGACCTATGTCTGACACAGTACCAGGTGTCCAAATACTGTCTGGCTGTTTCTGGAAGTAAATTTTATCACCAATGTTTAGGGAAGACAACGGTTTAGTATGTTTATTATAATAAATCTGTGATTTGTTCACTTTTATTTGAGTTTTATTTGTTAGAGACCTGTAGTTAGGTATTTTAGGTTTCAGAGTTTGTTCTAAGACTGGAAGTTTAGTTCTGAGTGTCCTGGACATTAGTAATTGGGCAGGCGAATACATATTTTCTTTAGGTGTATTCCTATACTGTAATAATCCTAGATGAGGGTCTGTATTATCAGTAAGACATTTCTTTAATATGTTTTTAACCGTGGCTATGGTTCTTTCTACAAGACCATTAGACCGTGGATAATAGGGACTTGATGTAATATGTTGTATTTGCCAATCTAAAGCAAAATGATTAAACTCTTTTGAGTTAAATGGGGGACCATTGTCTGAAATTAGAATGTTGGGTATTCCATGTCTGGAAAATATAGACTTTAGGTGACTAATGACAATTTTACTAGTAGAACCACCTGCTAACTTTACAAGCTCGACATATTGGGAAAAATAATCTACGACTATGACATACTTGTTTGAATTGAAATCAAATAGATCAACTCCGACTTTATTCCAAGGGATTGGTTTTACCTCATGGGGCTGTAGTGACTCTTTGGAATTGCTGCGTCTGTTAGTGAGACAGTTATGACAATTATTAACATATTTTTCTATATCAGAGTACATATTGGGCCAGTATACTAGATTTCTTGCCAATCTTTGGCAACTATGAATACCTTGGTGACCTTCATGTATCTGTTTCAAAATGTCTTTTCTCATGGCTACTGGTATAATGACACTGTTGTTTTTGAAGACAATACCATTAATTATATGTATATCGGTTTTTAAAGGAAAATAAGGCCTAAGTATGTCTGGAAGCAATTTTTTATGTTCAGGCCAACCTGTTATGCAATATTTACTTAAGAGTGACAATTCATTGTCTTGGGAAGTCTGTTCTTGAATAGATTTAAGTTTATTTGGACTAACTGACAGTGATCTAATGACTAAATTGACATGTAAATCTAGATCAGAATCCAGATCATGTAATGACTGTTCTGGTAAAGCTGCTCTAGACAGAGTATCAGCTACATAAAGATATTTACCTGGTTTGTAAGTTACGTTCAGGTCATATGGTTGTAATCTTAGCATTATTCTTTGAAGACGGGGTGGAATGTTATAAATTGGTTTTTTATACAGCGATACTATTGGTTTGTGATCTGTTTCAACTAAAGTGTGGCGACCATAGACATATTGGTGAAACTTTGTACAACCAAATAGGATTGCTAACAGCTCTTTCTCAATCTGAGAGTATGACTGTTGACATGAGCTTAATGAAGCTGAAGCATATGCTATGGGGTGTTTATCATGGCAAATCACTGCACCCATGGCATCTTTAGACGAATCAACTGACAGTGTAATTGGTTTATTTTGATCATAATATGTCAAGACAGGGGCTTTTGTTATACATTCCTTTAATTCATTAAATTCTACATTATGTCTCTCTTGCCAAGACCATTCATTATCTTTAGACAGAAGTGTTCTTAAATTAGAAGTTTTATCTGACAAATTCTCTATGTATGAGCCTAAGTATGTAACCATACCTAAAAACCTTTGTAATTCTGTGACATTTGTTGGTGGTGGCATACTGCAAATGGCTTTCACTTTGTTTTCATCAACTCTCACACCATCTTTAGAAAAGATGTGTCCTAGGTACTTGACTTCACTTTTACATATATTAGACTTGTCTTTATTAAATTTTATTCCTATTTCTCTAGCTCTATCTAAGACTTGTTTTAACCTAAAATCATGTTCTTGTTTAGTTTGACCGTAAATTAGGAAATCATCCATCATGATTTTGACTCCTGGAATATCACTGAATCTATTTGTCATGATGGAATGAAACAGTTCTGGGGCTGCATTTATCCCGAAGGGAAGTCTTAGGAATCTATATCTACCTTGAGGTGTGATGAATGTACATAGTTTTGAGGAAGCTTCATCTAACTTTAGCATATAAAAACCTTTGTTTGCATCTAGGGTAGTGAAATATTGTGAACCAGAGAGGCTGGATTTAATTTCATCAATAATTGGAAATTGATAATGAGGACGCATAATGGCTTTATTAAGTTTTCTTGGATCAATGCACAGGCGTAGTTTACCATTTTTCTTTGATGCAATTACAATTGAGCTTACCCATTCAGTAGGTTCCTCGACTTTGACTATAATTTGATTTTTTTTTAACATGGCTAATTCTTCTTTTAATTGTTCTAAGAGACTGAATGGAATTCTACGACAGGCATCTATAGACGGTACAGCATCAGGCTTCATTGACAAATGACATTCATAATCTTTAAGACAACCTATTCCTGAGAAGAGATCTTTATATTTGTCAAGCTGTGATACATTGAGTGACTCATGAAATTGGACATTATGGACTCTTTTAACTAATTTTAAATTCTCACAACTGTTGCGACCAATAATATTCCTACAGGGTATATCTATAATGTGGTAATTAACATTGTATAGTTTGTTGTTATGTGTGACAGACAGAATGCATTGACCTACAGTCGGTAATACTTCACCGCTAAAGGTTGATAGTTTGTGACTACTTTTCTTTAAACTACTCAATGGCAAATTAAGTTTTTTATAAGAGTTAAATGATAAAATGTTAGTGTCAGCACCTGTATCAAGTAAAAAGTCTACATTCTTACTATTTATGGACAAAGTTGTATGATAAGGGTTTTTTTTGCTGACAGAAATCTCATTAGTGAAAAGACTATTTAGAAAATAAGTATCAGTACCCGTACTTTCTTCTTCTTCTTCTATGGATCTCACATGTTTGCTGCGGCAACACTTGGCAAAGTGATTGGGCTTGTGGCAGTTGTTACAGATGACTCCTATGGCTGGACATTTTGTTCGGTGAACTTGACCACATCTGGAACAATTCTTGGTTGACTGTTTGGATTGAGGTTCTTGACTGGACGATGCTTTACTTGATTGACGACTTTGACTTGTTTGAGACTGATGACTTTGACTTTCTTGACGGCTATGACTTCTTTGACGACTGTGACTTCTTTGACTGTGACTTTTTTGATTGCGACTCTCTTGACTACGATGTGTTTGGCGACTGTGATGCGATTGACGACTGGCAACGACACTTACTTCTTGGCTTGATAAAGCTTTAGCCTGTAACCTAGTATTTCTTAGTGTTTTAGCGAGACTGACGGCGGCATCAAATGTTGATGGTTTCTCGATCAGGATACGTTCTCTGATGTACGAGCAAGATGAATTTAAGTTCCATGAGAATATGTCCTTTACTATATCATCGGCAAGACCTTCAAAATTGCATTGGATACTTAGATTCTTGAGATCCGTGGCATATGTCTCAATTTCTTCATCTGGACCTTGTTTTCTGTTGAACAGCTTATGTCTTTCGACGGAAATATTGACACGTGGTGTGAAGTAGTCTTCAAATTTGGCGAGTAAATCCTTATAGGTGATCTTGTCAATTTGTATGTTAAACGAGTAAAATATCTGAAGAGCGTCTGGGCCTATGATTTGTAGTAAAATGGCTACCTTTCGTTTGTCTGGTTGTTCTTCTAAATTGTTGGCTATCATGTAAATCTCTAGACTTGTGTTGAAATTTCTCCAAGCCAATGGCATGTTCGAGTTGTTGATATCTAAGCTGAAATTACTCGGCGGCAGGGGATAACTTGTATTATTTGCGTTTTTATTTTCCGGCATTTTAGGGCTGGACCACGCGGCGACGTTTTACTCGAAATTTTTTTTTTTTTTTTTTTTTTGACTGTTTGCGGCACTTACTTTTGTGGTTTTTTGTGACTTCTTTTTCTTCTGTATCTTCTGACACCATGTTACGACGGGTGGCCAGATATTATAGATAAATAAGACGACCAGACTATTTTATGTATCGTGTATTCAGCCATTGCATGACGAGCGATCGGAGTCGGTGACAAGACAACAGGATCCGGAAATACCACAGATAATATATATTTTATAAAGACTGATACACATACGTAACAGTCAGTACACTTCTTTTAAACCGCAGCGTTGCCTTATCACATCATTCCTCAGCCTATCACTCACAGTCGCACCACACATGCTTCGCAAGGAACGCATTTCCACAGCATTTATTCTACTTTCATGCTTCTTTTACCACACCCAACGTTCACTTCCATACATAAGCGTAGAGTACCAGCCATTGATATAAGAAATAAGTTTCTATGGTGCTGGTAGCACACCATTGTGAACAGCCAGTCGACGACCACAATATGAATAACAATTTTATTTTCAATTATTTAACCGGTTATAAAAAAAAAATCTAGTTAACATCCCTATTGGACATCTTGTTACAAAACTTGGTTTAACGAACTCTTTTGTTTCAGTGATCTTTGTAACAATTATCAAAGAAACAAGTATAAGATCAGCTCCATGTCATAATAATATTGCATTGTCATCCGATTTATACATCGGTGTATTTATACATCGGTATACTCGATTTATACATGTGTGTCAATCAATCTGCCTAGCCTTTTCCCAACTATGTTGGGGTCGGCTTCCAGTCTAACCGGATGCAGCTGAATACCAGTATTTTACATGGAGCGACTGCCTATCTGACCTCCACCACCCAGTAACTGGGTAATACGATACCCTTTGGTAAGACTGGTTGTCAGACTTTCGGGCTTCTGACGACCCGTAACGACTGTCAAAGATCCACGAATGACAGCCGGGGCCCGGGACCAACGGCTTACCGTGCTTTCCGAGGCACGATTTATATATATTTATACATGACGTGTATATGCATGTAAAATTTCAGCTCAATCGGAAACCTGGAAGTGGGTTAAATTTAACTTGCAAGATTAGATTACAGACAGAAAGACACACAGGTGAAACTAAAATAAAATCTTGTAATAATCATCCTTAGCTGTGTTATTTTTGTTAGGCATAGTATCTACTTACATACCAAATGGTATGTAAATTATAGTAGGTATACTTATTTGGTATTTTTGTTAAGCCCATTTGTCAATATTTTTTTTATGAAATAGGTATTATAACTGTTTTCGTAAACTTTGCACTTTGAGTGTAACAATAAACGAATTTCATCAAGTGCGAGTCGTAATTCTTACTTGCGCACTGATGGTTCCGTACCTACTCAAACTCAAACTCGTATTCAAATTCAAAGCATATATTTTAATTAAACCAACACATTTATTTATTTGAAAAAGCACAGCCACATCACAAATTAAACTTATGCTAGAAATAATCAAAGGACTTATGTACAGTCAATAAAAGAGATATCTAGGCAGGGTATACTAACATATTTGTATGTGAATTGCTTCATGTTCAATTTAATATATTACTTTGTTTTTGTAATACTCCTACATTGTAACACACCAACACAAAATTGTATATTGTCACGAAATTGAATATGAAGCAGTTCACATACAAATATGTTAGTCTACCCTGCCTAGATATCTCTTTTGTTGACTATACATGACAATTATGTCGTATACTATCTTGCTTTCTTGAAATTTGATATACTAAACTAAAATAAACTAAAACAGACTAACGAAAATAAGACGGATAACAAACTAAATTGAAATTAAAAATAACTTTGGCAAGGATAGCGTAATTTATTTTATTATTTTATTTATTTGGCTCACCAACAATTCAATACACTTTTTTTTTTTCTTTTTTTTTTTTTTTTAGTAATAATAATAAAGAGTAGGTAGTGTACCAATTTCTAACAGGTAAGCACAAGATGCATTACTTATTTGACGATAAATATTGGGCGTCTAGGTTAGGTGAGTTCTTATACACACCGAGCATAAATTATGTTATAGACCAAATTCTAAATTAAAATCAAAATAAAGCCAAAATTAAGATTACATAAAATTTTCTTTCTGAATCCCGGGATTAGCTTGTCGCTGAATATTTCAGTCAAGTCAGGTGTGTTTAATACAGTATTGTTGAATTCGTTGCTCATTTGTCTAACTAGAGACTGTAAACCTAGATTTGTTTTTACAAAAGATGTATATTTTTTTATTTTTTTGCCCTTGGGTATATTCTTGGAACGAGCTAAGGCAACACTGCAAAAGACAACTGCACTGTATTTTTCTATTCATTAATTTATGGACGAAGCATAAATCTAGCAGACGTCTGCGATGGCGAAGGGTAGTTATTTTAATTTTTTTTAAACGCTCCATGTATGGCTTTCTGTGGTAAAAGCATCTAGTAGAGAAAGCAAGATGTCGCGTGAAAGCTCGCTGTATGCTTTCCACACGTTGCGAGTGCACTGCATAAAAAGGAGCCCATACACTGCTTGCATACTCAAGATGATTGCGCACTAAGACGTTGTAGAGTAACATCTTGATCCTCGGGTGATTAAACACTCTGGAATTGCGCTTCAAAAATCCTAGCATTTGGGCGGCCTTATCACTGCTTTATCTGCTGCTGTTTACTATCACAACCAGGGTCCTAATTATGAAGTATTAACGCCATCATGATTCTGTTGCGAAAAAGGGATGGTGATATAGGTCATGTATAGCTCCGTCTCTCTCTAGCACTGGAAAAATGATGGCATTAATTGTTCATAATACGGCCCCAGGTCTCGAATTTCATTTACTTGTTTCAGTGGTGGCTCCACCAATGTCATACTTAGTTTGAACTGGTGTCTTTTTGTGGCACTAGCAAAAGATAGAATTGTGTGGAAAAGGGAGGCCTTTGCCCTGCAGTCTGTCAATATCATAGAAATATAAAAAACACTTATTTCAAAACTTATTTCTTATATCAATAAAACTTATTTCTTGTATCTATGGTCAATACAGACTACAATAGTAAGGTTAGGATTAGATGAATAGCCACACGCAAACAGTGAAAGTTTCAAAACAAACTTACAAACGGAAGGACCTAAGAAAATTGTGCTAAGTTAGCACAATTGCACTGAACCCCAATCACTAATTGTACCAACAATGTCCTCTACCTACCTATTAATATTCCGTAAAGTCGTATTTTTTGTTATTTTCTAAAAAAGGTGACAAATATGTATTCACGTAATGTGAATAATGTAATTTATTACCACAGAAGACAAGGTTATTTCGACACGCCACACATTAAATGTTAGTAAATAAGTATCTTTTTGTCGACTTATATGGAGGGAAATATACGATTACCATTTTTAGTTACCGGTAATAAAAGCAGTAGGTAGGTAGTATAACATATAGGTAGGTAGTATTTCTTTCTTTTTTAGACATGTAATAGCTAATTAATTACTGCTTAATTTTCCCAACACTGTATCTTTTTTTTTTTTTTTTTTAAACTAGTAACATGTGGAAACGTAGTGGATTGTACATTTATTTATAGCATACTGTGTATCTAGATATAATATACAATGTACGATTGTTTGTTTTCCCAAATAAAATAAAATAAAATAAACGCCCGAGAATCGTACAGTATTTCAAAAATAGAAAAAAAAAAACAGAATTATGTACAGTCAACAAGAGAGATATCTAGGCAGGGTACCTGTACTAACATATTTGTATGTGAATTGCTTCATGTTGAATTTCGTGACAATATACAATTTTGTGTTGGTGTGTTACAATATGTTAGTATAACCTGCCTATATATCTCTTTTGTTGACTGTACTTAAAATATAATTTAATTGGTAATATGTTTATGGTTCAATCAAATTCATTTACCCATTACGACAATCTTCAAAGGTTCCATCGCTTATCTTCGGCAAAACCGAAACCAATCTGCCTAGCCTTTTCCCAACTATGTTGGTGTCGGCTTCCAGTCTAACCGAATGCAGCTGAATACCAATATTTTACATGGAGCGACTGCCTATCTGACCTCCACAACCCAGTAACTGGGTAATACGATACCCCTTGGTAAGACTGGTTGTCAGACTTTCGGGCTTCTGACGACCCGTAACGACTGTCAAAGATCCACGAATGACAGCCGGGACCAACGGCTTAACGTGCTTTCCGAGGCACGGAGGAGTCTCGGTATGTAAAGATGGACACCCATCCACGGACCGACCGCGGCAAGCGTAGCTTAACCTGGTGGATCGACCCGTGCACAAAACTGAAATATAGCGAATAAAATGTGACGATCGACCAATAGATATTGCCACCTAAATTATTAAGTATAGATTGACGCACTAATTCCGTCACTCCCTTTTGACCAGTCACATTTAATTCGGCAAAGTTCGGGTTTTCCGAAGATAAATGTTGGAACCTTTTCAACGTTGTCGTATTGTACTATGGGCCAAAGTTCTGCATGATCACGTCAAAGGCGATAATCGCATGCAGGGCTCGTGAGCCGTGCATGCGATTATCGCGCAGCTAGTGACAAACGAATATTGTGCGATCGAGTCGTGACTCGATCGCACAATATTCGTTTGTCACTAGCTGCGCTGTCACAGGAATATTTTCTTAAGTGACCTACCTAGTGAAGTACCTACCAACTTTGATTGAAAAGCGCAGGAATAGATTAAATTGTATTCACAGATTGTAAAATTACGGCATTATTTATACGGCATTTTATTTAAACCAAACTGAAGTAATTTATTCAAATTAGGCTGAGAATAAGCATATTTTGGACGTCAAAATGACCTAAGGACACTAAGTACTTCAAAATGATTCACCACTTCCTAGTGATTTAGCTGGGAAGAAGAAGTGGCGCTACATCTCTCCACCCAACGTGTTTTACCATGTTTACAGACCAACATCCACGCAGTAATACCCTCTCCTTCCGGTGGGCCCACTTGGACTGTGGCAGAGCTGACGGCGGCCCTTGCAGACCCTGCGACGAAGCAGGAGTACAGGCCTGCGCTGAAACAAGCCATCACCTTCATTCGACACCAGAATGAGTCTGGAAATCTACTGGTAAGTACTATTAGCTTACCTATAGGAACCTGCACCTTATTTGCGTGCGTAAAGGGTCGTTAATTAATTACCTATGTGAGACGTTTACAGGTGGGGGAGGGGGTTAAGCCGAATCTCATCCAATATCACGTGGGGGAAAGGGGGGGGGGGGGGAAACTGGGTAATTATTGCAAAAAACTAGCAGACCCGTCAGACGTTGTCCTGTCATCAATTTTTTTTTCTTATAAATCACCCCAGTAAAGGGGAGAAAGCACAAAAACAAAAAAAAAATGTTCAAATCGGTCAACCGTTCTTGAGTTTTAGCGAGACTTACGAACAGAAATTGATATTTATATACATATAAGAAGAAAAAGTTATGCAGGTATTATAAAAAAATAACTAAGCAAATTATGTTTATTTAAATAAATAGAACGCAATCAAGCACAGAATAACATATTTACAGTAAAAACAGTACCACAGAACAGGATAATAAAGAGAATTTCGGCAGATATTAGTGTGTGCGCACATACGTGCGGCGCGCCTGCCCCGCCCACAAGGCCCTTCTAACCTCTTTGTTTTTTCTGTGAAAAATACGCATTTTGAAAAATCTCACGTGAGATTATGGGGGCGGAGGAAGGGGGTCGAGCCAAATCTCACGACATTTCACCAAGGGAGAAGGGGAGGAGGTCGAAATATCGCCAAAATCACTTCACGTAATTAATGAACGCCCAACACACTTTCAATCATAACCTGAATGATATTGGAGGATATTGCTAATCCATTGTTTAATATGTTGGAAAAATATGTCTGCTTGACAACGTAAATAACGCAATGAATGTTGTTGAACTATCAAAATGAAAGCTTGCTACTGTTAGTGTGCAATTACCCCGCTGGTACAGAGGCCAGCACATTAAGCTACCCCAACCTGTCAAATTTTCCCAATTGAATATGAACCTTATTTCTTTGTAGTAAAGTTGAAAATCTATCAAAGAAATTTGACAGGTTGAGGTAGCTTGATGTGCTGACCTAAGCCTAATTTATGTACTGGCCGTAAACATTTTTGACTTCTTAAGGCGAGTAGAGCTGCTAACCGGCAGCGCCACTGTTAAGTATTAGTAATTATAGCCAAAAACTCACGTTTTTGGCTATAAATTCGAACCTGGGTTTAGCTTAAATAATTCTACCTCATCTAACTAAAAATGTGAGCATAGGAAATTTCAAAATGTTCCATATCTCCTGACTTATCTTTTTTTTCTCAATGGTGGCGCTGTTAGCAGACAGACTCACCTTAACTAGTATAATCGAAGCCTTGTTTTGGTAACTTTAGCTGAGCGAAACCTTCACGTTGCAAACTACTAGCACATACACTACACATTGTTTTATTTAATTTTTTTGCAAAATACCTATGATAAGTTTTAGTTGAAGGCTTCATTAATGAACGCTACCCGATACTCGGTGTTAAACATTTTGCATTCCATTGTAAGTAGGTACCTGGTGTCGACCGAGGTCTGCTCGGGTGAAAATAGAGAAAACGAATTTTTCCAGATATGAGACCTACAACATACCAACAACACAACCAACCACCACCAACCACCACCATCACCACCATCACCAACCACCATCAACAATCAATCTGCCTAGCCTTTTTCCAACTATGTTGGGGTCGGCTTCCAGTCTAACCGGATGCAGCCGAATACCAGTATTTTATATGGAGCGACTGCCTATCTGACCTCCACAACCCAATTACTGGGTAATACGATACCCCTTGGTAAGACTGGTTGTCAGACTTTCGGGCTTCTGACGACCCGTAACGACTGTCAAAGATCCACGAATGACAGCCGGGACTAACGGCTTAACGTGCTTTCCGAGGCACGGAGGAGTCTCGGTATGTAAAGATGGTCACCCATCTACGGACCAACCCCGGCAAGCGTAGCTTAACCTGATGGATCGACCCGTACGGCCTTTATTAATTAGCCACGAGCTCCTCCAACCACCATCAACAAACTTTTTGATATATTACAACTTTCATCGAAATCGGATAAAATAAAATCGGGAAAAGGATGTGCAAAACGAAGAATGCATAGTCAAAAGTGTCTACCCATGTTTTTGAACATACTCGTAGAACGGAACGTTTCGTTAGGTGTAAATATATCTTTTTCTATAAATCTGTTAATATAGCTATGTATAACTTTTTACACAAAGTACTTTTAAATATGGACACTAGGTCGCCAGCCATTGCGCTTTATATGGACATGTCAAAAGCATTTGACAGAGTCAACCATAATATACTCTTGAATAAATTATATGCATTTGGTGTAAGAGGTAACGTATACAAATTAATTGAATCATATCTCAGTGACAGAAAACAGATGGTCGAATTAAAAAGAGTCTCTTTAACTACTAGAGCTGAAGAAATGGTTGTTTCTGAGGTTAGAAATATCCTTTCTGGTGTCCCTCAGGGCAGCATTCTAGGTCCACCACTTTTTTTAATTTATATAAATGACATGTCGACAGTTACAATGCACCATTTGACCTTATTTGCTGACGATTGTACTGTATTGTTTACCGGTAATGATAGAACTGACATAAAACTTGATTTAAATAGGACCTTAACAACAATTATAAAATGGCTTGATGAAAATGACCTGAAAATAAACCTAGAAAAAACAAAAATCATGAATTTTAAACAGCGAGTAAAATTTGATACCAATTTAAATATAAGCTACTCTCAAACCAGCATAGAAGAAATCGAAGTTACCAAATTTCTGGGTCTTAATATTGACAGCAAAGTAAATTGGAAGTCACATATAGAGCAAGTATGCAAAAGGCTTAGTCAGAGCTCTTATGCTCTTTACAGATTGAGGAACACTGTCAGTCAGTCTGCACTACTAACTGCCTATCATGGATATGTTGCTTCAATTATACGATACGGCATCATTTTCTGGGGCAACTCTGTAGAAAAAGAGCGTGCTTTTAGAGCTCAAAAACGTTGTATTAGATCGATGTGCAATATACGCCCAATGGATTCATGCAGACAACATTTTACAAATTTAAAAATATTAACGCTACCTAGTGTATACATATATGAAACTGTAATGTTCATAAAATCAAATCCAAGCTTATTTGAATGTTGCACTAGGGCCAGACACAAAGACAAGCTGCGCACCGTAGCCAGTAATACAAAGCTTTTAGACCAAAGCATCTTTTGTATGGGCCCACGTATCCTCAATAAACTTCCAACATTTTTCCGAACTACAAGTGATATAAATACCATTAAAAAAAAACTACATGAATTTTTAATAAGTAAATGTTATTATTCAATAAGTGACTTTCTAAATGACAACACAGTAGGTAAATAATTTTGTAACAACTAATTTGTAATTTGACATTCTTAAATATTATACTAATTTAATTATAATGTTTTGTAATACTAATGATATAATGTATGTAATCTAACTTTAACTTATAATACAAATTTTGTATGCCTCAATGGCGGGACATAGCAGACTTACCTGTAACTAACAACATCTTATGAACCTGTGATCCACAATAAATGATTTGAATTTGAATTTTTCTTTACAGGAATCTGTGGAGGTAACAATCCCAGCTTTGGACATATCGACCTGGACTCTGTCGGATCTGAACGAGGCTCTCAGGAGTCCTAGCACGAAGCCGGCCCTCATTCCTTACCTGGAGAAGGCACACGCCGAGCTGGAGGAGGCTCTTGATAAGGGAGAAACACGGGTAAGTAATTAAATGTCAAGACTTCACCTAAATTCAGATTTCAATTGTATTAAATACGTTCGCAGCCGGTTCCCAATGACCATTATTTTTAGGGTTCCGTAGCCAAATGTCAAAAAGGGAACCCTTATAATTTCGTCATGTCCGTCCGTCACACAGCCATTTCACTAGGAGACTATTTGTACAATATCGATGAAAATTTGAAAGAAGGTGACTGTCGTGTCTTTTCTAGAATTTTCCCACTGGATCGTCAAGACGAAGAAATAAAATTGCACGGTAAAAAAACATAGGGTCATGGGAGCTTGACAGCGCTACGCGTCACATTAACATGTCGCGTGACGCGTGACGGTGACGCGAACATGCCTAAAAAAATTTTCACTTCAAAAATCGCTCATGATAATTATTAATGGTGCCGTGGCATAGAATGTGCACATCTCGATTTAAGTATACCTGCCGTGGTATTTTAAACAGAGCAACTGTTTGCAGTATCAATTTTTCAACCTTTTCGTTTACTTAAATAATTTATTTGGTTACAGGAAACTATCTACATGGTGACTCCCGTTGGCCTCATCCCTCCTAAGGCCGACTACGAGTTCTTAGTCAAGCAATCGAAGAACCTCGTCAAGAAGACGAAGAAAGGGATTTAAATAGGTACGTCATCATCAATTGAATATGATACCAATTGAATTGAGGACAGTGGTGGCCTAGTGGTACCTAATGGTCGTGACTTGTTGTAGTTCGTGGGTTCGAACCCTGACAGGCAATCACAGTGAGCAAGCCTGGGATTCGTCTTCTCTCGGAATAAAAGAAAATAAATAAAATAAAAAATAAAATAAATTTATTTCATATATCTTATTTGGCTTACATTGCATGTCGAGGAGTCTCCAGTTAGACATAAAATGCCTGTAGTTGAAGGCTCCGCTTTTCAGGGTGTGTGTGTGAAAGAAAAGAAAGAAAGAAAGAATAACATTTATTTGGAGACAGTTCCTGAAACACAAATAACAAAAAAAAAAAAGACTAAAAATTCATTTTCTCTTCGTTTTTCTTCTGAGTCTGTAATTTTACACTACCGTTTCTGTTTTCAGGTAATT
Source organism: Cosmia pyralina (assembly GCA_946251885.1). Taxonomy (NCBI): domain Eukaryota; kingdom Metazoa; phylum Arthropoda; class Insecta; order Lepidoptera; family Noctuidae; genus Cosmia; species Cosmia pyralina. The sequence continues at coordinate 18,352,916 of OX276357.1, forward strand.
GGTTCGCGAAATATTTCAAGAAATTTTAAAATTTTGGTGTGATGAGATTGTGATACTTATAAGAAAAGTTTTGGTGGTCTAAGATTTTTATTAAATTGGTAAAATAAACATTGTTGTGTCATTCTTAATCTTGTTTAGGTATGTAATTAAGCAACCTGGAGTCTGGTTCTGTGCCCGGCTGATGGCAATAGCTAAAACATAACTGGCGAAATGTGGGTGTAGTATAGGTACACCTCTGCTTAAACCTTCGGCGTTACAGGTGTGATGTTAGTATTAATGCTCATTGAACTGTTGGGTGAAGCTACAAACTAGGTATAACTTGGTTTAATCAAAGCATGTCTAATGCCCGGCACCCTAATTGCGTAACACAGTATCAATCGGAGTTGGTTTCATTTTGACAGTTCAACAACATTTATTGCGTTATTTACGTTATCGAACAGACAAATTTTTCGAACATTTGAAGCAATGGATTACCAATTTGTTTCAAAATAATTCAGTTTCCGATCTATAGTGAGTTACGCAATTAGGGTTTAACTCGATTTCTGGCAACTCTCATCCAGCTGCTACCAGCCTCTCTGCGAGGATCGCCGCTCCACCTGGTCTGAGGGTGCGAATGACAGCCGGGACCAGGGGAAGCGCTATGGTAGCCCGCGAAATTCAAATGTTCTTACGATTTTTGCAATTTTCAGCTCATTATCAGGTTGTATGTTGATCTGAATATGATTCGCGACCGTAACAAATCCGTATTAAATAGAATTATACTCATTAAAATCATCAATACAACTCTGTTCGTGAACAAGCGCTGTCAGTGAAGGCTGGTCATACCTTAGCGGCCACGGCTTATTTTAATTTAATTTAAATATTTGAATTGTTTTTTTTTATGGACGCTTTTAACGTTCTGCATCGTTCTCACATGTAAAATTTCAATATGAATGATGTAACCATTATTTTGTAACCATATCTTGATTTAAAAGAGTGTCCGTGGAGTTTCTTGCCCGTTCTTCTGCATAGGTACCTACTATGCTTTGGAATGGGCGCCTAGCTTCATCTTTTTGACTGACCGACCCCTTGACAATTCAAAAGTGCCTGTAATTGGTTTAATTGAAATAAATGCTTTGAGTTTGAGTTTGAGTTTGTTTTCATATTACCCTATTGAATGACTATTTCATGAAATGATATTTGAGACTTATACTAACTTATGGAGTTGATTGACTTTCAGGCATAATATATGACACTTAACAACTGTCTCTACGATCGACACAAGACTGGCTAAATGTTTAGTACCACAATTACTTAAGGGGGATGCGCTAACGTAGCCCGCGAAATTCAAATTTTCTTGCGCTTTTTGCAATTTGCAGGTTAGTGTTATTTTATATCTAGATCAGAATATGATTCGCGACAGTAAGACATATGTATTTACATCATTTTAACTATAAAAATCATCAATACGTCACTCTAAGTTAGATTTCCTCCGAGTTGGTCTGATTTCGGAAATTATGTAAATATATTATTTCTTATTTTGATCAAAATACAACCTGACGCTGACCTGCAAATTGCAAAAACGCAAGAAAATTTATATTTCGCGGGCTACTACAGCGCGGTCACCTTAAGGGTGTACCTCAAGTAGGTAATTAGGTAGGTACTTAATGTACCTACAGGTCTTAAGGGTAAGTAACTAAGTAGTATGATTTGACTAAGAAAACATCGTGAAGAAACCGGAGTGTCCTGGAAATGAAAAAATCGAAGACAAGTACTCAATACGGAAGTCAAAGCTCGCATTGCAGGTTTGCAGGTTTCTACGGTAGCGTACATTTTTTTCACTCTACGACGCATAACAAATAATGAAATACAAATATAATAAAAATAATATAAAATACGTAATCCCATTTATAGTCCACATAGGCTTACGATTGTACGTCATCAATGATAACTTTTGTCACAACACTAGCATGTTTTCCCCAATGTTAAATACAGGATGTGATTTTTTGAACCTTCCATAAAAAACTTCCGGGAATGCATATTCCGCCATACCTATGTCTACCACCAAGCATAGCATTGCTGCATTCTAGTTTGAAGGATAGATATCGATGCCACCACAGCCACACCACCACTACAGCCACGTGAGGCATTTTAGCTTTGTCTCTGGGTTGGTAACGCATCTGCGATGTCTCTGGTATTGCAGATGTCATACGTAGGCCGGTCTATTTATATTTTAGCTTTGTCTCTGGGATGGCAACGCATCTGCGATGTCTGTGGTATTGCAGATGTGATACGTAAGCCGGTCTATTTATACTTTAGCTTTGTCTCTGGGATGGCAACGCATCTGCGATGTCTGTGGTATTGCAGATGTCATACGTAGGCCGGTCGACTTATATTTTAGCTTTGTCTCTGGGATGGCAACGCATCTGCGATGTCACTGGTATTGCAGATGTCATACTCGTACGTAGGCCGGTCGACTTATATTTTAACTTTGTCTCTGGGATAGCAACGCATCTGCGATGTCTGTGGTATTGCAGATGTCATACGTAGGCCGGTCGACTTATATTTTATCTTTGTCTCTGGGATGGTAACCCATCTGCGATGTCTCTGGTATTGCAGATGTCATACGTAGGCCGGTCGACTTATATTTTAGCTTTGTCTCTGGGATGGCAACGCATCTCCGATGTCACTGGTATTGCAGATGTCATACGTAGGCCGATCGACTTATACTTTAGCTTTGTCTCTGGGATGGCAACGCATCTGCGATGTCTCTGGTATTGCAGATGTCATACGTAGGCCGGTCGACTTATATTTTAGCTTTGTCTCTGGGTTGGCAACGCATCTGCGATGTCTCTGGTATTGCAGATGTCATACGTAGGCCGGTCAATTTATATTTTAGCTTTGTCTCTGGGTTGGTAACGCATCTGCGATGTCTCTGGTATTGCAGATGTCATACGTAGGCCGGTCGGCTTAAATTGTTTGCCATCTACTGGCGGGTTGTATTACAGCTTTTAGGCTGGCCTGTAAATTATCTTTAGGTTTTGTTGAGAAGTAAATAAAAACGGGCCAAGTGCGAGTTCTACGCACAATGAAAGGTTCCGTAGTTGGAGGATAACATCATGAGGAAACCGGCATATATCCTAGAACCAAAAATTCGAAGACAACAGACTACCAACCTGCACTGGGCTCGCGTGGTGGATTACGGTCCACTCCCTTTCACCGAGAGGAGGCCTGTGTCCCAGCAGTGGGAACATTATAGGCTGATGATGTGATGTTATGTAATAGGTTGGGGAAAAAGTTTCTTCGCATTTTTTAAGAAAATTCAAAACATTTTTTAATATACATTATTTACATTTATCTAAAGTATGTAGGTACCATTTTGTTCGATAACTTTTTGCCATCTTGTAGGTAGGGACATGATACCATTGAATAAAAAATTTTGGGACTTCTGATCAAAATACCGCGACAAGAGACCGAAACAGGTGGAAATCTGAAGGTGCAAGGTCAGGACTATACGGCGGATGCATTAGCCCTTCCCAGCCAAACTCTCTTAATTTTTGCTGAGTGGCTAAAGATGTGTGAGGTCTAGCGTTATCATGATGAAAAACCACACCCCTTCTGTTGATTAATTCCGGCCGCTTTCTCTCAACTTCTTGCTTTAATCTCATCAGTTGTGTCGCAGTAGAGTTTAGAATCGATGGTCCTGCCTGATGGTAACAGCTCATAATGAATAATGCCCTTCCAATCCAACCACACACACAGCATCACCTTGTTGCGAGTTAACCTAGGTTTCGCCAGTCTGTGAAGCCTGACCGGCCTTTGACCACGACCTTTTTGGCACGTTCTTGTCGTACGTGATCCACTTTTTATCACCAGTTATCAGCTTCTTCAAAAATGGTTCGGTTTCATTACGTCGTAATAAAGAATCACAAATGAGTACACGGTTCATTAGGTTTCTTTCAGTGAGCTCGTGAGGTACCCAAATATCGAGCTTTTTTGTGTACCCAGTTTTTTTCAAATGCGCCAAAACAATTTTGTGATCAATTACCAGTTCTTCAGCTACGTCATAACTACTGATAAGCCGATCTTGCTCCACTTTTTCAAAAATGGCATCCATTTTATCCATAATAGGGCGACCAGAGCGACGTGCATCTTTGACATCAAAATTTCCGGATTGAAAACGCTTAAACCAAATTTGTGCTACTCTCACAGACTGCACCGGGTCCATAAACATCGCAAATTTTTTTCGCGGCTTGTGTTGCAATTAATGGACCACCTCTTAAGGGGTCATTGTACTCATCATTATGAACCACTTTTAATATGGGACCAAACCAGTAATCGCGAAAAAAAATCAGTTGTTCTCTACATTTATGTTCGCATAACTCGTCAAAATGTCTGATTTCTTTTTCGCGATTTCTGGACTGGTCCCATTGTAGAAGTTGTTCATAATGATGAGTATAATGACCCTTAAGAGGATGTCCATTAATTACGGGAGACCCCGTATATGCACGTGTTAATAAAATTAAACTAAACAATTGACATTATCTACATAGGTAAGTCTGCTAGTATGCTTATATGCACATCCCCTGAAGCTTTCGTAGGATTAATTCTTTGATTAATTAGGTAACATTGAATATTATCTTGAGGATCAATAACTGTGTGGTATATTTCTTTCATAACAATGAGATTAGTTATTTAATCATGATTTATTATTGAGATATAATTGATCGAATGCAATAAACTACTCAAGATACAGTTTATTGCATCTCGATTAAAAAACTGTATAAATACTGGAACTTCGCAAAATTCTGTCAAATTACTCGACGGTAGGTAAGTTGTTATAACATATTAATATTTAAGGATAATTTTAAATATCAATTGGCAACTAATGATCGAGACTGCCTCATGTAGTTGTCGTAAGCGCAACAGCTGTTTGGCATGGGGTCCTGGGTTTGTTCTCAGGACGGGAAAAGTGTTTTGTGTTATTGAATTCTGAATCTGAATTTGTGCCCAGTTAATGGCACTGTGGTGTGGGGTAAAACAAATGTTGGTACTCCTCTGCCTTACCCGTAGGGAATACGTAGAGTGATGTAATGTCATGTTTCTTAGGTACCACACAGCTACATGTCAAGCTATACATTTCCAGTATAAGCTTACTTCTCATTATACGGAAATCCTATGCAATGCGAGGTCATCTTATACTGGAAATGTATAGCTTGCTATGTAGCCGTGTGTACTTACAATCTACATAATCTATTGATAAATATCATGATAGATGTTATTACCAGCATAAAATTTATTTTCAGCTTCTGAAATTCTTTTGCCTAAGTTAAAACAATCAACCAGAAAGTACTTTATGCCTTTACTTTAACTGTAACGGTGCCTAACAAAATAACTCTTTCCCAGCAGCAAACAAAAATCTTAAAAGATGAAATTCTTCGCTGTCTTCGCCGTCTTGGTGGCCGTGGCCGCCGCTGACTTCAGCACCTGGACCCTGCCTCAGCTGTCCGATGCCATCCAGAACCCTGAGACCGACCCTGCCACCCTACCGGCCCTCGAACAAGCCCTCAATAACCTGATGGAATCCATCTTCGCTGAGCAGCCCGTGGTAAGTTCTTTGTTATTTCTGGTGATGGATAAATCAGTTTGGTGGCACGTAAAGTAAATTAACGTCAATAAGAAAAAAAAGAAGTAAATAATTAATTTTTAGACAGCAGCAAAAGGTTCAAGATCTAACTAGCTGAGAATAGCAGTGTGCAGTGTCGTTGTTTATCTTTGGTTTGTCTCATCACCAACGACTCGCTGGTTCTTCGTGGTTATACTTATGAATCATAACCACTAAGAACCAGGGCTGTCATAACTTATGACGGCCCTTTTGGTACTGTAGTCTAAACTACAGAGCGTGGTTTCTAGAATACCAGATCCAGCAAAGTCTTCGGTGTTAGGTTTTTGTGTAGTAGGATTTTTCAGTGATAGTCTGCAGTCTGGATTTATGCCCAGTTACATGCAAAAAGCTCGCCTTCTGAGAAACATAACTGACGACATATGCGTACTATAAAACTCTACCTACCTCTTCGGGGATAAAAAGCAAGATGTTACATTTTGTATTCTGTCATCACAAAAGCTTTCCCGTTACAGGTACCCGCAGATGTTGCCGCCCCCGTTGACCTGACCGGATGGACCCTGCACGATCTCTCCATTGCCCTGCAGGACCCTGAGACTGACCCTGCTATGATCCCCTACCTGGAACAGGCCCTCAACGAAATGATGGACGCTATCCACGCTGGAATCCCTGTTGTGAGTTCCTAGATTCAAAGTATGTCACATAAATAAGGGTACTACATGATCGACGTCAGATCGATGCAGATAAATCGGCTTGGTGTGGAAGCACAAGTAAATGACGTCCGACGTCGATCAATGCCACCGACCATATAGCACGAAGACACCTTAGCGACCGTTGGCCGGTGGTAATGTTACCAAAAATAAAATGATACCCACTTAAGATTCTTTAAGTCTGCTAACACACAACTTCCTTTTTCATTTCAGGAGGCCGTCGGTGTTCCCGCCAAGCCCTTGGAAGTCAGCTACTGGAGCCTGCAAGAGCTGTCCGACGCTCTTCAGGACCCTGCCACCGACCCCGCTCTGGTGCCCTACCTGGAACATGCCCTGAACGAGATCATGGATGCTCTCTTCGCTGGAAACCAAGTTGTAAGGACATCAATAATTCTCATATAACCGAAGATGAAGTTTTTTGCAGTAAATATCGGTAGTAAGAGGAGTAGACTTTTGGTACTTAAACATAACTGTCGAAATTTGGGTGTAGGTACTTTAAGTAAATCTTGCTTGAAGCTTGGGGGAAAACATATGTATGTTATGTTAGATTACAGGCATCTGCCTAAAGAATAAATCATGATAAGAATCTTCAAAAAAGTGCTGGTTATGATACTGTGCGTTCTAGAGTTAGTTTAACAGTTGGATGTTATAACCTGGAATTAGAATCTTAATATTTTTGAAGATAGGTGGTTCACAGTTTATGGAACACCTTTTATTTTGCCTTAGTAAACATTAATTGTACCTAATGTTTACTAAGGCAAAATAAAAGGTATTAATGTTTACTAAGGCAAAATAAAAGGTGTTCCATAAACTGAACCACCTATTAGGTTTCTTATTAGTAGTTACAAACTCAGCTTACTACCTTTGGCCTTCTTACGATGTTACTTAAACATTCAGCTTTTCATTGTCTTCCAAGCTAAAATTCATACTTCATTTTCTTGTTTTCCAGGAGGCTGTCGCCGTCATCGCCCCCGTTGGTCTGGCCCCCGTCAAGCCCGAGCCTGTTGAGAACCCCATTGACCCCACCCCCGTCGTGATCGCCCCCTCCCCCGTTGTGGTCGCCCCCTCCCCCGTTGTGACCCCCCCTGCCTCCGCTGCCAGCCCCCTTGTCCAGATCATCGTCAACATCCAGAACCAGGCTTAATTTTGTTGAAGTAATTTTGTAGTTATTTCTTCACGATTAAATGCGACATTCATTTATAAAACTGTATTTGATTTTGTCCTTTAATTCTATGAAAAGTTTTCATGTCTTCAAGTCGTCGATGTCGACTGGGTGGTCGACATATGGTGGTGTTTGTTGTTCTATGTGGGTGACAAATGCGATGCGATGAGACACAATGCTACGGCGGACACTGCTGTTACCTGAATCGATTTTTTTTAGTCATTAAATGGCGGTGTTCGATAAATTGTCAGAGGTCGGTGTGGTTTGCTGATAACATTGGCACCGAAATATTGAGTTTTGGCATTTTGTCAGCATATTCAATTGATATCTAACCGCAAAATATACCACCATCTGTATCGCTATTGATAACAGGGGTTAACTGAATGCGAACGACATAATTTAAGTATGCCTAGGTGGCTAATTAATTAGACACAATTAATTAACCTTTAGGTATAGGTTTAAAAATACTCTGGTCTTGAAGATAGCAACACCCTAATTGCGTAACACACTATCAATCGGAATCTGAATCATTTGAAGCAAATTGCTAATCCTATGTTCGAAAAATTTGTCGAAAAATGTTATTGAACTGTCAAAATGGAATAGATTCTGATTGATAGTTTGTTACGCAAATAAGGTGCTGGTCTGTTGGCGAAAACTGGGTTTACACCTCTGACTATAGCTACCTATACTTTCTAGAGAATTATGCGTGATATTATTTATTTAGTAGTAGTTTATTTCCACAAAACGGCACGGGAGTGCACACTTCGAAGACAAACATCGGAGGAATCGGTGCGCCATTTCAGACGAAGACACCATGGCTTGCCTGCGTGAAGCGGCGCAACTAGGGTGCCACTAGCAAATCTTCGTAAAGCAGGTGTAGATCGTGATGCAAGGGCAGCAGCAACCACCGCAGCAGCCACCACCACAACAGCCACCACCACCACAACAGCTACCACAGCCTCCGCACATTTTTTCTTATGGAAGGTAAAGAGTACTTTAATGAGCCTAAAATAACACTAATTATGTTTATTATTTCAGTAAAATTAAGTAGTTATTTCAGCTTCTTTAAAACATTGACTATGCTGAAAATACTTTAATCCTCGTGAGAGCTATTAAAAGTATGTAGAATTTACTGCTTACTGGAAAATCCTTCTCGCTCGTTTTCAAATATCTCTGAAAAGGTTTCAAGAGTGCTGCGTTAATGAGAGCTTTTCTAAAGACTCTGCTATACGGAGAGTATTTTTGGCCTCGAAGACACGAGTGGATAAACTCTCTGAAACTCAATGAGCTTTGTATTAAACACCACAGAGGATTTAATCTGTTGTTTTGTGTGGCCATGATTTACTTAGATCTCGGTCTGTATATCAATGAAAATAATGAACTATTGAATGGGCTATAGGAAAAAAATCGGGAGGTATAGTGGGACACCCGGTGGGAACGAAGTTCCTTTCACTGTACATAAAGCAAAATCAGCCTATAACGTTCCCACTGCTGGGACACAGGCCTCCTCTCTTTGAGAGGAAGTGGTCTGTAATCTACCACGCGGGCAGTGCGGGTTGGTAGATGTCACATGTCTTCGAATTTTTGGTTCTAAGACATGCTGGTTTCCTCATGATGTTTTCCTTCACAGTTTTGAGAGCAGTGGTGATGAAATAATTTACACAAAGTAAAGCGCCTGTCTGGGGTCAAACTTCGAACCCACGACATACAACTCGTAAGTTGGGGCCGTTACCGTTGTACCGAGCCATCTAATATGGTCTCAAGTTTCAAGTGTCAAAAGTTTTTGTTTATAATTGAAGCTGACTTGAAAGTGACTAATTCGGGATAACGCTTTTTCATTACGTGACGATTTCTACCAGTTTACTCCTACCGCAAGCTGCGTTAAAGAACTTCGTTCCAAAAAAGAAAGAAAAACAAAATTGTCATTGTAACACATACATATAAAAGACTAAAAGACAAGTTAGTTCGAACAGCGAGCTCGAGCTATAGATCCTTCAGACCAGCACAAGGGCATCAGTAAGCTATCTTGACCAAGTATTTATAGACTATCTAGCAATCTATGGGTTTATGGAAAGAAACATAAACAAATACGCATCAAGACATGAGGAGATAAGATAAGAGGTAAGAGTGACAGATCGATGTGTCTCCAGTGATTATGATAACGTATCATGGGTGTGTATCATGCAGTTGCATTGCAAGGTGTCACGATGTGTATCATGCAGTAGCATTGCAAGGTGTCACGATGGAATTTCTTACGTAGCATCAACCGTATCATTGCACCGCGTGACCACTGGGTGATCTCCTGTGGTACGAAGTATAAATAGATTTAACGAGTTGTAAAGTTTTTATAACTGACTAGATATAAGACTGGCCATCATAAACTCGAAGCATTTTGAGGCAATGATGAGGCACTTTTGAATTGTCAAGGAATCGGTCAGCCAGAAAGATGAAGCTAGTTGCCCATTCCAAATCGTAGTCTATACTAATATTAGGTCTTTACCTATGAAATTGCCGTTCTGCAGTACTGGCCATTTCAAATCAAAATAATTTTTGTTTGGTTAAGAATTCTAATTTCAAATTAATTTTATTTTAAGAACATGGATTTTTTTTTCCAAAAGTAGTCATTTGTTTATTGATTAGTGTTACATTTTCATCGCATTTCAATCTTCTTCGTCATCATGGATACGTTAAAAATTCGAGTAATTATGGAATATGAGTCCCGTCGTGGCAGCAACGCGGCACAAGCGGCACGCAACATCAACGACGTTTACGGAGCTAACACTACAAACCAACGCACCACTTGTTATTGGTTTGCTCGCTTCCGTTCTGGAAATTTCGACCTGAAAAATGAACCTCGCGGTCGTCCGAAGACTGGTCGACAATGACGAATTAAAGGCGATTGTGGAAGCTGATGATACACAATCTACGGCTGAATTAGCAGCAGCTTTCGACGTTAGCGTCAAAACAATATTGGTCCATTTGCGTCAAATTGGCAAGGTAAAAAAGCTTGACAAATGGGTGCCCCACGAACTCAATGATCGCCAGCGCGAAGTACGCGTCGAGACGTGCCTTGCACTGCTCAACAGACACACAAATGAAGGAATTTTGAACCGCATTGTTACCTGCGATGAAAAATGGATTCTGTTTGATAACCGCAAGCGCTCAGCAAGTTGGTTGGATCCTGGTTCAGCACCTAAACAATGCCCTAAACGAAAACTTACCCCTAGAAAAGTGATGGTCACTGTTTGGTGGTCTAGCGCCGGTGTGATTCAGCTTCTTACCAAACGGGGTGAGCATTACTTCAGATGTGTACTGTGAAGAACTGAACACAATAATGGAGAAGCTGGCACATCTCCAACCAGCATTGGTCAATCGCTCGTCTCCGCTGCTCCTGCACGACAACGCGCGACCTCATACTGCACAGCAGACGGTCTCCAAGTTGCAAGAACTGGGGTTGGAAGCTCTCCGTCATCCGCCCTACTCACCAGACCTTGCGCCTACAGACTACTACTTTTTCCAGAATTTGGATAACTTCTTGGCGGGAAAAAAATTCAATACCCGAGAGGCAGTACAAAATGCCTTTGAAGAATTTGTTGCCTCCCGTCCAGCTGATTTCTTTAAGAAGGGCATCAATAAACTGCCACTGCGTTGGCAAAGATGCATTGATTGCATGGGTGATTACTTCGATTAATACAAATAAAAAATGCATGAAAAAACTTCGTTTAAATTTTTTCATACAAAACGGCAATTTCATAGGTAAAGACCTATTATTATAAAGAGGAAAGATTTGTTTGTTTGTTTGTACCGAATAGGCTCCGAAACTACTGGACCGATTGCAACCATTTTTTCACCAGTAGAAAGCTAATTTATCAGGAAGTAACATAGGCTATAATTTATTTTCAAAAAATTTAGAGATCCTTAAGAAAATTGCAATAATGTAACTCAAAGTAGCAAAATTTTGCCTATAAAATTCATTATTTGGCGTGCGCTGAGAAAACTATTGATGATACATAAAAAATCTGTACTACATGATTAAAGTACTCATTATGACCTTCAAAAAAGTCCACGAGGCAATATATCTAACTATCATAGTTAAGTCACAATAGCAGCTTTTGTGTTCTAAAACTTAATTAAATCGCCGGTAGAATCAAAAGTTGGTTACATTCGTATCGAAGTATTAATTTTTATTCAAATAAATAGTTTTATCATCACGGGTACTTATGTAGCAGTAAAATACTTTTTAATTCATTCGAATCGGACGTTTAATTTCGAAGTTATCTCGATTATAAAAATGCCGTACGCGTTCCGTTGGACGACGCGCTGCCGCGCCGCGCCGCGATTAACTCGAAACTCAGTATTTTTATCCTTGAGACCAAAAATGAAGAATAACGCGTTTTTCGAATATCTACCCATAAGGGGGTGAAAAGGGGTAGTAAATTTTTCAGGGGAAGATTTTACTGCTGGGCTTGATTAACTCGAAAATTGGTAAAAATAATATTTCAATAAGTTATGGAACCATTCGAAACGATTTTTTAAAATTCCACTCCTGTGGGCATGAAAACAGGGAATACAGTTTATATGAAAAATCTTATTCATTTGGTTAATTAACTTGAAACTTGGCACAAATACTTGCCTAAGCGAGTAATAAAGTTTGTCCCCCGAGGGAAGGGAAGAGGGTCAAGGGAGGGGGTGGTGAGGATGAAAAGGGGGGAGGCAAGGAGGGAAATGTGAAGGGGAGGGGGTGGTGAGGAAGTGAAGGGGAGGTGAGGGGTGAAGGGATGGGGACGGTGTGGTGAGGGAAAGAGGGGGAAGGGGGTGTGAGAGTGGGTGAGAGGGGGAGGGAGAGGTTAGCGGAAAGAGGATGCGGTGAACAAACGTGCTAATCTCTCGAACTACCAGTCGGACTTTAAAAAATCTTTCTGCATATTATAGCCCAAATCTAAAGGAAGGCTATAGGCATATTTATCATCACTCCAGGACCTTTACGTGGCGAGCTAAAAGAAAAAAAGGCAAAAGAAAGCTAAGCGAAAACGAAGTAATAGCGCGGGCAGGCAATGCGATGCGACGGGGTGGGTCGGGGGAACAAGAAATTACACGCGGACGAAGTCGCGGGCAGCAGCTAGTAAGTTTATATGGAGAAGAACGGGCAAGAAACTCCTTGGACATTTTTTATAATGTTAAAGGAGAATGCTAAGCTATGGTTTCTCAGTTGAAGGTATGTAAATCTAAAGTACCAAAGTACCTAATCTATGATCTACGGCTCATAGATACTGATACTGACTTGATACTGTCAATTACCAAATTTTTTACCTCTGATCTGGCATCACTGTCACAATGATAGTGATCTTTAATTTCATTACAATAAGGTTGCTGTTAGATTGTTGCCACTCACAAGTCTGTCAAAATCAAAGTGATCTTTAGTATCGTTACAATGAGGTTGCTTTTGGATTGTTGCTGTCAGACGTAAAATAACTCTGAACGGACTGTAAGCTAGCAAAAAACAACAAAGATAATAAAATCACATGAGATTCAGCAGCAAGTTTCAATCCATCCTGCCTATAAACAGTTTTCGAAATCAGCTTTATTACCACAACGAGAATTGATGAGGAAATAAAGTGAATGAGTTTTAAGAATCGGAAAAATTGCCTTTGTGAGTCAATTCATAATCATCGCGGACACTGGCAGTGAACCACTTTTCAACTCTATTATCTTAGCAATAAGATTTAAAAGTGGTTCTCCACAAATGTCCGCGGTTGTATCTAATTTAAGCATTGACTCACGAAGGCTGATGCAATTTTTTCGTTCCTATAATTCATGAGTGAAAACTATCTTCAATTAAAACTGCGGAGTAATACGAGTTATAGAGACAAATCATTACTCGTCATTGATGCGTGTTCAGTTCCAAGGAAACCTTTGTTATCATCATTCTATGCTTTTGTGTTCTTTTATCTTTAAGTCAAACATTCGAACGTATTGAACGTTTAGCCCCCTACTCACAGTGGCGGACAACCATTTCAGTTTAATTTCTTCAAGGTGATGATAACCAGCTTTTATTGATTTAAGGTTTAAGAACAACTTTATTTCTCATAAGAATTGCAAACATAATTCACTTACTGAGAAACAATGTCTAAAACTAAGATTGATAATTAGAGCGCACAGATGTACGTATATAAAATAACAAAACAAAATAGCAAAGAAACAAAAAAAGGAAAGAAAAAAAAAAGAATGTGGGTAAACAGATAACATACAAATCGATCGTAAGTTAACCAAGCACAACATGGATGTATGAATTTTATTTTTACTAGATGTGGCATTGATGGCATAGTTTGACTATTTTATTTTTAGTTTATTGTTATATTTGTATATTTTGGGTACATACATGGTTTATAAAATATTTTGAGTGATTTGCAACTGAAGATCACGTCTAAACGAGTAGTGTTAATGATTTGCAACTGAAGATCACGTCTAAACGAGTAGTGTTAATGATTTGCAACTGAAGATCACGTCTAAACGAGTAGTGTTAATGATTTTAAACTGAAGATCACGTCTAAACGAGTAGTGTTCATGATTTGCAACTGAAGATCACGTCTAAACGAGTAGTGTTAATGATTTTAAACTGAAGATCACGTCTAAACGAGTAGTGTTAATGATTTGCAACTGAAGATCACGTCTAAACGAGTAGTGTTAATGATTTGCAACTGAAGATCACGTCTAAACGAGTAGTGTTAATGATTTGCAACTGAAGATCACGTCTAAACGAGTAGTGTTAATGATTTGCAACTGAAGATCACGTCTAAACGAGTAGTGTTAATGATTTGCAACTGAAGATCACGTCTAAACGAGTAGTGTTAATGATTTGCAACTGAAGATCACGTCTAAACGAGTAGTGTTAATGATTTGCAACTGAAGATCACGTCTAAACGAGTAGTGTTAATGATTTGCAACTGAAGATCACGTCTAAACGAGTAGTGTTAATGATTTGCAACTGAAGATCACGTCTAAACGAGTAGTGTTAATGATTTGCAACTGAAGATCACGTCTAAACGAGTAGTGTTAATGATTTGCAACTGAAGATCACGTCTAAACGAGTAGTGTTAATGATTTGCAACTGAAGATCACGTCTAAACGAGTAGTGTTAATGATTTGCAACTGAAGATCATGTCTAAACGAGTAGTGTTAATGATTTGCAACTGAAGATCACGTCTAAACGAGTAGTGTTAATGATTTGCAACTGAAGATCACGTCTAAACGAGTAGTGTTAATGATTTGCAACTGAAGATCACGTCTAAACGAGTAGTGTTAATGATTTGCAACTGAAGATCACGTCTAAACGAGTAGTGTTAATGATTTGCAACTGAAGATCACGTCTAAACGAGTAGTGTTAATGATTTGCAACTGAAGATCACGTCTAAACGAGTAGTGTTAATGATTTGCAACTGAAGATCACGTCTAAACGAGTAGTGTTAATGATTTGCAACTGAAGATCACGTCTAAACGAGTAGTGTTAATGATTTGGAACAAATATAATGTTAAATTAAAGCATTTTCTTAATAACTTAATATGTGAATATTTTAGATTATGTTTATTTTACTTAGTATTTTACTTAGCGAGGCGGAAGCCTCGCTGCTTCCCTACGACTTGGAGCTCCATGTTGTTCTCCTCATCGCTGTCACTGTGGCGAAGTTGTCAACAGCCTCGGACACCACGGCCTGTCTTGCAGCCGAAGTGCGGGTCGCTTACCGCGGCACGCGAACATTAATGACATCATCCGACGAGCTCTTGTTACCGTCGGCGTTCCAGCTGTATTAGAACCCAATGGCTTGGCACGCGACGATGGCAAGAGACCGGACGGCATGTCTTTACTTCTATAGAAGGTGGGTAGGCCTTTAGTGTGAGATGCAACGTGTGTCGATACTCTGGCGCCATCCCATCTTCCTGAAAACATCAAGCGGCGAAAATATAATAACCTTATTGGTAACTATATTTTCGAGCCGTTTGGGGTTGAAACCCTCAGGCCGTGGGGTCCGAGTGCCCATGGTCTCTTTAAAGATATATCGAAACGTCTTGTTGACACTTCCCGTGACCCAAGGGCTGGCTTTTACCTTGGCCAAAGGCTAAGCATTGCCATACAACGCCATTGCAGCCAGTCTCTTGGGTACTTTACCAGTCGACAGCGATGCGGATGAATTTTTCGACGCCTTGTTTTAGTTTGTGAATAGTTTTAGTTTTAGTTTAGGATATATTTTTGTTATTTTTAAGTTATGTTTATACTCGTATAATCAAATAAAAAATTACTTAGTGTAATTAATTTGCAAAGTTATGTCTAACGCAGATAAAAAACTGAGAATCACGCAAAAACTGTCAAGCGTATTTTTTGAAACCTTCCACCATTTTAAAGATAATTTAATTATTTATCTTTTAGTATACGTGTTTTAATTTAATACTTTTGTTTTATGTACAAAAAATGCGTGAGTGTCGTGGAACACTCGGTTGGAACGAAGTTGCTATTAATAATAATTATGATGAAAAATAATAATATGCTGTTATTTCCATGGTTGCCTAGGGAGCTCACAATTTAGATTTCCAGCAAATATCCTATATACATGTGTCATATTTGCTGCCATGGAACGACACCCATGACGAAAACTACTCCAATGACGGAAAATGTTTAAATTTGAAAATAACTACAAATTAATTACACTAAGTATATAATTTAGACATAATCTAAAATATTCACATATTAAGTTATTAAGAAAATGCTCTAATTTAACATATATTTTTTCCAAATATTAACACTGCTCGTTTAGACGTGATTTTCAATTTAAAATTATTAAAAGTCGGTTATCGTCGCCTCAGACAAAACTGGCGAAATGAGGATCCACAATGCACACCTTTGCCTAACCTTTAATTGCCTAATATAGGCGTGATGTGTACCTAGATATATAGCTATTCTGAGATATTGATTCACAAACATTTATCATCGAACTTGAATAGGTACGGTAAATCAATATGAATCACTGAGTTCACGTTAAAATGATGTAATGACACATTTATTGGTATTCCGTATCGGTATCGTGGATTTCGGATATCGAAGTATTTTATGACGTAACTTTACTCATTTAAAGTTTCACCGTCTTTCGTATGATTGGATGTGATTGAGGTGCACATAACGGCAGGGATTTGTTAGCATAATATTTTGATACAGTATGTTTAACATAGGTGCTTGTGGCTAAGTAACAACAGCTTTTGCGCTTGCCACGGTTGGTCCGTGGATGGGTGATCTTTACATTCCAAGACCCCTCCGTGGGTCCCAGCTGTCATTCGTGGATCTTTGACAGTCGATACAGGTTGTCAGAAGCTCGAAAGTCTGACAACCAGTCTTACCAAGTATTACCCAGTAACTGGGTTGTGGAGGTCAGATAGGCAGTCGCTCCATGTAAAATACTGGTATTCAGCTGCATCCGGTTAGACTGGAAGCCGACCTCAACGTGTTGGGAAAGGCTAAGCAGAAGAGATGATGATAATATTTTTTAACATAGCTCTAGTCTATTGGGTTCAGTATTTTATCCTAGGTAAATCGTCTTCACATAATGTACCATCGCGGTCATTTGCGGTGAACCACTTTTCAATTTCCTTAACATTAAGGTTGAAAAGTGTTTCACCGCAAATATCCGCGATGGTACAGATTAGGTTTATTTAAAAATTATATATTTTTTTTGTACAAAATATTGTTATATATTTTAAAAGAGTAAGTAACTATGGAGTTTCTTCTCCATACGAATTTATCTCTTGCAAGAGGAGCCTAGACAAAATTATATTTTCTTGTAAATTTTTACCCTGTTAATGACCTAAAGATTTGACTTTGACTTTGCCCAGTCGCTATGGAAAAAAGCTTCTATGGAGAAGTATCTTCTATTTCCCTATGACAACTGTTGAGTTAGAATATCAGTAGGTAATTTGTTATTACGGACAATGAATGCTGTTCAATTCGTTAAGGCGACGATAGCTGATTTTAAACTTAAGATCACGTCTAGAAACGAGTAGTGTGCGATGCAATGATTTGGAAAAAAGATACGTGTTAAATTAAAGCATTTTCTTAACATATTAATATTTTAGATTATGTTTAAACGAGTATTACATAGTGTAATTAATATATAAAGTTATGTCTAACGGGGATAAAAACTGAGAATCACGCAAAAACTATCAAGTGTATTATTTTGAAACCTTCGCCATTTTAAAGGTAATTTAATTAGTAAGTATACGTGATTTAATACCTACCATTTAATAGCTTTTGTTTTATGTATAATAAATTAATAATGACTCTCAGACTCAAATTCATACTCAAACTCAAAGCATTTATTTCAAATAAACCAATTACAGGCACTTTTGAATTGTTAATGGGTCGGTCATTTAGAAAGATGAAGCTAGTTGCCCATTACAAAGCGTAGTAGGTCCCTATATCTATAATGCGTGTAATTTGGGACAGCGCTCTTAGCGGAGGTACGACGCGTTGCATGAGCTCAGCACAGAACACGCAAGCTCAAGGACATTGGCATATATTTGCGTCTTAATGAGTTATAGATCTTTTTCGATACAAACATAACTTCAGATTGAAGTTTTTGAATAAAATACCTACCTAACTAGTAATTAGTTGTTCTAATCTGCAATGTTATATAATTAATCTTAAAACATGTCAATATTATCTTTCTAAATGATCAAAATATTAATTATCCGTCCGGCATGATAAATAACAATTTTATCAAAACTTATCAATTACCAAGTATTTAATTTTCTAAGATATTTCACACGTCATTACATTTATTGGAAATGTAATGTGACTGTTCATAAATTTCATAGAAACACGATGTTTAGGTATAACATATGCCTAAGAAAGTAAGTAGATCGACTTTTGGCGCGAACATATGATTAAAATGGACAGAAGGTAATTGTTTATTAAATATAAGCTAATTTAAGTATGAAGATCATCATCATCTGCCTTAGCCTCTTCGGCTCGGCTTCCAGTCTAACTGGATGCATCTGAATACCTACCAGTATTTTACATGGAAGTCTTTTCAAGATGTAGGTAAATAATTACTTATTACAACAAAAATAAAAGGCAATGGAGATGGCTATGCTTGGAGTTTCCTACGCGCTCACACGAGCGCGGTGTGAATCGGGTCCGTGGAGTCATTTTACCTAATATTGTACGTGGTGTGAGTTCTATACCAAGAAAATATTTTTTTATTATTAACGTTGTCCCATCACTATTAAGTAATAATAAAAAATATTTTCTTGGTATAGAACTCACACCACGTACAATATTAGGTAAAATGACTCCACGGACCCGATTCACACCACGCTCGTGTGAGCGGCTACGTGATTCAATCCGAAATGAAGAGATCCATATGAGAACCAAGGTAACCGAGATAGCATGAAGAATTGTGGCAGTGGGCAGGGTACATTACTCGCAGCACAGATGGCCGATGGGGCCTAAAGGTTCTGGAATGGCGACCACATACCGGAAGAAGGAAGGAACAAGTTGGAAGGTCTCCCACAAAGTGGACCGATGACCTTATGAAGGCCGCAAGATTCCGCTAGATGCGGGAAACACAGAACCGGTCGAAGTAGCGGTGCTTGAGGGAGGCCTATGTCCAGCAGTGGACGTCTTTCGGCTGAAATGATGATGACGATGAGAACAAAAACATTTTAAATTGAATAGGTAACCTATGATTAAAAAACTAGAATTCTATTGAATGATCCTTTACTCCATAACGACTTAGGTGCTTATAAAGTGGGGTAAGTACCTACCCCAGACAGGCAGTCGCTTCATCTAAAATACTGGTGTTCAGCTGCATACGGTTAGACTGGAAGCCGACTCCAACATAGTTGGGGCAAT